>CM056575.1:52232500-53432500 GCA_029721435.1 Gymnothorax reevesii
GTACTTTCCTTAATCTGAACCTTGGTTCCATCCCCTAACTCTAAATCTAAATCTAACCTGTCTCTTACACTATATGTCAGTTTTACGGATGGAATTAAGGGAGGACCGTTAAAAATGCAGCCTTCCAAGAAGCGAAAAGTACCGCAACTGGATCCCATCTGACGTCTACCCAATGGCATATACATACTGTGAAGCTATACTGTGCACAGTAGAAACTAATTAGCTAAAACTAATTAGGCTACTGCTGATTATAAAATTATAACGTAATTCCAGGAAGCAAACAGGAACAAAGCTACGTCAACCACCTTAACAAATTATTTTTATTAAATGAAAAAAAAAAAAAAAAAAAACATTACCTGTTAACCAACAACCGTTTTCATTATTGACAGAGGGCTCTCAACTTTCACATAATCGGCTTGAGTTTAAATGATATTCACGTTTCCATGCTGTAGTCAGAAATTATTCTATCAGACTGTTGGTAGAGATTCTCAGGTGGAATTGAAGTCCTTGTGCATTGAAGTTTATCAGTTTCACCAGTTATGGTGGATTTCGCCACTAGAAATCAATTATGATTCCGGAATTCTCATGCTTTTCTTCACTCAGGGGTTGGCAGCAGTGGAATTGCATAAAAATGTTTCAAATGGTCTTATTGCGTTGAAACAATTTGAACGATCGTGAAACATGCATTTGAATAATTCATGACTACTGCACGGGAACGTGAATGAAGCACAAATTCTCACGACAAAAGCGTGAGAGTTGGCAGCCCTTTAAGTTTATCGATTTATCATAATAGCTTAACATGTTACTGGAATGAGATGACACTAATGGATGACTGACATCACATAATTTTTACTTATATTGACTTAAATTGCCCGGTCAAAGAGCATCTTTCCCGTCTGCATGAGAGTTGAGGAGGTGTGGAACTAGTAAGAGCCATCAATTTTTCAACATCATACAGGCGACACTGTTGGGTCTCAACAAGAGTTTTGGGAAATGAGGTCCAGAAGCGCACCTGCAATTACAGCTTACTGCCCAAGATGTCAATATAAACAAATCAATTCAAATCTTATGGATTACCACTTTAAGTCAACCAGAGGTCCCCGGGTCACCAACTCAGATTTAGCTCAGATTTATTTTGGTAGCATCTCTATATTCATGATGAACACATGCAAAATTTTAGGCTCCTACTCCAAGGGGTTTCCAAGATATGGTCCCCCAAAAATCAGGGGCCGTGCCCCAAGCTAATCGCGAACATTATTTTATAAGGATTTTGGGGGCCAATGACTGAGCCCTGGTGGCACATCGGTCTAAGTGCATGCACCATTAAGGCTGTGGCCTTCCCGTGGCGACCCGGTTCGATTCCTGCTCTCGTCATTTGCTGCATGTCTGCCCCATACTCCTCTCCAGCTGTCTGTCTCTCTCTACTGTGTGACTTTCAAATAAAGAAGAAAATCCCAGAAAATAATCTTTAAAAAAAAAAAAACACGATGGATGGTACTCTTAGAGACTGCTTCCTGAAGATTCTTTATTCTTCGACAGAGTCTGCGGCAGGATTGGTATTCCTTTGCTTTCGCCTTTCGGATGAGGTCCTTGGTCCTGGAACTCAAGACTGAGGGGTGACCTGCACAGGGTTTGTTTTCAAGGGAGTGACAACTCTGGTGTCTCTGCCACCACTTCTTCACCCATCGTATGCTTCTGCCAAGGTCCTGAGCTACCGCCCTGCAAGTTTTCCCTGCCATGCGCAAGGCAATGACTTGAGCACGGACCTGAAGCTCTGAAAGCGCAGCCTTTTCAGGTTTTTGTTTGGCCATCATGGCAGCACTACCAAAAAGGTTTTCTCATGGACCATTCTCTCTTACTTCCTTGGTCAACCAATAAATCTATAGGCCTCTCGCAAATAGATGAACTAATTAAATAACCTCAACACCTGGCTGACCAGGTGCAACCCATTTTGGAAACAGACATGTTGCCCATTGGGGTGCATGAACTTTTGGGATACGGCGTATAGAATGCATGACTGAAATGTGAAAACAATCTGATAAGCAGTTTGAGAAATCGGTCGGATAAAATTTGCAAAAGTAAATTTTCTCAGTTCAAAATATGGAAAACAAAACAAACTTTTGAAAAACTCATCACATTTCCATGAGACTTGGCACTGCACCTCTCCATGAAGGGTAGAATGCGCCATTTGAAAACAATCCGATGAGCAGTTTGAGAAATCAGTCAGACAAACTGGTGTGGCCAAACAGACAGACATAAGGATGGATTTGGCACATTTTCATATAAATTGGCACTGCTCCTCTGCATGAAGTCTAGAATGCATGACTGAAATTTGAAAACAATCTGATCAGCAGTTTTCCAGAAATCGGTCTGAGAACATTTGCAGTGGTAAATTTTTTAAACTGGTGCAGACGGACAGATGGAATTCTTTGGTATATACTATAAACCCCCACCCTTATGGGTCCGGGGTACAATAAAAGAAACACAGTCCTGTGCAGTTCAGGGGCAGTACTTTATTCAAGGCGCAAACGACTGTTCAGGTTACGCAAACTCAATCTGACAAGCAGTCCTGTTCCTACAAAATTTTGCAGCTGGTACTAAGCTAAAATAAAATTTGCATGTGTACAACCAGTATGTCCGCATCTTTGCCATTCATTTTGCCTTTACATGAGCAATATAAACCTGTCCAGCCATTGTGTCGAGATAAGAACACTTGTAAACCTGCCACACGGATTGGCACTTTGTCCTGTCCATTGCCAAGACGACAGCAGGGGATAATAGGAGCGATCTGATATAGCGCAAAATGAGAGATGAGATGAAGGAAGGGGATTTTTTTTTTGACGTCTGCACTTCCGGTAATAAGACCAGCTTCGCCAAGTCAATGCATGCATGACGAAATGCAATGAGCATCTCGCAGCTTTGCAGTCAAATACCATCGTTGATACACAGATATGAATATGAAAATACTGCAAAATTCAATCATCTCGTAAGGGAAAATTCCTTCTTTGCGCTTTCCCGTCTCTTTTATGTTGCACCATTTAAGGTGCTTGTTAATCTCGGATCAAGACATTTTCTTTCCTCTTTCCCTATCTGTTTGTTCCTCTCTCGCACTGCTTCCTGGTTCATTTGTTTATATTTCTCCCTGTGGGTATTTTAAGTCCTTGATAGTTCTGTGTTCTCCTAGCCGTTGTTATTGTTATTGTTGTTATCAGCATCTCTGATAGTATGGGGATGCAGTAGTGCATATGGTGTGAGACACTTGCATGTTTTAAAAAGTACCATGAATGCTGAAAGGTATATAAAGGTTTTAGAGCAACATATGCTCCCCTCCAGATGACATCTATTCCAGGGAAGGCCTTATGTATTTCAGCAGGACAATGCAAAACCACATACAGCAGCTATTACAATAGCATGGCTTCATAGTAGAAGAGTCCGTGTGCTGAACTGGCCTGCCTGCAGTCCTGATCTTTAAACGATTGAAAACATTTGGCGCATTGAAAGAAAAGTCCATCAAAGGAGACCCAAAACCCTCCAGCAGCTGGAGGCCTGTATTAAACAGGAGTGGGATCAAATTCCAATGGCTAAACTCAAGAAACTTGTCTCCTCAATGCCCAGATGCCTCCACTCATCGTTAAACATGAGGAGATGCTACAGGCCCCTGTCTGAACTTTTGAGACCTGTAGCAGCCATCAAATTTGAAATAAGCTGATTTTGTGGATAAAATTGTAAAATTTCTCAGTTTCAACATTTGCCATGTTATCGCTGTTCTTTTGCGTATAAAATACTGCTTAGTGTGATTTGAAAGTCAGTGCATTTTGATTTTATTCACAATTTACACTTTGTCCTAACTATTTCAGAATTGGGGTTATAAAATCTTTGTGTAAATTAATGCACAATCAAGGTCTTGGAAAATACAAAATTTTAATTCACAAAAATTCAGGGAATTGCCAGAACTAGTCAGACATATCAACACTTTACATTTGTCGTTTTAACATTTTCAAAGTATGCTCTTTATTTAACTCCTATGGGAGGGTGCAAGTTTGTTCGTACTTCCGGGGTTCATTGTGACCTGGGGTCAAGGCGCGATCAAAACAGCTAATAACAGAGCATCCATTTTCACCTCAACTTCGCTCTGAAGTTGAATGTACTTTGCATTTTCTGTGACTATACCACCATGCCAAAAGGCTGTGAATTTGCGTACTGTATTAGTCATAATCTCAAAGGGGAGAAGCTCTCTTTTTGCAATTTTCCATCAGTATTGACCCCTTTCATGTTTGTAAACAGTGATGACGTTTTTTTGTGGGTGGAGCTTAACTGGTGGCACAAAGTGACAGCTCTCCGGACCGGTGTCAGGAGCGCCAAAAACAAACATGGATGATACAGGCGTCTTTTCCGATTATTTTTTAGAGTTTTCCGACACAAGTCAGTTATAATACTATGATTCATTCGTTGATGTTAATTAAACGTGGGCATAAATACTGAGTAATGTTAGCTAAACTGTCTATGAACAATTTGGTTTGTTTAGCCATATGCTAACTTTCATGAACGATGCTCACGTCGGTAAATAGACTTTACGATTATTAAAGCGTACTAAGAACGCCAGCTTGTTAATTTCTGCTGTCTCCAATTTTTCGTTTGCAACTTCATTATTAATTTTGTCTCTGCGTGTGATACAGTGGAGAAAACCATACTGGGGGGTATATGCTATGAAGCAAGTTCAACATAGACAGGCTTTGTTTAATTAAGCTGGCTCAATCAACCCTGAACTCAAAATCAGAGATACTTGGTGCCACAACGGTGGTTATAATCTTTCTTTATTGACCTAGGCTTTGTGCTTCAGGCTCTGTGCGCGCTCCCATAAAAGGGGCGTTCCACACATCACTTGTCTCTTCTTCCTCCCAAAAATGGACCGATTGCATGCTGTATATTTCTGCAAGGAGGAGCAGGTCATAATCATGAAGTAGTAGTTATAGTTATGAGACATAGTTATGAAGAATATAAAAATATAATAAGAGCAAAAAGCAACGCTGTTGCCCAGAGAGGAATTCTGGCAGAAAATTGTTGACCGTTTAAATGCGTCAATCCAATACTGACAAATTAGTGGAAATTAATTTCTGGGCCAAATCAAAGTGAAATTGATATATTGATTGAAAATCATCTGACTGTGATAAATATCAATAGTCGGTAACACTTTAGTTGAAGGTATCGTCATAAGAGTGACATGACACTGTCATAACGGTTACATGACACTGTCATGAACATGTCATAAACATTATGTCAATGTCATATACATTTATGACTGTTGTCACTAAGTGTCATTTGATTTTTGTAATGAGAAGTTGACATTTTCTGGGTTGTCTTGAGTCATAAACGTTAATGACATTGACATAATGTTTGTGACACGTTCATGACTGTGTCATGTAACAGTTATGACAGTGTAATGTCACTCTTATGATGATACCTTTAAATTAAGTGTTACCTAATCGTCTATTCAGTTTAATTTATTTGTTTTTGGTTGCTACCTTTTTTAAAAAAAAATACAGCATGATATATTTTAATAAAATTCAATCCCACCAATAACCCCACCATTACAAATTTACAATAGGCCGATGGCATATCAAAAAACAGTGGTAAATATGATAAAATACTACTTAATTTCGTAATTGGTGCTTTAATAGTTGCAGTACCAGCACTGTCAAGAGGACATGGCAGCAAGTTTAAACAAAGCACAAGAACATTCCTCAAAAGTGGGAGGCCCTATGTTGCGTTGCTTTTATAATAATGTTAATGGTATGTTGTTTAAAATGTATGTATAGTGCGGCATACAATATTCTTACTCAGATTTTCTGCATCACCAACTGAATGCTGTTGAAGAATTTATCTCAGCATTATTCATTATATTCATTAGTCATGATTATATATATTTTTATCATTATTCATTCATTGCTCATACTAATAATCAATAACCAAATTATGTAGGCAGCAGAAAGACACATAACACACACACACACACACACACACATACATACATACATACAAGTAGTTCACATACTGCAGTGCAAACACACAGAGAAATACTCATACAAGCAGTTCACGGACAGACAGATACACATATACAAGCAATTCAGTTCACACATGCATGAGCAGCTCACACACACATAAGCAGCAGCTTCTGTAGCTTTGATTTGCTTTTGTTGATTCAAAAACATAATCAGAGGATGTATTTGATTTCTGTTGCTTTGATCAATATTTGTTCAGCAAAATCATTATTTGCTACTGAAAACATACTCAATTGAATTATTTGTAATAATTTGATAAGCATCGAATTCATCCACTGGTATCCTTTTCTTTTTATCAAATTCATTTGGCTGTATTTTCTGTCTTTGTATCTCTGTATATTTTTTTTGCGTGTGGGGCTGTAGGTCTCTTAAGGTGACGCGTATGTGTCTTTGCTCTGCAATCCTGAAGGGTTACTTAACTGGGATCCCAGGCTACCTGTCCAATGGTAGGGCGAGAATCAGAGGTATAAAAAGGGCCTGTACAAGTCAGTTTTTCAGTTCGTCTTGGGATTTTTTGGAGGCAGTTCTAAGGCGAATCTAAGGATTCAGTTGGAGGCATCTAAATTCCAATTTAGGCCATCTGTGTGGGCTGATCAAAGGCGCCACTAGCCTTAAATCTCGGAGAAACAATCCATTCTGGTAAGCTCGTACTCGGTTTCCCATACTTTGGTCCGTGCGCATTTCTAGCTTTGTGAAGTTTTGTCATTCAGAATTTCTGCACGACTATTGTGTGTAGCCTTTTTCACCAGGTATAAATTTCCTCTCATTTTCTAAATTGTGTGTAACTTGTAATTGGTATAATGTTGATTTGTTAGATTTATGCTCTTGCCTACCTGGTGAATAAACTATTGTTATTTCTTTGAACTTGCATGGACTCAGTGGCTCTTAACCCTTGTACATTCTTTCTAGCCATGTTACGCCAGAGACTTAAGGGTTAAGCTCAACCAAGGACTGACTGATCAGCGGCTTTGGGATGAGAATCGGTTTTATTAAGTTGGAGAGACAATCATGATCTACTTACATAAAGGGTGTATGTATTGCCGGTTGTAGGATTATAGCCTTAAGGAAACCCATGGACGAAAAGTCAGTTATCTGTTAAAATTCCCTGAGGGAACCCATGGGCATGCATAGATCTGGGTTCGCTGTATTCGAGCCAGAAGATGCTGTTGCAGTGATGGCTGACTTCCAATCCTCTGGTATTACAGACGAACCTAAGCTGCAGAAATAATGCCAAAACCCGGGGGCAGATATTTTAGTGATACAGGCTTGCATTTATGAGTCCGGAGGGTAATCACCCCGAGGTCCATGCAGGTTCTCCCTAAATTATAAATTCTAATTCTAAATGGAGTCAGATTTGAAGCGAGAGTAAACATTGTAATCGTTATGCTTAGGTTTACCCTAATCACTGATATATCTGATGTTTTTTTCAGTTTCTGCAAGTGTTCCAACGTGCACCTTGGATTATTCGCAGCATGGCATTATGTTAGATGGTTCTGTGATTTTGGCATAGCCCCGTTTTCGAGCGGAGAATTACGGAGAATCCTTCAGAACAGCGGGAATCCATACACAATAGCCTTCGCTCCCGGCTCCTCCGTCGTTGGGCGAGCTGCGTGGGTTTTACACAGAACACTAATTCACTGCCTGCTTTTTCGAATGGTGGTACAGTCACAGAAAACACAAAGTTCATTCAACTTAAAGGGACTACAGTATGTCACACCCAGCACAGGCACACAATGAAGCATAACTTCTTGAAAGCGTTAGGCAAACTATTTCAATAAGGGTCTTATTGAATCACCCTTAAATCTGTAACTTCAAATAAAACATTAGCAAATGGCTTGACACAAACGATTTGCTTAGCTAGTACGTTGTGTTTTTGATCTGCATTCTGCAACATGCTGGACTGCCATTAAGCCATGATGATAATTGACGCCGCTCTGTCTGGCCTGCCTTATGTTATTATTGCCTTGTTGGCTGTGCTTGGTGTGGTCTCTCTGTGTGGTGAACTAGTGGTGGCGTTGCGATGGATAAGCCGCGGCGGTGATGGCAGGGCTGTGGATGTGTTGCGTTACAAGTTACCTGTCTGTAACTAGTTGAGTTCAACAGAGAGAGAATTACCAACCCACCTTACCTCAGACGCAAGCGCAGTAGGACTACAGGAGAGAGCAGGGGGGCGGGAGCGATATTTTTTCCGTACCGTTAATGCGTCGCTATTCTGGAATTCTGGTCCCCCCCATGTGACTTTCCTCTTTATGCGCGTCAATTTGCGTCATGATTACGCCTACAAAATAAGGCCACCGTTTGTGTACAGTGTTGCTCGCTAGCGAGCTAGTTGGCTACATAGCAAGCAATGGTATAGCTAGCGCACCAATGTATTTAGCTACATAGTAAACTGACTAGCGAGTTACAAAGACTGTAGTTCGCTTTCAATGCGTACACTGTCATACTCGTTAGCGAGCTACTTCCTCTGTAGCAAGCCAAAGTGATATTGAACCGTGTGTCATAGCTAGCATGCCATTGTAATTAGCTGCATGACCAACTGGCTAGCGAGCTAAAAAGGCTACAGTTCGCTTCTAATGGAATACTCGCAAGCGAGCTATTTGGCTACCTAACCAGCAAGACAAAGAGACATCGATATCTATACTGACGCATTAACGGTACGGAAAAGAATATCGCGGGCGGGGAGGAGTCGTGTCCAGGTCGTGTCCTGTGTGCAATCAATTGGGGACCGTGGCGAAATTGTAGGCAGGTTGCAGGCAGACAGACACTTAAGCCCGAATATAAATGCTTTATTCAGCCATTGCTTAAAGACTTTACAACTGTATGTACTGTTGTTAGATTGTGGTGTCTTTTTTGTTGTTGTTTTATATTTACTTAAAAAAAAAAAAAAACTTCTCCCCTCCCTGACGCCCTTTCCCTGACGCGAGCGCCCTAAGCATCCGCCTAATCCGCCTAATGACAGGAGCGCCCCTGATCGTGTTCATCCTTGAGAAGTTTGATGAAATTTTTACCAAAAAACTATCTTTATTGATCACAGAGCCTGTTTGTATCATCAATTTGTCATAGTTTGGGTTTTTGTAGCATTATTATTGCTTTTAAGTTAGCCTACGTTGATTGTTATGTCATCCCATGGCGGTCGTCGAACTGGAAGACAAACTAATTAGACAAAACTTTGTAACAAAAAGGTTCTACGAACATACAAAACAGTTAATTCCTGAAAAAAATTTCCCCAAACTTCTTAAAGATGCATGCAAAGCAAACAGATTGAAACATCAACACAAATTCATCAACTACATTGAAATAGTTTACCTAACACTTTCAATGTGTTTTCGGATGGATAGTCCAATTTATTTTTTGCTGGTTAACCAGCAAAGATATACTCAGCAACAAAAGTTTCTGTGACACCAATATTGTTAATTATTTTTCATAACGCAATTATGAAATTGTCATACATGGTGGTATCAGACTGAAACAGTACACGTAAACACAACATTGAAATGGAAATCATGAAAATGCGAGAAAATGACTTTGCACGTGAAAATGTGCGTAAATCATGCTTGTGGATGGCAATAAAAGAGGAGAATTTTTGGAATGTTCACATTGTGCCTGATGAACGACGGAAGCATCACTTATCGAAAACACAGCCATTTCGGATCAGGAACTCTACCCTCTAAATGACAAGACTGTCTGAAAATGATCGGTGGAGGGCCATTGGGATGATTGAATCTGGAACCTCGCAGAGGGAAGTTGCTCATCGCCTGAATGTCCACCGAAACACCATTTGGAACTTATGGCAGCGTCATCAGCAGACAAGACATGTCAGAGACCGTCCTCGCAGCGGCCGTCCACGAGTAACCACTCCCAGACAGGACAACTGGATTCGAACAACCCATCTCCGAAATCGATTCCAACCTGCAACCATAACTGCAAGAACGATACCTGGTTTGAGGCGACTGTCTGCACAAACAATCCGTCGCCGTCTCCGTCATTTTGGCATTGTCCCACGTCGGCCAGCAAGACGTCCAATACTCACAGTACAACACCGACGACTGCGTCTACAGTGGGCACAACAACATCGACGGTGGATCCAACGTCAGTGGGATCTTGTACTCTTCACTGATGAATCAAGATTCATGCTTAACCGATGTGATGGTCGTTTACGTGTATACCGTCGACGTGGAGAACGTTGTGCCAACAACTGTGTTCAGGAATTTGATCGTTTTGGAGGTGGTAGTGTCATGATTTGGGGAGGGATCACAGCTAGAAACAGAACAGATTTGCTTGTTATTGATGGAAATCTGACAGGTCAAAGATATCGCGATGAAGTGCTACGGCCATTGGTGGTATCGTTTTTGATGCAACATGGTCCCGGAATAACGCTGCAACATGATAACGCCAGACCACACGTTGCAAGGATTGTACAGCAGTATCTGATGCAACAACATGTCAATGTCCTGCCATGGCCAGCCAGATCCCCAGACATGTCCCCAATCGAGCATCTTTGGGACGAGATGGATCGACGTTTGCGGCGGTTGGATAACCCGCCAGCTACACTCCAGGAATTGCGACAACGTCCACGTCAGATTTGGAATGACATCCCACAGCAATTTCCGGCACATCTGATTCGGTCCATGCGCTGGAGATGCGTTGCTTGCATCATGGCACGAGGAAGTCACACCCGGTATTGAAGTGTGAAGGTCACAATTGGTTAGACGTCAGACAAGTGCTTCATGACGCATGAAAATGACATGTTTCGTTTTGAGTGACGTTGGCACTGAAAAGTCAGTGTTTCTCCTGTTAAATAAACATATTGATTGAATTGAGATCTTTGCGTGTCATTTATAACATACACATAAATGGTGTCACAGAAACTTTTGTTGCTGAGTATAAATGCGGCCACTCTGGCAACTTTGCGTTTGCAGGCCATCTTTTGTATTTAAAACAGCGAAGGTATGCTTTACACACGTACTAATAAGCTTGCCGATTGTATTTCTGCTCCCTTGATATAGCACTACTACACATGTGCCCCAGCTGACATAGTCCCTTTAAAGAGCATCGTCCTGAGCCCGGTGCAGTTTAGCACTCCTCGCCTTCTGGAATACCCTTCCGGAAGATATATAGATCGAACAGCCAGAAGGAAGCAATATGGCGGCACACAACATGCAACAGCTTATAATGGCTATGCAATTAGAGGAATTAGAGAAGAGAGACACATATATAAGTAAACTGCCAATAGTATTCACCCTAGCAAGCCTTGCAATGTAAGTCCAAATCGATAATTACTGCAGTGAATGCACATTTTTTCTCCTTTGTTTTATAGTTTATTGTTACCTTACTTCCACTTACTTCATTTTCAGTTTGTCTCGAGTAATTTTCCTCCTCAAGAGCCCGTTAGGAACCGATTTTGTTTAAAACTGCTAAGTATTTCTTCATGTTTGTTTTCTCTGATCTGAAACGCATTCGAGAAATTGCGCTGAAAGCAGAGGAATTGTGGGAATTGGTGTTGGATTGGCAGGCAAGGTCGTCTCCTAATAAAATGACATACAACAACTAGCAAGTATATTAGCGAGGTATTGGCATTTATTCACGTCACACACACACACACACACACACGGCTGTCTCACATCACAACAAAAGTTTGTTCGTTCATCACAGACCAATTGAGGATGCTAGTAATAAAAGGTAGTCAAGTGCCATTTTGATGAAATTTGAGACAGTGCCATTTTTTAACACTAGATGTCTTTCTGCATCTTCCCTGTAAGTCTCATTGAGCTAGCAGCTAGTCTACCTGGTTATTTTAGAGGGATTTCACTTGTGCCAGAAGGTAGTCAACTCCATGCCTGGACTTGCCCCGTTGTTGCATTGAAATAAATCCAAGATGGCGGCCTCCATCAAAAACATGCGAAGTGTGCAACAAATGTCCAAATTTGGCCCATCTTGAGGAGGAAGAAAAGTAAGTATTTTGATTTTTCTGATGGTAAAGTCGTAAAATGAATAGTCTAAACCATTGTTGAAACATGATTTTAAAAAGGGCCCCTCTTTTTCAACCCTCTGGACTTGGCCCCCTTCTTGCATAAATCACAAATGTAGACAGTATTTACACAGACCTCCAACATCCACAAAGATGGTGCATGAAAGAGATTTATTTTTCAAGGTTTGGATTTGGAGTCCATCATATTATGCCTATATTGTGCATTTTATATTTCTGACACACCGACCCATTTACTTATCAAGCTGTAGCCTGTGCCTACTGGGTAGATGGGTGAATGAAGACCTGCCTGCCTATGTGTTGCTGACATTGGAAGAAGTTTGGTATAGTGAGTAGAATATTAGAAGACACCAGCATTAGTGCATGTCCAAAGTGGACTTGACCCCCTTCTTGAATAATCAAAATAGAAAAAGTGCCCAAAAAGTGTACATTTTTATGATTTTTCACCAGAGCACCAGAATGAAAATGACCATGCATTGAGCAGTTTCCCCACATAGATGAAAAAAGTGTTTTTGCTCATTTTCTCAAAATGTCACTGATGGCACTTGACCCCCTTTTAGCACTAGCATCCTCACATTTCAAGTCGCAAATGCGACAAACTGTCGCACTGTAAAGCCCTGATCTGATTTCTATGGATTCTAAACTTTGATTTCAAAGGATCTGCTCCCAAGTAATAAACACAAATTTCCAAGTCTGTTTGCAATGTGGGAAATTCTTTTTTTTGTCCACCAGCCACTCAAATTTTTTACCAATATTATTTTACCAATATTACGCAATTGTACCTTTATCCAATTTGTTTGTAATTTATATTGGCTTAAAAAAAAACTCAACAATACCATCACATGAAAAATGTTTATTGAAAAATCTTTACGTTTATCCATTTTAATTGACAACCAAATTCATGAAATGTTTCTCATTTTTCCCCCCTATAACTTCCCTAACGGGGATAAAGTATTTATCCATCTAATTCTCTGTATAAGATTTTTTTTTTTTTTTTAAACAAAGGTTTAATTTTACTAAATTTGTGTGTAAACTTGCTCACCCCCTCCCAATCAACAGTGCACTACTGTGTACAATATTTTAACATTTGCCACATAAGTGATGCCTGTCTTTATCCCCTTTTTTCATCTAATATACAATGAAACACAAAAAATGACTATTACATAGACTCATTTGATCTTCACACGAACTGTCATTACCAAACAATTATAAGAGCAAAGTTACTGAAAGTGTTTGCATATTTGTCTAACTCAGTGTGCACAATGCATCGATAGTGCTACACTGCGAGACTTTTCAGTGTTGCTGTAACATTAAGTCAGCCAAGATATTATAATAATTGGTAACTGGAGATTTTTTTTTTTTAGGCAAAAAACAAAAGTCCCTCCCCACCCCAGTGCAGCCCCTCCTCATTGATGTTCACAGACAGTAAAAGGCACATCTCCATACAATGTTGAAAGTGTGTTCAAGGTCTGATGTAAATATCTTTAACGGTTTTCGAGTGACAGCCTGATAGAAATGGTAATCGCCATACTTGCTTGCAGAGTCACTCCTCGTCACAGAAGGGTCTTGCCTTGATATAGTATATAAAGTATATAAAAGTATATTAAGTTAAAGTATATTTAACTTCTCAAGCTGACCTGTTTTCAGGCTGGACAGTGTCTTTACTGCAGGTGCTTTCTCTGGAGCAGACTTTCCTTTAATTGTGCGAATCACCTTCATGTGACATTTAGACTCTTCATGGTCCTTGATGGCCTGCAACTTTAATTTTTTGTGCCCATAATAGAGCTATTCACCTTGCTGCTGGTTGGAGCGTGCTGCGACAGTGGGAGCAAAGCGTTGACTGGCTGCTCTCATCAAAAACTAGCCTATACCTAACTCTCCACTGTCAGCCCTTTTCCAGTTTATCAAAAAATAAATAAATAAATAAAATAAAAAAACCGCCTATTCACTTTAGGTTCATCCAGCGTTGCCTCCTCCTGAGTAAGTGTGCTGACATCTGCCACCCGTTTCACACCAGGAAAGAAACGCCACATTATCCCCACTGCTCGGTTCGCAACTTTGCTCAGTTCAAGCAAAGAATATTGGTTCAAGTGCTTACTGCTCTCCACCCTTCTTCTTCTACTAATAATGGCATCTACGAAAGCCTAGCAGCAGCACAAGTGCATTGCTGCCCCCATAGGTCAGTTGTATAACTCAATTGAGTGCTCTCTAACTTTGAATCTCCTATCCAAATTTTAACCTGCCACAGTGGCTTGTGATTTGATCAAATTCACCCGCCATTTCATAAATTTACCCACATTTGGCCAGTGGCGGGTGCTAATTTCCCACCCTGCATTTATAAAAATGCCAGAGCTCCTAAAACTAGCGGTACTGTTTACAAATGGTAACAATTCCTGCACGGTATAAATTTTGGAAAAACCGTTACATTAAACCTGTAAGTCTAACCCTTCAAGCACACCTTGATTTATTCACTTCAAATCTGCCATGGTGCGGTACAGAGCCAAAATGATAAAAATTGTATCACTGTCCAAATACTTTATGGACCTGACTAAGTCATAATCCCAGTCTTGAGATGGTACAAAAAAAATGGACCTCAGTGCCTATGTGGTTTCTCATCCACTACTGAAGGCAGGCAAAACTATAATGTTCATTCCTTAAATTAATGACCATTTTCATGCAGCTTAACAAAATGACAAACCAACAGTACATACCATGCGTCAATTGGTTCAGCTGTTCTTGTAGAGTGGTAGAGGCATTAAAGGTTCTGAACACTTTAGCTGTTAGCCCTGGCATGGACTCATTCAGCGTCTTATTCAAATAAGAAGTCTATTGAAAAAAGAGCAACATAAACAAATGAAATAGGGTAAAAACAGGCTTTTTCTGCATATGGGGTAAGCAACCTGGGAAAAAATAAGTTCAACTATAAATTTCTGTTAAAAAAATATAGAAACTGCCCCTAACTCTGCTCAATTAGTGCATTCAAGTACAAGTCAAGTGCACTGAACTGAAAGAGCCAAGCATGATTGAAATTCATCCTCAGTACGTTTTTACAAGTTAAACTTTAAATGCATTGTTTATCTTAAATGTCCCATATTATGCTGTATTAAGCCATTTAAAATATGTCCAATGGATCTTTAAAATAATGCTAATAATTCAGTTACCAAAAAAAAAAAAAACCCCCCACACACATCCAGGCCTAGTGAGACCTCTTTTCTCACCCCGTTTGTGCCGGCCTGAAACAAGAGCGGTTTTCAGTGGGCGGGGAGGCTATGCTAATGAGGAACTGCTCTGATCGGCTGCCTGGCCGCTTCAATTCCGGGGGTGGGTGCAGCCCCGAAAAACCGGGAAAGCAAGATGGCAGAAATTTCAGGACAGCTCTCTGCGGAATCTATTGCTGTAAGATCGTACTTGTTTGATCCTGAATCCAACTCCGAACAGGAGGAGGAAGCAATTGAAGTATTGCAGCAACATTTACAGCAAGAAGTCAATGAGTGGCAAGTTGAAATTTTAGTGATTCATACAACGTTTCGGCCTGTATGGCCTTTCTCAAGACTTGAGAAAGACCATACAGGCCGAAACGTTGTCTGAATAAAAACTTGGCAGCAGGACAAGAGTGTGCGGTATCCTTCGCTTCAAACTCAACTACTACCCATTACCTGCACCTTGTAACTTCTGGTGTGCGTTGGCTTTCCTTCTTCAAAAATTGAGAAGCAGCTGAGACACATATCCAGCGTTGAATTATCCTTTATTGACAAAGCTGTCTTCAGTGAAATGCTGAGCACAAACAGCTAACGTTCCCTTTAAGCGAGCAAACAAAAAACCTACCCACTGATTTTTGGTGGCATCGTCTTTTGGAAGAGAAAATAGTTGTGCTTTTTTTCGCATCCCAAAAAAAAACACGTACGAACAGCTTTGGGAGACATACTGATAAAGCAACACGTTAAATGATTTGGGCTCGTTTGTGTCTGATATATTCCAGGGAGAGCAGGTCCAGTGCCGTGATTGGCTCTGGCCAGGTCTGTCCTGATTGGACGCAACAACCTGACGTCAGGTTTTGCCCAGATCTCGTGAAGATTTCACGACAAGCTGTTCTGAGAGGAAATCACAATCAGGACATCACATTCTCGGATTACAGCAAAACCCCTGTATGTTTAGAAATTTTGCAGAGGATGAGTATGGACATCCAACATTATAACATTACTTGTATGTATTAAAGGAAGGATCAGCATAATAGGGGACCTTTAAGTTTTCTGTTTCAAGTTTTTAATCGCAGTTAATAGCTAGGAGTAAAATTGTAAGGCAACAAAATCAAACTGATTGGGGACATTCAAAAATACTCACATTAATTCTGTCAAATAGCTCATCTTCTGGGCATTTATTTTCCATAAACAGCTTTAGATTTTTGAAAACCTACAAAGAATGTATAATAAATGCATTAAAAAAAAGAATGTTCAACCACAAAGCATGCAAAAAAGAAACCCCTTCAAAATAAAGATACACATAAAACACCAGAGGAAGAAAAATGAAATCCCAGCCAATTTTCTGTGTCTGCGGTTTCCTCTCAGAAGGGAGTTTTCAGTGAGCTTCAACTCATCACTATACAATCAACAAATGTAAATTAATGAACACACCGTGACAAATTTTTGCAAGATTCACAAAACAGAAAGATAAAGGGAAAAAATATACAAATTGGTGAAAGTATGAGATTGAATGGAGTGCAGCTCACACGTTTTTCTACAGGCACTTTGTTGTAGTAGCGAATTGAGTCCTTGCCCAGAAAATCAAATTCCACTACCCACTCCTGGGCATCCAGCTCCTTGTGGAGGGTGATATGTTCAACACGTAGAGAGCAGCACCCAACAGTGTCAGCAGTCTCTCCCTCCTCCTTCTCATTACCCGCACGAAGGGCCAGCTAGTTGAAAAACAATGCCACTGAAACTAAAACACTCAAAAATACAGAACTGCAAAATACATCAGGGTTATAATTTTACAAAAACGAGCAATCATTATCTCCTCAGGTATGTTTTAAAAAACCAGGCCAGATAAAAAAAACAAGACAAGAAGAAAAGCCAAAGGGAAAAAAAAAATCAATATATCATGCATCCAGACGAAGCCGTACCTTGTCGATGAAGTATACAGCAACTCCCCTCTGTCTCTTCTTCATCTCCCGAGACTTCCAATCGGCACAATACTGCCTTCTAATCGAGGCAACCTTACGTTTTAGTTTGCGAGCCATTTCGTACTTCTGCCAGTCTTTTTCACCCTAGGCAGAACAAACACCAATATGCAGGTAGAAGCCTACAGAGGAAGTCATCAGAAATTGAGTACTAGCATTGGAAACAGAATTCTTAAATAACAGGTGAGGCTTCCAAACATTTTACAGTGCCTTACAAAAATATAGAAAAAATGTCACTGGTAACTTTTGCAGTTAAGGGCACTCCTCACATTAAAAAAAAGAAAAAGAAAAATGAATTTGCTTGTTTTCATCCAACCTTTTATCTAAAAGGACTCATAAGAAACCCACCCCATTTTATAAGGCTGGTAATTGTATTTTCAGTATGCATACAGTAAATACAATGAATCTGCTAATATTTTTTCATCTATGGCAATGCTCAAGTGAGAACATACAGGTCATCTGACAGTTTAATCTCTGTCTTAGGGGGAAATTGAAGTGAAGAGTCTTCCTTATATCGCCAAAGAACTCTGATGAAAATTCACTCCACGGAAAAAGCAAATACAACTCAAATTCCTAAAAAGTTGGGATGCTGAGTAAAATGTAACTAAAAACAGAATGCAACGATTTGCAAATCAAACTGACATTTTATTCACAATAGAAGATAAGGAACATATCAGATGTTGAAAGTGAGATATTGTACCATTTCATGAAAAATATATGCTCAGTTTGAATTTGATGGCAGCAACTTATTTCAAAAAAGTTGGGATAGGGTCATGTTTACCTTTGCTTAGTATCCCCTCTTCTTTTACAACAGTCTGTAAATGTCTGGGAAGTGAGGAGACCAATTGCTGAAGTTTTGAGAGAGGAATGTTGTCCCACTCAGATGTAGGATTCTTGCTGCTCAACAGTCCTGGGGTCTATTTTGCTGGATTTTTCCTTTTATGATGCCCAAAATGTTTTCTATAAGTAAACAGTCTGGACTGCAGGTAGGCCAGTTCAGCACTCAGACTCTTATACTTTGAAGCCATGCCGTTGTGATGGATGCAGTATATGGTTTGGCATTTTTTTGCTGAAAAAAGTTAAAGTTCTTCCCTGAAAGAGACGTTGTCTGGATGAGAACATATGTTGTTGCAAAACCTCTATATACTTTTCAGCATTAATAATGCCTATCCAGATGTGAAACCTCCCCATGCTATTGGCACTAATGCAACCTAATATCAGAGATGCAGGCTTTTGAACTGTGTGCCGATAAGCTGGATGGTCCCTTTCCTCTTTTGACCGGTCAACACGGTGTCCGTGGTTTCCTAAAAGAATTTCTAATTTTGATTCATCTGACTACAGAACAGTTTTCCACTCTGCCTCAGGCCATTTCATTTGAACTTTGGCTCAGAGAAGACGGCGGCATTTCGGGATAGTGTTCACATATAGCTTCTTCTTTGCATGATACTGCTTTAGCTTGCATTTGTAGATTGCAACTGTGTTCACAGACAATGATTTCTAGACATATTCCTGAGGCCATGCAGCGTATTCCAGTGCAGAAGCATGCCGATTTTTAATGCAGTGCTGACTGAGGGCTCAAAGATCACAAGCATCCAATATTGACTTTCAGACTTAATACTGTCCCTTGCGCACAGAGATTTCTCCAGATTCTCGAATCTTTTGATGATATAATGTACTGTAGATACAAAGTCATCGCAATTTTTAATTGAGAACATGTCTGAAATTGTTACACAATTTTTTGCAGATTGGTGAATCTCCGTCCATCTTTACTTCTGAGAAACTCTAAATGCTTTTTTTTATACCCAGTCATGTTACCGAACTGTTGCCAATTAACCTAATTAGTTGCAAAATGCTCCTCCAGCTGTTTATTAGTACCACTTATTTTTTTTTCAGCGTTTTGTAGCCCCTCTCCCAACTTCTTTGGAAATGTGTTGCTGCCATCAAATTCAAAAATGTGCAATTTCTTTTCATGAAATGGTACAAAATACCTCACTTTCAACATCTAATATGTTGTCTATGTTGTGTTGTTAATAAAAAGTGGTTTTATGAGATTTGCAAATCATTGCATTCTGTTTATTACAAATTTATATGGCATCCCAAATGAACCCCGATTTTCATATGCAATGAAAGTGTGATGCTTAGCCCTAATTACAGAGGATCTCAATAAAAGCATACTGCTTAGCCAGGAAGACACATAGTATTTCTGAATCGGTGCTTCAGAAACATAATTCACACCTTCAGCTTAGAGCTTGGATTAAGCATAATATACTTGATGTTCCACTGCACATTTTCCACCCAGGAAGCCAGCCAAGTTACGGTGTTGTCATGCTGGACCTTCTTCCAACGATGGCCCTTGGGAGCTACTGGGATATTGGATTCCCTATATACAATAAGAAAACTTTTTTAGCTCCTAAACACATGTATCACATGAACTGTACAGACACAGAGAGAGCACCATAATTCACAGGACAGGAGCACCATTTTGATTCTGTACTTCAGCTCTTTGAGAGCATGCAATGCAGACTGAGGTCAAAGTTTACCTTTACTTTGAGGGTGTTATACTGTCTACACCCCCCATTTTCATGTAGAACAAAAAATGGAGAGATTGAAAATTTGGAAAAAGTACATATTTTTCATACAGAGTATTTTTAATATTAAGGAATATATTTAGCATGCAATGATTGCTTGAAGTCTATGATGCATAGACGCCACCAAACACTAAATATCAGCAGCAGTGATGCTCAGTCAGGCCTGTACTGCTGCCATCTTCAGTCCCTGCTTCTTTCAAATACGTTTAGCCTTCATTATCCTCAGTCTCCTCTTCAGTGTATGATAAACATGTTCAGTTGGATTCAAATCTGACAACGGACTCAGCGAAAAGAACAAAAATAGCAAAAATTCTGACCTTGTCTCATAAATTATGGCTCCAATTCTTTGTACGCAGGATTATACATGATAGCCCCATATCAAGCTAATCACGTTGAGCCGCATACTTGCTGCAGTTTATGGTAATGTCCTCCGGCAGGACCCTCCTCTTTAGCTTGCCCATCTTGGGGTGCTCTCCACGGCCACGGAACAGACCAGGAGGCTCCACCCTGAAGTTTCCAATCTTTTCACGATGCCCATCAAGGAGACAGTAGCCATACTCCTCATTTAGCTTGCTGGCATCCTCCTGAAGAGCCTAAAAATTTACAGGGAGTAAAGAGGAGTGACCAGTAAAAATTAAAAATTTCTGAAAATAAAAAACACAATGTACACTCAGGTCTGTGAGTATTTGAAGACTGACAAAATTACTGAAACTTTAAGTTCACTATGGCATATTAGGGGCCATTCACACAGGAATCGTGATTATTTTTCAGCGCATCGTTTTGACCCCACGGCCACTGTGGCTGATGGGGTATTATCATCATGACGGCATTTGTACATCTGTCTGTGTCTGTCCAACATGCAACATGAACGCTTGCCTGATTGCCCGGGGCAAGTAAAAGTCGAAGTTGGCAAGTGTTCTGGCACATGTCCAAAAAAAAAAAAAAAAAAAGATTTCCTGAATCGGGCAAGCAGCTATTTCATCAGTAAGCTCGGGTCTTTTCTCATCCAATCACCCTAAAATACCATAAAAACAAGTGAATGAAAGTTTCAAAAACACTGTTTCCTGATAGAAGGTACACACTTTGCAGGTACATTTTTTCAATCTTGTTCCTCACACCGTGCACACAACTACCGGCGGCATGCAGCACTGGCCAGTTCAGTGCATGATTCGCACAATTGCGTAACTTACGTATTGATTTGTTTCCATTCCTGCACATGGTGCATAAAACATTGCGGTGCTAACTTCAAGTCCATCAAGTCAATTTAACACACTTAATTGTGAAAGCGCATTGTGTTAGTATTTTGTCAAGCTCCTCGCTTTTTTTTTTTTTAAATAGTGCAATATCCCCCTCGTAATCTTCCTGACCCGCAACATTCCGCAAGCGAAATGAAAAGTAGACTGCCTGGATCCCATGGTGAAGAAAAGTGTCCTTAAAGGTCAACTATTATGTTGTATTTAGTTGCATAAAATATGTCCAATGGGTCTTTAAAATAATGTTCCTGAGAAATAGTGATAACAAGAAATGTTCAAGACTCCCACATATCCAATGGTTGAATCCAAAATGGCTATCAGAAGGAAATAATGCACAACTAGGACCCAAGGGGAACATTTACGAAAGATATGAAAAACATACTCCCAACAAATCTTGAGAAATAGCAGTAACAAACTTTTTTTGTTGAAATCTAAGATGGCCACTGGGCAGCCATATTGGATTAATCCAAGAGATTAAAAAAAAAAAAAAAACAATGATGCACAACTACGACCCAAAAGGAAAGTGGCACCAAGTTAAGAAAGATTGGACTGGTATTTCCTGAGAAATAGCAGTAACAAAATATCCAACATGGCTTCCCAGCTGCAATCTTGTATTCACTCATGCGACTTCAAATGGCAATGGTGCACAACTAGGACCCAAGGGGAACCTGTATGCAAGATAAGGAAAAACATTCCCCCAACAGATCTTGAGAAATAGCAGTCACTAACTTTTGTGTTGAAATCCAAAATGGCTGCCTGGTAGCCATATTGGATTTACGAACCAGGACAAAAAATATGGTGTACAACAAGGACCAAAGGGGAACAAATGGTGCTTGCGCTCACCCTCAATCGTCTCGGACCCCTTGCTTCATGATCAGTTTGGATTGTTGTCCAGAATCTGTCATGTGCAGGCTGTAACCAGATGTGGCGTTCTTGAGCTACCATAGTCACTCATGGCTGCCCTAAGTGGGGTAACTGACAGTGCCTGTGTTCCATTCTCGGATAGACAGCCGACTGACTGATTGTTGAACGGTGACAGTGCAAATGACGCACCACCTCACGGCGGCCAAGACCTGCCCGTAACATGCCAAGGGCTTTTTTTCCCTCCTGTGTCAAAAGCCCTCCCATTTTCTTGATGCAGTACCATTTTTTTTTTTGGCTTTATGTAGGCTCTTGACCACGCCCAAAAGAACAAGTCAAGTGTCACTGTACACATCACAAACAGCTCAATATTTGTTATTACAAATTTATTACAATATATGTTATTACGAAGTGCTTGGCGCGTTCACATGGCGTACATCAGAATTACAATACGACATGCTTTTCTTTAGTTCCACTCGTGCCTCACTGGAAAAGCAATAAAAATCAATTGATTTTTCAATTTGCCGCAAATACAGTACATACCTCACTGTTGCGTTTTTAACGGCGCCAAGTATAAATTACTTGAGTTCACTTATGTTGGAAGTAAGAACTTTCCTAAACCCCAGTGTGTCATATGTGGAAAAGTACTGTCACATAACTCTCTTAAACCTTCACTCTCAAACTGAAACCAAGAAACTAACCGTGCTCGTTTGAAAGACAAGCCACGGGAGTTTTTTTGAGTGCCAACTTGGACAACTTTCAACCAGTAAGTAATGTATAACAGACATAACCCGATTTTTTTTTTGAAAATAATTAATCCTGGCTAATTCTAGATGGGTTTCCGTTATTAACACGTTTTTCAATTCACAAATAATCAAGTGGCAATCGAAGACACTGCTTCTTTTCCTCATGCGATCTAAAAGCGACAAAATAATGGGCTGCATTCAGGACAGAAAAATAATTGAATTATAATTATGTCTATGCACCTGCACTTGCCGACGGCATTTCAGACTGGTAAGTGGTTTCATCCGTTTACATTTTCCAATCGGAAAAATGTCTATTTTTTTTAATCCGAATTGAGTGACCGTGCCACATAAACAGGTGTATGTACTAGTCACCGAAATTACCTTCATTCGCTGAAGAGTTATGAAATGCCATCACCGAGTGATGGTGCATAGACCTAATTATAATCTAATTATTTTTCGGCACTGAATGTAGCCTATTATTTTGTCGCTTTTAGATTGCATGGGGGAGATAAGCCATGTCTTCAACTGCCGCTTGATTATTATTGAATTGGAAAACGTGTGAATGAAGGAATTTGCCAGGACTAATTATTATCCCTCGCTGCGCGATTAGTGCGAAGCGGGGATGTAGCATTGGGCTCCGTCCGTACGGACACATAAAATTGAGGCGGTGGGGGATATTGCCTTGTTAGTGGCAAACACTTGTTTTCAATAAGAGGAGGGATATTAGCCCCGAATTTTCAGGTCTAAAGACGCGCCGGTTTGTTGGCCAGCAGTGTTGACTGTTCGAAACAGAAATGTCTCGCCTCGGCGACTTGGCTGCTTTCATAATGTGAACGTGCAAAATCTCTCCGCAGTTGCATGCAACAGTTCGCATGCCTTCGCGTGCACGGTAGCTTACTAGGGGAGGGTCTGAGGAGTGCAGTGGATAGGGAGGGGGAGGGATCTGAAAGTTGCTTTTTTCAAATTTTTGTGCGAAGTCCTCTCTCTCCTCAAAGTTACAGACTGCAGCTTTAATGAAAAACAACATCATGGGGAATAAAAATTGTATGTATGGATTTAAAAGTGTAGATGAGGCGGAGGTGAAAAGGCTGTTAAGGTCCCTTCCTTAACATGGCTCAGTGGAAAACTATCATGTTATGATTTTACACTAAGTGCCATCTCATTTATAAAAGCTTATGTATGTAGAACACAAAAAGTGCATTACAATGGTAACATGTCAAACAGTAAAGGACTAGACTGTGGCTTGCCACAGGGTAGCTGTCTAGGACCACTCCTGTATTCCATCTTCACAAATGACTTACCATCTGTTTTCACTAAAGCACTATACAGTTGTGTGCTGATGATTCTACACAGTATTATGCTGCAGCTACTAATGATGAGCTACACAGTCTTATCCTCAATGGAGTTGAATGGTGTTTCCAACTGGATACAACTCAATGGGCTGGTTTCACAGACACAGATTAAGCTTAATCCTAGACTAAATTCAATTTAACAGAAAATCTCTATACAAAACTCTTAGTCCAGGGCTACGCTTAAGCTATGTCAGGGAAACCGCCCTAGTAAGTTAGTACTTAATGGGCCGGTTTCACAGACACAGATTAAGCTTAATCTGAGACTAAATTCAATTTTCAATAGAAAATCTCGACACAAAACTGTTTAATCCAGGACTACGCTTAAGCCATGTCTGTGAAACTGGCTCAATCTCAAAAACAAAATCCATCATTCTAGGATCTAGTCATAAACTTATCTACTCCTTCATTGGGTCTGTACTTGTCAAAAGAACTTCTACAAATTGACAAAGGTTAAATTACTGGGTGTGACAATAGATAATCGACTGTCATAGATCAAATTGACATGGTGGTTAGGAAAATGGGCAACAGCAATTCCATGGTAAGAAAATGCCCTCCTTATGTTCCACCAAAGATTCTGGCACAGGCAGTTAAATCATTCATTTTAAGTCACTTGGACTGTTGGTCACATGTATGGTCATCTGCATCAAAAAGTGTACCGAGTAAATAATTACAAGTCACCCAGAATAGAGCTGCCAGACTAGTCTTACAGTGCACCTTAAGAACCAACACAAACCATAAGAACCAACACAAATAGTATGCATAGTAAACTTTCATGGTTACCAGTGGAGAAAAGGCTTGCCTTAAGCACAACATTCTTCAGTAACAGCATTTATACCACCACGCCTGAGTTTTCACACAATCAAATCATGAAATGTAGTAACACACACAATCATTCGACCAGAACAGCAGGAGATGGTAAACTAATGTTACCTTGGCCAAATTCAAATACCTTAAAAAAGACGGTCATTTATCGTGCCATTCGTCACCGGAATGGCTGCCCCCCACCCCCACATACATCATTCAAATGGAAAATCATCATTCAAATGCAAATTAAGAGTGCGCCATTTAAACAGGTGAGCAATAGAGATGGAATGTGCCGTTTGTTCATTTTACTTGTTCTTTGTTGCTCGATTTTTAAAAATTAGAAATTCTTTTCCATCTACTCTTTGTTGAGGATGGATTGTTTTAAGATACAAGTAAAAAAATTTATACTGCTTGATGTGAATTTGTTCCCATACATATAAATGCATATAAGTTTTCTGTTAGCATTTTTAAAATTTTTGTATGACTTCGGACCCCAGGAAGACTAGCTGGTGCCATTGGTATCAGCGAATAGGGATCCTTTTAATAAGGAAATTAAAAAATAAATCAAAGCATTACCATAATCACAGTTCAACAGAAAGAACTGAGCCAGGACCTTGAAACTGCTGTAAGCGTGTGCAGCTGAGAATGGGGAAAAAACTCATAAATCTGTCAAAAACTTATAAAGAAGTTCTGCCAGGATGCTCAAGGCCAGCTGGGTGAGCTAATCTTCCGAAATGACCGTATCAGTAGTCAACCAACCGGCAGTGTCATTATTTGGGCGTGCGTACTCCAGTGTTATGGGAAAATTCATGAACTCTGATAACTTCCTGACCTTCAGGTAAACTTAATGTTTAGGAGGCTCATATGTGGTCTTCAAGCGTCCCTGGAGGCCGAAAATGTATTTACACTATGATGTAATGGCAAATTTGAAACTAAGGGTGGAGGGTTGCTATATGAAATCGTACCAATGAGAATTAATAATGTTGGATAAGGTAAAACAAAATCATGATTATTCCACCTAAAGGAATGTGAGGGTCTAAATAAATATGAGGGTTTTTCGGTGGCAAGTCAGCCAGGGCGATTGATTGATCTGAATGCTTCATGGTTTGCGCAGACCAGCCTGGGTTTTTGGATTTTACTTGGAGCAGGAATACAATAAACCCAATTACACCAGACTCTCGAGACTGCGTCCATTCTTTGGCAGTGGATCTACAAGAGGGAGGGAGGACTTAGTCCAGAGGATCCAGGCTAAGTTTTCTTTGAGCCTAACCATCCCTATTTACTGCTCACTCTCTCAAAACTAATACGAAAATTGTGTCACTTGAGAGATCCGAAAACTAGGTTGATATGGTTTTCATTTTGCTGTTGCAGCACAGATTTCTTGCAGTAATCAATTGGTCTCTTAGTGATTTCAATTACATAATTACTCGCTATATATAGCCAACAAAGTTAAATTCGCTTGCCATTTAGTTTTGCGGATGTGTATGTGTATGTCATTAGCATCACAATGATTGGGTCCTATGCCGTAAGTCAGCTAAAAGCTGATCATGCAACTAATTTGCATTGTTCAAAACCACAATAAGCAAACATAATCCAAACCTCTTCTAAACATGGATAAGTGCACAGGTACACATGTAAGATACAAGGCCAAGACATTTCAAAACTGCCTGACTGAACGCAACAGATGTTTGATTCTCATTTGTGCAGAAAATATCAACGTTGGGAACTTTCCTTGACAATATCTCGCTGTTATAGCCTTTCAAGTCTAGGCTGTGCTGAAGGAGTCAATGGTTTTAGTTTGTAGGAGTAGACTGACAGCACATATTCAACATAAGTCAGGGGGAAAGAATTCCATATCCACTTTTTTTGACTTTTCGTTCGACAAAGCAATTTTAAAAGGGGGCGCCAAAAGCTATATTTTGAGGAGATTTATTAGTGAGAGAGGAGTTCAGAATTTAGTGTCAATATTAAATATTGCAAATGCATATGCTGCACATGCCCTACAACCTGATGTGTCATCAGTAACATGGCTGCAACAGTTATATGCTCCTACCACATATAGCAGTCCTAGAAATTATACTAAATTGTCTTGGCTGGATGTACACTTGCTGCCTTGACACACCTGAATGCTTCTCTGGGTACGCAAACATCAAGGTATGCCGAAAAAGTACCAATTTTCTTCAATACTGGTGGAGATTGAATACGGAATTCTTTCCCGATAATTTTTTCATGTGTTTGAGCTCGCATTGCCGTATTGGGGACAAAGGTGAACTTTCCTCACTGCCAGTCTTGCATACACCCAATTTTAACCTCCCCTTCGTGTCAAAGACGAATGCGTCGGAGACGGGCTTGGTTGAGGTGCTGTGGCAGGAGGTCTAGGGAGGGGAATACCCGCTGATATACCTGAGCTGCAAGCTGTGGCCCAGTTAAACTAAGTATGGGGCAGCCCCTCACCCTGGGTCACCGACCATGACCCCTTGCAATGGATAAGCTGGGAAAAAGACAGCAATGCCGTGGTCACATGCTGGTATCTCTTGTTGCAGGCCTTCTCATTCCAGGTGGTGCACGGGCCAGTAGTGCTGCACTCCAACGCGGACAGGCTCCAGGCTCTCCAGAAGCCGTGTTCTGGGCACACAAGAGGGCAAGGCAGGAAGTGAATCTGGGGGGGGGGGGGGTTGGGGGGCAATTTAGTGAACCGGGGAATGGCCACGCCCCTCAACCACGTCAGCACTCCCGCAACAGCCGATTCTCCACACCCTCTCTCTCAGCGCCGAGCGGAGCTTCAGCATCCTGGACAGCGGCCGGAGAGCCGATGCCCGCCGAGCACTCCCTAGAGATTCGCAGGACGCTGTACCTACCAGCTGCGAGTCATAAGGCTACATGGGCTTAGGGTAAAAGTGCACAAGGAAACATCTGCGCCTCAATCTGAGTCAACCAGGGCTATAGAGAGGGAGCCAGGCAGTTATGGATAGGCCGGCGAGAAGGGCAGATGTAAGGTTATTGTCTAACTCTTCTCATTTTTTTTCTCTCTAAGAGTTTGCTGGTGGAGAGACTGGGAGGTGTAGGAAGGAGCTGATACACGCCTCTACCCATGCTACCCATCTCCCGAAATAGAAGACGACTGTTATGGCCCCAATTTGTTATTACATTTACAACACAACAGCAACAGCAAGGGATGACAGATACAGTTTTAAAAACTTAAACACATTTAATGAACATACAACTAAACAACTAACTACGCTACTGACCAAGATTGATTAACAAGACAAAAAAAACAGAAATATTGACAGTCCCTTTTTGGTGGGGTGGCTTGGTGATGTCCTGGGTGAGGAAAATGCTCTAACACAGGCAAAAATCCACAAAAGAAACCTCACAGGTCTTGAACAGAATGACAGGTCTGGTCACATGTATCCTTCTTCTTGCAATTTCTCCTACCACTTTACTGTCTCAATTCTCCCCTTTATATACTCTTTTGCAGACCCCTCCCACCTTTTAGACTTTTTTTCTATTCTCTGGGACTTGTTTCAGACATGCCCAAAACATGCCCAAACCTAGCTCCAGTCTGAGCTTAACAAAAAAAGGTAAATACTGCCATCCAGTGGCCTATATTCACATTACACCTCCATTCCAAAAGGGAAAAATTTTGACTCAAAGGCAAAATTTTTCTTTTCAATACAAAATGATTAAGTGAACACTTGTCTATATATACATATCATACAATATTCAAATAAACACATGATATATATATACATATTCAAACACGGGATAAGCAATCAGCAACCACATTGCCAGCACCCTTTACATGCTTAATTTCAAAGTCAAACTCCTGTAAAATCAAACTCCAATTCAACAATCTCCGATTCTTGTTTTTCATCTCACTCAAAAACATTAACGGATAAAACATCATTGGCTTTTGCCCTGTACAAACATAAACATCAAAGTGTTGTAAAGATAGAACCACAGCCAACAGCTCCTTCTCTATTGTGGAATAGTTCCTTTGGTGGCAATTGAACTTCCTGGAGAAGTATGCCACGGGATGCTCAATGTCATCAGAGTCATTTTTCTGTAGGAGCACAGATCCACAAGCTTGGTCACTAGCATTGACCGCGATGGAGAACGGTTTGTTGAAGTCAGGAGATTTGAGCACGGGGAAGTGACACAGCAGAGACTTCAGGCGATCGAAGGCTCTCTGGCATGCATCATCCCAAGTGAACTTTACGCCTTTCTTCAGTTGGTTAGTGAGACAGAGCAATCTCAGCAAAGTTCTTGCAGAACTTGCGGTAGTACCCGATCATTCCAAGGAAGCGGCGCAAAGCTTTTTTGTTGTCAGGAACTGGAAAGTCCATGATGGCTTGGACTTTAGCATTAATGGGTGCCACCTTACCCTGGCCTATGACGTAGCCAAGATAGGTGACAGTAGCACAACCAAAGTCACTTTTGTTCAGGTTAACAGTCAGGTTAGCCTGGGTCAGGCGCTGGAACTACGTCTCTACATCTTTTAGATGCTCTTCCCAGGAGTCACTCCATGTGATCAGGTCATCGATGTATGCACCCGTGTGTGGCAATCCGGCGATTGTAGACTATCACCCTTTGGAACGTGGCTGGGGCATTTTTCATGCCAAAGGGTAGGACTTCATACAGGTACAACTCAGATGGTGTGGCAAAAGCAGAGATGCTCTTGGCCCTCTCAGTGAAAGGCACACACCAATAACCCTTCAATAAATCAATCTTGGTCAGAAACTTTGCTTGCCCTACTCTATCAATACAATCATCAATCCTAGGTATTGGAAACATCAGTTCTAGTTACAGCATTGACTTTGCGATAATCTGTACAGAATCTAATACTTCCATCAGGTTTTGGAACTAGCACACAGGGTGAACTCCAATCTGAGTTGGGGGGTCTGATAATATCATGTTCTAACATGTACTCAACCTCTCTCAGCAATCTTTCTCTTTTCAGGATTAATCCGGTACGGATGCTGTTTTATTGGTTTGGCATCACCAACATCTACATCATGAGAGGCTATAGAAACTCTTTTTGGAACATCAGGAAACAGATCCTCATATTTCTTGATCAACCTCTCAAACTGATCTTTCTGTGAGGGTTCTAAGTGCTGGAGTTTTACATCAAGATTTTGCAACACTTCAGAATTTGACTATTTACATGAAAGAACTTCAGCATTAATTCTAGGTTCATCATCTTGAAACTGCCCCTCATCTTCACAAATCTCGGCCATAGGAGAATCTGAAGTGACAGCTGCAACCCTAGCATTTCTGTCATGATAAGGCTTCAGCATGTTAATGTGACACAATTGTTTTGGTTTTCTCCAATCTGGAGTCTTCACAATGTAATTGAGATCATTGAGTTTTGTCAGAATTTCATAAGGACCATGAAATCTAGCCTGCAATGGATTGGACTGCAAGGGAAACAACACAAGGACCTTGTCTCCTGGTTTACACTCATGGCTTCTAGCCTTATGATCATACCAAGTTTTCATTTTTCCCTAACTTGATTACAAGTTCTCTTTGGCTAGGTCACAACCTGCACGGAATCTTACCTTGAACTTGCTAACATAGTTTAACAGACTGATGTGCGGCTCTTCCTCTTGCCATTGTTCACTCAATTATGGCAAAGGTCCTCTCACTTCATGGCCAAACACTAGCTCAAACGGATTGAATCCAGTAGACTCCTGCACTGCTTCTCTAGCTGCAAACAACAGCAAATGAACACCTTCATCCCAGTCTTTCTCATGGTCATAACAATAAGTCCTCATCATTGTCTTGAGAGTGGAATGAAACCTCTCTAAGGCACCCTGACTTTCTGGATGATAAGCACTAGAAAGAACCTGCTTTGCACCTAGTTCATACACAACCTGCTGAAACAAACCAGAAGTGAAATTGCTACCTTGGTCTGACTGAATTTCCCTGGGAAGGCCAAACAACGTGAAGAACTTTATCAAAGCCTTTGAGATTGTAATTGCCTTGATGTTACATAGAGGTATGGCTTCAGGGAATCTGGTAGATGCACACATGATTGTCAACAAGTACTGATTTCCAGATCTAGTCTTGGGTAATGGACTAACACAATCAACAATGACCTTAGAGAAGGGCTCTCCAAATGCTGGGATAGGCTGCAATGGAGCTACAGGTGGGTCTAACTAGTGTTTTCCAACTACTTGACAAGTGTGACAGGTTCTACAAAAGTTGGAAACTTCTTTCCGAAGCCCAGGCCAAAAGAAGTGTTTCATGATCTTATCAACAGTCTTGTTAACACCAAGATGACCTCCTAAAGGTAAACCATGAGCCATTGTTAAGATCTCATTCCTGTAGACCTTCGGAACAACTATTTGCCTGACCACTGCCCAATCTGCATTGGCAGGGATATCAGGAGGGCGCCACTTCCGCATCAACACACCATCCTTGAGATAATACCCAACTGGAACTGCGTCTATTTCTTTATCAGGAAGGGCTCTCCTCCTTAGAGCGCAAATTTCAGGATCATTAGTTTGCTCCTCAATCAACTGCTTTCTGGACAGAGACAAGTCTCCAGGCACATCAGAATCACCAAACCCATCTGGCTGGCTGAACAATGAACTGATAAAAGTGTCTGATAAGTCCTCAAACGGAGAAACCATAGTAGGCCAATCAGAGTCATGAGGCGAACCACCTGAGTCCTGACTATTCAATGTGCTGGACAGCACCACAAAATCTTCTTCTTTAGCCTTCTTGGCCATAGCACGAGTCACTGCGCAAGAAGGATACAGAGACGGGTCCTCATCCCCATCTTCAGTGCTCGGCTGTGAAGTAAGATGTACAGGGGGAACTACTTTGCCCCCAGCCAGGTCATTGCCTAGCAACAGAGAAACACCCTTTATAGGTAGACTTGACATAAGTCCCACCTTTACCTGTCCTGTAACTAAATCTGACTTCAAGAATATAGAGCGCAGGGGTACAGATACAGTCCTCCCTTCAATACCTTGTACAAGTATGAAATCCCCTGAAGCGGTCTCATCACGAAACTCCAAGGAGTTCATCAACAAAAGTGACTGAGAAGCGCCGATATCCCTTAGGATATATATGGGGACAGTAGTAGTATGCTCATTCAGAGCCACAAATCCCTCTGACACAAATGGAAGAAATTCCTCCCTCACGAAGTCAGCTGTATCAGGCTTTTTAGCCCCACAAGAAGCAGGCAATTTAGCAGATCGGTTATCTACTACAGGGGATTCTAACCTTGTTTTCACAAAGGCATTTGGTTTGGTATCCTTTTCTTTTTCTTTCTTAGCTTTAAGGAACCAACAGTTAATTATAACATGACCAGATTTCTTGCAATAACTGCAAACTAGACCACTTTTGTCACTGTCAGCTTTCACACTTTGATCAGACCTGTTACTGGATTTCTGAGCACCATCACCAGATTTGTCTTTGTCTTTAGGTGAGGAATCTTGGGTATCACCGTAACCCTTTTTTCTGAAATTGGGACCATCTATTCTTACTGCTAGACTGAAATTTAGACTTGTGTGTGAGAACATATTCAACTGCAAATGGCAGCTGATTGCAAATTCGGTGCTTGCTTCTCATTAAGGTAGGTCTTAACATCATCCTCAACACAGTTCTTGAATTCTTCAACTAACACCATCTCTTTTAGTGAGTTGAAATCATCCTTGACCGCCATGGAAGTACACCAGCGCTCAAAGCAAACCTGCTTCTCATTAGCAAATTCCACATAAGTCTGATTTTCAGATTTCTTCAGACCCCTTCAGAAAGGAAAAGAAAATTCCTTTCTTTTTCCTCCCTCTCAAATTCTCTTTGTTTTTCTTTTTCCTCCCTTTCAATCTCTAGCATTTTTAATTTAAGTTCCATTTCTATATTTGGATTTTCCACTGGAAACTGTTCCAGATCTCCTGGTGCAAACACATTTTCATCAATGTAATATTCAACTATCTCTCTAGCCAGTCTTGCTTTTCGCATGGCTGGTTTTACCTCTGTCAGCTCTAAATGTCTGCAAATTTCTAGCAGTTCTGTCTTTTTAAAAGACTTCAAAACCTCAACGGTTGGTGATGCCAAGAAATCATCCATTGCTGCTGATCTGTCAATATATTTATATAGGAAAATTCAAAAAACAATTTTACAATTTGAAATGTTAGATTTTCAATAAATTACTCACACAATGGTCTATCCCGGACGAGCCCCCAATTTGTTATGGCCCCAATTTGTTATTACATTTACAACACAACAGCAACAGCAAGGGATGACAGATACAGTTTTAAAAACTTAAACACATTTAATGAACATACAACTAAACAACTAACTACGCTACTGACCAAGATTGATTAACAAGACAAAAAAAACAGAAATATTTACAGTCCCTTTTTGGTGGGGTGGCTTGGTGATGTCCTGGGTGAGGAAAATGCTCTAACACAGGCAAAAATCCACAAAAGAAACCTCACAGGTCTTGAACAGAATGACAGGTCTGGTCACATGTATCCTTCTTCTTGCAATTTCTCCTACCACTTTACTGTCTCAATTCTCCCCTTTATATACTCTTTTGCAGACCCCTCCCACCTTTTAGACTTTTTTTTTTTCTTTTCTCTGGGACTTGTTTCAGACATGCCCAAAACATGCCCAAACCTAGCTCCAGTCTGAGCCTAACAAAAAAAGGTAAATACTGCCATCCAGTGGCCTATATTCACATTACAAGACAACAACCCTGTTTAACTTTTTTTGTATTAAACAAATGTGCAGGTCTTAATTCGCGCTTTTTTTGTGTTGCATGTTAATCATTAAAATCACCACCTAGTGGGCCAGTGTGGACTCAACCTCCCATATAGTCTGCACCTTGTTTTCCAGTGTCTTGCTACGCTTCTCATAATTCTTCATTGCTTGATTAGTACCACGGGCTCCCACACAGAGGCACAACTGTTATCCTGCACATGTAATATTAGTGCCAAGGGCTCCTGCATTTGTCTTCAGCAATTGTTATCCTGCGCGTTTATTATTATTCGTCTTATTCCTCTTCCATATCAAATTTCAATTTGCTACTCCTCCCACTAATGCTTTTCCACCAAACCCTGGTTTTGGGGTTACACAGAGGAAAGCCTTTCATGTGTGTGGAAATTCAAAATGGAGCCCTGAATTTCCCATGACCACTTGCTGCCAGCAAGCCCCTCCCGCCAGCAGGCCCTTGGATCTTCTCTTGGCTCTTTGGACTCTTTTGGCTCTGCTCTCCCCCCCTTGGTGAGGCTCCTGGACTCCTGGGGACTGCTCAGGCTGGTGAACTCCTCTCCCACCTCTTAGGCCAAGCATAGACTGGCCATGCTGAAGAATCTGCCAGGCTACCAGGAGTAGAACAAGCCTTGAAAGCAACAGCTTGCTATTGAGGAGCAGCCAGCTTCCCTCCTCTTCCCACAGCAAAGACACAAACATTTGCAGCACCAGAAACGCTCTTTGTCGGATCAGCATCATCCACGATCGGATCCTCCAGCAGCCTCCAAACCTCCTTCCTCTACGAAGGACTGGTAAAGACTGGGCATCCAAACCTTCTTTTAAGACTAAAACTGACTGTGTGTATTTGTAAAATGATAGTTGCTGTGATTGTTTTTAGGATTGAGTTTTAGTCAGACAGGATGGTATTAATGTGTGGCAGACAAGGTCTTGCATACAAATAACCTCCTGTGGACTAACGCGGCGCCTTTCCTGTGCAAAAAACACGCATATCTCTTCATTTTAACGTAATATACAGACACAAACAACATTGAGCGTTTTAAGTCATTTAGCTGACTTTAAAACTCATGACACTTTCCTTTGCTTCAAAGACTTGGTCTTTGTTACAGTAGGGTTGCCTTCCCCCACTCCACATGGTCAGCAAGGCTCCTCCACTCACACCTTGGATCAAACCTTTGCCCTCTCACGCACACGCGAACACGCACACCTTTTTCATTGTGCATATAGTGTTAGTGTTTAGTGTAGCCTAGATTGTGTTTCATTGGTTTCATTTAAATAAAAATTCTTTAAAGACATATGCTGTGGTTATTAATGTTGTACAAGAGTGAATGAAATTGCCAGCCTCTTCTATGTATAACTCCCGAATCCTTCAATCTAGCTATTGATTAGGTAAGTTGGTTACAATTATTAATTTTATTATTAATTAATTTCCACATTAATAGCTTAGTGGATATTGAGACTGAGGTTTTATTAATTGGCTATCGTTTTCCCTTCACTGAGGAAGGGTGGTGCCCCAAGGTATTTATATTAATATTACAATATCATTTTTTTGATAGTCAAATTAATAATATTAATATCATTCGGAAAATTGCCTCAACTCATGGTGTCCACTTCTGAGGTGTAACGCCAACAGCCGGCACCCTTGTGTCGTGCCATTGCACTCACAACAACACCACCACTGCTTGGGTGTTATCACCACAAAGATGCCACCATTCGAGGTATTTCCCCAACATTGGTGTTCTGTGCGATGTCATTACCCCAACACTGGTAAAATATATACTCAGCAACAAAAGTTTCTGTGACACCAATATTGTTAATTATTTTTCATAACGCAGTTATGAAATTGTCATACATGGTGATATCAGACTGAAACAGTACACGTAAACACAACATTGAAATGGAAATCATGAAAATGCGAGAAAATGACTTTGCACGTGAAAATGTGCGTATATCATGCTTGTGGATGGCAATAAAAGAGGAGAATTTTTGGAATGTTCACATTGTGCCTGATGAACGACGAAAGCATCACTTATCGAAAACACAGCCATTTCGGATCAGGAACTCTACCCTCTAAATGCCAAGACTGTCTGAAAATGATCGGTGGAGGGCCATTGGGATGATTGAATCCGGAACCTCGCAGAGGGAAGTTGCTCATCGCCTGAATGTCCACCGAAACACCATTTGGAACTTATGGCAGTGTCATCAGCAGACAAGACATGTCAGAGACCGTCCTCGCAGCGGCCGTCCACGAGTAACCACTCCCAGACAGGACAACTGTATTCGAACAACCCATCTCCGAAATCGATTCCAACCTGCAACCATAACTGCAAGAACGATACCTGGTTTGAGGCGACTGTCTGCACAGACAATCCGTCGCCGTCTCCGTCATTTTGGCATTGTCCCACGTCGGCCAGCAAGACGTCCAATACTCACAGTACAACACCGACGACTGCGTCTACAGTGGGCACAACAACATCGACGGTGGATCCAACGTCAGTGGGATCTTGTACTCTTCACTGATGAATCAAGATTCATGCTTAACCGATGTGATGGTCGTTTACGTGTATACCGTCGACGTGGAGAACGTTATGCCAACAACTGTGTTCAGGAATTTGATCGTTTTGGAGGTGGTAGTGTCATGATTTGGGGAGGGATCACGGCTAGAAACAGAACAGATTTGCTTGTTATTGATGGAAATCTGACAGGTCAAAGATATCGCGATGAAGTGCTACGGCCATTGGTGGTACCGTTTTTGATGCAACATGGTCCCGGAATAACGCTGCAACATGATACCGCCAGACCACAAGTTGCAAGGATTGTACAGCAGTATCTGATGCAACAACATGTCAATGTCCTGCCATGGCCAGCCAGATCCCCAGACATGTCCCCAATCAAGCATCTTTGGGACGAGATGGATCGACGTTTGCGGCGGTTGGATAACCCGCCAGTTACACTCCAGGAATTGCGACAACGTCTACGTCAGATTTGGAATGACATCCCACAGCAATTTCTGGCACATCTGATTCGGTCCATGCGCCAGAGATGCGTTGCTTGCATCATGGCACGAGGAAGTCACACCCGGTATTGAAGTGTGAAGGTCACAATTGGTTAGACGTCAGACAAGTGCTTCATGACGCATGAAAATTACATTTTTCGTTTTGAGTGACGTTGGCACTGAAAAGTCAGTGTTTCTCCTGTTAAATAAACATATTGATTGCATTGAGATCTTTGCGTGTCATTTATAACATACACATAAATGGTGTCACAGAAACTTTTGTTGCTGAGTATATATCAAAAAGTCTGGCTGCATCAGGAGCTATGTCTTGTAGTGAAGAAGTCCGTTTTTCCAAAGTCGCAAAAAGCTGCAAAAAAATTCACATTCAAAATAAAATGGGGAGCTGTCAAAAAAGTGATCAAACCCAGCCCTCGTCGGAGACTTAGTACATTGCCAGACAGCAACATAGAAAGTCAATTGACACTTTAAGCCCTTTGCGCAGAAGCCAAATATGGCTATTTATGCGTTACCCTATTTAACTCTTTATAATTCAAGATTTTATGTTGCGGTTTGCCACCGTTTTGTGTGGGTCATAACAATCAGACAGATACAGCAGACAAGAAACCTAAGCTCATTTTCTAGCAAAGCCGCATCAGCAACCACACGTACTCATTAAAAGAACTGCTTATTTTACGGTCAGAATGTTCATTCAGATGGAAAGGCTGCTATTTACGATTCCGATCATCCAAGTGAAACAAAAGCTCATAACTCTTTTCACACCCTAAAAAGAGTAAGTATATCTTAGAACACAGTAATAGCTGTTTGCATTTTAAACAAGCAAAACTCCAAGCCATTTCATTTTATTTGCGAAAGCAAAATGCCAGAACATTGCAGCATCGACCGCTCGTTGACCAATGTGACAAACTTGCTCTATCATCGCGGTGGTAAATCAAAAATAAGAAATAGCTGGCGAGTTAGCTAACTAGCTAGAAGTAAGATAGTAAGATGGTACAAAGAAAGTTTGACTCACACTGCAACTGGACTTCAACTCTAAGTTTAAGCTTCTCCTCCAAATGCCGTAAGCCCTCCAGTCTGTTCCATTCAGAATAATTGCAATTTTCCATCTCAGAATCACATTTCCATCCCACAGGGTTGGTTCTGGAAGTCTTTTTTTCCATGCAATCACGCGTCTTTCTTGGCTGCGCAAAATTGAGAGAATACAAAAAATGTGATTTTGCAAGTGTTTAAATACCTTTCTGATGGTCTAGTCCAGGGCTATTCAACCGTGCCCAGAAAAGGCTGGTGTGGGTGCTGGCTTTCATTCCAACCAAGTAGTTACACACCTGTTACCACTAATCAACCCCAAGAGTCTTTGCAAATGAGCTTGATTAGTAGCATCAGGTGTGGACGTGCTTGGTTGGAATGAAAGCCTGCACCCACACCGGCCCTTGCAGGATAATGTTGAATAGCCCTGGTCTATTCAATGACTTTCAGTTACTGTGGAAAGTTGATACTGTCTGGCACTGGATAAGAAATGTGTCGATCAATACATCATTACTGGGGAAGTTTCACGTAGGCATGACCTATAATTGAGCGTTATGCAGATGAGCCCAAGTGCATAATTGAGTGACTCAGTAATAAAATAGAGTGCTCGAAGCAATGAATTTGTCGATAGAGGAATATACGCGTAAATCCACGGCAAGGAACTAGCATTTTTGATATGTGATGACTATAATTAATCGTAGAATGACATAGTATCGATACAATGTGGAATTTTTGCTTCATAAAACTGAATCTTTACTACCAATTGAGATACCGTTGGCTCAGTATAGCTGAAGTGGTTCTGACAAAGGACAACAATTTTTTTTCTGCGGCAAGAGGTCATTTTTTAAACAGCTGGATAGATGCTATGAGCAAGTACCTTAAGCAGTTTGCACATCAGGCTTTGCTGAGGAGTTTAATTCATGCAACTCCAGAAAAACAGGGATGGGACTGAACGCGTCCATTATTTAAACTGTGATCAAGCTCGGCGTGCAAGTGAATATTCAATAACTGATCCAGGTCTGCCATCCAGTGATAGAATAGTGCAACTGCCTGCAGAAATAGAGCTGCTCCATGTCAACTGGCATCTAAATCTTCACAAAGGGCTTAATGGGGGTCACAAGACTGGAGACTTTTTAATAGATGTCGTAGTTCTTATGTACATGCAGTTTAACCCTCTGTTAACCAAGTACGTTGGGGGTACCTCTGGTTAAGATGTGTTGAATGCCTTAAAATAAATTCAATTTTTATTGCAGAAGCATACTCTCACACTGAAAATTGTAGAAAATTCAACTCAAGCGAATTTTAAGGGGAACCAGTGCACACATCAACATGGAGAATGCTGCAAGTGGGGAGGGGGACGCTGGAGGTGGAGAAAGGGCCAGTACAGTTGCCACTGTTTTAATGCCTTGGTTCATGGGTAGTCCTTGCGTACCGAAATTTAGTTGGAAAGGGGGTGCTGATGCATTGAGGGAGTGGCAGGCTCAAAGGGAGGCTTTTTTGGGCTCAGGGTTTAAGTGGACAACAGAAATTGGACTTTGTCCTGAGTGCTCTGGAAGGAGATGAAAGAAGAGAAGTCTTATTGGCAGGGGCAATTAAGCGAAACACAGAGGCAGATATCTTCACCTCACTGCAAGCCCTGTATGGGGGGGGGGGGGGTGAGGGGTGAATCTGTTGCACAATTGTGAGCTCACTTTTTCCAATGTCGGCAGGGGGCGGAAGACAGCGTGGCATCTTTCACCTTTAGACTCCACGCTGCGGATGCCGATCCAGCAGGAGGCGACTACAAAATGCTGCGGGCCCAAATTTTCGATCGGTTTGAGGCCTGGCTCAGTGCAACAAGACCTGCAGCGCCAACATCTTCCTGACATGACTTTTGCATCAATCTGCGCAGAGGCTAAAGCGCTGGAAAGGGAATTAGACCAAAGATAAGCCCAGGTCTGTAAGGCACACATTGCACAGGCTGCGCAAGTAGCTTCGGCCGTTGATTCATCTTGGCAGAAATGGAGAGCTACAGCAGGAGCTCAAAGACCAAGTGGCTGCAATGAGCGAAGGGTTGCTGGATGACCTTAAGAAATTCCACCTCCATGACCGCCTGGTGGCTGCCCACCGAGATCTCAATGCCCTTACAGTCGCCGCGCCCTCCCTGCCCAGGTCCACCCATGGCCCTTCTAGAGAATTGCAGCCATTTCAGTGGCATTCGCAGGGCCGGCCCATATGTTGGGACTGTGGGGAATCTAGACATATTCAGCGTTTTTTTCCACGCCGCCGCCTGCCGTTGGCAGGGGGGTTTAAGAACCCTTGGTTGCTCTGGGGCAAGCAACCGGGAAGGAAGTGGAAAAGCTGCAGGCTCAAGAGACTTCGATGATTGGTAACTGCCCACGGGTGATGTTGGTGGTGCAATGTAAAAGGGTTCCCTGTATCATGGACACTGGCTCCCAGGTTAGTCTTTTTAGTTATTCCTCTTTTCAAAAACGCTTTAGGGAGGGGGCTCTCCGGGGAGTTGGGGAAATTCCATGACTGACATTGAGAGCCGCTAATGGGCTCACCATCCCCTATATTGGGTATACTGTGATGGACTTTGAAGTGGGTGGCTTTAATTTGCCTGAGAAAGGGGTTGTAATTGTCAAAAATTCTTGCCTGGGGGCTGAACGCGGTATCCTGGCCATGAATGTAATCTCTCAGGTGTGCCAATAATTATGGAGGGCGCTGTACATGCCGTGATATGATCTGTATTGCCCTGTGGGAAGGGATGGTTGGTTTTTCACCAACTTCTACTAGTGGGCCCTGAAGGTAAACGCCCCCTGAGAACTGTCTCCCCTGATCCAGTTATTTGTGCCGTACTGGTTTTATGAACTTTGTAAATAAATAAAATGTATACTTTTTGATACTACAGACTCCCAGTTGTGGTGTGCGCCACTGGGATTTGCTGCAAAATTGTTCCAGCTTTCAGTCTGGTGACATTAACAAGCGCTTCCTTTTAACATTGGCATTAGCCATATGATTCAATATGAACAATTCGGTTAATGGCAAATATGCTCTACCAGGGTACAATGAAGTGAGGAAACGAGAGTAATTTGATAACGTACACGGTAGGGCTGCACAATATACGAAATTGCGGTTATCGTGAGCGCAATAAGAGTAACTGCCACTATGGCTGGATTTACACTGCAATGGATCAGATTTTGAGGCCCATATCCGATTTGTTCAACTGTGCGTTTACATCTTGCTTTGAGCCTGAATGATATCCGTTTCATTTCGATTCAGGTTGTTTACACCACTCATTACCTGGCCATCGTCTTGGGCGATCCACATGCGCACAGAGGAGAAGGCTACCGAAAATAAAGGCAAATGTGCGAGCAGCGCAACAAAAGCATGCAGGCCTAACAGTCATAGAAATGATCAAAACACGAAGAAAGCTTGCAACATTTCACTGGGTAACCTACATCTGATTCTCCTGTTAATGCCTTTTAAGCTGCTTTCACACTGGACACGAAACAAGTTAATTTAGTTACTGATTTACTGATGAATATGATGAGAAATATTGAAATATAATCCTCAACACATTCAAAGTAAATGCAAACATGCGAATATATGCGTTTCGCATGTACTCGTCTTTGCATTGACTTTGAATGCAATCTGTCGCGTGAAAAATTTGTTTTGCGTCTGGTGTGAAAGCAGCTTTACACCCATCACCTGCATCATCACAATGCGTAGGCAGACTCCGCCTTAGTCTGGGCCTTTTTTTTTTTTTTTTTTTATACAAAATATACGATTTGCATGTTGATATTCATTTACACAACGGGCACATTGGCACATATCCGATATAAATCAGATACATATCCGAACAAAAACCACATTTGAGTGAGGTCTGGATCCGATATGACGGATCCGATCGAGGGCGGAATCAATGTGTTTTTTTCTCTGTTTACACAGCATTGTGTCAGATCGGATATTGGCCGCATTTGAGCAAAAGATCCGATTCTTGTCACATTTAACCCGCAGTGTAAATCTGGTCTATGAGGCAGACAGAAGAGCTTGCTTATCACCTTTTCTATGACACATACCAAATGCAAGTCATTAGAAATGTGGGAAGAAAACTGTGATAAGTCCGCTAATTACCAGCGAGGTTGACAGCTTTCATCACCTTGGCATAATTAGCTGACAAATCAATTCCTGTGTACTTTGCCTAACTTGCAATCAAGCTGTTTTTCAGCCAACTGACTGATCAAAACCAAAATGTGGCCAATAATTATTAAGAAGAGATAATGAGAAGCATAGATTGAGAGTGTGTCAATAATCTGAATTAATAGCACACCTTTGAATTCCACCTCTCGTAGAATTTTTTCATAGCCAATCATTAAAAAGTTTCCTTCAAAATAAATCATTTTAAGATGGCCTTGGTTTTTAGGCGTTTCAAATTAAACACGAAACGGAAAAAATTTGTGAAGCATATTGAACGTTAAAATTAGAAATTATTTTTGCATTGCACGCAAAAGACAAATGCAGCGAAGACAAACACATTCAGCCAAACGCAAAATTGGAGCATCTTTTATTTGATTATTGAACAAATAAAGTAATTAATGGCTGTTTATTTTGGTTGCTTTTGAGCGTCTAAAAGTGAAGGTGGAAAACATTTTGTTTCAGCGTATCGAACATGATGTGTAGAAATTGTAATTGCATTAGCACGCAGCGCGACCAAATGAAAAACTGGAAATAATCTCGCAAACACATTCAGGTAAATTACGTGCTGAAAAAAAGCAAAGTTGAGGTCTGCAAAATCATCGTCTTCTACCTGACAATTGCCCTCACCCCCTCCCCCCTTTGCTTTGCTCAATTTGCAATCAAACAGTAGGTTTTTTTTTTTTTTTTTTCGGCATGATTGTAAATCATTTCATGACAATTTCAACACGACACAACATGTATCATGACCGAAAGGGTCGCGGGAGAAGCGAAATCGCTCATCAGAGTCCCGCCCCCAGCTTCCAGAAAAAACAGTTTGGTAAAGGTCAAAATATCATAAGGATTATAAATCACAGCAGAGTTAATGTCCATGTACGCTACGTTTTAACGTCAGAAAGTAAGAACATGAAATTTATGAATATCATAAGAATTATAATTGCTGATTAAGTGAGTGTTCATATAACTTAGATTCAAATGCCACGCTTGATCCAAAGCGACATTATCCCGGAAAAAGCTAATTTGGAGTAGATGAGAGGAAGCACATTCTCTACATCCTCATGTCCAGGACTGTCAAACACAGTGAACGACACTTTCCCCATGAATCCATGACATAACCGGCTGGGAATGTTCCATCCGGGCATGTCGGGCATGTGAGTTGCCTTTCGGACAGTTAGTCAGAAGCATCCAGTGACAGGATACAATTAACAAGATACAATTAACAAGATTGAACATGCTTATAGTTACTCAGATATGCACATTTCAACAAATATTCTGGTGTGCTGCATGCAGTCACGTTGAAGAAATAGGTTTTGTATATTTTTGGGCAAAGTCAACATTAAAGTCCCCACACATAAAAACATTTTTATGGCTTGTATTAGTGAGTAGTTCACCGATACATTTGCCGAAAACATCAATTTGCGAATCCGGTGCCCTGTACACACAACAAATAACAGTATTTTTACCTTTCAATCTGGGAATCTCAATTGTAAGGCATTCCATAACATTTTCCACAACATATGATTTGCATTCTATTACCTGGAAGTTTATGGCCTCGTCAATAAATAGGCCAACTCCCCCACCTGCTTTATTCAGTCTATTCTTACACACAAAATTATAACCCTCCATGTAGAAGTCCTTGGCCTTTTCCTCTTTAATCCAAGTTTCCGATAAGGCGATGATGTTAAACGGCAAATGACCGAAGGTATTCCTTTATTTGATCGAAGTTAGAATATAGACTCCTACTATTAAAGTGGATCATGGACAAACTCCCATCCATCTTAATGCTTTTGTTGAATTTGTCCACAGAAAAGTATTCGCATATTTTAGGCTCTTTGTAGAAAAAATGGTTATCCGGATCGATTTCTTCATTTGGGCCTATTTCTGAAGAATGGTGACTTCCTGTCAAAAATCGATTTCCCGAAAAATTTATTTCTGCAGGTTGATGACTACTCATGAATGTCTGTCAAGGATCTCAGTGGTCGTACTTCTCCAAATCCCGCATCATCTTGACCAGCACCAGTCTGGTGGTTTCCGGTGAAGATCCATTTGGTTTGATAAAAATTCTACAGTTTGTCGACCAGGTGCTGTGTATCTTACCCTCTTTTGTAATGTGAATATAGGCCACTAGATGGCAGTATTTACCTTTTTTTTTGTTAAGCTCAGACTGTAGTCATGTTTAGACATGTCCTGGACAAGTCTGGGGCAAGTCTCAGAAAATTAAAAAAAAGAGGTCTAAATGTGGGTGGGGTCTGCAAAAGAGTATATAAGGAAAAGAATTGAGACAGTAAAGTAGTAGGAGAAATTGCAAGAAGATGACCAGACCTGCCATTCTGTTCAAGACCTGTGACGTTTCTTTTGTGGATTTCTTTGCCTGTGTTTGAGCATTTTCATCATCCAGGACATCACCAAGCCACCCCCACGAAAAGGGATTGTAAATATTTATGTTCTGTAGATAATTCAATCTTGGTCTTAGTTGTTAGTTGCTTAGTCGTTATTGTCTTTGTTTTAAAAATTAAATGTGTTTTAGTTGTTAAAACTGTGTCTGTCATCCCTTGCTGTTGCTGTTGCGTTGAAAATCTAATTACAAATTGGGGCCATAACAAATTGGGGGCTCAAGGTCCGGGATAGACCATTTTGTGAGTAATTTATTGAAAATCTAACATTTCAAATTGTAAAATTGATTTTTTTTAATTGAATACATATATATTGACAACAGCAATGGATGATTTCTTGGCATCACCAACCGTAGGGGTTTTGAAGTCTTTTAAAAAGACAGAACTGCTAGAAATTTGCAGACATTTAGAGCTGACAGAGGTGAAACCAGCCATGCGAAAAGCAAGACTGGCCAGAGAGATAGTTGAATATTACATTGATGAAAATGTGTTTGCACCCGGAGATCTGGAACAGTTTCCAGTGGAAAATCCAAATATAGAAATGGAACTTAAATTGAAAATGCTAGAGATTGAAAGGGAGGAAAGAGAAAAAGAAAGGGAGGAAAAAGAAAAGCAAAGAGAATTTGAGAGGGAAGAGAGAGAGAAAGAAAGGGAAGAAAAAGAAAAACAAAGGCAGTTTGAGTTAGAAAAATTAGCAAGAGAAGAGAAAATAGAAAGGGAGGAAAAAGAATTTGAGTTAGAAAAATTTGCAAGACAGAGAGATTTTGAATTAGAGAAATTCGATAGAGAAGAAAGACTCCAAATGGAGCAACTAAAAATAAAAATTCAAACTGAAAATAAATTTCGGGCTAGCCAGGAGGTAAAACTGGTGCCTCCATTTTCGGAAAAGGATGTTGACAACTATTTCCAGTGTTTGAAAAGGTAGCAAAGAGTTGCCAGTGGCCAAAGGAACACTGGCCTCTGATGTTGCAAACTGTCCTCAAGGGTAAAGCTCAACAAGCCTATTCGGCTTTGTCTGCAGATGATTCCTCTGATTATGAGGTTGTCAAAAAGGTTATTTTGAGAGCTTATGAGTTGGTTCCAGAGGCTTACCGACAGAAATTCAGAGGTCTGAAAAAATCTGAAAATCAGACTAATGTGGAATTTGCTAATGAGAAGAAGGTTTGCTTTGAGCGTTGGTGTACTTCTATGGAGGTCAAGGATGATTTCAACTCACTAAAAGAGATGGTGTTAGTTGAAGAATTCAAGAACTGTGTTAAGGATGATCTTAAGACCTACCTTAATGAGAAGCAAGCACTGAATTTGCAATCAGCTGCCAAATTTGCAGATGAATATGTTCTCACACATAAGTCCAAATTTCAGTCTAGCAGTAACAATAAATGGTCCCAATTTCAGAAAAAGGGTTATGGTGATACCCAAGATTCCTCACCCAAAGACAAAGACAAATCTGGTGATGGTGCTCAGAAATCCAGTTACAGGTCTGATCAAAGTGTGAAAGCTGACAGTGACAAAAGTGGTCTAGTTTGCAGTTATTGCAAGAAATCTGGTCATGTTACAACTAACTGTTGGTTCCTTAAAGCTAAGAAAGAAAAAGAAAAGGATACCAAACCAAATGCCTTTGTGAAAACAAGGTTAGAAACCCCTGTAGTAGATAACCAATCTGCTAAATTGCCTGCTTCTTGTGGGGCTAAAAAGCCTAATACAGCTGACTTTGTGAGGGAGGAATTTCTTCCATTTGTGTCAGAGGGATTTGTGGCTCTGAATGAGCATACTACTCCTGTCCCCATATATATCCTAAGGGATACCGGAGCTTCTCAGTCACTTTTGTTGATGGACTCCTTGGAGTTACGTGATGAGACCGCTTCAGGGGATTTCATACTTGTACAAGGTATTGAAGGGAGGACTGTATCTGTACCCCTGCGCTCTATATTCTTGAAGTCAGATTTAGTTACAGGACAGGTAAAGGTGGGACTTATGTCAAGTCTACCTATAAAGGGTGTTTCTCTGTTGCTAGGCAATGACCTGGCTGGGGGCAAAGTAGTTCCCCCTGTACATCTTACTTCACAGCCAGAGCACTGAAAATGGGGATGAGGACCCATCTCTGTATCCTTCTTGCGCAGTGACTCGTGCTATGGCCAAGAAGGCTAAAGAAGATGATGTTGTGGTGCCGTCCAGTACATTGAATAGTCAGGACTCAGGTGGTTCGCCTCATGACTCTGATTGGCCTACTATGGTTTCTCCGTTTGAGGACTTATCAGATACTTTTATCAGTTCTCTATTCAGCCAGCCGGATGGGTCTGGTGATTCTGATGTGTCTGGAGACTTGTCTCTGTCCAGAAAGCGGTTGATTGAGGAGCAAACTAATGATCCTGAAATTGGTGTTCTAAAGAGGAGAGCCCTTCCTGAAAAAGAAATAGATGCAGTTCCAGTTGGGTATTATCTCAAGGATGGTGTGTTGATGCGGAAGTGGCGCCCTCCTGATATCCCTGCCAATGCAGATTGGGCAGTGGTCAGGCAAATTGTTGTTCCGAAGGTCTATAGGAATGAGATCTTAACAATGGCTCATAGTTTACCTTTAGGAGGTCATCTTGGTGTTAACAAGACTGTTGATAAGATCATGAAACACTTCTTTTGGCCTGGGCTTCGGAAAGACGTTTCCAACTTTTGCAAAACCTGTCACACTTGTCAGGTAGTTGGAAAACACCAGTTAGACCCACCTGTAGCTCCATTGCAGCCTATCCCAGCATTTGGGGAGCCATTCTCTAGGGTCATTGTTGATTGCGTTGGTCCATTACCCAAGACTAGATCTGGAAATCAGTACTTGTTGACAATCATGTGTGCATCTACCAGATTCCCCGAAGCCATACCTTTACGTAACATCAAGGCAACTGCAATCTCGAAGGCTTTGATAAAGTTCTTCACGTTGTTTGGCCTTCCCAGGGAAATTCAGTCAGACCAAGGTAGCAATTTCACTTCTGGTTTGTTTCAGCAGGTTGTGTATGAACTTGGTGCAAAGCAGATTCTTTCTAGTGCCTATCATCCAGAAAGTCAGGGTGCCTTAGAGCGGTTTCATTCCACTCTCAAGACAATGATGAGGACTTATTGTTATGACCATGAGAAAGACTGGGATGAAGGGGTTCATTTGCTGTTGTTTGCAGCTAGAGAAGCAGTGCAGGAGTCTACTGGATTCAGTCCATTTGAGCTAGTGTTTGGTCATGAAGTGAGAGGACCTTTGCTATTATTGAGTGAACAATGGCAAGAGGAAGAGCCGCACATCAGTCTGTTAGACTATGTTAGCAAGTTCAAGGAAAGATTGCGTGCAGCTTGTGACCTTGCCAAAGAGAACTTGAAATCAAGTCAGGGAAAAATGAAAACTTGGTATGATCATAAGGCTAGAAGCCGTGAGTTTAAACCAGGAGAAAAGGTCCTTGTGTTGTTTCCCTTGCAGTCCAATCCATTGCAGGCTAGATTTCATGGTCCTTATGAAATTCTGACAAAACTCAATGATCTCAATTACATTGTGAAGACTCCAGATTGGAGAAAACCAAAACAATTGTGTCACATTAACATGCTGAAGCCTTATCATGACAGAAATGCTAGGGTTGCAGCTGTCACTTCAGATTCTCCAATGGTCGAAACGTGTGAAAATGAGGGGGAGTTTCAAGATGATGAACCAAAAATTAAAGCTGAAGTTCTTTCATGTAAATTGTCAAACACTGAAGTGTTGCAAAATCTTGATGTAAAACTCCAGCACTTAGAACCCTCACAGAGAGATCAGTTTGAAAGGTTGATCAAGAAATATGAGGATTTGTTTCCTGATGTTCCAAAGAGAGTTACTATAGCCTCTCATGATGTAGATGTTGGTGATGCCAAACCAATAAAACAGCATCCATACCGGATGAATCCTGAAAAGAGAAAGATTGCTGAGAAAGAGGTTGAGTACATGTTAAAACATGATATTATCAGACCCTCCAACTCCGATTGGAGTTCACCCTGTGTGCTAGTTCCAAAACCTGATGGAAGTACTAGATTCTGTACAGATTATCGCAAAGTCAATGCTGTAACTAGAACTGATGTGTTTCCAATACCTAGGATTGATGATTGTATTGATAGTGTAGGGCAAGCAAAGTTTCTGACCAAGATTGATTTATTGAAGGGTTATTGGTGTGTGCCTTTAACTGAGAGGGCCAAGAGCATCTCTGCTTTTGCCACACCATCTGGATTGTACCAGTATGAAGTCCTACCCTTTGGCATGAAAAATGCCCCAGCCACGTTCCAAAGGATGATACAGTCTACAATCACCGGATTGCCACACACGGGTGCGTACATCGATGACCTGATCACATGGAGTGACTCCTGGGAAGAACATCTAAAAGATGTAGAGACGTTGTTCCAGCGCCTGACCCAGGCTAACCTGACTGTTAACCTGAGCAAGAGTGACTTTGGTTGTGCTACTGTCACCTATCTTGGCTACGTCATAGGCCAGGGTAAGGTGGCACCCATAAATGCTAAAGTCCAAGCCATCATGGACTTTCCAGTTCCTGACAACAAAAAAGCTTTGCGCCGCTTCCTTGGAATGATCGGGTACTACCGCAAGTTCTGCAATAACTTTGCTGAGATTGCTCTCAGTCTAACTAACCAACTGAAGAAAGGCGTAAAGTTCACCTGGGATGATGCATGCCAGAGAGCCTTCGATCACCTGAAGTCTCTGCTGTGTCACTTCCCCGTGCTCAAATCTCCTGACTTCAACAAACCGTTCTCCATCGCGGTCGATGCTAGTGACCAAGCTTGTGGATCTGTGCTCCTACAGAGAAGTGACTCTGATGACATTGAGCATCCCGTGGCATACTTCTCCAGGAAGTTCAATCGCCACCAAAGGAACTATTCCACAATAGAGAAGGAACTGTTGGCTCTGGTCCTTTCTTTACAACACTTTGAGGTTTATGTTTGTACAGGACAAAAGCCAATGATTGTGTACACTGACCACAATCCGTTAATGTTTTTGAGTAAGATGAAAAACAAGAATCGGAGGTTGTTGAATTGGAGTTTGATTTTACAGGAGTTTGACTTGGAAATTAAGCATGTGAAGGGTACACACAATGTAATTGCTGATTGCTTATCCCGTGTTTGAATGTGTATATATATATCATGTGTTTGAATATTGTATGATATGTATATATAGACAAGTGTTCACTTAACCATTTTGTATTGAAAAGAAAAATTTTGCCTTTATGAATCAAAATTTTTCCCTTTTGGAATGGAGGTGTAATGTGAATATAGGCCACTAGATGGCAGTATTTACCTTTTTTTTGTTAAGCTCAGACTGGAGTCATGTTTAGACATGTCCTGGACATGTCTGGGGCAAGTCTCAGAAAATTAAAAAAAAGAGGTCTAAATGTGGGTGGGGTCTGCAAAAGAGTATATAAGGAAAAGAATTGAGACAGTAAAGTAGTAGGAGAAATTGCAAGAAGATGACCAGACCTGCCATTCTGTTCAAGACCTGTGACGTTTCTTTTGTGGATTTCTTTGCCTGTGTTTGAGCATTTTCATCATCCAGGACATCACCAAGCCACCCCCACGAAAAGGGATTGTAAATATTTATGTTCTGTAGATAATTCAATCTTGGTCTTAGTTGTTAGTTGCTTAGTCGTTATTGTCTTTGTTTTAAAAATTAAATGTGTTTTAGTTGTTAAAACTGTGTCTGTCATCCCTTGCTGTTGCTGTTGCGTTGAAAATCTAATTACAAATTGGGGCCATAACACTTTCCTTAGTTGACGAGCTTTCCATGCGAGCTTTGCATTATGCTTGGTGAGGTTTTCATTCATGAATACATTGGATCCTTTGAGATTTTTCCCTTGCTTTAACAGAGAGATATTGTGCTTGTTACTTGTAAGTCGTAGCAACACGGCCCGTGTTGTTGCATTTTGGTCTCAGCTTACATTCCTTTTCGGTAGCAGATAACATGAATCCACATTGTTTTGGTCCAAAGAAATATTTCTGGACTGAAGGAATTCCATCACCTGCAATTCCACGGATTTATTGTCCTCCTCATCTGATTCATCAGCACTCGCTGCTGCCCTGGCATAGCTCCTGGGTTTGATTTTGAGCCCGGTCAGGATAACATCATTACGTTTTTCTTGTTGTTCCCGCTCCTCCAGATTGCCTCCTAAAGATTTAATCTCCGTGTCTTTCTTTGCAATCTCTTTTTTGAGATCACGGTTTTCCTCCAGCAGCCGTTCCACTTGCTCCCTCATACTGTCCCTCCACTCCCTCACTTCCTTTCTCAAATCAGCGAGAGCCTCCATGACTGCTGCGGGATTCAGTGAGCCCGATTTCCCGGTTTCCCTGCTTCCACTTGGCTTACCCATTTTCTTAGTTTCGAGAAAAGGGTTTATAGCGATTACAGAGATTGTGAGAAAGTTTATGACTCAACTTTTCTCCCGACTTTGCTGTAATATTCCAGTATTTCGCGCAGTCGCTGTTCAGAGCTATTACTCCTTCAGTAATCATGTCTTTTGCATGTCATTCGCTCATTTAACGATTGAAATTGGTTGACAGTCTGATTTATTTGAATATGTTTTGTTTATTACATTTTGAAATTTAAATGACCATGAAACCCTGAGATGCCAAGGCTTACGTCTTAGGCATGAGTTTCTCCTCTTAGCGGCATTCACATTTCTGTGCCGTAGACGGCAATTATTCAATCAAAGCGCACTGAAGAAATTCACTCGCGGAATTTAAGTCATTGTGCATCAAATTTACCAGTTTCACAGTGCATTACAGTAGATTTCCCCACTAATGACGCAGAAATCGATTCTGACTCGGGAATTCTCAGGCTTGTCTTTACTGAGGGATTAAAAGCAATGGAATTGCATAGAAACGTTTCAAATGATCTTATTTCATTAAAACAATTTAAACGATTATGAAACGCATGCATTGTTTCCTATCCCTGAGTAAAGAGAAGCACAAGAAGTCTGGAGTCATAATCACTTTCCATGTTACTTGTGATGAGGTGCACCTTTACGCAAGTGAAACGGAAACTTCAATGCACAAGGATTTTTGCGTATGACCTACCCTGAATGCGAGAGACTTGGCATCTCTGTGAAACATGACAGAGTTGCTTGACTCCGTTAGATTATTCCTTGTTTTACATTCTGCTGCGCTACGAGCAAATGCGTTAACAATTTACGTGGAGTTCGATACGCTTGAACAAATTGTTTTCCACCTTCACTGTGAGATGCTCATAAGTAACCAAAATCAAGAGCTATGAATTATTATTTTAAATTAATCATGTTCAATTATCAAATAAAAAATGCAACAAATTTGCGGCACAGATTCCTCTGAACTTGTTTGCCGAGTCTTCGCTGTATTTGTCTCTTGGGTGCGATGCAAAAATATAATTTCTCTCACTTTCACGTTTGAAATGCTTCACAATGTTTTCCACTTCATGTTTGTTTTGAGACGCTTAAAAACCAAGGCCATCTTGAAATGGTTGGTTTTTATGAAATCTTTTTAATTTGTAAAAAACGAGAGGTGGAATTCAGAGGTCTGCTATGTATTCAGATTATTAACGTTCTTTCAATTATCACGGCAGCCTGGTTAGGTCCGTCTGCTTCTAATTATCTCTTCTTAATCATTATTGGCCACAATTTGGTTTTGATCGGTCAGTTGGCTGAATAAACGGCTTGATTGCAAGTTAGGCAAAGTACACAGGAGTTGATTTAAGGTAAGCTAATTAGGCCAAGGCGATGGAGACTCTCCAACCTCGCTGGTAATTAGTTGACTTTAAAAAACAGTTTTCTTCCAGAAAGGATTTCAAAAGACCGAATTAGGTATGTCATAGAAAAGGTAAATAGCAAGCTCGTCTGTCTGCCTCCTAGTGGCGGTTACTTTTATTGTGCCTGAGATAACCGCGATTCCGTATATCATGCAGTCCAAGTACACGGACATTCATCGACGTTCCTTATAACGGGGAAAACTTCCAAGCACATATCTTATTAGAGGGTCATTAAAAGCCTCGGTCCGGTTAACTTTTCTGCTCGCACTTAAACATTGACACAGAGTTACATTTCAATCTTCCCATTAATAACCGTGCCGCTTTTCACCCTCCAACAAGTAGATCAGAGGGATCTAATAGCTGCGACCTGGCCTAGCATCCGTCATGTGGCCTTGTGTCCATGACTGGTGGTTTCTTGTACAAGTGTGACCTCGAAATTGGCAGATAACCTTGAAAATCAATTGAGAACTCTTCCTCTGTACCAAGAAGCTTGTTGTAAGATTTAATAGCCATCCATCAAGTTAAGCTCGAGTTACGGTGCGAAAACTGTGAAATCAAGGAGAATGAGAGGCATATTTGTAAAGCATTTGTGTCATCTGACTAGAAAGCCACTACACAAATGCAGTCCATTTACCATCCATTTACCATTCCGAGACCAAATGTGAAAGCACAGCACCCCCACTAGACCCACTTCCGTCGATTCAATCAAAAATGGCACTCACCCTGTACATAAAGTGTATCAAGGTGAGTTGATTTCCAGATTTAGAAAAAAGTTATCAGTTTTTGAGAAATAATTTTTTTGAAATTTCAAGTCAAATTTTTAACATTGTTAATACATTCCCTGACGTATGACCTTTCAAAGTCATCCAAGGTCAACTTTAATGTACCTGTATAGGTCATATGACTTCCTATATGTCAACAATACAAACAATCTCCATCTGCAACCATATGGCCTCCACAGGCCATCTTGCATATTCATAAAGTACAGCGCACCCAATAGACCCACTTCCGTCGATTCAATCAAAATGGCGCTCGCACTGTACATTGATAGGGCTTGGCAACCGACGTCGCTGCGCAATGCATTCTGGGATGTAAACAACAGCGCGCCGCCATATTGTGAGGCCATATCGTGGGAGAGTAAATTAAAACAGAGCCAAAGAGACACCAAAACTAGGTGTAAACTTGTCGAAAGCGCTGAGATGCCAAGTCTCACGCATTTGGCGTAAGCCTCGCGCATTTTTTAGGCTTATTCAGCGTATTCTGCATTTATTCATTGAACGCTTAATGAGATTCTCACGCGGTAGTAAAATCCTTGTGCATTGAAGTTTCCGTTTCACTTGCGTAAAGGTGCACCTCATCACAGGTAACATGGAAAGCGATTAAGACTCTGGACTTTCCGTGCTTCTTTTTACTCAGGGATTGGAAACAATGCATGTGTTTCATGATCGTTTAAATTGTTTTCATGAAACAAGACCATTTGAAACGTCTTAATGCAATTCCATTGCTTTCAATCCCTCAGTAAAGACAAGCCTGAAAATTCCCGAGTCATAATCGATTTCCTTGTCACTGTTGGGGAAATCCACCATAATGAACGTGAAACTGATTAACTTGATGCACAATGATTTAAATTCTGCGAGTGAATTTCTTCAGTGCGCTTTGGTTGAATAATTGCTGACACAGGAACGTGAATGCCACTAAGAGGAGAGACTCTCGCGTAATGCGTGAGACTTGGCATCTCTGATTAAGCGATGCCAAGAAGTCGATTAAATGGAAGAAATATACTATAAAGAGTCAAACTTCTACTGAACGCAAGAAAATGGTACATTAAAAAAAAATTGCGTTGATCGGAAAGGTGCCTGTGAGAAACTGCAGTCAAAACTGCCTTACCCCCTTTGACGTTTCTCGATATTTTTGTGTACTAAGTCTGTGTTGCCAGTGCATATACAGAGGATGAATTTCGGAATTATAAATCTATGGAAGCCCATGTCCAATTCACAAATGGCTGGGTCCAAGATTTGGAGGTCTGCAGACCACCGAACTGTGAAAACAGCTTCGTTTGCACAAAGGTGTGTATCATCTTGCTTGCTTACCTACCTGTGATTAGAGAGACATACATTATTAGGCTACTCAGTGGCAGCTTGTGAACTGGCAATGGGGGAAGCTCAAACAATCCCTTAAAATGAATAATTGGTTGCAACCCGTTTCTAGTCATTCATTTAAATTACCATTACAGAAACCCCGAAAACTCTCAACACTGGTGTGGCCAGTTTTCATTCATAACGCAAACCTGTCAACTCCCACTGATTCGATATTACGTTTGAGTGGCATATTTACGTTCATCTGCTGTAGTCAGCAATTATTCATACAACATGTATGTCAGAGATTCTTTGCGCAGAATTGAAGTCCTTGTGTGTGGAGGGGTTGGAAACAATGGAATTGCTTAAAGACGTCTCAAATGATCATATTTCATTTAAACAATCACGAACTGCATGCATTGCTTCCAACCCCTGAGTAAAGAAAAGCGTGAGAAGTCTGGAGTCGTAATCGGTATGCAGTATAAGCTAAATGAAAACTGGCTATATCTGACCACATGGCGGGTTCTTCCCATGGCTTTGGCTTCTCTGTGCGCAACAACAAGAAGTGGCCTCACAGTATGGCGTCTCTCCCATCAGCCCCTGTGGCGCTGCAGCCGTGACGTCACATTCCCATCCCCTGTAGTACCAAGGTAAGTTGATCGCCTGAATTACAAAAAAATTTATTGCGCCGTTTTAGAATCAGCACAAAGTACTCGCACTCCAGTTGATGATATATTTCAGTCATGTGATGTCTATTTAAATGGTTTTGTCCTGCCACTTCATTTGCACTGAGGATGGTGTGAGCACCGAAACGTTTGCGGTTTTACTTTTTTCACTCTGCACATCAATTTTCTTGTCCGAATAAATTTTGCAGCTGCTTCTCGGCTTTTTGAATATCATCTATTGGAGTGCGAGTACTTTGTGCTGATTCTATTAATAATTTTTACTGACGCACCCATTCAGCCCGGATTTGATCAAGGCGCAGACATCCCTTACTGACGGAACCTTGCGCCGTTTTAGAGAAATCATTTTGTGAAATTTCTCAGTCATATCTAACTTTAGAGCCAAAATTTTGAGGGCCCATAAAACGGACAAAAATGATTCAATCAGAAATCCGAGAAAAACAACTGGAGATATCTAATAGTATGTTACTGCAAATTTTCATCAGGCTAAAAAAAGATTAACAATATTCTGGACGACGGACGTCACACCACAACAATAGCTTATCGGCCCATAGGGCCGGTAAGCTAATAATAGTGGCAAAGCCACTGTGCCTGCTTGGCCAAACGTGGCCAAAATGGAACGCCGCCTATTGGCAAAGTATCAGTCCGATTGGGCTCAAAATCGAACTAGGGCTAGACCTTATGACCCTAAATACGAAAAGGATCAGTGAAAAACTGAAGACGCTAGAGTGCAGACAAGCTAAAGGTTTACGCATGCATGCAGGGACGCACGACAGACCATCAGTGAAGAACCTGAGAATAGCATAAGCCCCTTGGGCCTTTTGGCCAAGCAGGCAAAAATTTGAAAATCTTAGCTTGTAAAATAAGGGAGCTAGGGCCATTTGAATTTTTGCAGAAAAAGCCTGGTGGCCAAACCAAGAATCGCAGCAAGCCCAAAATTAAACTAGGGCTAGATCTTGGGCCAATATACGTGCTTATAAAATAAGAAAAGGATCAGTGGAAAACTGAAAGCTGTATTGCGCTGAAAAAACAATTGTGGACGCACGCACGCACGCAAGACCACCATTAATGATCCTAAGCACAGCATAAGCCCGATTGCGGGCTAAAAAGAAGATTATTTATAAACACAAGGCCTCGGTTTTTAACTTTAACTTTAAATTAACTTTTGCCACAATTACTTTAGATCAGCACGAGCAACATACAGTCGATAACAGAATAAACAAAGTAGCTACTAGTAGTCTGAAACAATTGATAAAACCAATTATTTTCTGTAAATTTTGTAACCAGGCTAGCAGATCGCCAACTAGAAAATGCTACCGAGATCATCATGGACTTTGGTTGGAGCATCACAAACCTTTTCCAACACATGAATTTACCAAAATTTGCAAAAATAGCGCCGCAAAGCGGGTGTTAGCCCTCAGTCCCTGCATTGTTTGGAATGAATATAAATTGACAAAGGCTTTGTCAAGTTATCCTGTGAAAAATAAATTATAGATGGCGGCTGTGGCGGCCATACTGGACATTTGAGTGCTGTCAAGTTCGATTGGCTTCTTTCAGTTCACAAGAACAATCAACTGAGCAAAAATGGTGTAGATTGACAATAGCATTTTCAAGTTATCATGCGGAATACAGAATTCAAGATGACGGCCATACTGAACATCCAAGCGCCGTCAAAATCAATAGGCTTCTGTAGGTTCACAAGCCAAGCAACACAGCAAAAATGGCGTTGATTGACGGAGGTGGTTTCAAGTTATCGTGCAAAATATGAAAGTTTGCGGGACAGACATACAGATAGACAGACGGACATTGCATGTGACGACAACACCCCTCTGCCGCTTAGTCGGGGCTGAGAGGAAAAATGAATGCAACATTTGCAAACAATACAATAAACTCAGTTCCACCGCTGCAAATAGGCAAGTGGTACGTTAATTCCAACATCGCGCTATAAGGCTGGAATAAAATTACTAGCTCAAACAGTAAACAACATTGGCATTGTCCTCACTTGTCTCAGTTTGCTGGCTTTAACATGAACTTGTTTCCTCATACCAGTGATTCCGTCTTTAAAGAGCTTAGAGAAAAATAGTGGCAAAGCCACTGCGCCCGCTTGGCCAAACATAGCCAAAATGGAACGCCCCCTGTTGGTCATAGTATCGGTCCGATTGGGCTCATCTGAACCTAAAGACACTTTATACGCATATGAAATATGAAAAGGATCGGTGAAAAACTGAAGACGGTAGAGCGCATACAAGTCAAAAGTTTACGCAGGCACGCATGGATGCACGACATACCACCACTAAAGATCCTGAACATAGCATAAGCCCCTTGAGCCTTTTGGCCAAGCGGGGAAAAATTGGAGAATCTTAGCCATAAGGGAGCTACAGCTGTTTGAAGTTTTGCAGAAAAAGGCCCCTGCTGGTCAAACCAGGAATCGCAGACTGCCCAAAATTGAACTGGGGCAAGATTTTAGGCCCATATACATGCATACAAAATAAGAAAATGATCCGTTGAGAACTGAGGATGCTATGGCGCTGAAACAAAACCGGCACATTTTACGACCTTTGACCTAAATTACCTTTGAAATTAGGTCAAATCAAAAACCCATCATGTATATGATGAACCCTTTGCAGAACACCCTACAGTAAAAAATTTGAGCATCTTAGCTTGTAGAAGAAGGGAGCTAGAGCTGTTTGAAGTTTTGCAGAAAAAGCTGCCTGTTGGCCAAACCAAGAATCAAAGCATCAAAAAAATCAAAGTTGGGCTAGATCTTGGGCCCATATACATGCATATAAAATAGGAAAAAGATCCGTTGAGAACGGAGGACGCTACGGCGCTGAAACGAAACCGGCATAAAATATGACCTTTGACCTTTAAACTAATCTCAAATCAAAAACCCATTATGTATATGATGAATCCTTGGAAGAACACACTACAGTAAAAATTTGAGCATCTTAGCTTGTAAAAGAAGGGAGCTAAAGCTGTTTGAAGTTTTGCAGAAAAAGCTGCCTGGTGGCCAAGCCAAGAATCGCAGCACAACCAAAATCAAACTCGGGCTAGATCTGGGCCCATATACATGCATATAAAATACAAAAAAGATCCATTGAGAACTGAGGGCACTATGGTGCTGAAACGAAACCGGCACATTTAATGACCTTTGACCAATATAACCTTTAAAATTAAGTCAAATCAGAAACTCATTATATATATGATGAACCCTTGGCAGAACCCCCTGCAGTAAAAATTTGAGCATTTTAGCTCGTAGATAAAGGGAGCGAGAGCTGTTTGAAGTTTTGCAGAAAATGCCACCTGGTAGCCAAGCAAAGAATCGCAGTACAACAAAAATCAAACTTGGATTAGATCAATATACAAATATTTCAAGAGATGTGACAAAAACAGTGATTTTACCAGTTTTTGGCTCCTGGTGGCCAATCTAGAAATTGTACGTTGTCCAAAATCGAATCAGTTCTTCCTCTTTATGATACTTACTTACATGCAAAACTTGGAATTTCTAATTGAAATATTACTGCAGTTATCGCGGAAGAGTGATTTTTTCAGTTTTTGGCCCCTGGTGGCCAATCTAGAAATTGTAAGTTGTCCAAAATCGAATCAGTTCTTCCTCTTTATGATACTTACTTATATGCAAAACTTGGAATTTCTAATTGAAATATTACTGCAGTTATCGTGTTAACATGTAAATCAGTTTTTGGCCCCTGGTGGCCAATCTAGACATTGTAAATTGTCCAAAATCGAAACCGTTATTCCTCTTAATGATAGTTACTTATGTGCAAAATTTGGAATTTGTAATTGAAATATTACTGAAGTTATTGCGTTAACACGTAGTGCGGCGGCGGCGGAGGTGGCCGGACCAAAAACATAATATCCCCCGGAACGCTAGCCTCCGTTGCAGGCGTCTTATGGTGTTTGGTTAACTTCCCTCCCCCAACAACGTCTGCGCACTCAAGCAAGGTTTTGTGTTCCAGCAATCAAAAACTAGCTCTTAAAATCCAGGAGCTAATTATATATGCATAATTGTGGAGTGTCTCCTCCTTCAGTATAGCTCCTGAAAGTCTTTTTACGGGCCCTTGTGCTAGAGCTTTTCCTACTTTTGCCAAATCAACAGATAGTTCCTTTGTTACTCGCTTGCTGGGATATTCGATCACAATTGACACCTTGGTAGTACTTTCGCTCGGCACCGGTACATCGTAAATTTCTCCTTGAACATTGCGGCTAGTCTCTATCGTGGCTGGAACAGGATTAATGAATTCAGGGTTCTCTGCTTGTTTAACTAGTTCAGCTACTCAAAATTGAGGTGGTTGTCCAGGTACTTTTGCGGGAGTTGAAGTGTCAAAGTTATCAAAGATTAGCCGTGTTTTGGTCAACGGAGAACACCACTCCTCTGTTGTTAGATGTTTCGTTCGGGGCCTTTCGCTTTCATAAAGAAGTTTTAATTCCGATCGCTTTTCATCAAGTTCTTTCTCCATTTTCAATATTTTTAAAGTAAGAGATAGCAGCCCATTCTGCAGACGAATAACTTGCTTGTGTATACCGCTGTGTTAACAGAGATGTCAGAGCTTACGTCACGGAACACAAAACCTCGCTCAAGTGCGCACACGTTGTTGGGGGAGGGAAGTTAACAGACCATCATTAGACGTCTGCAACAGAGGCTACAGGAACGCCATTCAGCGTTTGGGGATATAAATATGACTCATACAACTTCTTTTATTTAAGGACAGTGATTATGTAAAGTGATTATCACATAGGTATTTGGCTCCTCTTTTTAAATCATTATGAAAACTGAAACCACTAAAACAGCCCTGATTATCAGTTGACATACCCTTGAATTTTTGACCTTGTTATATTCATAAGGTGACAAATTCAGGTTTAAATGGCTATTAAGTAGGGCTGCAGTAATAAATTATTTTGGTAACCAGGTACTCTATTGATTATTCTGATGATTAATCGAGTAAAATCTAATAAGAAATGGTGCATGCTTAATCAATGATCTTACTAAATCACCTTTGTTTTATTTAATATCAATAGTAATAATATCCCCGAACGGCGAATGGCGTTCCAGGGATATTATGTTTTTTGTCCAACCGGCTCCGTGCCACCCTACGTGTTAACGCGATAACCTCAGTAATATTTCAATTAGAAATTCCAAGTTTTGCATATAAGTGAGTATCATAAAGAGGAAGAACTGATTCGCTTTTGGATAATTTACAATTTCTAGATTGGCCACCAGGGGCCAAAAACTGAAAAAAAAAAAAATCACTGTTTTTATCATATCTCTGTATATATTTGTCCGATTGACCTCAAATGAAGCACAAATGAAATGTCATGAGGTGAGGATGTGTCCCACAATGACATTATACCTGTTTGGTTCAAAATTTTGACAAGGTGGAGCTTTGTCACATAAAATTCACCATTTTTGCCATATCTTTGGAACCATTTGTCCAATTGACATGAAACTATGCAACTGCAAGGTCATGATCTCACAACGCGTCACATGATGACATCATTGTATGGTTCAATATTTTGCCACCAGGTGGCGCTTTGTGATGGAAAATGACCATTTTGGCCATATCTTCAGAACTATTTGTCCGATTGACAAATGGTTCAAAGTTCAAATGAAAGGTCATGAGCTGAGACGCTTTATATAGTATTGGGTCTATTCAAGGATTTGGGAATTGGAGGATTGGGGGCGTTCGGGGATATACCCCAAGCCATCGCCTCCGACGGCATAAGCCTAGGTTTTAAAAGATAAAATAAGGCAGGTCTATTAAATGAAAAGCCAGTTGTTTACATTCTAGAAAAAAAAGGTTTATTGCTTAAATTGCAAAAAATCTATTTGTGCAGTGAGTGCACTAAAGCAGTTATAAAAAATTAATAAGGAGCAATATGTAAGAAATGTATGTTGATTAATTATGAAATGGCCCTGATATCACCAGACATTAAGGAATGATGTTAATTTCAAATACTTATATCACTGACTACAGTTGTCCCGCCAGAATATTCTCATTACAAAAGCAAAGTTGCAGCCCACAACTAATGTTGACGTTGTCATTTTGTGTTTTGGCCTGTTGCGCCGCCCTCCACCTATCTCCCAATCATGAAGTCAGTAGCATTTTGGCATCCAGGTTGCCAGTTACCACCGAGTTGCACCTACCAGCTTTTCGGAGAACAAATGTCTGACGTTACTAAACCTAAAAGGCCACATTATGATTCCGAAATGCATCATGACAAAGTCAGAAACAAAACAAGGTTCTGTATAGGACATGCCTTTGAAAGATGGAGACTGCTGAAAGCAGAGAAGAATTTAAAGGCGAAGTTTCTAATTTTCTCCTGCTCAGGTAAGATTCAGCTAAGTTTGGCTAACTTAATTCTATTTAATGTAGGTACGGACCTTTAAAATCTTCTCCACAGTCGACGTTATGTTATGTATATTCTTTCATGTTACGTTAGTGCGTATGCAGGAGGGACATCGAATTGACTAGGTAACAAATTGTTTGAGAAATAAAATCTGTGGCTCTTCATCGCTAATATTAGCAATGCATTATTAGTCCGTTTCTCTGGCTTTATGCTGAGACACTTTGGAAACCGTTCCAACATTAGCACAGCCATTATGGCAATGTAAAATGTAATTGACCGATCCCAAGCCCTGCCCACTTTCGGCTAAGTCACGATGGGGCAAGCAGGGGTCTGATTGAACCACGGACAACTTTCACCTCAGGCAGCTGTCAAACCAGGCGTTTTGGCTTTCTAACGATGGTAAAATGATGTAACAGACACTCGATATGCCGACCGTGTCAAAGGCGTGTTTTCTTAATTCCATTTGCAAAACCATAATAAGCTTTTTAATGTATTCCTAAACTAATTAAATAAAAGATCTGAAACAGTTGTGAAATTAGTGCCTTTTTCATTGGTGATAAATCTCTGAATATAATTACAACTAACGACAAGAATATAACAGAAGACACTTCTCAAATAAACCTACACAGTTGTATTATCATACCTGTTGCCGCAATATTCATTTGAAGGGCTGTAATAAAACGTTTCATGCTAGCTAAATAATTAGCAGTCCCATTGACTTGAATAGACCCCTGACTAACAACAAATACTAGCAATTGATAATGGTCACCAGTGAGCTACCTTGGTACCCTTACCGTCACGAGGACTGCATTAACTGGGCAGCTAATAAAATTAACCTAATAAAATTAACAAGGTGGCTAACAAGCTAGCTGCTTGTAACTAACATTCAACGACAATACCTCTTACCTGCATAATATTTAGAACAGTGGACAAGTCGTTTTGTGTGTTTATACAGAGTTCCAAAAGACGAGGAGGGGAGAAAGGCTTGGCTGTTAGCTGGAAATCAGGAGAGAAAAAAACTCTCTCTATCCCCTCGATCTATGCTGTGCAGTGATCATTTCTGAAAGCACTGTTTTCATGGAACAGGGGCAAAGATGAAGCTGAGGAAATGAGTAGCCAGAGTTAACTAGCGCTTCCTTTTAAAAACGTTAGCATGAGCCATATGATTCAGTATGAACAATTCGGTTGACTGAAAACATGCTCAACCAGGGTACAATGAAGTGAGGAAACCAGAGAATAATTTGATAACGTACACGGCCATTCATCGACGTTCCATCTAACAGGGAAAACTTCCAGGCACATATCTTATTAGAGGGTCATTAAAAGCCTTCGTCACGTTAACTTTTCTGCTCGCACTTACACGTTGACACCGTGTCACATTTCGATCTTCCCATTAGTGAGTGTGCCGCTTTCCATCCTCCAAAAAGCACATACTTAGGTAGGCAAAATGTTGATGCCAAAATGACACCAACTCGCATGCAACACATCAGTGAACAGAACCGGCGCCGCTATGCTTGTTTTTTGAACTCATGCAAGGCTGAATTTTCCTGGTTAGTTGTCCAACCTCGCAACAATAACAATGGAAGGCGGGGCTGGGGATTGGTCAATTGAGACAGTGCATCGGTCAAATGAGTTCTTTTTTTTTTTATTTTATTTTTTATTTTCATTAAACAGACAAGACAAAGGGAGTAACAGAAAAAAGGGGGATGGGGAAAACAAAATACACTGATACAGAGCAAATACAACATAAAGTCTGACAGAGTCCAGTATGTCACTTCAGCCAAAAGTATATCGCAATTAGAATCTACATGTAAATGTCTCTAAAAGAAGAAGGAAGAAAAAAAAAAAAGAAAAGAACAACAAACAGTGTCACAGTAGATACATGCAAGTTCATCTGGTAGTTCCGAATTTTAGAATTCAGCTGTAAGTGACATTAGTCACCTTTTCATATGCCCGCATCCATGCCTCTATAGTAGTGCGTCGAGCTTTATTAATACTGGCTATGGAACTCTCAATTTGAATGATATTCACAAAGTAGTTCAGCCAAACACTATGATCCAAACTGTTTGGTGTAATTCATGACTGAAGAATAACCTTTTTAGCAGCGTCAGCCCGCTAAGAATATTTTCCTTTGTATCAATGTTAGACGAAGGGATGAATAGTCATTAAGCAAAAGTACATGTGGCAATTTAGGTACTTGGATATTTAGGACTGTAGAGAGAACGTTTGATACTTGGGACCAGAACACTGATATCGCTGTACATTCCCAAAACATATGGAGATAGGTTCCTTGATCAGAACGGCATTTCGTATATAATGGGTCAGAAATCAACTTCATTTTAAAACGTCTAAGCGGGGTGGCATAGGCCTTATGTGCAAGCTTGAAATGAATGAGCTGATGCGCTGGATTCTTAGAGGATATGGATATATTGTACCAAATATTTTCCCAGTTTAATTCCACATCAAACTTTCCCATTTCTTTTTGCCATATATGTGTAATACCCAATGACGTTCCGGCAGATTTGATCAAATCAGTATATATTTTCGATACCATACTTTTTGATTGTATCTGAGGACCTATCCACAAAAAGAGTTTATGGGACGTAAGAGAAGTATCCCATGACACACCACAAGCCCGTAGAGAGGATCTAAGTCTTAAATAAAGAAAAAATGAGTGGCTTGGGAGTGAATATTTATTTCTCAGTTCCTGAAATAAATAAAGTCCACTGTTGCTAAATATATCTTCAAGAGTATGAATCCCTTTTTCTATCCATGGTTGGTAACTAAAAGGTTGTGCCCCAGTTAACAAATGGTAATTATTCCATATAGGGGATAATTTATTAAATGTACTTCCTAGTCAAAGAAATCTTTCAGTTGTGGACCACACTCTGAGCGAGTTCGTAATGATTGGGCCAAAACGCAGCTGTGCTTTTTTCAGCTTGATACCTGCAAATAGAATATCTTCTATTCTATGAGGAGAGACAATCGTTTGTTCTATCTGCCTCCATGGCACTGCGGACGCGGTATTTAGCCATGTACTTATGGCCCGAAGTTGAAAGGACAAATAGTATAATCTGAAATCTGGGAGTGACAAGCCCCCCATCTTTTTTGGGCGCTGCAAAGTTTTGAGGCGAATGCGGGGCCTTCTCTTGTCCCAGATAAACCTAGTCACCAATGAGTTCATCTCTTCAAAAAATTTTGGGGAATTTCTGTTGGAAGCATAGAAAATAAGAAATTAAGTCGCCCAAGAATATTAATTTTGATAATTGAGATTCTACCCTGGAGAGAGATATGTAATGAGGACCATCTTTCCAAATCATGAGCAATTTTGGTTTTTAGTTTATCATAATTTTCCTTAAAAATGAGGGAGAGATTGGTATTTATCCGTATCCCTAGGTACACAAATGTATCAGTATGCCATTGTACTGGCAATGTGGAAGGTAAAAGTGTGGCAGCTGTAGTCCGGCTCAGTGGTATTAGATTGGATTTACTCCAGTTAATTTTATATCCTGAGAATTGTCCAAATTCAGAAAACAGCTCCATTATCCTGGGCAGAGATGCTGAAATATCCGAAAAATATAACAAAATATCATCAGCAAAGAGTGAAATATTATGTTGAGATCCTCTAATATCAATTGGAGATATCAGTGGGTCCTGCCTTATGGCCTGGGCTAGGGGTTCTTTTGAAAGACAAAAAAGAGCCGGGGAAAGAGGACAGCCCTGTCTTGTGCCCCGCTGTAAGGGAAAAGAGTTAGATAACAGTGAGCCCGTTTGAACTTTAGCTGTAGGGCCATTATAGAGGGCTTTTATCATTGCTACAAATTTAGGACCAAATCCAAAGTGTTCTAATAGTACCCACAAATAATTCCACTTGATCCTATCAAAGGCTTTCTCTGCGTCAATTGAGAAAACTGCTGCTTGTTCTGCGTTTTCAGAGTAATTGATAATATTAAGAAGACGCCTGATATTGTCAGAAGCTAGTCTGCCCTTTAGAAAGCCAGTCTGATCCAAATTAGTCAATTTTCCCAAATAAGGCTCCATTCTGGTGACAAGTATTTTAGCATACAATTTTAGTTCTGTACCAATGAGCGACACGGGTCTATAGCTACCACACTCTTGCGGATCTTTATTCGGTTTCAACAATGCCGTTATTAATCCTGTGTTCTGATCCCGATGAAAAGAACCAGAATCCACTGAAAAATTAATAAAATTGAGAATAAGTGGACCAGCTATATCCCAAATTTCTAGATAAAATTCTGGGGGGAATCCATCAAGCCCAAGGGATTTGCCTTTATTCATTGAAATAAGGGCATTTTTTACTTCTATTAAAGTTATATGTGATTCGAGGGATAGGGATTTATCTGCTGACAACTTTGGTAGAACCAGTTTTGATAGGAAGGATTTTATTACTCTATCTGAAGAATAAGGTTGAGATTCATACAACTTTCTATAGAATTCTTTGAAGATATGATTTATTTCCCCAGGATCAGAGGTAAAATTCCCGTTAGTATTTCTAATGGTCTTTATATTGGCAATTGATTCACATTGTTTAAGCTTTAATGCTAATAGTCGTGTAGGCCTTTCCCCATCATAATAATATTTAGTCCTCGTACGATGAATTATAAACTCAGCTCTCGACTTAAGTAACGCATTAAGGTGGGCTTTTCGTTCCGACAATAATTTAGCAGTTTTGTCAGAAAAGTTTTGTTTTTGATCGTTTTCGAGTCTCTTGATCTGGTTTTCCAATTTTTTTATATTTTCGTTCTTTGTCCTACTCAAATATGAAGCATATGATATACAGTTGCCTCTTAAGAAGCACTTTGTTGTCTCCCATAATGTCTGGGGGTTAGTTGCTGATTCAGCGTTAATATGTAAAAATTCCTTTAATTTCAATTTGAGCTGTTCAAGAAACTGGCCATTATGTAAAAGTGCAGTACTAAAACGCCATCTAGTGGCTCTTTGTGACCTGACCGTGTTAAATTGTATTGCATACTCGACTGGAGCGTGATCCGATATAGTTATTGGTAAGATCTGCGTAGATAAGACACAAGGAAGTAAGGCAGCAGAAATAAAGATGTAATCTATACGAGAATAACTGGCATGCCTATGCGAAAAAAAGTCAAATGAGTTCTTTACGCATATTACAGTATGGACTTTAGTGGGCGATCCACACAGAAAAGTGATGAGCAAGTTGATCAATATGACCATTGCCACAGTTGGTCACTAGTCTTGATCTTTTCTGAACTGAACTGAACTGAACACAACCCTGTCAGAGCAAATCATTTGTGATATTTAACCCGATAAATATGACCAATATTTATGATATATATTAAATATTATATATTTATAACATAGTCAAGGTCGCTCTGTGTAGTAGACGTTCTTGCTGGATCCAGCAACCTAGCTGGCAACCTCTCGTATGGGGGAGAGGAGGAGGGGATACTGCGCTCTGCACAATTTTGAATGTGATTGCACTACCAGTTTTGGCCACAAACTTACATATTGCTCCTTTAAATGATTGATATGAAGCTGGACAATAAACACAGTCCTAGCGCTAACTTTTCACAAGCTGCTTAGCTTTTTCTGACCATCAGCACTGCACACTGGTAAAACTATTCTCTGAAGGAAATGCATTTCTCAAAGTGCCTTTAAGTGATACTGGCATATGAAACGGAGTTCAAGAGAAAAAAATAACATTAATATTTGCAGCCGTGAGTCTTTCTTCAAGGGGTATTGTTGTCAGGCTGTGGGACTCCATTTCCCAATCTTGCCCAAGAAAGCAGCACGTCACCCCCAGATATGCCCTTGTAGCAACACAAATGTCTGTTGTGAGAGCAATACTTTCAGGCTCCTTTTGGGTTTTCCTCAACTTGACTGCGATTTCTTCATACTTTTTCTCCATCAGTTTTGAGGGGTAGGTCCTTAAGGGAAGGGTGTACCTCAGATTGAAAGTGGAAATAATCCTCTGAAACCCCTCATCCTCCACCATGGACAGCGGGCGCATATCTGCGATGATCATGTTTAGAATGCTGTCTGTGTATTCAGCTGGTTGCTCTGTTGAACACAGTAGAGCTCTCCGCACAAAGCTGTTCATAGTGCCACTCTGCAATTCACTGAAGTGTGAAATTGATATTTTGGTATGTGCAATGGTGCAAATAATTTGATTTCTTGAGTATGTTTTTATCCCCTGCCACAAAGTGGATTGGGGGATATTGGAATGGAGCTTGTCCGTCCAGGTTCAATGGGGACAAGTTTTCCCGGAAACTATTGCACCTACATGAATGAAATTTTGTATGTGACCAGTACTGACGACCCTACTGAATGAGTTTGACAACTGATTCCGAGAAATTTATTTTTATGGAGTTATGGCCCTTGACTCTGTTCGTGGACTTAAGTGTGTGGGTGTTGCAATGGGGACAAGTTTTTCGGCAAATATTGCACCTTCGTGGGTGAAATTGTGTGTGTGGCCAGTACTAATAACCCTATTGAATGAGTTCGACAATTGATTCCGATATATTCATTTTTACGGAATTAAGGCCCTTGACTCTGAACTTGGTGATGGGTGTTTAATGGGGACAAGTTCTCTCAGCAATGTGGATGAAATTTTGTGGGTGACCAGTACTGATGGTTCTATTGAATGAGTTCGATAATTGATTACAAGAAATTTATTTTTATTATTTTTTCATTTTATTATCTCCTTGCATATGTTTCAGTGGATAATGTCATTGCTCTGCGGTTTTTTTTTTTTTGTATGAATAAGGAATCTCCCTTGACCATTCTTACCGTGGTGGGGGATATTAGTGACAATGTTGCCTTGTTATTTATAATTATATCCCCGAACACCGAATGGCGTTCCGGGGGATATTATGTTTTTGGTCCAACCGCCGCCGCCGCCCTAAGTGTTAACGCGATAACTGCAGTAATATTTTAGTTAGAAATTCCAAGTTTTGCATATAAGTAAGTATCATAAAGAGGAAGAACTGATTCGATTTTGGACAATTAACAATTTCTAGATTGGCCACCAGGGGCCAAAAACTGAAAAAAAGACTGTTCCTCGATAACTTCAGTAATATTTTAATTACACATTTTAGGTTTTGCACATAAGTAAGTATCATAAAGAGGAAGAACTGATTTGATTTTGGACAATTTACGATCTCAAGATTGGCCACCAGGGGCCAAAAACTGATTTACATGTTAACGCGATAACTGCAGTAATATTTCAATTAGAAATTCCAGGTTTTGCATAAAAGTAAGTATCAAAGATGAAGAACTGATTCGATTTTGGACAATTTACAATTTCTAGATTGGCCACCAGGGGCCAAAAACGGATAAAATTACTGTTTTTATCATATCTCTGTATATATTTGTCCGATTGACCTCAAATGAAGCGCAAATGAAATGTCATGATGTGAGGATGTGTCCCACAATAACATTATACCTGTTTGGTTCAAAATTCTGACAAGGTGGAGCTTTGTCACATTAAATTCACCATTTTTGCTATATCTTTGGAACCATCTCTCCAATTGAAATGAAACTATGTGCAACTGCAAAGTCAGGATTTCACGTGTCACATGATGACATCATACCTTATGGTTCAATATTTTGCCACCAGGTGGCGCTTTGTGATGGAAAATTACCATTTTGGCCATATCTTCAGAATCATTTGACCGATTGACCTGAAATTAAGTTCAAATGAAAGTCTGTTCAAGGTCTATTCAAGCATTGGGGAATTGGAGGATTGGGGGTGTTCAGGGATATACCCCCAGCAGTCACCTCTGTCGGCATAAGCCAAGTTATATTTCATTTTTTGTATTGTTTTTTTTACTTACTTATAGTTTTTTATTTATGCTCACTTTTAAAGTAAGCTAAAGCCAAGGAGTTTCAGGTGGAAAACATTTATTCATTCATCATTTTTCTTCTAGTAAAGTTCTAAAATGAATCAACCAACCCCTAAAAACAGCAATATGAAAAGTTTTATATTTGACGTGATGGGTCTCACTTCAAATTAGAGGAGCGTACCACTTCTTTCCTCTCTGATAACCTGCAGCATGTCAGGTTACCAGGCTCAAAGAGCAGAAACAGACCAGAGTATGTGCGACAAGCCCAATTATAACACGAATGAAGCCCATACTTCAGCAAATTGACTGCATGGGTTTTATTGTCTGTGGTTTTATTCATTATTTCACCAAAACTTTGCTTATGAAGACACACACTGCCACCAAAATGATTTACACCTTTAACCAGCCATTAAATATTGCCTTCACTAACTCGAGGTCTTTAATAGCTTTCAACACAACTAGACAAAACTTATGTTAAATATTACTGCTAACATTTATTACGTTGTTGTGTCCTTTCCACTCTGAGAACCGAATGCAAGGAATTGATGTTTTCTGTTAAAGTGCTGCAGCATCGAGGTTGTGCTTTTGTGGTATGGTAATTTCATTTTACACTATATACACTGCACCATGTTTTCACCTCGCTTCAAAGTGTAGTGATCCCACACTTGACATTTTTTGCCTTTTTCGCTGGGGATGATCTCGTTTTTGTTTGCTATTTTCTGCTTTATTATTCTCCATGATCTCAGCAGCTCACGTTCACGCCTCATCCAATTCACGTTAAAGTTACCATATTGGTGCGCATAAGCACGACCCCACAAGTGAATATCGTGGACTGTATATAAATATGGACAGCCGAACAGCTCCTAAAAAGTGAAGCCAAAATGTCTTAATCGCCATCCAGCGGCTGACTGCAGTACAATTTATAAGCCCATCCCCTCCATGTTAGTGGATAGGTCACAGGTTACACAAAAAAAAAAGTACGTCAAATAATTTTTTTCTGGAAATGGTTTCTCCCTTTTAAAGACATACATACCATGCTGAAGAATGTTCAGTGTTCATTTTTCGAATAAGTTAACAGTTTTCCATTTTATTTGATATTACAGAAAAGGGGCATGGTTGGCAACAGCTGTGCGAGATTGAGTCTTGCTGCTCTCAGCCCATTGCGGTCTTTTTTTTTTTTTTTTTTTTGAGAATACCATCTTCACATATTTGGAGTAGGAACGTAGACAGGAGATTTGCACTGCACTTTTTGACTGAAATTTTTCAGCGGGCTGGCTGATAGCGATTGTGTGTTTCAAGCCCAATAGATTCATTAAAAAAAAAAAAAAAAAAACGACGAAATGAGTTGTTCTGGAGTGAACTGTTCTTAACCGACCAGGGGCTTGTTTCCAAAAAGCATCAAGGCAACGATGATCGTAGAATCCCTTTTACAACGCATCTTACATTTGTGGAGTGTTTCCGAAAACCTTCGTCACTTAAGGCGCTCTCAGAAATTGTCGTTGATCTATGAGTGCTAAAGACCACTCGTAGAAAACTACGAGCTTCTTAAGACCTGCAGGAGTCATCGCAAACTATTTTAAATTTTTTTCTGTGAGCGTGTTCTTTTAATATTACCGTATTTAATCCCGACCACTGAAGCAGTTCGTGAAAGTGATTTGTGGGACTTGAGTAGCGATTTTTATATGCATTCACAAAAAACGAACAACGATAATTAATTAAACGTCATAAAAAGAGATATCTACAATATTTTTATACACACATAAATATACACACACACAAAAAAAAAAAAAAAAAAAATTATATATATATATATATATATATATATATATATATATATATATATATATATATATATACACACACATACACACACACACAAATATATATATATATATATATATACATACACACACACACAAATATATATATTTAAAAAGCGATATAAAGCCTATATACACGTCAGCAAATTAAAATATTGTACAAGAACTACAGGAACCCCGAAGGAAAATGAAGAAAACACAAATAAATGTTTCACTGTGGTGGTTGATGCAACTGGACTGCTATTCACACAAGAGAAAAAGGGGGCAAATTCTAAATATTCCCTGTAACTTGATGTGCCTAGAAACTAGCCATACTTAGCATCTCTTCGCTGGTTCATGCCTACCAATCTGTTGCTAGCCTCCTGCTCCTGGTCAGGTAAGTTGTGCAGAATTGGCACATGACCGCCCAGCATCATGATGGAGAGAAGTGCAGGCCACTGCTGAACTTGGGCACGCAACTGAAGTGCAACTACCATCCCCCCAGCTCACTAGTAGTTGAGAGACGACAAATAAAATGTCTTATAGCCCATTGACATTAGGTTGCATTTCAAACAATGTTATTAAATTGCGGGTTCTTGTTGCGAAACTCAGTTCTCTTAGTTGTAATTTAAATAATCTGGAGGCGCAAAAGACAGAGAGTTGTCTATGGTTTTCAAATATTTTTTTTTCCTCCTGAATTGTAGCCTACCATTGTACTATTGCCACAGCAATGCATAAATTAGATGACAGCTGTGAATTTAACTGCTTATTGATTATTCATATTATTGGATAACTTGATCAAGAAGAATGACTGGAAACAAGTGAACTTGTTACTCAAAGATTTTTTTCTTTATTTTATTTTCAGCCAAGCAGCCGTCACAGGCTCATCACCTTTAATTGATATACTGTGCTTTCACTGAGTAATACGTTTCATTTATTCTTACTACTTAATGTACATTTTTTTTTGTTTTGACTGCAAAGCAGCACAGGCCAACATTCAAATCGGTGACTGTGGCCTAAGATGAAATAATCAAACATCTCAGCACTATTGAAGTGGACAGCAGCCCAAAGTGAAGTTACAAAGTACTTAACTTCCGTGCACGCGCTCCCAGAGCTGATTTTTCATTGAGGATTTTTTGTAAGATCACTCGTAGCAAACCCTTCTAGAGCTCTACGATTGATTGTTATTGGGAAACAAGGCACAGAACGATCTAAAGGATCTTTGCAGTTTTATTCTGTAAATTTATATTTCTTTAGCTAACTTTGAACGGTCAGTCTAACGTCTCATCTAGGTAGCTAGCTGGCTAGCTAGCTAACTTCGCTAACGTTAAGATGGCAATCATTGTAATGTAAATGTTCATTGTTGGGGGAAATGGTGACAGGTAGCCAGTCATATCTAGCTAAATATATATTTTTTATTTTGTGAATACCTATGAAGGTAAACATTTGAATGAAATTAATTATCAATGATATTCTGTCTTAAGATGTTATTCTCCTGTCCTTGAAGTTGAATGAGCTAGCTATATAAATCCAGTGGCACAATAGTAACAGCCTTTAGCTAGCCAGCTCTGCAGTCAGTAACTCCGAGTTTTAAGACGACCACAGTTGCTAGTTACTATGCTGGATAACTATTGCCAGAGCCAATCATGGCACTGTACCTGCCCAGCCCGGCAACTATTCCAGCAGGTACAAACAACCGCGGATCGTATTATGCCTTGGTAGCATCTACATTTCTGGAAATACGAAAGAACCACCGCTGATCATTTGAGGTGCAGTTGTGTCAGTATCTCTCCCAAAGCTGCTCGTCCATTTATTTTTGGACATGGAGAAAAGCCCAACTATTTTCTCTTCCAAAAGACGATGCCAGACTATTTTCTCTTCCAAAAGATGATGCCAGAAATCAGTGGCTATCTTTTATTGTTTCCTGGCAGGGTCTGGCCAAGCAAAAGTGACCCTGTGTGAGGAAAATGTAATTTCTTTCTAACACATAATGCATGGGCTGATCTTGTAGCTTAATCTGTCTAGTTTATGGAACTAACTTTTTTCAAAACAAGATGTGAAAAATTACAGCCATTTAAAGTGCATTCCCTATTTTGCAACAATTTTTGCTGAGAACATAGTTTAATAGGTTTATTGCAATATTGAAACCAGGTTGACTCCAATTTCTAAAGAGAACAGCATGTTATGCATCTTTGCATACACCTTGTCAAATCTGACGTCCTCTTTTGGTAGTGCCGTAACAGAGCACATTTTTGCTAATTTCAGACTTAAAAATTATTCGAACAATCCATTGAGTATACCATGTTATCACCATTCGAAATTCATCCACGAACCAACTTGTAACCCAAGCAACGTTAAACGTGGTATTCGGCCGGGTACAACGGAAAGCTAGCGGCTCATTTATCTCCAGTAAATTTAGCGGCGTCATACAAGTTGCGTCCAGCGGGGCGGTTAACTATAGGTACTTGAGCGATAATGACCGGAAATATTATAGCAGCTGTTGGGAAACAGAATTTTTAGGTGTTGGCAATATGAGTTGAGCCAGACGGTTTGGTCAATGGGTAATGAATATGCATTAGGTGATAAAGAGAAGCCATCAGGTCCTGAAAGGACATATCGCCTATTTGCCACTCCCAGCTGGGAGCTCCGTTTGTCTTCAGTTCCAACAAGACAATAGGCACTAGCACCTTTTAATTGTAGGCTCCGTATGCCCACATATGGTTTAGGAGAGGCCCAATAGTAGAGTACTGCATTTTATCAATGTGTAAACCCTGGAACCAATCAGCAACAACTTCTGATAACATTAAAGAAGTCATATGCAAATGTCTGTACTTAAACATGTATAAAGCTTCTTACAAAATGAAGGAATTTTAGAACTTTGCATCACGCTGTTGTTCTCACGGCCGGCTGTGTAATAAACTCTTTCCTGCTTTTGCCACGAACATCGGAGTCTACTTCTTCATCGGGACAACGTTCTTGGTTTTTTATTAATTTACCAACACAGCGAAGTAATCAGGCTTTATTAATTAAACGATTGGAATTTTGTACGGTTAGCTAACGTGTCCACTTCATGTGTCAGCAACTGCTGACAGTTCACGAGCTACGTGCTATGCCAGCAGAGCAGACTGACTTCAGCTCGCTGACTGCGGAAACCGTCATAAGTTCATTGTAATTGTGGGTAGCAAGTTAGCTACAGTCTGCATAATCGCACATAATGTTGCGTTATGCATAATCTCCATTTCAGCTGGTAAACGGATGTAAGCGTGTGCAAAAAAAAAAAATCTTTCTCCATGAACGTAAGATTAACTAAAATAGCTGGTTCAATTTAACTTGGCCTATAGTAGGCTATTGGGTATGAGAAGGCACGGCGCCTCTTTAATGATTACCAGCCGTTTTTTTTTTTTTTTAGAAAACTTTCAAAAAAAATTTCTGAATGCTGCGATTTGATATTGCTGGCAAATGACCATGGCATAAGCGGGATAATCAACTCGAGGGTGAGCATTCCACGGTTTTAATGCACTTCGCGGAGGCAACCACCCTCTGCTTCGCGTCGGGTGGTTATTTGCCTCTGCGTCGTGCATTAAAACCGTGGAATGCACACCTTCTCGTTAATTATCCCATACATAACTGCGTTTGCTATTGAGTTACCTTAACGTTAACTAGCTTGCTAGCTAATTTCAAGCGACTGCTAACAAGCCTATTAAGTTGCACAAGGCACTTCATGATAAATTCAGCCTCTGAAACATATTTGCGAAGGTGATGCATGCATTGAGCTGGGATTGTTGTACAAAGACAAAATGTTTCATATGATCAGCTTTATTATTTCAGAAAATTCTAGGTGGTTAGTTTGAAATTGGGTGTCTCTTCTTATACAATCTTTGCCATGTTAACCACTGCGCAACAAACCTTCTGCTTTTTCTGATCATTTTTTATTCATTTGATTACAGGAGCTGCCCTCAAATTCAGACCTCAGCATTACCCAGCGAGGGCTTACAGCAATTCTTTTGTTTTATTGATGGAGTATACTTCTGAAATAATTTTGCAAATGAAAATCTGATGAAAATTGTTGTCAAAAAATGCTACAAAATGCATTGTAACTGAATTTTTTGTAAGACAGTAATTCACATTTGAGGATCGACAAGTCAATGTTGATTGAATGATAATGAACATGTCACTGGCTTCTCGTGTGCTGCCAGTCTCAATTTCCTTATACGCTACCATCAGCACTTATTGGGAAAACCTGTCACTCGCGTTGTGTGTTTAATAATGCATTACAAAGCAGTTCATCTAGACGACTACAGCTTCAGTATCCCAACAGTGACTCTCGTCATCTGCCCGAGGACTTGGAGTACATGAGACGTTTTGTTATTCATTTTCATTTTGTTCATTTTCTTTGATGGCAGTTAAAGTGCCAGTAAATACCTTGCATGTGTTTTTTTTTTTTAAATTCCAAAAGTCAAGTTATCTGTAATATGGCCCAAAAAAAATAAAAATATTTGACCAAAAATAACCATAGAAAATGCAATTTTTCAAAAAAGGGTTTCCCGGTCTAAAAACAGATCGGCTAGATTATTTACCGCGCAAAGTATTGTGGGTCGAAATGGCGCATTGTAAACAAAGACGGCGTCGCACGGACGAAAAAGAAGACTGACAGGAACGTTTTTGGAGAATGCGGAGGCAAACACGATAAGCAAAACATAATTCCCCCATTCGAGGCACAGTACCATTTACATTGTATACTTTTATGAAGTCGAGTAGCGCGAGAAATGTTGCTAAGAAAAACCAACACGGTATTTCAACTTACTAATCCATCAAAGTTAGGGCCAAATCATCATTGTCAATGCCCAGTCGCTCTCTCAGACTCTTCCACCGATCAATAGCACTCCCATTATATACTAGGGATCGTCTTCTTTTGGCATTGAGGGAAATTTTCCGGCGTTTTCTCTCCGAGGCTGTCAACTTGATTCTTTTCGCCATTGCTGTTGTGTGTGCTACGTCACACGTCACGTGGTACACAAGAAAGGGAACTTACTCTAATGACATCACATTTTTGCTCGTGCGACAGTTTGAGGGTTGAGTGAGTTTTTAACATCAAAATCCATATTTTTCGATGTTGTAAAAATTTGTATAACATATCGATGTGAAGATGAATGATTTCCCTACCTACTGATACCATTTTTATATGTTGTCACAATTGAGATATCATTGAAGACATGCAAGGTATTTACTGGCACTTTAATGAAACCTGCTGTAATGTTAATAAAGGTCTTTACAAGCATGTGGACCCAAATGCTTCACTCTGGAATTCTTAGAAATATACTTCTCAAATATAATCTACCTCGAGCACACTTTTTTAGGTTTCTGCAAGTGAGAAGCTTTATTCAGAATCGAACTGGGCATACATTTAATTTGGAAATGTCACCAATTGAAAATTTACTTAATAAATTATGTAGTACTAGGTTCATAGTAAGACGCTGTTATGAGGCCCTTTATGAATCCAGTAAAGCAAATGATTCAGTCCTGCAAATGTGGGCCCAAGATCTTGGAGTGGAGATTGATGAAGCTACAGGGATCGGTATATGGGAGTGTGCTAGTAAAATCTCTATATGTATTAGAGCAAAGGAACTGCAATTTAGGATACTACATCGTCTTCAGATATCACCTCAACTTTTACATAAAATGGACCCGACGAAGTCAGATGTGTGTTAAGTGCAGTAAGGAGATTGGTAGTTATATACACACTATATGGAGCTGCCCCCATATTCAGGAGTTCTGGGTAAAAATTGTTTCAAAACTGAATCAAGTCTTCACTAAAGACAAGAGTCTGGACCCTGTATGCCTGCTTCTAGGAATGCCACACCCACAAGTCAAGGGGACTTATAGACAAAAACTGCTGTATATATTAACATATGCAGCACGTAAAAGTATATTGTAAAAATGGATTTCAAATAAACCGCCAACACTCTCAGACTTCTGAATACCACTTGTAAAACAAGGCTGTGCTGTGGGATCTGTTTTGGAGATTGGTTGGGGGGGTTCATAAATGGGGGAAAAAGTGAAGGCAAGTGTAATATGTGATATTTGAAGGTTCAAAATATTAATAAAGATATGTTTCCTAAAAAAAATATATATATACATATATACTTCTCTTCTGCTACGGTAAATCAGAGCCATACAAAGGAGAGTTAAATAAAAATATTTCAACAAATAATTTTGGGTGGCCCAAGGACAACCACTGAGCTATATTCACCATGGGGAAATGCGATTAAGGTCATCCATCAGGTGGAAAGGCTGGGGGAAATCAAATTATTTGGAGAGGATTGAAGAGGAAGCGACAGGGAAATGAAGGCAGAGGAAGAGGAAGAGCTGTGACAGCAATGACAAGTGTGACAGCTACCAAAGTACGAAAATAAAAAGATCAAACATCACAAGCAGAGAAATTATGGCATTTGTTGTGGCAAAAGTTCAAATCCAACTGGATTTGGTCTTCCAGACACAGGGCAATATTTTTTAACTCTATTTCACTAAGGAAATGAAGTATATACAGCACCTTCCATAATTATTGGACCCCCCTGTTTAAGATGTTAAAAAAAATAAATTCCATTTTTATTGCAGAAGCATACTCTCACACTGAAAATTGTAGAAAAATATAACCTTCAACTCAAGTGAATTTTAAGGGGAAAAAAAAATCTGACTACTAATTATTTTTCTCAAAATCACCTGTTCCACAATTATTGGCACCACTAACAATTCCTAGGAAATAAATGTAATTGAATTATTTCTGTCATTTCTACAGTAGTTTACAAAGTTGATCAGAGTATCTTGGAACATTAAATTACAAAACCCAAAACCAGTGAAGTTGGCACGTTATGTAAATCGTAGATAAAAACAGAATACACTGATTTGCAAATCCTTTTCAACTTATATTCAATTGAATACACTGCAAAGACAAGATGTTTTATGTTCAAACTGAGAAACTTTTTTTTTTTTTTGCAAATAATCATTAACTTAGAATTTAAAGGCAGCAACACATTGCAAAAAAGTTGGCACAGGGGCCTTTTAACCACTGTGTTGCATCGCCTTTCCTTTTAACGACACTCAGTAAACATTTGGGAACTGAGGAGACCAATTTTTAAAGCTTTTCAGGTGGAACTCTTTCCCATTCTTACTTGATGTACAGCTTAAATTGTTCAACAGTCCAGGGTCTCCATCGTCGTATTTTACGCTTCATAATGCGCCACACATTTTCAATGGGAGACAGGTCTGGACTACAGGCAGGCCAGTCTAGTACCCGCACTCTTTTACAACGGAGCCATGCTGTTGTAACACGTGCAGAATGCGGCTTGCATAGTCTTGCTGAAATAAGCAGGGGCGTCTATAAAAAAGACGTTGCTTGGATGGCAACATATGTTGCTCCAAAACCTGTATGTACCTTTCAGCATTAATGGTGCCTTCACATATGTGTAAGTTGCCCATGCCTTGGGCACTAATACACCCCCATACCATCACAGATGCTGGCTTTTGAACTTTGCGCCTATAACAGTCCGGATGGTTCTTTTCCTCTTTGGTCCGGAGGACACGACATCCACAGTTTCCAAAAACAATTTGAAATGTGGACTCGTCAGACCACAGAACACTTTTCCACTTTGCATCAGTCCATCTTAGATGAGCTTGGGCCCAGCTAAGCCGGCGGCGTTTCTGGGTGCTGTTGATAAATGGCTTTCGCTTTGCATTGTAGAGTTTTAACTTGCACTTGCAGATGTACTGACGAACTGTAGTTACTGACAGTGGTTTTCTGAAGTGTCCCTGAGCCCATGTGGTGATGTCCTCTACACACTGATGTCGGTTTTTGATGCAGTACCGCCTGAGGGATCGAAGTTCATGGGCATTCAATGTTGGTTTTCGGCCTTGTCGCTTACGTGCAGTGATTTCTCCAGATTCTCTGAACCTTTTGACGATATTAGGGACCGTAGATGATGAAATCCCTAAATTTCTAGCAATAGCTCGTTGAGGAATGTTGTTTTTAAACTATTCGACAATCAGCTCACGCATTTGTTCATTAAGTGGTGACCCTCGCCCCATCCTTGTTTTTGAATGACTGAGCATTTCTGGGAAGCTGCTTTTATACCCAATCATGGCACCCATCTGTTCCCAATTAGCCCGTTCACCTGTGGGATGTTCCAAATAAGTGTTTGATGAGCATTCCTCAACTCTGTCTTTTTTTGCCACTTGTGCCAGCTTTTTTGAAACATGTTGCAGGAATCATATTCCAAATGAGCTAATATTTGCAACAAATTACAAAGTTTACCTGTTCAAACATTAAGTAACTTGTCTTTGCAGTGTATTCAATTGAATATAGGTTGAAAAGGATTTGCAAATCATTGTATTGTTTTTATTTGCAATTTACACAACGTGCCAACTTCACTGGTTTTGGGTTTTGTAGTAATTCATCACTTCCCGTTTCCCTGGCGTATAAATATGACATGACACAGAGGCCATTTCTCTTATTCACTCTTCAACATGGGAATGACAAAGGAACACACCATTCAAGTAAGGCAGATGTGTCGACCTTCACAAGTCAGGCACCGCCAGCACCTGCCCATATCTACTGTCAGAGGAACCATTAAGAAGTTTAAAGCAACTGGAACAGTGGTAAACAAGCCTGGACGAGGACGTAAGGTTATTTTGCCACCACGTACAGTGAGGAGAATGATAAGAGAAATAGAAAGTTCTCCAAAGTTCACTGTTAAAGAATTACAACAAATAGTACTATCTTGGGGTCACAAAGTCTCCAAAACAACAATCAGGCGCCATCTACATGCCAACAAGCTGTTTGGGAGGCATGGATTGAAAAAACCTTTTCTCACTCAATCATAAACGTAAACATCTGGAGTTCGCTTAGCGATACTGGGACTTCAACTGGGACCATGTGGTCAGATGAGACCAAGATAGAGCTTTTTGGCAATAAACACTAAGTGGGTCTGGCGGAACACAAAATATGAGTATGCAGAAAAGTACCTCATGCCCACTGTGAAGTATGGGGGAGGATCGGTGATGCTGTGGGCATGTGTCTCTTCCAGTGGCCCTGGGAACCTTGTTAGGCTGCATGGCATCATGAACGCTTTGAAATACCAGGACATTTTAAATCAAAATCTGGTGGCCTCTGCCCGAAAGCTGAAGATGGGTCGTCACTGGGTCATTCAACAAGATAATGACCCTAAACATGTGGCCAAATCTACACAGAAATGGTTCACCAGACACAGAATCAAGCTCCTCCCATGGCCATCTCAGTCACCAGACCTCAAACCCATTGAAAACCTGTGGAGTGAGCTGAAGAGGAGAGTGCAGAGGAGAGGACCCAGGTTGCTGGATGATTTAGAGAGTGTGGTCCTATATTATTTAGAAAAAATAGTGCCACAGGCCCTGTAGCTCACCTGACCACTCAAGGGAAACGCCTTGAACAAATTTAGTGTCCTAATGGGTGGGAAGATACTTGTCAAGTTTCAGCTTCATTGGTCAAGTAGTTTGAGAAGTTTTAAAGGTTTCAGTGTAACTTATAGGGGTCGTACAAAGTTGAAGGTAAAAGCACGGTCAAAATTCAAAATACGGAAAAACTCGTATTATATGTGATGTATCTTGCTACTTACTACCGACATAGAAAATTTCAGCTGAATATGTGCAATAATAGCTTTCAGATGGCTAATTATGTGATTTTCAAATCGGATTGGAATGCCTTGAACAAAACTTAGTGTCCTCATAGGCAGGAAGATACCTGTCAAGTTTCACCTTCATTGGCCAAGTAGTTTCGGAGATGATGATTTTGAAAGATTTCAATGCAACTTACAGGGGTTGTATAATGTTAAAGGTTAAAGCAAGGTCAAAATTCGGAATATGGGAAAAAGTTGTATGATATGTGATGCATCTTGCCACGTACCGACTACATAGAAAATTTCAGCTGAATATGTGCATAAATAGCTTTCAGATGGGCAATTATGCGATTTTCAATATGGCCACCGTGGCGGCCATGTTTGAAATCGGAGCGAAACTCCTTGAACAAAACGTAGTGTCCTCATAGGCAGGAAGGTACCTGTCAAGTTTCACCTTTATTGGCCAAGTAGTTACGGAGAAGATGATATTGCAACTCACAGGGGTTGTATAAAGTTGAAGGTCAAAGCAAGGTCAAAATTCGAAATACGGAAAAAGCCGTATGATATGTGATGTATCTTGCCATAGCAAATGGCATATCTTACATAGCAAACTTCAGCTGAATGTGCGCATAAATAGCTTTCAGATGGCCAATTATGTGATTTTCAATATTTCCGTGATTAATGTGTGCATTTCAAAGTTTTTGTGTGCTGAGACTACGTTTTCTTTGGTGGGCCTGAACTATATTCATTCAAATATATTGATCCCAACAGAGGAAAGTGGAGGCGGGTGGCATCCCCAACTTTGCCGACACAGAATGATTTCCCGGTCAACTTACAATGGTTACGTTGCATTAATGAAAGGATGATACTCATTTTTAAAAAAAAAAAGGACCAAGGGTCCTGTAGCTTACCGGCAAGCAGTCTTATAGTGATGATACAAGTTATGAAAATTTCACGAGAAGTTTGACATTTTAATCAATGAAAATCAATGTCAAGGTCACTAAATAAAAGTTCACACACATTTATAAGACCTCCTGTAATACAAACACAATCCTAAGCCCTGACGCAGTTTTGGTGATCATTGAAAATTCAGTGTCAATTGTGAACATTAAAAGCCACATAAGGGCAAGTTGAGGTCAACCAATGGACTTTCTAAATGTCTCTCAATAAACCCTGGCTCAATGTGACCATTTTCGTGATACAAGTCATTGTACTTTCACTGTTGAGTTTGACCCTCAGGTCACTGACAGTCAAGTAGAAAGTCACCAAAAGAAAGTTCATACGTGACTTCCTAGATGTCAGTAACAAACTTGAGCTCCATCTGTGACCATTTTCGTGATGGCTCATTCCATACTAAACTGTACAAATGTGTTAGAATGGTGATGAAAATTCTAATACACCTTTTCCAATTCTGCAAACAGCGACATCACCATTTAATAGGTTACTCCAATATAAAATTACGGCCTACATCAGATAGGCAAAAATTACAAATAAATGATGAAGAGCCATCTGGCAATGAGGGTTCCCCCTGGCTGTGGGTTGTTTAACAACCTTTAAAAGGCACATCTACACATCATGATTGACGTGTCTCAAGTTTTGTGAAGCTAGCACATATAGTTTCCGAGATATGGCCCCGACAAACTCATTTTTACAGACGGACGGACAGACAGACAGACGGACAAAGCGATAGCTATATTCCCTTGCATTATACGGGGGGATAATACTGCTAGGCCCTTTCACCATTGTAAATGAATCAACCATCAACGAAAATCATAATTTTGACAAACAAGAACATGGACATGAATGAATTTTAACAGTTTAGCTCCGTCATTGTCCTTATTATTGCACCCCGTTTTTGTACAATTTGATTTGCCAACTTAAACAGTAAACTTGCACAGATGCTAAGTCTCTCACATTTGGCGTAAGTCTCGTGCATTTTTTAGGCTTATTCACTGTAGTCTGCAATTATTCAACAAACGCGTATGAGATTCTCACACGGAACCAAAATCCGTGTGCATTGAAGTTTCAGTTTCACTTCACAGTAAACAATGTGTGGGATGAAAATAATGAGCTATTAACAAATCGTGTTTTAAAGCAACATAAAGAGGAATTGAGCTTGGAGACGATGGATGCGTCCAAATAGTCTTTTTTGCTTAGGAAAGTTCCTACCTCCTAGAAAACGATCCGGAAGTATTTATGTGGCAGTCATGATAACAGTGTACGGATTCTTTAAATGTAAAAGAAAGGTGGTACAATGCTTCCGAATTTATCACATTTAGCATAGGGTACACTGAAGCATCTTTTTTTGGAAACAAAGGCGGAAATGCTATCCCGCAATTCCGCAATGACCGTCTATCTGGCCAATCACAAAAACAAACAAGTATTTGCCACTAACGTGTCTTTGTCCCCCGCCACAAGGCTATAAGTGTGAAAATGCACAATGTCTCGGTGTGACCTTGAGAGTGACACGAAGGTCACCGAAATCGACTGGCGCCGGGGTATCACCCTAATACATGTTAACATGAAATTTGAAGGAAATCCGCCAATTCGTTCTTGAGGTATCTCGCAGACAAGGATTCGGGACGTACGGACGTACGGACGGTCGTGAATACTATGTCCCGCCGCTTCGCGCGTTCCGCGCGCGGGGGACAAAAAACATGACGGGCAGGAGGTGGTGATCACTGTGCCTAGTGTAAGTGCATTCGGATTCTCTTATGAGCGCGGTTCTCTTCCTAAGTGTCCCCTTTTCACCTTTCCTTTACCTCATGACGTTTTGCACAGGTTAAAGAAAAGTGGTTAGGAATCAGACAATAGGGCGTTTTTTTTTCTCTTTTTTTCTTTCTTCTTTTCAGACGCAGCCAATGAGCGCGTGTACACAGTTAGTGTTTTTTTAATGAAACGTTTATGATTGAACATGTATACGTGTACACGTTTACAAGTCCCACCCCTACTTCCTATATGTCACTAATACAAACCCATGCTCCATCTGTGACCGTTTTGGCAACACAAGTCATTGTAATTGTATTATGTCAAGATTGACCCTCAAAGGTCACCAACAATCAAGCTGAATGTCACCCAATGAAAGTGACTTCCTAGATGTCAGTAACACAAACCCAGGCTCCATCTGTGACCTTTTTAAAGATAGAAGTAATTGAATTTTCACTAGGTCAAGTTTGACCTTCGGAATCCAATATGAAGGTCACCAAATGATAGTTCATATACTTCCTATACATCTTTAATACAAACCTACACTCTATCTGTAATGATTTTGCTGAAATGAGTCATTGACATTTCACTGTATAGTTTGGTTGTTAAAGGTCACTGAAGGTAAAGTTCAAAGCCACCCAATGAAACCTCATACATTATTTCCTATATTCCCACAATACAAACCTAGCCTCTATCTGTAATACTTTTGGTAATAGAAGCCATTGAAATTTTACCATGTGAAGTCTGACCTTCGAATATCACCGAAGGTCAAGTTCAATGCCACCAAATGAAAGTTCACATATGACTTCCTACATGTGTTCAATACACATATTTTCCCAATCTTCAATATTCAAGCTTCGAAGCCTTTGAGAATTGTATTATTTTTCTTCACCACAAGTTTGACCATTCAAGGTCATCTGAGGGCAACCTTAACACATCCAAAATAAAGGTCATATATGACTTCCTACATGTTGATAATACAAACTTAATCTCTGTCTGCAACCATTCAGCTTCCACAGGCAATTTGGCCCATTATCCATAAGACCCAATGTTAAAGTACAGCGCCCCCACTCGACCCACTTCCGTCGATTCAATGAAAGTAGCACTTGCACTGCCCATAAAGTGCATCAAGGCGAGTTGATTTAGAAAAAAATTTCAGACAGTTTTTGAGAAATAGTTTTTTGAAATTTCAAGTCCAATTTTTTAACACGGTTAATATTTTCCCTGACCTTGAGTTTGACCTTTCAAAGTCATCTATGGTCAAATTAAATATTGCCAAATATGGCGATAATACAAACTTAATCTCTATCTGCAACAATTTCGCCTCCACGGGTCATCTTGCATATTCATAAAGCACAATGCCCTGACTAGACCCACTTCCGTCGATTCAATCAAAATGGCACTCGCACTGCACATTGACTGTACCAAGGTTAGTTGATTGCCTGATTTAGAAAAAAATTTATCGCGCAGTTTTAAAGACATGATTTTTTAAAATTTCTCAGTTCTATCTTTAACATTAGGGCCATAATTTCAAGGGCCCATAAAAAAGACAAAAATGATTAAATCAAAAATCCAAAAAAAAAAAGGCTGGAGATGTGGTCTAGTAGTATGTTATGGCAAATTTACTTGAAAATTCATCCGGCCAAAAAAAGATAAAGAATGTTCCGGACGACGGACGCCACACCACAAGAATAAGCTAAAAACAATATCAACAAGATGTGCGACTTCTAAATACATCTCGGTTACTAAATGGTTGGAGGGGTTTTTAATTTTAATTCAACATTCAAACCACCGTTCCAATTGAAGAAAAGTTAAATGTTCAACTCTGCTAGAAGCACAAATGAAATTACACTTTCCCGGAGGTATAAGATTTAGTAAATTCAATGAAAGTCAGCATTAAAATGCTCGCTACCTGCAAAACCTTAAGTTAAAGTTCAGAGCACTGACTGCAGCATAGGGTCGAGGTATAGCATATATAGGTCGCCTGCATTAGCCAATGTAGTTACCTACCTAGCTACCTTGTTAAGCAAGGTTCAGTGACGAGACATCATTGTTGGCAAGTAACGTATACAGAACGAACTGCAAAACAGATTTACCCACAGACCTTATTTTACGAGCCTGTGAAATGAAACGTATCCCGCAGTTGGAGGGTCCATTCACTTGCATAGACTGTACGTTCTTCTAAGTATTGACAATTACAGGCACTTAACGTTACGTTAATAGCGCAGGCCAGGGCAAAAGTTCAGGGGGGGGGGGTTCCGATGACTGCATGGGTGGGATCTTGATGCTGCGGCTTGACCCCCAATCACGAATGTGCAGACTCTGGCTCCAATTGTGCAAGATGACAGCGCCCGTATCTGCGATATTTTGGCTCCATTTTTGATCAATGGGAGTGAATGGGGATGCGTTGTTCATCTTTATATACACTCCATGGCCTATCGTCGAGTACGGGCTCATGCGCTGACAGTTGAGACCAACTTAATTTTTTCCCCACTTAATACCATTTTTCACTCAGCACTTACAATTTTTAATTGCTCTATTTTAAACAGACAGTCATTTAAAACAAAATACAACTGAAAAAAATGTTTAAAACAATATTTACTATTTGTGTATGCCCTTTAGTGAATATTGAGGTGCACTTAGATTCGAACATAGGCACATGCGCCTCTATGTGAGAACTTACCTTCCCCCCCCAATGTTATGAAAATATGCACCATTACACTTATGAGCGATGCGCTTATATGCGCATCAACACGGTACAGCGGAAACAAGGGCGCTGTGCCACAAAAATAAGCGTTCCTCTGAAATGTGTCATGTTCTGGATTTAAACAAATCCTTGAGGCATATAATTTGCTTTGAGGCATTGTAGGTATCAAATTACTCAATTTATTTGACGAATTGTTTCAGCCATACTATTAAGGGTTCATTTTCCACACCTTTTTAAATTGTAACTAGTGTCTTTGTATACTCATCTGGCTAGACAATGAGCTGTGGGGAGAAAAGAATTGTCTAAGGACCTCAGAAACAAGGTAATTCAACTTTTTAAATATGGGAAAGGATGCAAAACGATATCCAAAGACTTGAAAATGCCAGTCAGGGCTGTTCAGTCCACAATTAAGAAGTGGAAAATTAGGGAATATGTTGAGACCAAGCTAAGGTCAGGTAGGCCAAGAAAGATTTCAGCCCAAACTGCCAGGACACAAAGAAAACTCCACAAGTTACCTCCAGGGAAATACAGGATGCTCTGGAACAATATGGCGCGGTCATTTCAAGGAGCACAATAATGAGGTAAGTATCAACAGTGGTTGAGCTGCTAGAAGGAAACTATTATTGCACCATTAACACAAAAAGGCCTGCCTAAAATATGCAAGACAACACCTTGACAGACCTCACCACTTCTGGAATACTGTGAATTGGAGTGAAGAGACCAAAATAGAACTTTATGGTCATAGCTATAAGCGCATATTTGGAGAGGTCCATGGTGAAAAATATACCATTCCCACTGTAAAGCATGGTGGTGGCTCTTTGGTGTAATGGGGATGTGTGAGCTCTAAATGCACATCTCAGGAAAATTGATGGCAAAATGAATGCAGCATGACATCAGAAAATACTGGTAGACAATTTGCATTCTTCAGCATGAAGGCTGCGGATGGGATGCATTTGGACTTTCAAGCATGACATTGATCGAAAGCACAAGACCAAGTTGACCCTCCAGTGGTTACAGAAGAGAAAGGTCAACGTTCTGGAGTGAGAATAAGTCTCCTGACCTCAATATCATCAAGCCGCTTTGGGGAGATCTCAAACGTCCAGTTCATGCAAGACAACCAAAGAATTTGCAGGAGCTGGAGGTAAAAAAAACCCCTATTCCAATGAAGTTGGGACGTTGTGTAGAACGTGAATAAAAGCAGAATACAATGATTTGCATTTTGACCTATATTCAATTGAGTACACTACAAAGACAAGATATTTAATGTTCAAACTCAAACTTTTTTTTTTTTTTTAAATATTCACTCATTTTGAATTTGATGCCTGCAACACATTCCAAAAAAGCTGGGACAGGGGCATGTTTACTACTGTGTTACATCACCTTTAACAACACTCAATATGAGTTTGGGTACCGAGGACACCAATTGGAGAAGCTTGATAGCTGGAATTCTTTCCCATTCTTGCTTGATGTACGACTTCAGTTGCTCAACAGTCCAGGGTCTCTGTTGTCTCATTTTTGTGCTTCATAATGCAAAACACATTTTCAATAGGAGACAGGTCTGGACTGCAGGCAGGCGAATCTATTACCTGTACTCTTTTACTACGAAGCCACGCTGTCGTAACACGTGGAATTTGGCTTGGCATTTTGCTGAAATAAGCAGGAACGTCCCTGAAAAAGATGTTGCTTGGATGGCAGCATATGTTGCTCCAAAATCTGTATGTAACTTTCAGCATTAATGATTCCTTCACCATGCCATGGGCACTAACACATCCGCATACCATCACAGATTCTGGCTTTTGAACTGCCCGGCGATAACAATCTGGATGGTCCTTTTCCTCTTAAGCCTGGAGGACATGACATCCATGATTTCCAAAAACAATTTGAAATGTGGTCTTGTTAGACCAAAGCACACTTTTCCACTTTGCGCAAGTCCATCTTGGATAAGCTCAGGCCCAGAGATGCTGGCAGCGTTTCTGGGTGTTGTTGATATATGGCTTTTGCTTTGCATGGAAGAGATTTAACTTGCACTTGTAGATGTAGTGACAAACTGTTCACTGACAATGATTTTTAGAAGTGTTCCTGAGCCCACGTGGTAATATCCTTTACAGAATGATGTCAGTTTTTAATGCAGTGCCGCCTGAGGGACCGACTGTCACAGGCATTCAGTGTTGGTTTTCGGCCTTGCCACTTACACGGAGAGATTTATCCAGATTCTCTGAATCTTTTGATGATATTATGGACTGTAGATGATGAAATCCCGAAATTCCTGGCAACTGTATTTTGAGAAACTTTGCTCACCCAGTTGTTCAAAGTGGTGAACCTCGCCCCATCCTTGCTTGTGAACGACTGAGCCTTTCGGGGATGGTCTTTTTCTACCTAATCATGACACTCACCTGTTTCCAATTAACCTGCTCACCTGTGGAATGTTCCAAACAGATGTTTTCTGAGCATTCCTCAACTATCTCAGTGTTTTGTTGTCCCAGTCCCAGCTTCTTTGGAATGCGTTGCAGGCATCAAATTCAAAATGAGTGAATATTTCCAAAAAAACAATAAGGTTTCAGTTTGAACAATAAAAATCTTGTCTTTGTAGTGCACTCAATTGAATATACAGTTCTGTGAAAAGTATTAGCCCCCTTACTGATTTCTTACTTTTTTTACATGTGACATTTAAATGTTTCAGATCCAGCAAATTTTTATATTAGCCCATTAGACACCCAGCCTAGTTTTTAGGTTTCTGCTCGAATATTGCAACCCCATAATAAAATGGCTATATCTCTGCAACCACAAGGTCAATTTGAATAGTTTTGGTGTCATAGTAAATGGGACACTTGTGAGATTGGTTTAGATGTGTTCATATGAGTATATGTGATACTGGTGAAGAGTAAATGAAGATGGCACACAGTAAAAAATAAAAAAAATGTAGATTCGGCTAAATAAAAAAGCATTTTCGGGATGAATATCCCTTTGAAAATGATGCATCATCAGCTCTAAACCTTTATCAGACCACAGTACAACATCTGAACATTATCTCTGCAAAGGTTGACTCTGATAAAGTGAAGTAGAACAAAATTAGAGAGGTCTTAGGACAGACTGTTCAGGCGACGTCTCCAAAATGGCCATTTTGGCACAGTTTGGCACCATCTATGCCATTTGAGTTTTCTCCTGTACAACACTATACATTTCATTTTTATATCTCTAATGGTGATCAATACATCCAAATACAACAGTTTTTGGCAATTTTTTGAAAATTCAACCAGACCTCTATTTAGTTCCCATTCCAAAAATGACCACACACAGCAACTGAATGTTGATTCCAAATAGAGCAGATTTACTTCTTACTTAACTTCTTTACTTACTTTACTTAACATTTCTGCAACAATACAAACAGTAAAAAAAAAAAAAAAAAAAAAAAAACTAGAACTTCTACAACATTTACACAGTTCTACATTGTGCAGCTTTTGAAAAACTTTCTGTAAAATTGCAAACCAAAATGAAATTCCTGGAGCCAGGTATCTGACCAGGAGTGGTTTTTGAATAAAAAAAGACTAACATCAGCCTTTGAGTGCGCCTTCCTTTTTTCGCTTTCGTAATTCTCAGTTTTAGTAGTTTACGCACTAGGCGAAACAATATACGCAGACGCCAACTCTCCATTATGTCATAAATATGAGTATATATTCTCAAACATACACATGCACATGCACGCACGCACACACACACGCATTTAAATACACACGCACATACAAACACAAACACACGAAACGTATCGCGTGCCATAACAGGAGACCATATCACTAGGCTGGCATTTTGGCCCGAAAAAGCAGCGAGCTCAAACTAAATTGAAATTTTGACAGCAATAAATCTTTCAATACAACATTTAGAAAACACTCCGTACCATTTCGAAGACGGAGGACGGTAGCTAACCAGAGAAAAACACTGTTTTGTGCGTTGTCCGGTGAATGATATAGGCACTCGTCCTCTTGCGAGACGCACAGCGTGCTGTCAGCGATCTGCCGCAGTAGTTTCAACACTTTATCGGCAGTAAAACGTCTGTTGGACCCCTGCTTGGCCATATTTCTCATTCAATTTAGTAAAATGTCGAGGAAAAAAATGAATCATACGATCAAGAAACAATTGGAAACGAAGCCAATCCGTGCGCTTTGCTTCCATCTGCGCGTCCTGCGCGCCAGGCTACTTGGCGAATACCTATGCAGTCGATACGCATCGCTCTATCTCCGCCACGGATTAGTCGATTTGGACCATCTACCCCTCGTTGGAATCGTTAGAGACAATAGAATACGGCTAAACTAACCAAAATGAGATTGACAGTACTGTCGGCCAATCATAATCAGCAGAACGCTAGCATTGGGGAAGTACTCCCTGATGCATACGTACATTGCGAGGCTTCCCGTGAGTCCTGAAGACTACCATAGAAAGCCGAAAAGTTTTGGAACGCTACATAGGAAATAGAACTTACTGAATTAAGTGCGATTTTACGGAAAAATAAACTTTTCTCGCCCGAACAGCGAAGGTCAGATAAATTTTACTGCTATAGTTTGGAAAAGCGATTTCTGTTTCTGTGATTCTTTGGCCTGGTTCTCTCTGATACTTTGGCGTAGATCGCTTTGCATTACATCATTGGAATCTGTGGAGTCTTAGCTGTGATTTGACGCCTCGCTCGTGTGTTCGGCATGAACTTCTGTTGCGGTAGAGCTGGCAATATGTCGAGTGGGTTGACACAGCGGAGCTGTACAGTGTTTGATATGTCGTAATTCATTTAGTTATTATTTTAGGCGTGTTTAGGGCACGTAAAAAACGTTTATATCGCCCTGTAGCTTAGGTTGTGCTGTTTAATTTGATGGACAACATCACTGTATTCTTAGGTGATAAGTGTGTTATTTCACGCTATTTTGCCTGTGCCTTCCCAAAGTCCCTCAATTGGGGGACTCTCGGTTACAAGAGGCTAAAAAACCGAAGTAAATACAAAATGCAGTTTTTAAATGATGATTTAATCTATTAACCCCTTTGCGCAGAAGCCAAATTTGGCTATTTATGGGTTACCCAATTTAATGCCTCATAATTCAAGATTTAAGCTTCATGAAGAAGAAAAGAGTGGCTCAACTCAGAAAAGGCACTTACAGCATTTTGAATTACATCTGATTTCAGTTAATTTTCATGATTTTGGTAGAGAAAATGGGCTGCAAACAAAAACTCTTAATGAGAATTCACCATTGAAATTGCAAATAAATAAGTAAATAAATAAAAAATAATAATAAGATTGAGAATTGAAAACTGCTGGGGCTTAAATCTGCACATTTCTGGGATCATAATCTCCTTGACCCCAAGAAGAATTAATCTTCAACATTACATTCTTGATTACCTACATGCCATTAGCCAAATTATACAGCTATCCAAGTGGCTCCCCAAAGTCTGAGATCCCTCAAAATGGTGCCCTGTCAAATCATAAAATAATCATGTATTCAACGCAAATAAAGTTTTGAGGCATGAAATTTAATGAACTAATGATTTCCTGGAGTTAAGCATGAATTTATCACTATCAGTGCCGTTGAACATCAGTGGTCACCAGTAACCTCTCCAAACCTTTTCTCCATAATAAAGTTTAGAGTTTTGTCCATTTTTCTTCAAAGTCCCCCAAGCTAGCACACATACTCATTAAAGGAACTGCTGATTTAACAGTCAGAACATTCGCCCTGAAATGAAATCTAGCAGTTCCCTCTTCAAAGCTCACAACCTTATTTCAACACTTACAGGAACACGTACAACTCACTAATATCTGAATTCTGAAACATACCTTATTTTAACAGAACACACATTCCACTTTCAGGGAATATCAAACAATATGCCTCCCTAGATTCAACAGAATAGTGCAATGAATGTGCACCGTAATGCATGACCAGTTCACGTTTTAAACAGGATAAAAACGTCTGCATTCGATTTTGGAATTCCGAAACAAAAAGCAAAAGTAGCAACCTAATCTCTCCTCCAGAGACCGATGAGTCCAGTAGAAGGAACCCTCCAGTCCTGTTTAATTCAAAAGAATTCCCGTTGACCATGTCTCATTTAAATCCTGTAAATGTAACTGAACACTTCAAGGCCAGTTTTGCGAGTCTGTTTTTCTATCAATCGCTTCTATTTCAGCCGCGCCATGTGCGCAACGTAGACAGGATACAACCAAGCTTGCTGAAACACACATGATTGCATGCTCTGTGTTTGTCCAGTCGCTTACTGTAGAATGTTTAAACACTCAGGAATTGGATAAGAAACGAGCCAATCAATACATTGTTACCGTGGAAGTTTCATGAGGGCGTGAAGTACAACTGTGCAGTTACGCAGGAGCCTGAATGTATGATTGAGTGATTGGCTATCAACACCAGTCCTTGGGTGGATATAAGGAAGTGCTGAACATGTCAATGAAGGAATCTACACGTAAATCCACGGTAGGGAACTATGCATTTTTTGTATGCGATTACTGTGATTGACAGTAGGATGTGAGAGAATCAATACAATGTCAAATTTTTTGCTTCAGAAAACAGATTTTTCTTAACCACTAATTTAAATACCGTTGGCTTACTGTAGCTTACATGTTTGCTACAGAGGACAACAATTTTTTCTTTCACAAGAGATCATTTTTTTAAACTACTGGATCAATATTATAGGCAAGGATATTGACCAGTTTGCACATCAGGCTTAGCTGAGGAGTTTCATTCATGCAACTCTTAAAACACAGGGAGTGGAATGAACTTCCCCATATTCTAAAACTCTGCTTGCTTGTGAATGTTCAATAACTGATTCGGGGGTGCCATCTAATGATCGAGTACAGTAACTGCGTGCTTAAATTTTTAGTTCCATAGACGCGTACGTCTACATCTGCAGAAAGGGGTGAAGGGGAAAAAAAACCATCAAAACCTTCCTGGCCGTATGTGAAAAAGTAATTGCCCCATAACCTAATTGCTGGTTGTGCCACCCTCAACAAAAACTGCAATTCGATAAGTGGGAATGAGTCTTTCACATCGCTGAGGAGGAATTTTGACAGAATTGTTTTAACACCTTTCTGCAGATGTAGATGCCTGCAGACATTAAGCAGCTCTTTTTATGCAGGCAGTTGCACTACTATCACTAGATAACACCCCCAGATCAGTTATTGAAAATTCACAAGCCAGCAGAGCTGGAACACAGTCTATAATACTGATGAGTTCACTCCTATTCCTGTTTTTCAGGTGTTGCATGAACTAAACTCCTCAGCTAAGCCTGGTGTGCAAACTGCTCAATTTCCTTGCCAAAAGTTTAAAAAAAGGATCTCTTGGGACTTAAAAAAAAACTCATTTTCCTGTGAAGCAACCACTTCAATAACTGTGAGTCAATGGTATTTCAATTAGTGGTTAAGAAAAATCAGTTTTCTGAAGCAAAAAATTCAACATGGTATTGATTCTCTCACATTCTACTGTCAATTACAGTCATCACACACAAAAAATGCATAGTTCCCTACCGTGGATTTACGTGTAGATTCCTCCATTGACAAATTCAGCACTTCCTTATATCCACCCAACTACTGGTGTAGCTAGCCAATGATTCAATTATATACTCAGGCTCTTCTGCGTAACTGCACAGTAATAGTTCACACCCTCGTGAAATTTCCCCGGTAACGATTCATTGATTGGCTCATTTCTTATCCAATTCCCGAGTGTTTAAACTTTCCACAGTAATTGAAACAAATTTATTGGACAAACATAAAAGCATACAAGCCTATGCGCATCAGCAAGGTAGGTTGTATCCGTTCAATGTTGAGCACTATTGCGCAGCTGAGAGTAACGCGATTTCAAGAGAAGACGGGAAAAAAAAAGAAAAAGAGTCCCTAAACTGGCCAGAAGTGTTCTGTAACATTTACAGGATTTAAATGAGGTAAGGACATGGTCAATGGGAATTATTTTGAATGAAACAGGACCAGAAGGTTCTTTCTACTGGATACATCGGTCTCTGGAGGAGGGATTCATGAAAAAGGTTAGGCTGCTACTTTTGCTTTTTGTATCAGAATGTATAGCGTATTCAACAAAATTGAATGCCGGGTTTTTTTTTCTGTTTAAAACGTGAACAGGTCATCCATTTCGGCTGACCCCCTGGTACACGTTCATTGCACCATTCTGTTGAATTTAGGGAGGCATTTGTTGTTTGATTTTCCTTGAAAGTGGAATCTCTGTTCTGTTAAAATAAGGTATATTTCAGATAGTGAGTTTTACTTGTTCCTTATAAGGCGAAAGTGTTGAAATAAGGTTGTGAGCTCGGAAGTGGGAACAGCTAGCTTGTCATTGCCGGGTGAATGTTCTGACAGTAAAATAATCAGTTTTTTTTAATGAGTATGTGCCCTGGTTTGGGAGACTTAAGAAAAATGGACAAAACCCTAAACTTTATTATGGAGAAAAGGCATGTTTTGTGTTTGGAGAGGTTACTGGTGACCACTGATGTTCAACTGCACTGATATTGATAAATACATGCTAAACTCAACCCAAAAAATCATGAGTTCATATTTACTTTCATGCCTCAAAACTGTGTGTTAAATATATGATTATTTTATGATCTGACAGTGCACCATTTTGAGGGATCTCAGACTTGGGGAAGCCATCTGGATAGCTGTCTAATTTGGCTCATAGCAAGTAGGTAATCTAGAATTCAGTGTTCAAGATGAATTTTACGAGTGGTCGAGGAGTTTCTGATCTCAGAAATGCATAGATTTAAACCCCATCAGTTTTTCTATTCTCAGTTTTTTCCCCCCATTTCAATGTTGAATTTTCATGAAAATTGTGTGTTTGCTGCCCTTTTTCTCCACCAAAATCATGAAAATAAACTGAAATACGATAGGAGTCCAAATGCCTCTAGTGTGTAGACTCTGTTCAGCCAATCAAATCCTGTCTGTGAAGCTGAAATCTTGATTATTAAAACCTTATTAAAAAAACCTTATTAAACCCCCCCCCCCCCCAAATAGCCAGATTTGGCTTCTGCATGTGAGGGTTGGCACCTAGGTTAGGGGCACCACCCCCTGTAGGCAGGGTTTAGGGAGAGTTCTCCCTCTTAAGGACAGGTGTGAGCAATTAGTGCTTCTTTGTTTGAGGCTAGGTAGATGTGTGGTGGGACTGCTTCGTTTGTGCAGGTAAGGGAGACTTAAGATGTACATTGTACTTGTACATTGTGGAGAATCTAAGCAGTACTTTTATACAGCATTGTGGTGCGGCTGTTTCTTCTCAACCCAGTTTGATGCATGCTCTGTAGCCCATGCTGAAGAGGTAGGTCGCTATTTTATCTGGTATTTAATCTCACAATACTCCAGTGTTATTAGTGATGTACTTAATTTAACCCTTTAGGATATAGTCAGCCTTTACCTTTCTCTTGAGCTAGTGTAGAACTAGTCAGCTCCACCAGTGTGTTTCACAGCACCCTAGATTGAGAAGGTTACTCAAATTAGTATGGTAATGTAGGAGGGCTACTCTCTGAAGTATATTTACCAGTCAATGTAATGGCAGTAGGGCTGGGCGATATATGTATCGATATCATTTTTAAGCGCAATGAAAGTAACTGCCTCGATGGGGCAGAGGGACAAGCTTGATTATTACCTTTTTTATGCCACACTTTAATTCACATTGAACGAACATCAGAGGCCATTTGAAATTCTTCCGGGAAGAAAAGTGCGATTTGAAGTCTACTAATTACCAGCGAGGTTGGACAGCCTCCATCGCCTTGGCATAATTAGCTCACCTTAAATCAATTCCCGTGTACTTTGCCAAATTTGCAATCAAACAGTTGATTCGCTCAGTTAATTTAAATTGTTTGGCAGTCTAATTTATTTCGAGATCATTTTTGTTTGTCGCATTTTTAAATTTAAATGGCCATGAAACATGCGTTGCCTGAATGCGTTTGGTACATTATTTCTAGTTTCACATTTGGCCTCTGTGTGCGAATGCGTTTACAATTTACGTGTCACGTTCGATACGCTCAAACAAAATGTTTTCCACCTTCACTGTAGGCAATTTAGACACTCAGAAGTAACCAGAATCAAGAGCTATGAATTACTTTATTTCAAATTAGTCCTGTTCAATTATTAATTTAGTGCATTTGTCTATTGCGTGCAATGCGAAAATAATTTCTCACATTCACTTTCGACATGCTTCACAAAATGTTTTCCACTTCGCGTATATTTTTAAGGCAGTTGCTACGGGTAGGAAAGTTCTCCAATGCATTTCAATGTAGAGAGGTACAGCAGTCCCAATTTCAAACCCTGCCCCAACCTAACCCTTCCCAAGCTACAGTGTTAGACTGAAAGAATGTCAATAATCTGAATAAATATCAAACTTCTGAATTCACTTCTCATTGTTGCATTTTTACACACTGTTAAAAAGATTTTTGAAAAATAAAATCAATTAAGATGGCCGTGGTTTTAAAGGGTGTAAAAATATGCAGTGTCTGGAGATACGGCTGTTCTTATTGGTACGGCAGTCGACTTCAGGGCATTAGGATAAGGATTATGGTTAGAGATACGTCTGTCTGCTTCTCATTATCTCTTCTAAATAATTATAGGCCACATCTTGGTTTTGATCAGTCAGTTGACTGAATTAATGGCTTGAGTGCAAGTTAGGCAAAGTACACGGAAATTGATTTAAGGTGAGATAATTATGCCATGGCGATGGAGGCTGTCCAACCTCGCTGGTAATTAGCAGACTTCAAATCGCACTTTTCTTCCAGGAAACATATCAAATGACCTCTGATATTTGCTCCTCGTGGCATTAGGTATAGAAAAGGTAATAAGCAGCCTCGCTTGTCTGCCCCATAGTGGCAGTTACTCATATTGTGATTAAAAATATCGCAATAGATATATAGCCCAGCCCTAAATGGCAGTGGTTTCTTTTTCAGATTTAGTGCCAGACTGCTGTTTTGCCTGGACCGATGTTCTATGAGGTCCAGCTGAAGTGACTACATGCTGTAGTTTTTTTTTGTCGTGGACTTAAACTCAGATTGTCTCAAGCTGTTTACGGCCACACACTCGCCTTGACTGTTGATTCTTATCGTCCTCTGTACATTGACTTTTGAAATACTAAGAATCAGAACCAACTGAGTATTAAAATTATATTTTCTGTTTGTCAGGCAGTGGGAGGATCTGCGGGGAGTATTTGTGGTTGTACACCCTCTCTTGCATGCAGCATGGTCGGTCTGACGTGTAGTGGGCACCCAACCTAGTTGGCAGATTTGCCTCTTTTTGCAGTGCTTTGCAGACTAGTGCAGTAATTTGCAGCGATCACGGTGTGCATGTGGTGTTTGATATTGGGCTCTGCAATAGCATTTCCCCGCAGTGTGAGTACCCTGTCTGATTACTCTCTCCTCAGAAGGTAGTGTCTCTTACTCCTGTCTGTCTTTATCTTTATTGTAATCAGTCAGTTCAACTTTTTTACACTTTGAATATTTATAAATTGTGTAGCATTAAAGGTACCTGTTTTAAACTCATTATTGTTGTCTTTGATTTTCAGGTCCATTACTGTCCCTTTCCCGTTGTATTTTTTTATAATAAATACTCATTGACTTGAATGCACGTCTCTGGCTCTCTTTGTACCTGCGAAACAGTTGTTTGTGGGTTTATTCAGAGACCCTTATACTGGGGTGGGTCACATGCGTAACAGGGTTAATTCAGCCACATTGGACGGTTTTTAAGCATGAATGTCCTGTTTAAGGTCACGCCACTGCATCTCAATCGGAATAAAGTTCAGACTTTGACTAGACCACTCCAAAATCTTCATTTTTATTTAAGCCATTCAGGGGTGCACTTGCTAGTGTGTTTCAGATCATTGTCCTGGTACATAACCCAAGTGTGCTTGAGCTTGAGGTCACAAACTGATGGTCTGACATTCTCCTTCAGGATTTTCAGGTAGAGAGCAGAATTCATAGTTCCAGAAATTTTCCAAAAAGTCTTGGGGATCATCCAGATGTTTTTAGGCAAATGTGAAAAAAGCCTTTGTGTTCTTTTTGGTTAGCAGTGGTTTTCGCCTTGGAACGCTCCCATGGATGCCATTTTTGCCCAGTCTCTCTTCTCGTCAAATCATGAACACGGACTTTAACCGAGGCAAGTGAGGCCTGCAGCTCCTCAGATGTTGTTCTGGGTTCTTTTGTGACCTCCTGTGTGAGTTTTGAAAGCGCTCTTGGAGTAATTTTGGTAGGCCGGCCACTCCTGGGAAGGTTCACCACTGTTCCAAGTTCTCTCCATTTGTAGATAATGGTTCTCACCGTGGTCTCCAGGAGTCCCAAAGCCTTTGAAATGGCTTTGTAACCCTTTCCAGATTGGTAGATGTCAATGACTTTGTTTCTCATCTATTCTTGAATTTCTTTAGATTGTGGCATGATGAGTTGCTTTTTGAGATCTTTTAGCCTACTTCACTCTATCAGACAGGTTCTATTTAAATGATTTCTTGATTCAAGGAGTCTAGCAGTAATCAGGCCTGGGTGTGTCTAGTGAAATTGAACTCAAAAAATGTGGTTAATCACAGTTAATTCCTGATTTAACAAGGGAGGGGGCAATTACTTTTTCACGTAGGGCCAAGTAAGTTTGGATAGCTTTTTTCCCCTCAATAAATTAAATCATTTAAAACCTGTATTTTGTATTTACTTGGGTTATCTGTCAAATAGTAAAATTTGTTTGATGATCTGAAACATTAAAGTGTGACAAATATGCAAAAAAAAAAGAAATCAGGAAGGGGCAAATACATTTTCACAGCACTGTCAAAAAGGATTTGCAAATCATTGTATTCTGTTTTTATTCACATTTTAAACAATTTCCAAACTTTACTGGAATTGGGGTTTGTATTTTGCAAGGAAGAATAGGCAGCTGTCCCACCTGAGAGAATTAGGGGCCTCGTTGGCAATTATCACAAAAGACGCTGTTATTGATGCTAAAGGGAGCAATACACAACATTAAGAACAAAGGGTATGCACACTTTTGAACAGGGTTTATCTTTTTTTTTCTTCTTCTGAGCAAACTTCTGAGCACAACTATACAGTTTACAGTACAGATGTGTGATTTCAAAGGTGTGGAAAACCCTGAACCTCAAAAAGTGAATTTTTGATTTCTGCCCATGAAAAGGTTGATATCTGAGAGGCCTATAACACGGAAATAAGAATAGGAAGACAAATTTTGATGGCAGATTGCGTAAGCTAAGGCCCCAGTTACCCTAAGTAGCAATTTTTCAGCCCAAAGCTATAATGTATACTCAAGATATTAGCCTCCGAAACCCCCAACAAATTAGTTTGCAAAAAGTCGACATGCCAACCCCCATTTATAAAGGGAGCCAAAGCCTAAAATTTTTCGGTAACACTTTACTTGAAGGTATCGTCATAAGAGTGACATGACACAGACATGAACGTGTCAGAAACATTAAGTTAGTCATAAACTTAGTCATTAAGTGTCATTCGGTTTTCTGAGATGACAAGTTGATATTGTTTGTGTTGTTTTGATTATGACAACTTCGTCATAGCTGTTACATGACACATGTAACAGTTATGACAGTGTCATGTCACTCTTATGACGGTACCTTCAAGTGAAGTTTTACCAATTTTTCTTGTGTTCATTAACTGAAGAGATACTCCCACAATTTTTTTTTGAGCCAAAGCTCAGTCGGTCATCCTGGGACCTTTGGCTGAGGTCATATGCAATGACCCAGCCAAGTCATTTAGGAGTGTTGCATCAGGAAGACTATATGACAATGACTCACCCTTTTCTCCTCTTTGCTTAATGCCTTCTTCTCCTCTGCCTTGTCCACAAAATATTTGTGTATCTCCCGAAAATCACATTTGGAGAGATCTTTGATCAAGTCACGCTCGTCATCAGTCATTACCTGCATGGAGCAGAAAACAAAGACTTTATCTTATGGAAGCAGCAGCTAAGGCTCTGAAGGCTCAATCTTTCACACTGCCCTACTTGTTGCCACTACCCGCTACCGGTGAATTACGCATTTAGCAGCTTCCACTATCCCTAAACGGATTCTTGCGGCCACACTACTCGCTATACATTTTGCCGAATCCTTTATTTGTGCCTGGAGGTGTCTCCATGGGCATGTTAATGCGCTTTCCCTGTAATTGCTATCTTGATCACACAGGTTACGGAAAGCATATTGCGGATCCTCAATACACCCACTACCCATTTGGCATTTGAAGACACGGCTTCTCTCCCCCTATGCGATCGAACAACGACAAATGGGTTGCATTCATTTCAGAAAAATAATTGATTATGATTACGTCTATGCACTGCCACTCAACGACGTAACTCTTTTCCCAGCGAGAGCAGTATTTCAGAAATTTTCAGCGAATGAAAGTAATTCTGGTGACAAGTACGTGGTTTTGTCCATTTACATTTTCCAATCGGACAGCTGTCTATTTTTTTTTTTTTTTTTTATAAGTTGCGTGACCATGCGGCAAAAACAGGTGCGCAAAGCCTACTTGTCGCCAAAATTACCTTAATTCGCAAATGAGTTCTGAAATGCCGCTCTGGCTGAAAAATAAAAAATAAAAAAAATTAACGTTGCTAAGTGCCAGTGCATAGACCCATTGATAATTAAATAATTTTTCTGTACTGAAAGTAGCCCATTATTTTGTCGCTGTTGGATCCCATGGAGGAGAGAAGCCGTGTCTTCAATTGCCACTTGATTATTCTTGAATTGGAAAATGTGTTAATAAGGGAAAATCATCTAGAATTAGCCAGGACTAATTGTAGTCAATATAGGGATAGATATTTTCTCCCAAATTTTCAGTTCAAGCGCCGGCCCTGAGTCTTATTTCCCACAGAACGAGAATGCGTGACTATTTTTCTATGCTAGTGGGTCATTCCAACACCCACTCAGCTCAATTGGAGGCGCATTTCTTCTTTTTGAAGTTTCCTTCACAAAACGGGTAGGGGCTTGATGTTTTTATTACATAGCAAACATTAAACAATATATCAATATCAAATAATAATAATAATAATAATAATAATAATAATAATTAAAATGGGCTAACACAATTCATGATTAACCTAACTAAAACAGATCCATCCCTGTCTGGATTTGACCTCATGCACGGGCAATTTAACTTAGTCTTCGGAGAAACGTGGTGACCTTCCTCTCTCCATCACGGGTTTTTGGATTGAGGATTTGGGATAGCGCAGCCTGCTCTTAAAGGCAATAGCACCTGACACACTGATTGGTTTAACTGGCGTTACGCCCAAACCAGGCCTATGGATAACGGGTAGCGCAGGTGTTTTAGGGATATAGGCAGGCGTGCAAGATGGCAACTTTTGTGGAGGAACGCCTCTTATGCAATGCCAAATCCCCAAATAACGGGTTTAGGGACTTTGGCGTAAGATAGGGCCCTGAGAGCTAGATGTTCAGCTAGTTTTATATTTAATTCCATTAAAGGAGATACCATTCTCCAGTCAGTGAAGAAATTCTTCTGAAAAGTTTCTTTGGTAGCATATTCATGATCCAGCATCTTGGCATAGAAGGTGGCCACTTCTTCTGCAGCCAAACTCAGCCTGACTGCTTTTCCTGCAAGACAGCAGCATGCATGACATCAGAAAAGCTTGGTACAAACAGTCCAGCAACTAAGTAAGGATATCGCAACCAACTTTTTTTCCTCTTATAAGCTCAGCCTTGCATTAAAATATGACTTTAAAGCAAATCCAATTCAAATCCCCCCCCCCGCCTCTGATTTCACTTACTTAAATTGTACTCAAAGTGACACTGTCATTAACTGCTGGATAAGTGGTTTGTGAATCTAACTGCCCTGGTCACGCGAACTTTATATTAATTAGGGAGTAACGCTGGACTCTCATCACGAAATTCCTTCCAAATCTTCACTTATCCAGGAGTAAAATGGGAGATGATTGCACGCATAATGATCCAATTCAGAAATAAACTGAGTGAGAGATCAGCTTATTGGAGACTTTGAGTAGTCCAGGTCAGCAGATTTCAAACTTTTCCAGACACCTCTTTTTTTTTTTTTTTTTTTTTTTTGCTGAACTTAAGTTTTAATTAGTGAACGATTTAAGCATTAAATGGAAAAGTAACAAATTATTTCAAAATGCGGTGCTCACCATTGTAATAGAAAGACACGGATAGTGGTAACATTTCATATTCTGGTGGGAATAAAGGCCCCTTGTGTTCAAGGGTCTTCCATTTTTGCCCATTGAGAGATTGTCCTTCCTCCCACCTGAGACACACAAAAAAAAATTGGAGAAAGGAAGTGACTATACATTTGATTCCGACCGGGAAGGCAAGGGGGTCTGCCGCAAGGTGAGGATGCAAACTTTTCACATGCTTGCCATTTTGGTCGAGAAATAACTTATAAGGAGGAGGAAGGAAGGAAGATGGCTGCTTGAGTTTTTTTTGTCTCCCAAACGCTTCAATACAAATCCTTAAAATTGCCATTAAATAGCAGATTCAGATTAAAATAAGTTACAAAGTTGGCTGTAGTTACAATTTGGCAGCCTTTGATTTGTATTTTGTGTTGAGTCGTGTTGTCTGTACAGCATTATGGCTGATAATACTAGACTCCGTAAGAAAGACGCCGACAGTGACCTCGCGGCTTTAATGAATGAAATGCGTGCGCTTAGCGCAAAAATGGACACTATGCTGACTATAATTGAAAAACAAATGAGTGACAAATTGGAAAGGCTGCGCGGATCTATGGAAAAACTTATTAGCGAGAGCAAAGAAGTTTTTAAGCACGAGGTGGATAAAGCAGTCAAGGAGATGCATCACGCATTGGATTTGGAGGTGGGAATCCTGAGTTCCAGAATGGACCGGATTGAAACTAAAATTAATGAGAAGAAAGCCGAGGGTAAGCAGTTTGATCTTGACGTGTCGTTGGTGATTGTGGGACTGTCACAAACAGGAAGATGATGTTGAGGCTAAAGTAAAAACTCTGCTGTGCGAGGGAATAGGCTACGAGCCGGTGCCAAAAACTGTGACCGTAAAGCGCATGAGGGCACGAGGGCGAAATCTGGGACTACGCTGGAGAAAGTGGTTGTGCTTCGGCGGAGGCCTAAACGCAAGGATAATGAAAGTTACCGAAGGGTATACATTTCGTCAGCGAAGTCACACGCTGAGCAGCTTATGGAATTCAATCTTAGAACTCTTCTCAGGGAGATCCCAGCTGCTAAAGACTACTACTTGGCCAATAATGGACGTCTAGTGAAGCGTGGTCAAGCGGGGGCCTCTGCGGGATTGAGGCCACAGCCATCGGTTTGAAGACTTCATGCTCAGCCTGTAAGTACTGACCATATTGCTTTAGTGCATTGGAACGTTAATGGATGGATGCTTGCTAATCGTAAACTGAGAGCGCAACTGCTTCTTTCGTTTGAGCGAGGAATTATTTCATTAAACGAGACTCATTTGTCCACTCTTATACCTGAGCTTCAAGGATACACCGGGATTGGACACAATTGTGTTGCTCATAAAAGAGCTGTCAAAGCCTCTGGGGGTGTGGGTATATTTGTTAAAAAAAAAAAAAAAAAACAATTTTGTACAATTTTTCCAACGGTTGTAGACAAGACTTATGACAGAATTCTATGTTTGTGGTTCAAGCACACTAGCTCACAATATTCATTTATTTTGATAATCATGTTATTTGTCTCCTGATCGACATGGGGCTGTAATTTTAACTTTTTCTTTGCGCATTTATTATCTTTAATTTATACGGCTGAGGCTCATTCTGTATATATTTGTGGGGACTTGAATAGTCGTATTGTGCACCACAGAGATTATGTCGACGAGGACGATATTAGCCCCAGACTGGTGTTGGACTTGGGCTTGAACAAACATGGGGAAAGTTTGATTGATTTCCTTAGAGTCTAAATGCTGCCTGTAAAATGGAAGAATAAATCCGGAGTATGGTAATTTTACATCTATTTCTGTTAGGGGTAAGGCTGTGGTTGATTATATTGTGACGAGACATGAATACTTAAGAACATGTACTGAAATTTACTTATTCACTCCAACTGAACTTTTGGAAAGAATTGGGTCCCTGGGGTTAATAGATGAAAGTAGCAGGTTTTCTGATCACTCCATGCTTTATTTACTTTTTCAAACAGCTGAGATATTCATAAATAGTGCTGATTCTACACCATTCTATAATCAACCAATAATAAAGCTCAAGGATGACTTCCTCACCTCTGAAGCCTCAGATGGAGCCCTTAAGGATGTTTTAGTGCAACAGGGCAAAGATGGGGAAGCACAGGATAATGTTGATCGTTGCTATGAACCTTTTTGTAGAGTTCTATATGGGGAAATGGGTCATATGGGTCAAAATACCGTACCACAACAAAGTATCATTTTGGAGCATTTGTCAAGACTATCAAGTTTTAGTTTACTAATATTCACTTATGATTTAATGCGAAACATGTTATTACTTCCATTATTTTCAGTATATCAATATGAAAATAGATTATGCCATCATATTCTCAATGCCTAGCCCATGTCCTACTCCCTTGCTACTTGCGCCTTCTGATACGCACTTCAATTAAGTTCGGTAGCGGGCTTATTGAGACTCTGACCAGGCCTCACCACAAGAGGGATGTCTGCGATAGCATCCTGATTTAATATTCCCTGAGTGGGACACCATTCGCTCACTGTTACCAGAGTTGGACTCTGACGACCAGACCCACTTTTCAGCCTTTTTACAGGCCTCATAATTGACGATCAGAACGAAGGCCGAGGGGGGAGTAATTTTTACATGTATAAGAATCTATTTGTGAAAGTTCAGATGAAACCATGAATATTCAGGTCTAATTACAAAACCCAAAACCAGTGAAGTTGGAACGTTATGTAAATCGTAGATAAAAACAGAATACAATGATTTGGAAATCCTTTTCAACTTATATTCAATTGAATACACTGCAAAGACAAGATGTTTAATGTTCAAACTGAGAAACTTTAATTTTTTTGCAAATAATCATTAACTTAGAATTTAAGGGCAGCAACACATGGTAAGAAAGTTGGCACAGGGGCCTTTTTACCACTGTTACATCGCCTTTCCTTGTAACGACACTCAGTAAACGTTTGGGAACTGAGGAGACCAATTTTTGAAGCTTTTCAGGTGGAACTCTTTCCCATTCTTGCTTGATGTACAGCTTAAGTTGTTCAACAGTCCGGGGTCTCCGTTGTCGTATTTTACGCTTCATAATGCGCCACACATTTTCAATGGGAGACAGGTCTGGACTACAGGCAGGCCGGTCTAGTACCCGCACTCTTTTACTACGGAGCCATGCTGTTGTAACACGTGCAGAATGTGGCTTGGCATTGTCTAGCTGAAATAAGCAGGGGCATCCATGAAAAAGACGTTGCTTGGATGGCAACATATGTCGCTCCAAAACCTGTATGTACCTTTCAGCATTAATGGTGCCTTCACATATGTGTAAGTGGCCTATGCCTTGGGCACTAATGCACCCCCATACCATCACAGATGCTGGCTTTTGAACTTTGCGCCTATAACAGTCCGGATGACATGACGTCCACAGTTTCCAAAAACAATTTGAAATGTGGACTCGTCAGACCGCAGAACACTTTTCCACTTTGCATCAGTCCATCTTAGATGAGCTTCGGCCCAGTGAAGCCGGCGGCGTTTCTGGGTGCTGTTGATAAATGGCTTTCGCTTTGCATTGTAGAGTTTTAACTTGCACTTGCAGATGTAGCGACGAACTGTAGTTACTGACAGTGGTTTTCTGAAGTGTTCCTGAGCCCATGTGCTGATGTCCTTTACACACTGATGTCGGTTTTTGATGCAGTACCGCCTGAGGGATCGAAGGTCACGGGCATTCAATGTTGGTTTTCGGCCTTGTCGCTTACGTGCAGTGATTTCTCCAGATTCTCTGAACCTTTTGACAAAATATTAAGGACCGTAGATGATGAAATCCCTAAATTTCTTGCAATAGCTCGTTGAGGAATGTTGTTTAACTGTTCGACAATCAGCTCATGCATTTATTCAGTAAGTGGTGACCCTCGCCCCATCCTTGTTTGTGAATGACAGCATTTCAGGGAAGCTGCTTTTATACCCAATCATGGCACCCACCTGTTCCCAATTAGCCCGTTCACCTGTGGGATGTTCCAAATAAGTGTTTGATGAGCATTCCTCAACTCTCTCAGTTTACAAAAAATTACAAAGTTTACCAGTTCGAACATTAAGAAACTTGTCTTTGCAGTGTATTCAATTAAATATAGGTTGAAAAGTATCTGCAAATCATTGTATTCTGTTTTTATTTACGATTTACACAACGTACCAACTTCACTGGTTTTGGGTTTTGTACTATACAACAATGACTATAATGTCTTAAAATCGCGTTTGGGTGACGTTCCATCCTGTAGAATCACGTAGTGACATGTCGCTGTTTTTCTATTCCCTGAAACAAGACTGTTCACTGTGTACGGCACACAAAGATTAAATGCAAAACTATTACCGGACAAGTCTTTTAATGCAGTCAATATGAAAGGCCACACAATGCAATACTGCTGTTGATTTTTATGACTCAGGAAGAACCTTTGCAAATTTCCTCGCAAAATCAAGAACTGCTCAGTGTTAGCAGGCAGGAGCTAGGGGTGTCCCACTCAGGAAACATTTAGTGTACAGTTAAATTACCTGCGTTTGCACAGTTTTGTTGTCTCTAATAAAGACAAAACTCCAATAAATGATAACAAGAGCCGTCTGGCAATGGCGGATCCCCCCGCTGTAGGTTGTCTAACCTACAGGTTGTGTGGTCAGACGGACGGACCGAAACCCCCAAAAGGCACAACTAGAACATAAGGAGAAGCTCCATACCAAATTTGGTGTTTGTAAGTGGTATAGTTTGAGTTCTGGTCCAGAAAAGATTTTATTACAGACGGACGGACGTACGGACACACTGATCGCTATATCCCCCCGCATTATATGCTGGGGGGATAATACCTGGTAAGAAGGGCAAGAAATCAGTTCACTTTAGTACTGTTGAAGTGACTGAAACCATGACGCAATCATTTATATTTGAATTTTAAGGGACATTTCAAATGAATGTTAGCAAAAAAATAAGACCCACTCAGGAAACAGTTCCGTTAACTGTGGCCGGGCACTCAAGTATCCTCAATATGCCGTTATTCTGGGATAAGAAACATACTGTATGGGTCATTCCATATGAAGTCAACCAGAAGTCTCCAAGTCACCGACTCAGATTTGGCTTTCAAATTTATTTTGGGAGTACTTCTATATTCATACCGAGCACATGCAATATTTTAGGGTCCAACACAGAGTGGTTTCCGAGATACGGCCCACCCAAAAAATCATGGGCCACGCCTCCATTTTACCCCCGTAAAACTCAAACGTTAATTTACAGGGATTTTTGGGGGGGTCAATATCTTTGTAAAAATATCATAGGTACAGGCTAGAAAATTGCTATCCAGGGTAATTTGGGTCAAGGTTTTCAGTATCACTTTTCAAAATTTATCCATCTTTATCGATCTCTCCTGAAGATATTGGCCTCTGAAATATGAAACATTTTATTGTCGGAAATCAAAAATTCTGTATTCAAGGGCCCCGTATGAGGCCGGGATCCCTTACAGTGGCTAAATTATGCTGGATTCCTTCTATTTTCGGACAAGTCTATCTGTACAAGGAAGAATTACTGCATTAAAGGCATAATAATGGAGTGAGTAGACCCTGAAAAGGATTCAGTGTGGGCCAAATTTCCCATGGTAATGAAACTTGTTCTACATTAATATAGACTACATATATCTTGGTTTCATTTATTACAAAATCACAACTTGTTTACTCATCTCCTTCACTATTTAATCAGGCTGTAAAATATGTGGGTTTTTTTTTTTTTTTGCGCAACCTCTAGTTAGGTTGTATTCTCTCAACTTTGAGCAGCATAGAATGAAGTGACTGAATGGAAAGAAAGACTTTCAGAAACGAGCCTAGAGTGCTGATTTGTGGGATGGAAATCTGATTCTGAGATAGAAAATGGCAGTTATTCTCAATGTAACAGAAAGGAGGAATGACAGCATTGATACCTTTGAAGAACAGTTCAATGATGGACATTTTTTTGTGAGTAAAACTGTCTTTTTATGGTGTAGCTCTTACTTCTAGCCAGCTATTTCTTATTTTCAGTTTACCATTGTGATCACCGAGCTAGTTTGTCACACTGGGTAACGAGTAATCGACAGCCTTTGCTACAAATAGAGCATGTGGTGTTTTGCTTTATGTGGAGATCTGTTTTATAATTTATACTGCATTCAGTGAAACAGAATATTGGAGACAGTACTATGTAAGTGTGTTATACTGGCTCCTTATAGGGTGTGAAAAGCGTCGTCATAAGCTTGCGTTTTTCTTGGATGATCAGAATTGTAAAAGGCAAGCTTTCCCTCGGAGTGAACGTTCTGACCGTAAAATAAACAGTTCCTTTAATGCGTGAGTGCTCGCTGATGCATCCTTGTAGAAAAACTGACAAGACTGAATAATATCAAGAAGACAAGAGTTTGTCACTAAAGTGACTATATCCCCCGCCGTTAGGTCACCAAAACCGACTGGTGTCTGCGCATTCCTGCGTAGGAAGGTTGGTACCAAAAAGAATTGAAATAGGTTGACTCCTTCTTGAGATATTGCGCTGATAATGTTCGGGACGGACGGACGGAACTGAATACAATATCAATACAATATCCCCCGCTTCCCGCTAAGCGCGCGGCGGGGGATAAAAAGGCATGTTTTTGGTTTGCAGTGGTTACTGCTGACCATTGATGTCCAGCTGAGCCTATTTTGATCAATTCATATTGAATTTCATGAGTCAAAAGTTGATGTGTTAAAAATGATTTTATGATTTGACAGTGTGCCATTTTAAGGGCTGTGCGAGTTAGGGGAACCACAGGGAAAGCTGTCTTATTAGGCTTCTGAAGCCAAATTAGATCTCATGCTCAGATAAAGAACACAAGGAGTTTATTATTTCAGAAATGTACTGTTTTAACCCCCAGCCGTAAATAGGGTAGCACCTAAATAAACACAATTTGCTTCTGTGCAAAGGGCTTGATTAGATACCCTATTCAGAGATGATGCAATACCCATGGAAGATCCTTGGGACGGAATGTAAAATCATGTCAGACTGTCTTCAGAAATTATTTTCGGGTGATGATGACGAAAACATTGCCCGCACATGACGAGCCGTCGCCCTTCCCCAGAGGTATGCGCTGCTATTGTTTTGGATAGTGCGATTGTCTCAGTCCATTATTTTATGACAAAAGATTGTTAAATATGGCCCATTGGCTGGTTGCACGAGATGGTGTTGAGTACTTTCTGAAATACACAGGGTAGCTTCAAAATTAATGGTTCGCTGGTGTCACTTATCAGTCTATATCAGATGCTGACCAGATGACAGGTAAGTTATATCATGCCGGATGTGTGATTTTAGCCATCGCCGATATTCCCAGGATTTGGCTTAATTAACCACAAATGATGTTTGCAAGATTTTTTACCCCACTTGTTCAGGTTTGAATGAGGCAATTTGTTCATTAAGATATGATAAAGGGTAAAATGTGTTTGTTGGAGACGAGGATCTAGTAGATGAAAAATTACCTTCGGACCCTGTACGTCTGACAGCAAAAATGGTTTGATATGTTACTTTTAGTAACCTTACTCATGGAGGTACTTGAAGAGGTTTGAAGTTGAGGTGTTTAGTTCATTTTATATGATAAAGTTTCAAATACATTTGTTAGAGATGAAGATGCACTTGGATTTTAAATTACATTCAGATGCTGTACGTCCGACACAGTTTAGTGGCACATTACATGCTCATAATAAAAAGTATGGATTCCTTAGTAGGGTGTTTACCGAAGTGCGCCCGTTAGTCCCCACATGAGGAAATAGGACTGTTTACAAAGCTGATATTGGGGGTCAATAAGGGTCTCTTGTTTACAAATGATGTCATGTTGCCTTGTCATTATGCTATTCCAGCAAGTTTTTTTTCTACTCCTCAGGATGGTCAGCATTGTCTCAGCAGTCTTGTGTAATCATGTGGGAGGGTCATCTTTGTTCGTATGACTAATGTCTAGCAAGCGCAATTCAAGTGTAAGCATGCAGCAGATGTGATTATTGATGTTTCCGTTTCCTGCTCATTGGGCCTCTATATTGATGACTTGGTTTTCCTCCGATCTTTGGGTATATAGGTGGAAAAGTGAAATGGTTCTGGGAGACTCCAACATGGGCTCCTGCGCGACATTCGCGTATAGTCATTTATCTCATCGCATTCTGTTGCTGAATTTGCGATTCATACAATCTAAACCAAGTATTCCTCTCTGACTGATATCCACTTCACTGGTATGGATTTTCAGTTCTGACGCACGCACAGGTCTTTGGGTATCTGCACCCTGGAGTCACTCGCCTGCGCTTAGTGCCGTCGCAAATACATTACATTGTATTATTGCCGTTCTTGCAGAGCCTCACTACGGTGCGTGCAGCCCTTTGGGAGTTACTGTTAATGCGGAGGAAGATAAATTATAAATTCAATTGAGTCAGAACATTATAACAATCAAGCTTTATATCACTCCCGATCTGGCAGCACGGATACGCATCGTTTACATGGGACGCCGAAGCGCAAATTCGTGTAGGCTACGATCGGGCGGCTGGCCATTTACACAAGATTCACATTTCACCGCCCACCCCCTTTGCAACTCTCTCTCTCGCTCTCATTTAAGAACTTGTTTTGCGGTTTGTTTCTGATTAGCTTTTGTCTTCACTGTATTTATGCAAAGTTTTTTTCCATACGAGAAATTCCTTAAATCTGTAACAAGTCCACCTGTATCGTTTGCCATCATCGCACATGTGCGCGCGCGCACACACACACACACACACACACGCATGCATATATAACGTGTATAATGATATTTCCTATCATTTATAATCCCTATTCTGTGTGTTTTCCTGTCAGATTCGCGTGCGGCACACAGAAGCAAGAGTTGTCAGAAAGACAAAAAAGCTCGCTGGGGCAAAGTTAAAGTTTTTCTGCACGCGGACGGACACGGACGCCGGGGGTACGACAATAGCTCTCCGGACATTATTCGTCCCGGCGAGCTAAAAATAGACCAGACGCCGAAACTATTGCTGCGGTTCGCTACCGATTGTGGCACTTTGGAGCGTTTCGGCATGCTTCGCAGCTGATGTAAAGGTTCTAATAGGTCAGGGGTGTCCAATCTTATCCGTAAAGGGCCGGTGTGGGTGCAGGTTTTTGTGCTATCCAGCAGTGCTACTGCACCTGATTCCACTAATTAACTAATCAGGGGATTCAATCAGGACCCTGGTGGGTAGAGTCAGGTATGTTAGTGTTGAGCTCTAACAAAAACCAGCACCCACACAGGCCCTTTCTGGATAAGATTGGACATCCCTGTAATAGGTTAACATTGGCACCGCGCTTTTGCGTCCGATGTAAATGAGGGGTTAGACGACAGGCGTTCCTTTGTCTCAAGTATTTCCAACTTTTGGTATACCCGAGAAGGAATTCCACCATTGGTGACGCCAAGGTGAAAAGTTTTCACTCATAGCAGGTGAGATTTATCAATATTGGACTGGCTATTTGTGGCAATTCTACACTTAATGAAATCTTGTTTGAGTATACTGTCTTGGGGAATCAGTCATGGATTTATAATTGGAAAAGGTTTAAACACCTCAGAGATCCTAAAACAAATTATGTATCCTACAGACCAAAAGTTTGGAAGCAAGATCAAATTTGTACAAAAAAAAAATAATAATAATCATAGTTTCACTGGCACACTTTGCACCAAAATAAACATGATTATTATTTAAAGCAGGGGTCCCCAATCTTTCCCAGAAAGGGCCGGTGTGGGTGCAGGTTTTCATTGCAACCAAGCAGCTACACACCTGATGCTACTAATCAAGCTTATTATAGCTGAGTCCAGGAGTTGATTAGTAGTATCAGGTGTGCAGCTGCTTGGTTGCAATGAAAACCTGCACCCACACCGGCCCTTTCTGGGAAAGATTGGGGGCCCCTGATTTTTAGAGTCACTTATGAGAATACATTTTTACTCAAATTTTCAGGCCCATAGTCCATGGCGCCCGCCGGGTGGGCTGGAAACCATAAAGTGAATAATGCAAACTGTGATTTGTTTTTAGCTCCCGCTGCTCATAGGAAAAACACGCATCTCATAAAGGCTCACAAATGATGTGCCTACAGGTGATCTTGGCGTATTTTTTTAAGGTCACAGGCCTAAAAATATCAATCGAAACTTTGACAATTTGCTTTATCTTATCAACAATTTCAGTTACAGGCTCCTAATTAGCTCCCACTGCCAAAGTGGCACGGGAGCTATGGTATCGGGCTCCATCCGTGTGTGTGTCCGTCCGTCAACAAAAACTTCAACATTTTGTTTATCTTAATGGCGGGAGTTTCTGGGGCCGCCAGTGCCCCACATTTTTATTTTTTCACTTAAGTTGCGACTCTCGCAAATCTTCTCAAACAAAAAACTAACCCCTCCTTTCTTTTTTAACATTTATTCAGCAATGGTCTAGTAACATCAATGTATGCAGCACCTAAAGGTAAATAGAGGAAAATGGTGCATATCAATGAAAGAAAAGTCTAATCATGCAGTAAATACATCCCAAAATCCATATATTTCATCCTGGTTTTTAAGAAAGGCATTGTGAACAGAAACTTGAAGTTTCTTCCAAATTTTTTGACCTGTATTGGCCTTCCTTCCAAACTTTTGGCCAGTAGTGTACATGTCATCAATGACATTCCTCTAAGTACGTCCGACACAAAGGTATTTTGGAGCTAAATCTCCTACACTATGGATGAGGAGCTATACCCCTGCATACCAGATGATTGCCATAACCAAGATGCATAATCTGCCTGAATGACGGCTATCTTCTTTCTACACTGTTCTCTTTATTGACTTATGAAGTGTCTGAAACGTACATCCAACACCATGGAACTGCCCCAGTGTTTTAGCTAACATCAAACTTGACAATGTTTTTGTTGTCTAACATGTCCTTTTATGGACCATTAATCACATGTACTGTAGGTATTTATAGCTCATTAATATTTTGGTTTCATATTATAATGCATTAATGAAGGACATAGGTTATTATTATATCTGGATTAGGTGACCAAAGGACACTACTGACCTCTTGCACCATCTCCCAGAAACGCAATCAAGTGGTCATAGCAATTTATCTAACATGGCATGTATATTTTTAAGCAATTAAGCACAAAATCACTTGATGCATGCAGAAACAAACCCCCAGATTGAAAAAGAGGTATTTTAGTGCATTTTACAACTGATCATTTTCAAATTTGCTTGCATCTTAAAAACAGTGTAATTTCATAGTTCTTCATGGGACTTTTTTGCTATAACTTAAAAACAAGCTGCATACTTGCACAAGCCCAAAAGTAATAAATGAATTTATGCTGAACATACAAAGACTAACAAATACTTGTTGGGGGGAAGCTATGGACACTACAGGGTACCTGCAGACACTACAATTATGTAATTTAATATTTCAAATTGTAACCATGTCCACAGACATTTTGCAGTTAAACCGTATCATGATCTGTATATCCAATCTTGTGAACCTTTTTGATAAAAAACAGACACTGTGTACAAAGATGGAGCCCTACAGGCACTTCACCCAATTTCTGCACTTCAACATACCAGAAATCTCTGTTACAATTGCAAAACTACGCTGTCACGTAACAAATAAATGATTGGTTTTGATTAATTACACTCCTGGCTTGTTAGATTATTATATTCAGGTTTATTATCAAATTGTTTATTTGCAGAGCATAATTCTATCTCCCCGTTAAATGTGATGTAAAACTAACTCAGAATTTCATAAAAAGCACATCATACCAACAGTCAAACGCGGTGGTGGTAGTGTGATGGCCTGGGGGTGCTTTGCTGCTTCAGGACCTAGACGACTTGTAATTGCTGGAAACATTAATTCTGCTCTCCAACAGAAAATCTTGGAGGAGTGTCAAACCTCAAAAAGGAGTCTCAGTACGTGACCACAAGCTCAAGCGCACTTGGGTTATCCAGCAGAACAATGATCCGAAAAACGCCAGCAAATCCACCTCTGAATGACTTGAAAAACTAAATGAAGGTTTTGAAGTAGCTAGTCGAAGTCCAGACTTCAATCCGATTGGGATGCTGTGGCAGGCTGTTCATGCTTGAAACCCCTCCACTGTGGCCAATTCAAAACAATTCTTATCACAAATGCTTGATTGCAGTTGTCGCCAAGAGTGGCACAACCAGTTATAAAGTTTAGGGGGCAATTACTTTTTCCACTTAGGGCCAGGTAGGTATGGATAGCTTTTTCTCCTCAATAAGTGAAATCATCATTTAAAAATGGCATTTTGTATTTACCCGGGTTATCTTTGTCTAATATTAAAATTTGTTTCATGATTTGAAACATTTGTGTGAGACAAATATGCAAAAAAAAAAAAAATCAGGAAGGGGGCAAATACTTCTTCACAGCCCTGTATATGTTGCTGAAATCATTCATCAAAAATGTATCAGTGCAACAAAAATTTATAGGGTAATATTATCACCATGTACTATATTGCAACTTGGAGATCATTCAATGGATTTCCACAATCTTTTCACCATTACACTATGTCCCAAAAGCACCGCAATCTCCTGCACCCCAATGGGCAACATGTCTGTCTCCAAAATGGGTTGCACATGGTCAGCCAGGTGTTGCAAGGTTGTTTATTTAATTCATCTGTTTGCGTGAGGCCTTTTGAGATGGTGGCCCGTAGTGGAGCAGCGGCTCTTTGCTCTTCAGTCAGTGTCCTGTCATTTGCGTTTTTCGTAGTTATACTCTGTCAGTGTTTGTCAGTGTCTACAGTAACAAGGACTTAATCGAGATTGGATTACAGTACAACTTATCTGTTACGAGAGTTTTCCGAGAGACTCACAACATTCCGGAGGAAATAGCCAGGCCAGCCGGCGCTTCTTGGATTGTTGGCGGAGGATACAAGCGACCAAGGCGGCGTCGAGAGAGGAAGCAGAAGCAGGGATGCCGGTCAGGCCAACTAGCCCGGCTAAGGTAACTCCCCTATAGACCTCCACTACCAAGCCTCTTCCTCACCAACGCCAGACCCATCGTGCATAAAATGGACGAACTGGAACTCAGCACTGAGACCAACAACTACATCAGAGATTGCAGTATTATGATCATCACCGAAACCTGGCTACACCCGCTTATCCCCGACTCCGCCGTGCAGCTAGCAGGATGCGCTAGCTATCGGCAGGACGGAGACAACAGCACCGGGTAAGCGCAGGGTGGGTGGATTGTGTATGTATTTGAATTATGACTGGTGTACCAACAGCAGGATAGTGGTTCAGAACTGCTCACCCGATTTGGAGACCCTGTCAGTTCTATGCAGACCATTTTACCTGCCAAGAGAGCTAACCGCAGTGTCTGTGACTGCCATGTACATCCCCCCCACATGTTAATGTTAGCACTGCTCTGGCTCAATTGCAGGTCAGTCAACAAGCTGCACCACGACCACCCAGAAGGAGCTCACATTGTAGCCAGGGACTTTAACAAAGCATCTTTAAAAACTCTTTTACCCTGCTTCTATCAGCATGTTAAATGTGCCACCAGAGGGGAAAAAAAAAACACTGGACCATGTCTATTCTAACATTAAGCAGGCATATAAAGTTGTCCCCCTCCCACACCTGGGAAAGTCTGATCATATTCAACTGTTTCTGGTCCCAGCATACATCCCTGTGAAGAGGAAAACAAGACCATGCACAAAAACTGTCAAAATCTGGCCAGAATCTGCCCTGGCTCAGCTGCCGGATTGTTTTTAGCACACCGAGTGGGACTTATTCTCACAGAATGACCTAGATGACCACATAGAGACTGTATTGGATTATATCACATACTGTATTAACAATGTCACAGTTGAGATCATTTCCAAACCAGAAACCATGGATAACAAACGAGGTTGAAAGACTCCTAAGGAAACGCAATACTGCCTTCAGATCAGGGGATAAAGATCTGTACAGCTCTGCCAGAGCCGACCGGAGGAGGAGCATAAAGAAGGCAAAGGAGGCTTACAAGACAGTGGAGGATCACCTGGCGAAGACGAGCACCCACTCACACTCCTGGGGGATACTGATACACACTGAACCAACCACGCAACTTACCAGCGATGTACAGCATTTGTCTCGACGAGTTACATAAAGGGACGCAGCAGAGTTCAGCCGTCAACCACTCGCGCCGCTGAAACTTAAACGTTAGGCTACAAGACTGCTTCATCCTTGCTCCACTTGCCGAATGGGCTACACGAACTACAGGTATGCGGACTATTAATTATTATTGCTATACTACAAGCTATCTGTCGTCTTGAATATCCGCAATATCTAAGTCGTTTCTTTTCTGCAGTGTTGAAACTTGCCGCCGCAGCCCCTACCCACACAGCATGACATTTGACCGAAAATACCTTGGCTGGCTAATTTGAAAACGGAAGTTCTGTAGAATGCATCATACATAAGATCAATTCAGTTACAGATACACTAAAAGTCGGAATGCTGTAGATATGAAATCGGATTTTCATGACTGAAAAATCAGAGTTTTATTTATTTATTTATTTTAATTTTGAAGATAAAAAAGCGGAATTCTGGGAATTAGCAGAAAAATCGCATCCCTATACTTCGGAACAAAGTCAAAATTCTTTTTCAATTTCGTGAGAACTAATCGCCCGCGCCGTGCACTGATAGAGGGTGGACGGGTAAATTAAAAAGTGGGCTGTGTCTTAGCCGTTACGGCCGTGTGCCAAGCAGGTAGCACTGTAGACGCTACAATACATGCGAGTCAATGAGAATTCCAGGAACGAAAATTCCTAGGCCCATTGGCCTGCATGCATTGTAGCGTCTACAGTGCTACTTGAGCGCTTTGCTCACGGTCGTCACGGCTAGCTGTGCCTGTGACAGTCAAAATCAAATCGCCAGCCAGGCTAGACAGTAGGACCGATCATATCGCCCTTCCATAATCCAATTTGCCTCGGGCAAGCGGGCGAGCGTTAATGTGCACCTATGGAGGGATTGACAGTGTGGTGTCAAAAAAAAAAAACAATCTAGAATTGAACACCACATAAACTAAGGAGCTAATAATTGACTTCAGGTAGAAGCAGCTGACAGAGCTTCAGCCGCTTCTGACCTGCGTGGAAAGAATGAACATCTTCAAATTCCTAGGGGTCCACATCGCCGATGATCTCACCAGGACTTTTGACCCCACTGCAATCTTCAAAAAAAAAAAACTCAGCAGCTGCTCTACTTCCTGAGGCTGCTGAAGAGACAAGCAAAAGCTGCTGGTGACTTTCTTTAGATATGCTATATAAAGCATCTTAACGTACTGCATTTACAGAATGGTACGCCAACTGTACAGAGATGGACAAAAAGGCTCTGCAGAGTGTGATCCGCTCTGCAGAAAAAAAATCATTGGCTGCCCCCTGCCCTCACTCAACAGTATTGCCTCCGCTCGGTACCTTAGCAGAGCAAATACAATGATCAAGAACTTCTCACACCCAGGACACAAACTCTTTCAGCTATTCCCTTCAGGTAGAAGATACAGGTAGATCAGCACCAGTATATCCAGACTCAGAGACAGTTTCTTCCCCACAACCACTTGAACAGCCACTCTCATTTATTCACTTATTTATCTACCTTAACGGAAGCACTCGCACTTTATACTGCCTGCACTTTTACTGCTCTTGTTGTTGGCGTTGCTGTCTTTGTTGTTTTAATTTAACTAATTGCTGTTGTTTTTAATTATTTATATATTGTGTCTGAAGCGGCAAATTTTAATTTTGTTGCACCACGTTGTACAATGACAAACTAATTCTAATAAATTTCTTGGATGACTAAGCACCCCAGAGAGAACTGTCACTGAGAGAACTTTTTTGGTAGTGCTGCCACGACGGCCAAACAAAAATCTGGAAGGCCTGCTCTTTCAGAGCCTCAGGTCCATGCTCAAGCCAATGCCTTGCACAGGGCAGGGAAAACTTGCAGGGCGGTAGCTCAGGACCTTGGCAGAAGCATACGATGGGTGAAGAAGTGGTGGCAGACACACCAGAGTTGTCACTCCCTTGAAGACGAGCCCCGTACAGGTCGCCCCTCAGTCCTGAGTTCCAGGGCCAAGGACCTTACCCGAAAGGCCAAGGGAAAGAGATAGTAATCCTGCCGCAGACTCAGTCGAAGACTAAAGAATCTTGGGGAAGCAGCAGTGTTGTAGTACTCGAGTCCGACTCATGAGCTAAAATTAGACTCGTGACTTGACTTGGACTTGTGCACTAATGACTCGAACTTGGACTCGTGCATTCGTACTCGCGATGACTCAAGAGGACTCGATGTTTTTTATAAAATGTCATTAGGCTATAATTTTCCTATGGTAGGCCTACATAGTTTTTGAATTGCGATCTGAATTGTGCTTAATTTAAGCGCAATTCTAATAACTCCCGCCGTGGGGCGAACAGACAAGACTGCGTCTTCGTTTTCCACGCATATTATACCGACTGCGGTCTTCAAAAAATAGGTGACAAGCATCAGAGGCAGTTTAAAATTTTCTCGGTGCTCCCCTCCCCACCAGCAAGCAACTCCGAACCAAATACGTGCTGCTTCTGGCGGATCAGCTGCAGGTGGCACAAAGTGGGCACAGATCCGAAACAGAGGTGCTTGCTGTCTTGGAAGTCCGCTCCATCACCTGCGCATCATTAGCCTAATTACCCGTAATCTATAACATGAGTACCTTGCCGAACTAGAAATCAAGAAATTTACTTGGCCAACTGACTAATCACAACCGGCATGTGGCCTATAATGATTTTTTAACAAGAGTTGTCAGAAAGACAACAAAGCTCGCCGGGGCAAGGTTAAAGTTTTTCTGCACGCGGACGGACGCGGACGCCGGCGGTACGACAATAGCTCTCCGGACGTTACTCGTCCCGGCGAGCTAAAAAGCGATAATGAAAAGCAGACGGGCCGAACGTACTCAGGTGAATCTGCTCTGTTCACTGGTCATTGGAATATCAAAATGCGACTGCCAAAAGAACAATATAAAAATAAACTGGACAATCTTCCGATACAAATTTGTAATTAGGCGAATCAGGTACTTGACTGCCAATTAAGCAAAGTAAATGGGACTAAGATGAGAGCTACTGCTGTTTAGACGGTGATAATTCTGCAGAACTTCATAGCAAAAAGTTCAGTGTTCAATCAGTTTGGAACACGTGGATCCATATTGACTAAGTGTTTATTTAACACAGAACTTTTTGCTATGAAACGGCGACGATTCACCTGAGTGCGTTCACTAGATTAGTTCAATAGGCTTATATTTGATGGTTTGATGTGAATGCGAAAATAAACTAGCTCAAGGTTGATATACGCTTAATGACGTTTTACACTTTGCGTCGGAATAAATTGGTATACTTTTTTGAAAACCAGGGCCATACTAAAACTTATCGTTAATGGTTTTGCAGTCTTTCTAACACGCACTGGAAAATGTCCAGTGTTAAATCAACTCTTAAAGTGTCTATTTTGATGCATTCTGAATCCAAATACAAATCAGATCCAAATACACTCCAATTGTTGATTTAACACTGAATATTTTGCTGTGCAGAGTTCGGCCCATCTACTTCTCATTATCACTTTTTTAAAAATCAATGTAGGCTACATCGGGTTTTGATTAGTCCGTTGGCTAAATAAATTGCTTGATTTTTAGTTCGGCAAGGTAGGCTACTCTTTAATAGAATAAGGGTAATTAGGCCAATGATGCGCAGGTGATGTAGCTGACTTGGGAGCACCGGAAGAATTACAAACAGCCTCTGATGTTTAACAGCCATTTTTTGACAGTCGGTATAATATGCGTGGAAAACAAAGGCGCAGTCTTTTCGGTTAGCCCCATGACGGGAGTGATTAGAATTGCGTCTAATGTAATCGCAATTCAGATCGTGATTCAAAATCGCCCAGCCCTACACCGCTGCTACTGCAAGATTTTAACTTAATTAAAAGTGACGTGGTAACTTTAGATTTACTGAGTTAAATTGACGCGTTCAATGCTTATTTTCCCGCTGTGTTTGTGTTAGAGAAGCACATTAAATAAAGCACATTAGTTTTGCTTTTCTGTTATGTTTTTCAAGTTTAACAATATCTATGCATAACATTGGTGCTGCCAGACTTTTTGTAAATAAGCTATTCATTATAAAAGACAGGGTTATATATATAGGCAAATGAAGCACATTACAGTTGCATTTTTGTGAGTGTTAAGAGGACAGGAGTGTAGTTATGAGCACCAGGGTGAGATAAAACAGTAAAATGCATATGAAAGTTCATAGCGCCTGCCATTAGGACACGCCTATGAACTGCGGCACCACAGTTATGTTTTAACAACATGTATGCTTACTTTAGTGCTGGACTCGCACTTGATCAATAGGGACTCAACCTCGATATGGGTCAATAGGGACTCGACTCGGACTCGATGTGGGTCAATAGGGACTTGACTCGGGTAAGGTTGTGGACTCGACTCGGACTTGACTTTGAAATTTTTTAAATGACTTGGACTTGACTCGGACTTGAACAGTGGAGACTTGAATCCGGACTTGGACTCGAGGCGAAGTGACTTGACTACAACTCTGGGAAGCAGTCCATCCATAGCAGGGTACCATCCATCATTTTCTGACTAAGAAACTGGGTCTGAGAGCATACAGTAGACAGTGGATACCTTGCCTTACCAAACTGCGAAAGGAGAAGCAGCTGGCTTTTACAAAGGATGCCACAATGACCCCAAGACACTGGGAAAACTAGGTTCTTTCTGATGAGTGCCCACTCTACTTATTTCCAACTTCCTGCAGCCAAAATGACCGCATCTACACTGATGACCGAAAGAAAGTGCCACCTTCTGAAGAAGTCAATTTCAGCGCCCATTGCATGGTCTGGGGGGCAATGTCTTCTTCAGGGCTGTTGGACTTGCATGTTGTACCCCAAATCACCACCATCAATGCTGAGTATTATGTCAAGAACATTCTCCAGCCATTGCTACTTCCCATACTCACCAGAAAAAAAAGAAATCGGGCCCCGTCACTGCTAGGAAAATGTTCAACAAGCATGCGGAAATGGTCTTCGTACAAGATGGTGCCCCCGCACATACTGCTCCTCCAACCCAACAGTGGCGTTCTGAGCAGCTTCCTGGCTTTCTGCGCAAAGAGGAATGGCCACCCAACTCCCCGGACCTCGACCCGATTGAGAACTCCGGAGGTATCCTGGACAGTCGAGTCTTCCACAGCCCACGCCCTACCACCATGAAGCAGCTCAATGCGAGGGCTGTGCGGGAGTGGGCAAAATTTGAGCCTTCCGTTCCAAATATCTTAGTGCAGTCTATGGCCCACAGACTGAGGGCAGTACAGGTGCTGGTCAACGAATCAGAATAATTTGAAATAGTGCAATCGTAAAATTTTTAAATGCATTTTTTGTGCAGAAAGCAAAGCAGGTGTTTATCGCGCCTGTCCGACTTGTGAGAGTAATCACAGAACTCGCTACCTGTAAAAAATTTGCTCAGCTGAGCTTTCCAAAAGGCCCATTAAGGCCATTTAACTGTGACATTGTTGTTTTATTGAATTAGAATAATGGAGAAACCGTTCCACTGAATTAGAATAATTTTTAATATAATTAGAATCATCACTTTCTCAGTATTTTGTGGCTGCCCCCTTGGCTTGTATGACTGCCTGAAGTCTCCGCGGCATTGATTTGACCAGCTTGTCGCGAATTTTCCGCTTGACGATGGCCCAAAGGTTTTCAATGACATTGAGGTCAGGCTAGTTAGCCGGCCGTGCCAAAACTTCAAGCTGTTTTTCGGCGAACCAATCTTTGGTCGACTTTGGCGCATGAGCCGGTGCAAGATCCTGTTGAAATATGAGGTCTTCTTCGCCGAACTGTTCCTCAACAATCGGAATCAGGAACGTTTCCAGAACATGTTGGTATACGGCAGCATTGACAGTCTTCTTGAGGAAGCAGAGTTTCCCTACACCCCGAGCGGACATGCATACCCAGACCATAACGCTCATGGGAAACTTGACAGATCTTTTCACGGCCTCGTGGTTGTAGGTTTCACCACCACGACACCAGACACGAGGACCTTGGTCACCGAGGGAGATGCAAAAGCGTAATTTGTCACTGAAGACCACTTTCTGTCAGTCTTCAGCAGTCCATTCGCTGCGTTCTTTGGCCCACTTCAGCAGTTTCTCCATTTGTTTTACTGCTGGAACGCAAGATTTGTAGCAGAGTTCGCGCAGAGGACGGTAAGTGGTTGATCTCGAGATGTTAGTACTGGTCTGCTCGTTCCACAAGTCGCTGAGCTCGGAAGTGGACTTGAACCAGTTGCTGACTGCGATCTTTCTCAGCTGCTTGTTGTCGCAAGCAGAAGTTTTTCGGACGCCGGAACAGTTGGTGTGCTCGCTCCAGTCTTTCTTGAGAGCTTTGCAGACTGAAGACTGGCTGATGCCGAGCTGCTCAGCAATTTCAGTTTGGGTCAAGCCTTGTTGGCGAAGGGTTGAATTTGAGTCACAATTCCGGTTGAGAGGTTACGCTGCTGACCCATGATTGATTTTACAACTTAGAAATTCTACTCAACTCTGACTTTATACTGCACAGTGAACACTCTTCACAGAAAACAAAAATTCAAGCACTTATTCTAATTCAATGAAACAACAGTGTCACAGTTAAATGGCCTAAATGGGCCTTTTGGAAAGCTCAGCTGAGCAAATTTTTTAAAGGTAGCGAGTACTGTTGTTAGAGTAATAAGTAGGACAGGCGCGATGAACACCTGATTTGCTTTCTGCACAAAAAATGCATTAAAAAAATGTAAAGATTGCACTATTTCAAATTATTCTAATTCGTTGACCAGCACCTGTAATTAAGATGCAGGGGGGATACACTGGCTTTTGAACAAATGCATTCTGTTGAATATTCACAATATGAGTTGACGACTTCTGTGGTGCATGAACTTTTGGGACATGGTGCATTTCAAATTTTCTGGCTGCAACCGGTCTCAATAAACTTGGGACACAGGAAAAAAAAAAGCTGAAAAAGCAATCAATATACTCAGTGCCATTAAAAACGCACAGGGGACGTACGTACTGTATTTGTGGCAAAATGAATGAGCAAAAACGGGGTTTTCTGTAGGGCCCGCATGTTTTGCTCACGTAGACGGCGTCAAACAATACTTGCGCTCACCCTCAATCGTCTCAGATTTCTCGATCAGTTTTGGTTGCTTTCCAGAATCTGTCACCAGACGTGGCGCTCTTGAGCTGCCATAGTCACTCATGGGTCACAAACGATACCATTTTCTTGATGCAGTAGCATTTTTCATTTTTTTTTTTTTTTTGTTGGCTTTATGTCGGCTATTGACCACACCAAAAGGAACAAGTGTCCCCGTACACATCACGAACAGCTCAATGTTTGTTATTACTGAAGTGCTTGGCGCGTGTACAAGGTGCGCCTCAGGATTTCAACACCACGCGCTTTTCTTTATCTCCTCTTGTGCTCCACAGGAAAAGCAATAAAAATCAATCAATTCTTCAATTTGCCGCAAATACAGTACATACCTCACCTGAATTAATAAAATGACAAAATTTCTTGAGTTACTGAGACCAAAGTTATTATTTTCTCACGATTTTTTGCAGATAAATACAGAAGACGCAGACAAAGAGTTTGCCACAAGTCCAACGCCTTTACAGGACTCCCAAAAATGGCTGATTTCGGCAGTTTTCCACAAAACCCATTATGAAAATTGGGGGGTGAAGCCTGAGGGCATTTTCGAAAATAGTCTACTCAGAAATAAAACAGGCTTCTTTTCATGAAGTACAGCAGCGCCCCCTAGGCCCTTTTTTAATGGAAAATGCATTGAATTTCACCCAATTATGTTCAAACATTAGGTTTGAATGGGTTGCCTGTGAAATGTCAAAATTATTGGCGGGAGGGCAAACATTAACGCTACTCGCCCATTACTATATAAAATGCAGCGAAGTCCCTGATGCCGGCGACAGTTTGCTCTCCCACTGCAACGTAATGAATCGAACGTCCCCCGTCAATAACCTGTGGTGATTAAAAAAAAATAAATTAATAAAAAAATAAAAACTTTGCACTGTTTTTTACTATGCCCCTATATCCTTCTCCCAAGGTGGTTTTAGTGATGTATTCAAGACTGCTTTAGCCGAGACACTACCAAGACCAAAAGGTAGCGAGACCAAGACAAGACCGAGACCGAGGCCACTTACACATGTAGCTGGGTATTTTTAAAAACGGATATTTCCCCCCCTCCGTTTATAAAAAAAAAAAAAAAATTATCCAGACATAACCGAACATCTGCGTTTTCAATAAGCCTCCAAATCTGTAGATGGCATTATATCCCCAAATCCTACCCAATGGTAATGATGGAGTAAATCACCAACCGCAATGTAGTCCGTCACCTGTGCTCTTGGAGCAGTAGTTGGGCTTCTAAAATTAAACACGTATAAAGCGCCTGCACAATAATTAACGCTATCACAGCTTTCAAGGTACTACTCCGATCCATTACTCTTTGTCCATGCTTCTGCTCTGGCTTCTGCAGTAAACAAAGATCACACGTTTAACGTCAGAGCAGATTTGTTGTCATTTTGGCGCAGGTTTTGACGTTCGAAAACCCAAAACTCCGGTTATCTCTGTCTACACGCAAATGCATAAACGGAGTTTTCAAAAATCTTCACTTTGCCCGGAGTTTTTTTAAACATTCGTTTTTGATGCGTTGTCATGCGGATGACTGGTCAAAACGTAGGAAATTATCTACGATTTAGTAGATACCCGGCTACGTGTGGACAAGGTCCGAGACCAAGATCAAGACAGACCATTGAGACCAAGACCAGAGCAGGACGAGACCGAGACCAAAAAAAACTGTTCCACTTCACTGTATATGGGCAGTGTTTGGGTGAGAGTAATTGTGCGTAACAACTGCATAACAGCAATTATTGCCCTTTCAGAGGATTGAGACTTTATAGGCATTTAAAATTTTTCCTTCTAGGGATTGGTATGGTTAACACAGTCCAAAATCCGTTGTCATCATTCCGGAGACATTAAACATTTAAGATTTCCATCCAAAACGAATAGCAGCGGCAGGTGATGAACTCTCATTTTCCCTGCACGAACAAAGCGGAAACAAATGTAATGGGTTTCGTTCAGATTTTCGTCATATGGGGTCCAACTTCACAAAGCTGGAAAACGGGTAGCCTGAGGAAAGTGCCCTTGCATGAATTTTGGGATCTTCTGAAACCAGTGAATAGCCTCCCTTATTTAGCGAATTTTACTCGACAAGACTGATATCGGTGGTAACAATGACAAACTGGGCAAATAGGGGGCAACCACCAACAGTCGACCACCTGCTGTTTTTAGCTATTTTCATCTGGCTGATAGCTTCAGATAAAGCCATTGAGCTAGTGAGATTAACTGCAGTTAAAGACCAGAGGGTGTCGAGACTGAGACAAGACCAAGACCATGTAAAAGACCAGTCTTAAGTACGACAACGCTCAATAGTTTCAATGAGCTACTGTGAATAATTCATAGTAAAACACGTGCAGTCGGAGGTTAGTTTGGTAAGGCAGAAACCTCCCCTTTGCTTGATTAGCAATCAGACGATTAACTACACTCAACAAAAATATAAACGCAACACCTTTGTTTTTGCTCCCATTTGTCATGAGATGGACTCAAAGATCTAAAATTCATCCCAGATACACAATATACCATTTCTGTCAAACATTGTTCACAAATCTGTCTAAATGTGTGATAGTGAGCACGTTTGCTTTGCTGAGACAATCCATCCCACCTCACAGGTGTGCCACATCAAGATGCTCATCAGACACCATAATTAGTGCACAGGTGTACCTTATACTGCCCACAATAAAAGGCCACCCTGAAAGGTGCAGTTTTGTCTCACAGCAAAATGACACAGATGGCGCAAGCATTGAGGGAGCGTGCAATAGGGATGCTGACAGCAGGAGTGTCAACCAGATCTGTTGCTCGGGCATTGAATGTTCATTTCTCCACCATAAGCCGTCTCCAAAGGCGTTTCAGAGAATATGGCAGTACATCCAACCGGCCTCACAACCGCAGACCACGTGTAACCACACCAGCCCAGGACCTCCACATCCGGCAGGTTCACCTCCGAGATCGTCTGAGACCAGCTACTCAGACAGCTGCTGAAACAATTGGTTTGCATTACCAAAGAATTTCTGCACAAACTGTCAGAAACAGTCTCAGGGAAGCTCAACTGCATGATCGTCGTCCTCATCGGGTCTTAACCTGACTCCAGATCGTTGCCGTAACAGACTTGAGTGGGCAAATGCTCACATTCGATGGCGTCTGGCACGTTGGAGAGGTGTTCTCTTCACGGATGAATCTCGGTTTACATTGTTCAGGGCAGATGGCAGACAGCGTGTGTGGCGTCTTGTGGGTGAGTGCTTTGCTGATGTCAATGTTGTGGATCGAGTGGCCCATGGTGGTGGTGGGGTTATGGTACGGGCAGGCATCTGTTATGGACGAAGAACAGAGGTGCATTTTATTGATGGCATTTTGAATGCACAGAGATACCGTGATCAGATCCTGAGGCCCATTGTTGTGCCATACATCCATGAACATCACCTCGTGTTTCAGCAAGATAATGCACGGCCCCATGTTGCAAGGATCTGTACACAATTCTTGGAAGCTGAAAATGTCCCAGTTCTTGCATGGCCAGCATACTCACCGGACATGTCACCCATTGAGCATGTTTGGGATGTGCTTGACCGGCGTATACGACAGCGCGTACCAGTTCCCACTAATATCCAGCAACTTCGCACAGCCATTGAAGAGGAGTGGACCAACATTCCACAGGCCACAATTGACAATCTGATAAACTCTATGCGAAGATGATGTGTTGCACTGCATTAGGCAAATGGTGGTCACACCAGGTACTGACTGGTTCTGAATCCCTAGACCCCCAATAAAGCAAAAACTGCACATTTCAGAATGGCCTTTTATTGTGGTCTAAGGTACACCTGTGCACTAATCATGGTGTCTGATGAGCATCTTGATGTGGCACACCTGTGAGGTGAGGTGCTGATTGTCTCAGCAAAGCAAAAGTGCTCACCATCACACATTTAGACAGATTTGTGAACAATGTTTGAGAGAAATGGTAATATTGTGTATCTGGAATGAATTTTAGATCTTTGACTCCATCTCATGACAAATGGGAGCAAAAACAAAGGTGTTGCGTTTATATTTTCGTTGAGTGTAGTTTAGTAAGACTATTCGACAGAATGACGGGACAGTTTAAATATCAGCGGCATTATTACTCAGTAGGCCTATATCGTACCTGAAATGCTCATAAGAGAGCAGATTTTCTCTTTGCAGGAAGCCGAAGCAATATCAACAAATATAAAAACAGTTCAACTTATGCAGAGTTCAATGCTTAATCAATAGGCTTTACAATGTACTCTCCTTTAAATACGCGCTTTTACACCCAAACAAATAGCGGGCGCTTATTTTCAGTCTTCTTTCATAATCCGATTAACAAAACGTTTAAATGATATACAGAATTACCGTGAGCAGAGAATTTTCCAAATTGATTATTCAGATTTCCATCGCTGCAGTCTCGAAGCGTAAACGTGAATGAATCTTGTGACCGGTGGGCTTCAAAGAACTGGCGCCGGTTTATTCTTTGGTATATTTTACTGAAACCTCACAAATAGGGTCACAGGATATTCTGTCAACAAACTATGTAGGGGAGAGTAAAAATACGCTCACCTTTATTGCCATTGTTGAGAAGAAATCACAGTGAACTCGCGACGAACTTCAATTTCTGTCGAACTTATTTCACATCCCCTGGAGGTCTGGCCTAGATGAACAGACTCGCAATTTCTCAAATTAGATGGCTATAAGCAAATCAGGGCCGTAGCTGGGATAAGACGTCGGCGCGGGCTATTTGAAATCTGCCTCCTAAATGGATATTTTTGCCACGCCGTGCACTAAAAAAATTTGTAAACACGGTGCAAATTGAGGTCACGCATTCATCCAATGGGCGAACAATAGCTCTGTTCAAATCGCATTTTTGGCCGTAATACAGAGTTCACGGATGAAATGTGGGTAATCTATAGAAAAGGTAGCTTTTAATCAAACCATGGTGTTCTTTTTCTATTAAAAAGGTATTTATGTCATTTTTTACAAGTTTTCTGAGGCTTGTTTACCGCCCCAGTTCAGCTGTTACGCATTGCATTAGAGTTTATGCAGAGCGTTGCCCATGCCTATATAAGAGAATCAGCTGAAAGAACATTTACCAAGTAATTAAGTTAACTGGCATCAGGTGTGTAAATATGATTGGCTATTAAAAGGTATGTCTAAGAGAGGCTGAGTTTCTCAGAAGTGAAGATGGCCAGAGGCTCTCCAACCTGTCAAAGCTTGCATAAAAAAAATTGTGGAATACTTTAAAAACAATGTTCTTCAACGTCAAATTGCGAAGGATTTGAAGGTCTCATCGACAGTGCATAACAACAAAAGATTCAGAGAAACCGCTGCATAAGGGACAAGGCCGAAGACCTATACCGGATACCTGTGATATTCGGGCCCTAAGATGCCACTGCATCACTCTCAGGAATGATTCTGTCATTGACATTACTAAATGGGCCCAGGAATACTTCAAGAAACCACAGTCTGTACACACAGTCTGCAGTGCCATCCACAGACATCACCTAAACTCTATCATGCAAAAAGGAAGCCACTGTTGAGCATGATCCAGAAGCACCGCCGTGTTCTGTGGGCCAAGGCTCATTTAAAATGTACTATAGCAAAATGGCAAAGTGTCCTGTGGTCCCACGACTCCAAATTTCACACTTTTGTTGGAAATCATGGGCGACGTGTCCTCCGGGCAAAAGAGGAGAAAGACCAGCCCTCTTGTTATCAGTTTTCAGTTCAAAAGCAGGCATTTCTGAGAGTATGGGGATGCATTAGTGCATGGGACACTTGCATGTTTTAAAAAGCACAACAAGAGTTGTCAGAAAGACAACAAAGCTCGCCGGGGGGCAAGGTCAAAATGTTTTCTGCACGCGGACGGACTCGGACGCCGGGGGTACGACAATAGCTCTCCGGACATTCGTCCCGGCGAGCTAAAAAGGTTTTAAAGCAACATACGCTCCCCTCCATATGACATCTATTCCAGGGAAGGCCTTGTGCATTTCAGCCAGAAAATGCAAAACCACATAAAACAGCTATTACAACAGCATGGCTTCGTAGTAGGAGAGTCTGTGTGACTGGCCTGCCTGCAGTCCTGATCTTGCACCGATTTTGAACATTTGGTGCATAATTAAACAAGGAGACTGTCAAAGGAGCCCCAAAAAACTCTCCAGCAGCTGGAAGCCAGTATTAAACAAGAGTGAGATCAAATTCCAGTAGCTAAACTCAAGAAACTTGTCTCCTTAATGCCCAGACACCTCCACTCTGAGTTAAAAAGAATAGGGGATGCTACAACCTTGGTAAAAAGGCCCCTGTCCCAACTTTTTTGAGACCTGTAGCAGCCATCAAATTTGAAATGAGCTCAATTTGTGGATAAAATTGTAAAATTTCTCAGTTTCAACATCTGTGATGTTATCTCTGTTCTATTGTAAATAAAAGACTGGCTAGTGTGATTTGAAAGTCATTGCGTTTTGATTTTATTCACAATTTACACTTTGTCCTAACTATTTCGGAATTGAGGTGTACATCAATGATTGATGTCACATGATATGCTGATGGCAAACTCAGTTGAATACTCTAACCAATATTAATCTGAAAATTCTGTTAAATAGAAGAACAAATGACAAAATTAAGACAGTGATTTCATACTGAGATTTTATATGAAGGAAACTAATTAACACCTTTGTGCAGATGTGTCCGCCCGCAGACACAAAGCTGCAAATTTATGCAAGCAGTTACAATTGTCTATCATTAGACGGCACACCCAGATCAGTAACTGAATATTCACTAGCAAGCCGAGCTTAGAACAGCCGAGCTTACTGTTTAGAACATGGACGAAATCACACCCACCCGTTTCTCAGGAGTTGCATGAACTAAACTCCTCAGCCAAGCCTGATGTGCAAACTAATCAATATACTAGCCTATAGTGTCCATCTAGCAGTTCAAAAAAGTCGAAACCACTTCAGCTATACAGGGCTTCCGCCAAGCAGCGCGACTGCAGGATTCCCGCAAAAACTGCCCGAGCGCCCGCAAAAGAAAAGTCACAGTGTGCCATTCCCGCACGTTTTCAGTGAATTAAGCTGCTTGCACATTGGACGCGAAATGAATTTTTCGCACAACAGATAACGTTCAAAGTCAATAATCTGTCGCGCAAAAAATTAGTTTCGCGTCCAGTGTGCAAGCGGCTTTAAAGTACCTAAACAAGTACTGCTTGACTCACACGTTCATCCACGGACACATAATCTGAACAGATTGGACATTCAGAGAGTAACTAGCCAATCACTGGGTACGTTTTCTGCCTTGCCGCTGGCCGCTGAGCGCAGATGATCTCGAATCTTCCCTTTGGTTGCGCAGCACCGCAATGAGGGCAGTGGCTAAACATCTTCATGGCCAACGTCGTCCCTAATTTCGGACATGGTAATCACTAGCCTGCCCAGCGCTGTACATATTTTGTCTTGGGGACAAGGTTTGCACCATCTGCACCTGTCGTCTATTCATTAAGATGTTCGTTCACCGGACTCGCTTCAAGTCAAGTGAATAATTTTTATAATGGGGGAGCTGGCTTGTACGTTAATGATTTTTTTTTCATGCTGTCAATGCCAGTCTTTAATTTATGGGTGTACAATAACAGTTTCCAAAGTGTCGCCTTCTGTTCTTATCAATATCGTTTTTCACGTCGAGGTTTCTATGCGGATACACGAAGCGACCGAGAAACGCGCTGGTTAGCGAAAGCACTGCTATTTTTTGTCTTTGCAGGATTGTTTGTTGCCTAGAGAATCTAGTCAAGCCCAGTCCTGTTCTAAAGCATACCATTCTGTCGTGTAGTATCCATTATCTGATTATAGTCAATGGCAGTTGTAACTTGTATTTTTTATTTTTCAAATTTTACAGTCTGTCACTGAGTGTAGTACTCAGTGAATAAATTACTTTTTTGAATAAACGTTTTATTTTTGTGAGAACTTTTGTCTAGTTTCAGTTCATCTCAATATCATGAAAGAATTTTTGTCAGTCTCTTATGGTTGTGACAGCTAGCCGTAACATACTGAAATCCCCCCTGACAAATTGAAAATCCCCCCCCCCAAAAAAGTTGGAAAGGGGAAAATCCCCCTCTGAAAAATATTTTGGCAGAAGCCCTGCAATTAGTGAGCCAATCGTATCTCATTAGTAGTTTAGAAAAATTCGACATGGGGTTGATACCATGTCATTCTACGATCAATTATTGCCATCACACAGCAAAAACGCATAGTTCCCTACCGTGGAGGCATGGATTTACGCATAGATTCCTCCATCGATGAACTCTGTGCTCCCTCACATCCTCCTTTGTAATCATGTTGACAGCCAATCACTCAATTATTTACTAATGGCTCATCTGTGTGACTGCACACTTATAGATCACGCCCACATAAATCTTCCCCGGTGATGACGTACTGATTGACTCATTCCTTATCCAATATCAGGGAGTTTCAACTTTCCACAGTAACTGACAGACACTGATTGGACAAAATGGAGACTATACAAACCTATGCGTAACATCAAGGTAGGCTGTATTTTCTTTATGTTGTGCATGATTGCACAGCTGTAAATGACACGATATCAACGAAAAGAAGACTCAAACCCATTCCAAAGTGTACAGTTATTTTTACGGGATTTAAATGAGGCACAGATATGGTCAATGGGAATTATTCCAAATGAAACAGGACTGGAGGGTTCCTTCTAACCTATACAGTTGTCTCTTTGGAGAGGGGATTCAATGAATAAAGGTTTTTGTTCACTTTGGGCAAGTGCAATTTTATATAATTTTTTAAACTAACTAGCTGGCTAGATGTTTTTATTCTGGGTTTGCCATTGCCATGATAATCACGGGGCTTGTTTGTCTCTTTGGTTAGTAAGAGTAACCATTAGTCTTTGCTCATCATAGCTACTGTATGTTGGTGCATTTATGTTTTTTTCTGGGCGGGGAATGTCTGTTCTGTTAAAATATGAAGTATGTTTAAGATATTATGGAGTTGGTGAGTTATACTTGTTCCTAAAAAGGCGTGGAAAAGTGTTTATATAGGGCTGCGAGCTCAGAAGTGGAAATTGCTAGCTTTTCATTGCAGGTTGAATGTTCTGACCACCAAATAAGCAGTTCATTTAATGAGAATGTGCACTGGCTTGTCGACAAATGGACAAAATTCTAAAACCTTATGGAGAAAAGGCATGTTTTGTGTTTGGAGAGGTTACTGGTCACCACTGATGCCCAACTGCACCTACAGTGTGTGTATATATATATATATATATATTTTTTAATTTATCTCAAACAACAGCAAAAACAGAAAATAAGCTACAGTACATAAGATAAAAATTAATATAAACAAGGCAATCAGAGATAGCAAACCTGGCCCCAGCCACGGGCTGACAGACAGACTGACAGAAACACACACACACACACACACAGACATGATCATTGCTTAAGCTGGCCCCCTAGGGGAGGGGCCAGGTAATAACGCAAAATATAATACTATACATCACTTGGTATTCATCAGACGCGGAGCACAGATATTTAACATGTTTCCAACAGAGCTTACAACCCCCAGAAACTTATATTCATAAACCCTTTCTATCATTTCCTTATTAATTTTGACTTGTACCTCTGCATTTATTTTACGCTTACCAAACAACATGCATTTTGTTTTGTTCAAGTTTAAGGACAATTTGTTTTTATTGTTATGGCCCCAATTTGTTATTACATTTATAACACAACAGCAACAGCAAGGGATGACAGACACAGTCTTAAAAACCTCAACACATTTAATTAACAAACACCATAACAACTAACTAACCTAAAGACCACGATTGAATTATGTACAAAACATAAATATTTACAATCCCTTTTCGTGGGGGTGGCTTGGTGATGTCCTGGATGATGAAAATGCTCAAACACAGGCAAAGAAATCCACAAAAGAAACGTCACAGGTCTTGAAAAGAATGGCAGGTCTGGTCATCTTCTTGCAATTTCTCCTACTACTTTACGGTCTCAATTCTTTTCCTTATATACTCTTTTGCAGACCCCACCCACATTTAGACCTCTTTTTTTTAATTTTCTGAGACTTGCCCCAGACATGTCCAGGACATGTCTAAACATGACTCCAGTCTGAGCTTAACAAAAAAAGGTAAATACTGCTATCTAGTGGCCTATATTCACATTACACCTCCATTCCAAAAGGGAAAAATTTTGACTCAAAGGCAAAATTTTTCTTTTCAATACAAAATGGTTAAGTGAACACTTGTCTATATATACATATCATACAATATTCAAACACATGATATATATATACACATTCAAACACGGGATAAACAATCAGCAATTACATTGTCTGTACCCTTCACATGCTTAATTTCCAAGTCAAACTCCTGTAAAATCAAACTCCAATTCAACAATCTCCGATTCTTGTTTTTCATCTTACTCAAAAACATTAACGGATTGTGGTCAGTGTACACAATCATTGGCTTTTGTCCTGTACAAACATAAACCTCAAAGTGTTGTAAAGAAAGGACCAGAGCCAACAGTTCCTTCTCTATTGTGGAATAGTTCCTTTGGTGGCTATTGAACTTCCTGGAGAAGTATGCCACGGGATGCTCAATGTCATCAGAGTCACTTCTCTGTAGGAGCACAGATCCACAAGCTTGGTCGCTAGCATCGACCGCGATGGAGAACGGTTTGTTGAAGTCAGGAGATTTGAGCACGGGGAAGTGACACAGCAGAGACTTCAGGCGATCGAAGGCTCTCTGGCATGCATCATCCCAGGTGAACTTTACGCCTTTCTTCAGTTGGTTAGTTAGACTGAGAGCAATCTCAGCAAGGTTCTTGCAGAACTTGCGGTAGTACCCGATCATTCTAAGGAAGCGGCGCAAAGCTTTTTTGTTGTCAGGAACTGGAAAGTCCATGATGGCTTGGACTTTAGCATTTATGGGTGCCACCTTACCCTGGCCTATGACGTAGCCAAGATAGGTGACAGTAGCACAACCAAAGTCATTCTTGCTCAGGTTAACAGTCAGGTTAGCCTGGGTCAGGCGCTGGAACAACGTCTCTACATCTTTTAGATGTTCTTCCCAGGAGTCACTCCATGTGATCAGGTCATCGATGTACGCACCCGTGTGTGGCAATCCGGTGATTGTAGACTATCATCCTTTGGAACGTGGCTGGGGCATTTTTCATGCCAAAGGGTAGGACTTCATACTGGTACAATCCAGATGGTGTGGCAAAAGCAGAGATGCTCTTGGCCCTCTCAGTTAAAGGCACACACCAATAACCCTTCAATAAATCAATCTTGGTCAGAAACTTCGCTTGCCCTACACTATCAATACAATCATCAATCCTAGGTATTGGAAACACATCAGTTCTAGTTACAGCATTGACTTTGCGATAATCTGTACAGAATCTAGTACTTCCATCAGGTTTTGGAACTAGCACACAGGGTGAACTCCAATCGGAGTTGGAGGGTCTGATAATATCATGTTTTAACATGTACTCAACCTCTTTCTCTGCAATCTTTCTCTTTTCAGGATTCATCCGGGTTGGATGCTGTTTTATTGGTTTGGCATCACCAACATCTACATCATGAGAGGCTATAGTAACTCTCTTTGGAACATCAGGAAACAAATCCTCATATTTCTTGATCAACCTTTCAAACTGATCTCTCTGTGAGGGTTCTAAGTGCTGGAGTCTTACATCAAGATTTTGCAACACTTCAGTGTTTGACAATTTACATGAAAGAACTTCAGCTTTAATTCTTGGTTCATCATCTTGAAACTCCCCCTCATCTTCACACGTTTCGACCATTGGAGAATCTGAAGTGACAGCTGCAACCCTAGCATTTCTGTCATGATAAGGCTTTAGCATGTTAATATGACACAATTGTTTTGGTTTTCTCCAATCTGGAGTCTTCACAATGTAATTGAGATCATTGAGTTTTGTCAGAATTTCATAAGGACCATGAAATCTAGCCTGCAATGGATTGGACTGCAAGGGAAACAACACAAGGACCTTTTCTCCTGGTTTAAACTCACGGCTTCTAGCCTTATGATCATACCAAGTTTTCATTTTTCCCTGACTTGATTTCAAGTTCTCTTTGGCAAGGTCACAAGCTGCACGCAATCTTTCCTTGAACTTGCTAACATAGTCTAACAGACTGATATGCGGCTCTTTCTCTTGCCATTGTTCACTCAATAATAGCAAAAGTCCTCTCACTTCATGACCAAGCACTAGCTCAAATGGACTGAATCCAGTAGACTCCTGCACTGCTTCTCTAGCTGCAAACAGCAGCAAATGAACCCCTTCATCCCAGTCTTTCTCATGGTCATAACAATAAGTCCTCATCATTGTCTTGAGAGTGGAATGAAACCGCTCTAAGGCACCCTGACTTTCTGGATGATAGGCACTAGAAAGAATCTGCTTTGCACCTAGTTCATACACAACCTGCTGAAGCAATCCTGAAGTGAAATTGCTACCCTGGTCTGACTGAATTTCCCTGGGAAGGCCAAACAACGTGAAGAACTTTATCAAAGCCTTCGAGATTGCAGTTGCCTTGATGTTACGTAGAGGTATGGCTTCAGGGAATCTGGTAGATGCACACATGATTGTCAACAAGTACTGATTTCCAGATCTAGTCTTGGGTAATGGACCAACACAATCAACAATGACCTTAGAGAATGGCTCCCCAAATGCTGGGATAGGCTGCAATGGAGCTACAGGTGGGTCTAACTGGTGTTTTCCAACTACCTGACAAGTGTGACAGGTTTTGCAAAAGTTGGAAACGTCTTTCCGAAGCCCAGGCCAAAAGAAGTGTTTCATGATCTTATCAACAGTCTTGTTAACACCAAGATGACCTCCTAAAGGTAAACTATGAGCCATTGTTAAGATCTCATTCCTATAGACCTTCGGAACAACAATTTGCTTGACCACTGCCCAATCTGCATTGGCGGGGATATCAGGAGGGCGCCACTTCCGCATCAACACACCATCCGTGAGATAATACCCAACTGGAACTGCGTCGATTTCTTTATCAGGAAGGGCTCTCCTCTTTAGTACACAAATTTCAGGATCATTAGTTTGCTCCTCAATCAACCGCTTTCTGGACAGAGACAAGTCTCCAGACACATCAGAATCACCAGACCCATCTGGCTGGCTGAACAATGAACTGATAAAAGTATCTGATAAGTCCTCAAACGGAGAAACCATAGTAGGCCAATCAGAGTCATGAGGCGAACCACCTGAGTCCTGACTATTCAATGTACTGGACGGCACCACCTTCTTTAGCCTTCTTGGCCATAGCACGAGTCACTGCGCAAGAAGGATACAGAGATGGGTCCTCATCCCCATCTTCAGTGCTCGGCTGTGAAGCAAGATGTACAGGGGGAACTACTTTGCCCCCAGCCAGGTCATTGCCAAGCAACAGAGAAACACCCTTTATAGGTAGACTTGACATAAGTCCCACCTTTACCTGTCCTGTAACTAAGGCTGAATCCCATTTCACCCCTTGGCCCTACCCCTTCCCCCTATCCCTCCGTTTTGCGCGTTCACGTGTAGGGGTAGGGGTGTCCAAATTCTTGTTAGGACGGAGGGGTAGGGGGAAGGGGGAGGGCTATATACCCCTCCAAACAGAGATTTTCCAGAGGCACACTCCAAACAGAGGGGTACGACAGATTTCCCAGAATGCACTGCGATTTTTCGGCAAGACGGCTGCTGCCGCGAAATAAGTTAAAAAATGTAAGTATTTTCTCCATTAATTAAGTTTTAAAAATTTACAAAAACCATTGTATTGTGTAGTTTAAAGTTGTTTCAATGTGTAATGTCATTGTCTTGATAAAATGCGCACGAAAAAAATCGCTATTAGCGGTGCTCTGTGGGCAGCCCTGCTAATCGACACTACAGTGATAACGTTATCAATAAAAACTTCGGTTAACTCGCTGCTAGTATTAACAGCGTTATGGGATACGCAGGACTGTCATGCACAAATCGAATTAATTGGATCGTTAACATTAGCCTGTGCAGTGTATGCATAAAGTTGTGAACGAATTGCGAGCACGGATATTATAGGGTAACCCAAGCAATATCACTGGTTTATATGAGATCTTAACGTCTTCGTTTTCTTGCATTTCTCCGTTTAGCTGCAGACAACCGTAAAAGGATGCCAATAGCCCACGCAAGAGAGATTACCACAGGAGTAGACGGCATGATTGCACAACATTTCCGAAAACAGCTTGTCGCGTCTGGCTACGTAAGAGCCAGTGGCGACTACTGATGACGTATATGATTGTTAAAGGGGTGTCCCAATTCGGAGGGGTTGACTTTCTACCCCTACCCCTTATAGCTCCGTTTCAAGGGGCGAGGGGCAAGGGGGAGGGGTAGGGGTAGGGGTAAAAAAGAGAAATGGGATCAGGCCTAAATCTGACTTCAAGAATATAGAGCGCAGGGGTACAGATACAGTCCTCCCTTCAATACCTTGTACAAGTATGAAATCCCCTGAAGCGGTCTCATCACGTAACTCCAAGGAGTCCATCAACAAAAGTGACTGAGAAGCTTCGGTATCCCTTAGGATATATATGGGGACAGGAGTAGTATGCTCATTCAGAGCCACAAATCCCTCTGACACAAATGGAAGAAATTCCTCCCTCACGAAGTCAGCTGTATCAGGCTTTTTAGCCCCACAAGAAGCAGGCAATTTAGCAGATTGGTTATCTACTACAGGGGTTTCTAACCTTGTTTTCACAAAGGCATTTGGTTTGGTATCCTTTTCTTTTTCTTTCTTAGCTTTAAGGAACCAACAGTTAGTTTTAACATGACCAGATTTCTTGCAATAACTGCAAACTAGACCACTTTTGTCACTGTCAGCTTTCACACTTTGATCAGACCTGTAACTGGATTTCTGAGCACCATCACCAGATTTGTCTTTGTCTTTGGGTGAGGAATCTTGGGTATCACCATAACCCTTTTTCTGAAATTGGGACCATCTATTATTACTGCTAGACTGAAATTTGGACTTGTGTGTGAGAACATATTCATCTGCAAATTTGGCAGCTGATTGCAAATTCAGTGCTTGCTTCTCATTAAGGTAGGTCTTAACATGATCTTTAACACAGTTCTTGAATTCTTCAACTAACACCATCTCTTTTAGTGAGTTGAAATCATCCTTGACCTTCATAGAAGTACACCAGCGCTCAAAGCAAACCTGCTTCTCATTAGCAAATTCAACATAAGTCTGATTTTCAGATTTCTTCAGACCTCTGAATTTCTGTCGGTAAGCCTCTGGAACCAACTCATAAGCTCTCAAAATAACCTTTTTGACAACCTCATAATCAGAGGAATCATCTGCAGACAAAGTCGAATATGCTTGTTGAGCTTTACCCTTGAGGACAGTTTGCAACATCAGAGGCCAGTGTTCCTTTGGCCACTGGCAACTCTTTGCTACCTTTTCAAAACACTGGAAATAGTTGTCAACATCCTTTTCCGAAAATGGAGGCACCAGTTTTACCTCCTGACTGGCACAAAATTTAATTTTAGTTCCAATTTTAATTTTTAGTTGCTCCATTTGGAGTCTTTCTTCTCTATCGAATTTCTCTAATTCAAAATCTCTCTGTCTTGCAAATTTTTCTAACTCAAATTCTCTTTGTTTTTCTTTTTCCTCCCTTTCTATTTTCTCTTCTCTTGCTAATTTTTCTAACTCAAACTGCCTTTGTTTTTCTTTTTCTTCCCTTTCTTTCTCTCTTTCTTCCCTCTCAAATTCTCTTTGCTTTTCTTTTTCCTCCCTTTCTTTTTCTCTTTCCTCCCTTTCAATCTCTAGCATTTTTAATTTAAGTTCCATTTCTATATTTGGATTTTCCACTGGAAACTGTTCCAGATCTCCGGGTGCAAACACATTTTCATCAATGTAATATTCAACTCTCTCTCGAGCCAGTCTTGCTTTTCGCATGGCTGGTTTCACCTCTGTCAGCTCTAAATGTCTGCAAATTTCTAGCAGTTCTGTCTTTTTAAAAGACTTCAAAACCCCTACGGTTGGTGATGCCAAGAAATCATCCATTGCTGTTGTCAATATATATGTATTCAATTAAAAAAAATCAATTTTACAATTTGAAATGTTAGATTTTCAATAAATTACTCACAAAATGGTCTATCCCGGACGAGCCCCCAATTTGTTATTACATTTATAACACAACAGCAACAGCAAGGGATGACAGACACAGTTTTAAAAACCTCAACACATTTAATTAACAAACACCATAACAACTAACTAACCTAAAGACCACGATTGAATTATGTACAAAACATAAATATTTACAATCCCTTTTCATGGGGGTGGCTTGGTGATGTCCTGGATGATGAAAATGCTCAAACACAGGCAAAGAAATCCACAAAAGAAACGTCACAGGTCTTGAACAGAATGGCAGGTCTGGTCATCTTCTTGCAATTTCTCCTACTACTTTACTGTCTCAATTCTTTTCCTTATATACTCTTTTGCAGACCCCACCCACATTTAGACCTCTTTTTCTTAAATTTTCTGAGACTTGCCCCAGACATGTCCAGGACATGTCTAAACATGACTCCAGTCTGAGCTTAACAAAAAAAAGGTACATACTGCCATCTAGTGGCCTATATTCACATTACATTATCGAACCAGTATTTAATTTTACCCATTTCTTTTGTGACCACCTCTAATCTCTAAATCAATTCCAGAACAAAATATATTTGTATCATCAGCAAAAACAACAAATTTTAGCAAATCTGATACTTTGCAAATGTCATCGATATATAAAATAAACAATTTGGGACCCAGTACTGAGCCCTGTGGGACCCCACAGGTAATATTGAGGCACTTAGATTTGTGTTGGCCCATCTGCACAAATTGTTGCCTATTTACAATATAACTTTTCAACCAGTCAAAAGCTAAACCTCTGATACCATACCACTCAATTTTTTCCAAGTTAAATTTCATGGTCTATTGTATCAAATGCTTTTTTAAGATCAATAAATATTCCTACAGCATATTTTTTATTTTCGAAACAACTCATTAATTCCTCAACCAACACCATTAAAGCCATATACTGGCTTTATAAAGCCATATAGCCGTATGAGATAAACTCATACTAAATTCAACCAAAACAATCATTAATTCATATTACATTACATGCACCAAAAGTTGATTATAACCGTTTTATGATTTGACCATGCGCCATTTTGAGGGATCTTGGAGTTTGGGGAGCCACCTGGATAGCTGTCTTATTTGGTGCCTAGAGAGTTGGTCATTTAGAATGTAATGATCAGGTGACTTGCACTTGTGGTCAAGGGGTTTATGATCCCAGAAATGTCGTTTTAACCCCCATGCATTTTCCAATTCTCAGATTTATTTTTTTTTTTTACAACTTCAATGCTGAATTTTCATGGATTTTTTGTGTTTGTAGCCCCTTTACCCTACCAAAATCATGAAAGTAAAATTAAATACGATGTGATTCTAAGCAATTCAAGTGTCTTGACTCAGTGGTGTAAATCCCTTCCTCTCTGTGAAGCTGCATCTTGAATTATAAAGGTTTAAATAAGGGTAACATATAAAAAGCCAGATTTGGCTTTTGTTATTTCATTATCACTTGCTGCATAATGTCATTGTAACTAACCTGTAAATGTTAACAGAATGGTTACAATGCAAAGCAAGCAACAATGAGTCAGGTGGTTCCTGATGACACCACCGCCATGAGTGGATAATGCAGGTATTCTTGAAAATTAAGAATTTCATTCTTTAACCATCAATCCATGGCATTTGATTACGTTTCGCTCTAGTTCTGGAACAGTCAAAGCTCTTGCATTACCATTTTTTTTCCTTAAAAAATCAGCTCAGTTATTATTCAGTATCATGATCCACATTACAGCTGGTGACCTCTGTAATTGTAAGCAAATTTATTTAGCACCATATTTCTGCTGATTTTCGAGTTGTGCATGTTCATTGCGAAACCTCCACTATAATTTGGCCAGGTCTGGATCTTTTTTTTCATTTCAGTGGGACTTCCTGGTATAATTAAGGTTATGAAAAAAATAATTTGATAGCGTAATATTTTACTGTAATTGCCTTGTGTGAGCTCGAAGGACATTGCAAAATGAGACTACATCAGCTAGTCCTTTCAAACTTATGAAGCTGGAATAAAATACGACAGTTGCTCATTTATTTCTAACCCATCTGCATCCTTGGGAAAAGTTGGATAGTGTGTTTTTATTATTACACCTTATTGCTGCACAGGGTTTCAGTATTTATATCCCCGAACGCCAAACGGCGTTTCAGGGATATTATGTTTTTGTTCCGACCGCCGCCGCGCCGCCCTACGTGTTAACATGATAACTTCAGTAATATTTCAATTAGAAATTTCATGTTTTGCATATAAGTATCATAAAGAGGAAGAACTGATTCGATTTTGGACAATTTACAATTTCTAGATTGGCCACGAGGGGGCCAAAAACTGAAAAATCACTTTTTATCATATCTCTGAAAATATTTGTCCGATTCACCTCAAATCAAGTGCAAATGAAAGGTCATGACCTGAGGATGTGTCCCACGATGACATTAAACCGGTTTGGTTCAAAATTTGGTGGACACAAGGTGGAGCTTTGTCACATAAAATTCACCATTTTTGCAATATCTTTGGAACCATTTGTCCAATTGACATGAAACTATGTGCAACTGCAAGGTCACGACCTCACAACGTGTCACATGATGACATTATACCTGTATGGTTGAATATTTTGCCACCAGGTGGCACTTCGTGATGGAAAATTACCATTTTGGCCATATCATCAGAACCATTTGTCCGATTGACCTGAAATTAAGTTTGAATGAAAGTCTATTCAAGGATTGGGGAATTGGAGGATTGGGGGCGTTCGGGGATATACCCCAAGCAGTCGCCTCTGACGGCATAAGCCTAGTTTTAACATGCAGGAACAACAATGCAAGATACGATACACATTTAATATTTGCCCCTAATTTTGCCACTCCTTTAATATCTGATATCAACCCAGTACAAGATCATAGCAATCTAATGGCCTATATTATTTTTCCCCTCTAAAAATGACACATCCTCAGTGATAAACCGTGAATGTGAGATAATTTATCACAGTCTCACAAAATGCCGTGGCAATGGCAATCGTGTTCATGTTATGCTGTTCCATGGCCATTTAAATATCAAAATGCAGCAATCAAACGTACTGTCTTAATAAACAGCTCTACTCATTCAAGATGGAGAGTAAACGCATCCGCAATTTGATTGCTCATCAAGCAAATAAACTGGAACAGGTTACTTTTCTTAGAGTAGCCTAATTTGTTAATAGGAGACAATTCTGTAGTCCTTTATTTGGCTCCGTGCAGCATGTCACCGAAAAATACTGATGTCAATCAAGCTTTTTTTCCCGGAAGCATTTCACATGCCCTTTGAGGTTTGGCGCTTTTGTTCAACCTACGTTGGGTTTAATAAAGGAATAAGGAAAGCTTGGATGTTCGCCCCATGGCAGCAGGTGGTGGGTACTACACCTTAAAAAAGAATCAATTCAGAAATGCCCCAGCCCTAATGACAACATGATCACAACTGCAGGCAAAGGTCATAGAACAGGTGGATCTGTGAACTCTTAGTAATTCCGAAAGAGTTCACATGGATTCTGTATCGTATCATTTTCGCTGACAATGCAGATACATCAGTTGTCTATTAAAGTTTTGTTCATTCTTGCTGTGATCGTCTTTGGTACCATTATCATGATTATTGGCTGAACCTGGGCATACTAGCATCATCTTTTTTGTGGAGTTTTAGGACCTGTTGGGCCCAACACTGCTTAGTATATTTGATCCTAAATATTTTGAAATACAGATAAATTTCAACAGGTTGTTTTGTCTTTTTGTTCTTAACTTCCTAATGCTGGCTTCTCTGGCTGTCTGCTAGTTGCTGTCATTCACGGCCAGACATTCTTGAACTGCTGGGTCACAGATAGTGGCACCACTCCTGCTAACATGGTCAAGTCCAAGACTGCCTCATTATTGGACTCTCTAGACTATTTTCACAAGACTTGAAGTTTGAAACAAGCAGAGACTAAGGGTTCAGGTCTATATTGGGTTGTTGCCAATCTGTTCATAGAGAAAGTAATTAGTCAAAGAGTCTGTGCCACATGAAAGATTTACGGAATATTGGATTGTGCATGGAAAAATGCCTGACACGCCCCTTTTCCAGGGAAAGGCCATATTTATGCTAGAATAGTTTATGTCAGGTTTGCTGACAGAGTGGCTAGAGTAGCTGCAACCAGTAGACCAGCAACTTAACAGACAAATGCGATCTAAATCTACAATCAAATTACTGTCTTTCAAACAAGAAAATGCAACTCTAGACGACACCTTAGGAGGCTGACGCTTCAATAACTTACACTCCGATATTCCTAAAGTCAAAATATCTAGACATTTAGAATAGCATGAAGTAAGCTATTTATTTATTTTTTACACAGTAACGAAGGGAACCCAGGTTAACGCTGAACATTTTGACCAACATTGACGCAGATCCATTAACCTTACCGATCATTTCACCCAATACATTTCACGCTGTAAACTGGTGGGTCAAACAATTCAATTCATATTTCAAGCAATCAAATGAGTGTATTCGCATCCTGGAAACAGCAACATATTTTTTGAGCAGATAAATTTTTTTCCAACGCTGTTATTGACACATAAGAGCTCATCAGGCATTTCTGCTTGATACAAGACTACAAAGCACATATGAATATGACGAATGTCATGTGCTAAAACATATTTTCAAATATTTTCATTAATATAGCCAATAATTGGATTTTAATTAAATTTAGCACTGCACTTTGTCTATTTACCCAATTGTGTGCGCAAAATTTGGTAATAATCCAAGTCTAAATTTTTTGATATCAGTTGGACAAAAATGTCTTCAGAAGGACAGAAGGATGGATGGACAGATTCCTTGATAACAGTATACCCCTGCCCTTTGGGTCGGGGGGTATGAAAATAATTACTAACTAGCGCATTTTGTGTCAAATCAGACAGAATTTGCGAAGTGTGTTGTTCACAGACTCAGATTTTGTATGAATTTTTTAACATGACATTTGGGACCAAAAACTATATTACACAAAATATTTGGTCAAAATTTTGAAAATTTCATATATTTTTTTACTTTTGGGAAATTTGGCAGTTAAAGCATTGAAAAATAGTAGCAAAGCCACTGCGCCTGCTTGCCCAGACGTGGCCAAAAAGGAACGCCCCCTATTGGCGAAAGTACTGGTCCGATTGGGCTCAAAATCGAACTTGGTCTTGACCTTATGATATGAAATAAAAGGATTGGTGAAAAACTGAAGATGCTAGAGCGCAGACAAGCCAAAAGTTTAAGCACGCATGCACGGACGCACGACAGACCACCACTAAAGACCCCGAGCATAGCATAAGTCCCTTGGACTTGTTGGCCAAGCAGGCAAAAAATTTGAGCATCTAGAATAAGGGAGCGAGAGCGGTTAGAAATTTTTCAGAAAAAGCCGCCTGGTGGCCAAACCAAGAATCGCAGCACACCCGAAATTGAACTGGAGCTAGATCTTGGGGCCATATACATGCAAATAAAATATGAAAAGGATCAGTTGAAAACTGAAGGCACATTGCAGTGAAACAATCTGTTCATTTTAAGACCTTTGACCTACATAACCTTTAAATTTACATGAAATCAAAAAACCACTACATCTATGATGAACCCTTGGCAAAACAACCTACAGTAAAAATTTGAGCATCTTAGCTCGTAGAATCAGGGAGCTAGAGCATTTCACGTTGTCCAGAAAAACTCGACTGGCGGCCAAAGCAAGAATCACAGCACAGCCAAAATCAAACTCAGGGTAGATCTTGGGCCCATGTATAAGCATATAAAATAGGAAATGAATTCGTTGAGAACTGAGGGCGCTTTGGCACTGAAACAAGACCGGCACATTATTAAATTTGACCCAAATAACCTTTAAAATGAGGACAAATCAAAAACCCATTTCATATATGATGAACCCTAGGCAAAACAACCTGCAGTAAAAATTTGAGAATCTAAGCTTTTAGAATAAGGGAGCTAGAGCTGTTCAAAATTTTTCAGAAAAAGCCACCTGGTTGCCAAACCAAGAATCGCAGCACACCCAAAATCGAACTCGGGCGAGATCTTGGGCCCATATACATGCATACAAAATATGAAAAGGATCTGTGGAAAACTGAAAGCTGTATCACGCTGAAACGACAATATCTCCAGAAATATAATCCCTAGAGTCCTGAAATTTGATGTGCATACAGATAAAATTGTTTCCTCAATATTTACTTGAAAGGTACAAATAAAGGTCAGGTTTTCAATCCTTTGTCCCTGAAGATGGCATAAAATGCAACATTTTCAAACTAGGGTGGTATTTGAGACTCATAATACCCCCCCTGAGTTTATATGCATGAAAAAAAAATTTTCCCCCCAAAAGGGCAATCTTTGATTTTACAACAGGTTTTCTGGGCTTTAACATCAGCAGAATCAGAGATGGAGAAAGTATGGCAAGTGAAGGGTCAAAATTTTCACCACTTTGAAATTCCAAAATGTTGGTGCGAACCCTTTCATAGGTCAGAGGAGTAGTTGTGTGCATATCCCATGCAAATTATGCCCGGTAAGGAATTCACATGTAACTCAGGCAAAAGGAAGTAAAAAAATCTGCACACTGGATTGAAGCTACCAAACCTTTACTGACTACATGCAACAATTCGACCACTCACAGGGTTTTCATCAGGCAAATGACTGGCAGACAGACAAGAAGACCAATATATAGGGTGGGTATCTACCTGGTCATTGGAAGATGAGGTATCAGCGGACAGCGAATTGAGTACAGACACCTTGTCACAATATACAGCGAGCGCCTACCCTTTAAAGAGACTTAGTAATCAAATGCAAATGAACAAAGAGGGCAAGAACAAAACATCAATACATCAATCGCAATACAACAACAAAATACGTAGAGAAAATCTACCCATTGGTATGATCACTGTTGGCAAGTAATTACCAAAATATAGGCTTAACAGTGACCAGTCAAAAATATTACAAGAGCAAACACAGCAAGCAATAAATTCTATTGTTTGAATTAATATAGAGAAAATGGCTCTCTCATAGTAGAAATATTTATTATGAAATTATTCCACATGATTATTGACAAATTGTTTTTACTCGAAGAATTAAATTTATTGCTCACTGTGTTTGCTCTTGTAATAGCTTTGACAAGTCACTGTTTGGCCTCAATCAGATATCTGTTTGTTTCCAAATGTGCATGTTCTGTGCACCATTCCAGTGTACCAGCACCTAGGGGAGGACATTATACACTAGACAGGAAAGCAACATAACCATTGAAACAGCTTTTGAGCACTTTTAGTTCAGCATTGATCGACTGCCAAAGTTGCTCAGTTGTTCAGTTTGTCTTCAGCGATTTGTGCAAGAACATGCAAATGGAGATATTCAGCTTACCATACTTTCCCTATCTCACATCTTGTTAAATGTAAATACGAGGACAATATACCAGACACCTGGTAACTTTGTCACTTCATGAGTCCACATTGCCATTTTGGAATGTCAAAATAGTGAAAATTTTGACCCTTTGCATGCCATACTTCTCATGTCACTGATAATGTTGGTGTTAGAGCCCTGAAAAGGTGCTATATAATCAATGAAGGATTGTAGATTTAGGAAAAAATATCAAATTTTTTACAGATATAAACTCAGGGGAGTATATAAAGCCCCCAATACCACCCTCATTCAGGGGTGTAAGTAGGGTTTGACAAAATAAGAGGAAAGTGGATTAGAATATGTAGGGTCCATTTTGCACATTGTAGACAAAAATGGTCAATTGAAATTTCCATTGATAGATGGGGAATGGTCCAATCCAAATTTTAAGAATGAATCAAAATCCCTGAAAATGGCCAATTGCCCAAACCCCGTCTTTCCTATTACATGCATAATACTGTTGGCTAAAACAGTGGCTGACACATTTGAAAATATTGATAATATATTGCAAATCAGATTTTCTTCTTGCAGATGGATGTTAAAGCACTCTGCCCACTATTTCTTCTATCTGTTTGGTTCAATAAACCTATTATTGGACACTGAGCATAAGTGGCAGATATGGGGCATGAAAAATCAAGATCATGAATCTGATAGGATCTCAATTCATCTCATCAAATACACATTCTACAGTCACAAGTCAGAAGTCACTAGTTCAACTTCTGCTTCTTGGCAATGTGTACAGTCCCTGTCAAAATTTGTCAAAGCTGCATCAGCTTCTTTTTGAACATCGTTTCAAATTAAAATATGAATTGAATTCATCATTTACGGATTATCCGGATTTGGCGCGTTTGCGAAGAACAAAGGTGTATCTTTGTGCAGATGGACTGTCCGCCAGTGGACGTGGAGATACAACTTTCTGCACGCAGTTACAATATTCTATCACTAGATGGCACACCAGGATCGGTCGCGGGAGTTTTGTGCGCGTTGTAGGCCATTTGCAGAATGAATGCTGACCGCGTTATCCATCGCATCATCTTGTCAGAAGTGGGAGCTCAAGTAGGCGAGCAATTAACCGTTGCGATATACAAGTATCTATCTTGTATCTACATGTTGAGTGTATATTTCCTTTTACTTTGCAACATCAAGCATTTCACAACACAGCTAACAGCTGTGCTTAGCGTCAGAAATATGAGTTAGCTGGCCAGCTACGGCATTCGCAAATGCTATTTGACATGAGCTTAAAAATTTGATTTCAACTTGCTAGCGTTTACCCTTGGAGCAGTTGTTAGATTTAGAACAAGATAAAGTTTAGCCATTCCTGTACTTTATTTCAGTGGGACTCTAAAAATAAAGGCTAAATTGAATAATTCTTTTGTGTATTTGTATCGTTTTGTCTGTCACAAACAAGAGACGTTGCGGTACCACCTGTGACACCGGATCTGAGCAGGGTTTGTTTTCAGCCAAAATACACTACATGAAGGGCAGAGCGCCCCCACTCTCCCCGAACAAGTTACAAGTCAATTAATCTAACCATAAGAGAGCCCTGAACTCTTTACAGTGCGTGCATAGAAGCGGGTCCTACTTTCATTGTCTTAAGTGAATCTGTGCGCGGAGCTTACAAAATGCCGCTCTAATTAAAATCCGGACAGCGACTGCTTTTATGCGGGCAGGCTTCGATCTTGATGCGTAAAAACCGCGGAAATGATATTTTCATATTATTTTACGAGGATGGTATTTTACAAAACTGCGGAAACGCCAAGTTTGACACCCATACGAGTCATTGGAAAATTTTGCATTTCTGCCATTTTCAGTGATAAATCATTAAAAGCCTGACCTTCATTTGCGCCTTACAAATGTTTGTTCCTTGTGGAAACAATTTTATCTGGGTGTAAACCAAATTTCAGGACTCTACGGATTATATTTCTGCAGATATTGAACCTTAAAAATGGATTGTCAGCCAAGATGCACTTTCCAGTGTGAAAATTCCAAATTACCCAAGGGTGACAAAATATGAAATTCTAAAATTTCACACAAAATATTTTGTACAGCTTAGTTTTTGGTCCCAAATCATCTGCATGCAATGTCTGAACCAAAATCTGAGTTGGTGAGCAACATCACTATCTGAATTGACACAAAATGACCCAACTGCTGTTGTGGTTTTCCGACTAGATGTTTACAGATTTTTAAGGTTGCCTTGTTCGTGAGTAATTGGAGGGAGACAAAATCATCAGAAGCCATCTTTATTCCCGGTGAGCAGTCCCTGGCCAGGCAGTACTAATTCGGCATTCTTTACAGAGGAATACTTATGGGAAAAACTCAACCAACTTTGCTCCAATCACAATTCATGGGTTGTAACCATCTTGTCTTTAACTTTTTTTTACTCTCCAACTTTGTTTTGTTAAACCATGGTAGAAAATTTTCAGTATAGGACTTCAAAATATAAATGGAATATATAATAGAATGGACAGGAACATTACAGTGTATAAGTGGAAAAACACTTTCAGATGAATAGGATACAAGCAGATACATAAATGATTCAATTGATTATATTTTCAGTAACAACTAATGATGTTACTGAACAAATATTGATCAAAGCTACAGAAATCAAATACATCCTCTGATTATGTTTTTGAATCAACTAACCAGAAGCCTGCTTACTAATCAAAACTACAAAAGTGCATTGCTTATGCGTGTGTGAGCTGCTCATGCATGTGTGAATTGAATTGCTTATATGTGTGTGTGTGTGTGTCTGTGTAACTGCTGCCTACATAATATGGTTATTATGATTATTGATTATGGTTATTCAACATGGCAATTGATCTACTGATGAATATGATGAGAAATATTGAAATATAATCCTCAACACTGCACCTTGAAGATCCTCCAGGAGCCGGGCATAGAAGATACCAAGTGCAGAGGAGGGGGGCTCAACAGTGTGCGCATGAAAAGTGATTGACACGGTGTCAGAACTCCACCTGGCTATGATTGGTTCATTTGCTCAGGTCCTGCGTTTTCTTGCCAATGCCATTAGAATCACACGCAAGAGCCAAATTTACCTGATTTATTTATTTTTTTCTCACAGATTACCTGTCTCATGTAAACTGCCAGTGTCGTAATAATTTCAGTAAATATGGAAAAAGTTATTTTTATAAAATTTACTGACTGCATATTTAGCTGTCTAATTATTTAAAAATAAATAAATAACCAAACAAAGCTTTGAAGCAGTCTTATTGACCCTTTAAGTGCTGGTCGCAGCTCTGGAAATATCAACAATCATAACAGCAGCAGATGACGGCTATTTTCACATGGAAGTTTCCATTCGCAACTGCTTGTCGCGGCAAAAGATGTTTTGGAGGATAGGTGTGTTTCACCGTATCAATCAGATTTTAGTAATTACGCAGCCACGTTGGGGACTGAATGCTACGGGCCCTGGAGTGTGCATTATTACAATTTTTTTGAACTGCATGGTCATCCTATGAATCATTACAACATTTTTGTTTTGTGGATTTTGGCTGCACGTCGTTTCAAAATGCCAGCATTCAACTTGTGAAGTGATGGCAGTGAGTTTAACGACTAAAATGCTGAAAATGCAGATATTTTGTTTGCTGAAAGTGAAGCTCTGAGGAACAATAAATTATGATCTGATCAATTCAGCGCTGAAGTGTGCCAGGAGCCATGTGTTGGTATTTTATAAAAAAATTATTTAGCTCTTACAAGGTGAATATTAAAGCATGCTAGTAGGTTAGGCCGATCTGGAAACAGGTTGGCTACGACCAATTTTAAATGAACAAGTAAGTCGTTTCACCCTAATAGATGGTGGACAAATTACAGGACTCAGTCATTGAATCATCTTTCCACACAAACAGCCTCTGACCATGCTTTAATTGTCTTTGACATCAGGTCCAAGTAGCCAAACAAAGATTTTGTTCAAGCCCCAATTTAAGTCATCAAGGAAAATAACTTGAATCTATAACAGAATGTAAAGGCAAGGTTTTGGGCATTTAAAATAATGACTAACCATTTCCATTGTCCGGTGTCTTCCTTCTTGGTTTCATCATCACACTTCTGTTCAACACAATCCTTCCCAGTTTTCTTTTTCTTCTTTTTGGGTTCATCAATATCAGGCTTTTCCTTTTTTCGCTTTTTATGACTTGATTTTCCCTCAGCTTGAGCTTTTCTCAAAGACTTGTCATCCTCTGACCCCATGCTACCAGTCTTCTCCCTTTGTTCGTTGTGCCTCTTCCTGTTCCTCTTAGGACTGCCCCCGTGTACTTTCTCCCTGCTGGGTTCACCTTCAGTGCTTTCCCAATTTCCCTTCAGTTCTTCCTTCAAAGGTTTCACCTCTGCTTGGGATTTTTCAGAGATTTCTCCTTTATCTGCATCAATGGCATCCTTGTTTTTTGACTACAGTTTGTAAGAGATTGCAATCAGCACAGACAGGCAATATTGCGTCGTAAAGTAGACCTATCAATCGATCATTCTCCAATGGCTTATCATCTAAGGTCTAATAGACAATTCCCATTCTAATAGCATAACAAACAGATTAAAATTCAAGAGTGAATATGATATGAAAATCAGAGAAACGCTGATTAACTACCTCATGGCCATAGAATATCCCTTTGTCATCCATTCACATTCCATTCCATTCATTTTATCAGCAAAAAAAAGAAAAGAAAGTGTGTTTCATTCCCACTGCTGAGATGGATAATTTATGAAATTTAAGACCATTCACCTCGTTTTTCTTGGATTTACTATGAGGAGACTTGTCCTTTTCATGCTGAGATTCATTCTTGGAGCTGTTGAAAGAAAAAAACTTAATTGGAGATGGAAAGAACATCCCTTTAAGGAGCTGTACCATTCTTAATTGCCAAAACAGAGTAGGGGCTTTTCCAATAAAGCCCACTTTCATTGAGAGCCCATATTATGTGCTGAGACAGCAGAGACATTTTTGATGAAATCAAAGAGTAATAGAATTGTTTGACTTCAGCAGTTCACCTAAATCTAATTAACAGCTGGCATCTAACTCATTTCAAGCAACCGCCAATACAAAAAATAAAAAAAAACCTGGATGTTGCAATCAAGCCCCATTTCCGATGCTTTATGGGATAGTTTAGTGGCCAAGTCTCTTTCGGTCCTGCATAGCTGCAGGGGAAAAGTTGCAAAAGCCTGTTTGTTTACGGACACTTGGCCGTTCGATACAGAGCATGGAAGCCATATTAATTCTTTGTGCATCCAGTGGTACTTCTTGGCTTGACTTTAGTTCAAGAATCACTGATGTTGATCAGTGCCTCTCAAACCTCTCCTGGAGTACCACCTCTCCCGCACTTCTAGATATCTCCATGCTTGCACAGATGATTCTAATGATTTGCTCATCATCAAGCATCTTCATGGGTTTATGAGTTGATCATTTGAATCACTTGTGCTGAAGGATGGAGAGGTACTCCAGGAGAGGTTTGAGAAACGGTGATGTACAGTGCTGTGCATTTTCCCCCTTCCTGATTTCTTATTTTTTAACATATGTCACACTTAAATGTTTCAGATAAAACTAATTTTAATATTAGACAAAGATAACTTCAGTAAATACAAAATGCCATCTTTAAATGATGATTTCATTAACAAAGGGAAAAAAAGCCATCCAAACCAAATTGCCCCCCATGTTAAATCATGAGCTAATGCTGATTCGCCACAATTTGAGTTCAATTTCACTAGCCACACCCAGGCCTGATTATAGCCAGACCTGTTGAATCAAGAAATCACTTAAAATAGCTTACTTCACTTCATCAGGTAGTTCTAAAAGATCTGAAAAAGCAACGCATCATGCCATGATTCAAACAAATTCAAGAACAGATGAGAAACAAAGTCATTGACATCTATTAGTCTGGAATGGGTTACAATGCCATTTCTAAGTCTTTGGGAGTCCAGTGAACCATGGTGAGAGCCATTACCCACAAATGGACAAATCTTGGAGCAGCAGAGAACCGTCCCAGGAGTGGCCAGCCTACTAAAATTACTCCAAGAGTGCATCAACGACTCACCCAGGAGGTCACAGAAGATCCCAGAACAGCATCTTAAGAATTGCAGGCCTGCAGGTGTTTATGATTCAACAATATGGAGGAGGCCGGGTAAAAATGGCATCTATGGGAGAGTTCCAAGGCGAAAACCACTGCGAAAACCACACAAAGGCTCGTCTCACATTTGCCAAAAAACACCTAGATGATCCCCAAGACTCTTGGGAAAATATTCTGTAGACTGACGAGTCAAAACTTGAACGTTTTGGAAGGTGTGCGCCCCGTTACATCTGTCATCAAACTTGCATAGCATTTCATAAGTCGACATGGTCTACAACATCCCCCGCCAATCGTGCGCTTCTTATTTTCGAACTCAATCAAGGCCTTTATGGTCTGAAGCAACACACAAAATTTGGTTATTGCATCTGTTGCAGTTTCTGAGTAAGGTTGTCCCCTTTACCTCGGGCGGATGGTCAAACCTATATCCCCCTCACACTTCGTGTTGGCGGGGGATAAAAATAGGACCAAGGGTCTTGTAGCTTACCAGCAAGCAGTCTTATAGTGATGATACAAGTTATGAAAATTTAATGTGAAGTTTGACATTTGAATCAATAAAAATTAGGGCTAACGCGTTAATTAATCGCGATTAATTTAAGCGCATTAAAAGTAACTGCCACTATGAGGCAGACAGACTTTCTTGCTTTTTACTTTTTCTATGAGTCATACCTAATGATGGTCATTTGAAATGCTTCCGGGAAGAAAACTGATTTGAAGTCCACTAATTACCAGCGAGGTTGGACAGCCTCCATTGCCTTGGCATAATTAGCTCACCTTAAATTATTTCCTGAGTACTTTGTCTTAACTTGCAATCAAGCCATTTATTCAGCCAACTGACTAATTAAAATCAAAATGTGGCCTATAATGATTCAGAAGTGATAATGAGAAGCAGACGGACCTAACCAGGTTGCCGTGTTAGATTGAGAGATTCAGTGTCTCACAGGAGAGTGAATGACCCTCATATTTGGAGGATTAATTTATATATTTTCAAGGGGAAACGTTACAGAAAGGAAACCTAAATAAATTGTACAGTAGTCCTTGTACAATATGTGTAGCAGTGTAGATTTACTGAATTGTCCAAATAACTGAACAAACAGTCTATTTCCAAAATGGGTGGCAATAAAAGTGAGTACACCTCACCAACATGCCAAATTGTGTCCATTGTGTCAATATTTATTGTGACTGCCATGGTTATCCAGCACTGCCTTGATTCTCCTCGGCATGGAATTCACCAGAGACGCACAGGTTGTTGCTGGGATTGTCCTCCACGACATCATCATGTAGCTGGTAGATGTTGGACACCTGCTGCTGATCCAACTTCCTCTTGAGGATGGCCCACAGGTGCTCAATGGGATTTAGGTGTGGAGACATACTTGGCCACACCATAACTATCAATGAAGTGCAGCTCCCCAGGACCAGAAGCACTCATGCAGCCCCAGACCATGATGCTGCCACCACCATGTTTGACTGTAGGCAGTACACACTTGTCTTGGTGGTACTCACAGGGGGGCTGCCACACCTGCTGGACCGCATCTGAACCGAACATGTTTATCTTGGTGTCATTAGACCACAGAACATGGTTCCAGTGGTTCATGTTCTTGGACTGGTTGTCTTCAGCAAACTGTTTTCGGGCTTTCTTGTGGGCTTGCTTCAGAATAGGCTTTCGTCTTAGCTGATGGCCATGCAGACCGACTTGGTGCAGTGCAATTCGTATGGTCAGAGCACTGACAGGCTGTTCTCCCACTGCTGCAACCTCGTAAGCAATGCTGCCAGCACTCCTGCGTCTGTTTTCTAAAGCCAACTTGTGCACCTGACCCTGACGAGACCTGTTCTGACTTGAACCAGTCTTGGAAAACCGCTGAATAACCTTGGCCACCATGCTGTAGCTCAGTTCCATGGTTTCAGAGATCTTCCAGTGTCTTAGACAATCTTTGTGGAGAGAAACAATTCTCTTTTTCAGATCCTCGGTGAGTTCTTTTCCATGAGGAGCCACGTTGACCATCCAGTGACCAGAATGAGAGCATGAGCATGGCACCCAAAGCACCAGCATATACAGACACGGCGCTTGGCATACGCTTATCACGCACTGCGCGTAGGGCACCAACTGCTTGGGGGGGCACCAAAAAAATCAAGCCCATAAAAAATTATAATAATAATAACAGTATTTAATATTTAAAATAAAAGTTTGTAAAGCATGTTAATAAATATAAGTAATACAAAAATAACGTAGGCTTATTTACGCTAAAAAAGATTAATCTCCTGCGCGGCCCTCTCATCGGTCTACCTTTGGTGCCCCCTCCCCCATTCCCTAGTAGATTGCTCCATTATGCTTCAATCGCAAATTTGGCAGAAGTTTATTCCGGAGATCTGGACATGTCATCGAAATCGAAAAGGCATCAAGAGTCGGGGGCGGAAAAGCGGAAAAGAAAAAAACTGCGAGATGATGCTCGCGCGTCACTGGCAGGTAAGACAATGTTTCAATTAACAATGATTTATTTTGTAACAGCTACGTTTACATGACCACAATAATCCGATAACTGGGAATAATCGGGTAATGGCAATAATCTGATTTGACGCGTTTTCATGTACTTCAGACATGTGATAATCGGAAAAACCTGGTTTACATGGTTCAGTCAATAGTTCGATTTCTTTCCAAGTACATGACGTAAAACTCTTGGTCTCAGCATAGGCCTTCCTCCCCTCCTACCAAAAACCCGTGCTTGCTGGATGTGCGTTAGGAGTAAGGACTGGTGGGAGAGAGTTTTTGTGAAACTCTCAATGAATTTTTTAGATGCAAAATGAAGAGAGAATTTCAGGATGTCGCGGGGATCATTCGTGAAACTGTGTGATGAAATGAAGGATATCATGAGCCCAGAAGAGATGACCGCTGTACCTCTAGAAATGCGAGTGGCGATTGCGTTATATGAGCTCGCTAGTTGCAGAGAGTATAGGCTGATAGCGAATCAGTTTGGTTTCCATAAAGCGTCTCTAGTTAGCTACATCCGTTTTTCTATTTGTACACATTCGCAGATGTATCCCTGTCAGTTTCCTCAGCTGAGCGAAGCTTCTCCAAACTTAAACTCATTAAAACATACCTGCGCTCATCAATGGGCCAGCAGCGTTTAAGTGGTCTGGCTGTCATCAGCATCAATGGGGAAATTGCTCAGAAACTGTCATATGATGACCTGATAGCTGATTTCGCAGCCCGAAAATGCAGACGTGTGCCTCTGTAGGGCCTTTAACAACTGGTGCTTGCATTTTAAAATATGTATTTAAAGTTCCTTACTCAGAACTGTGATAACAGTTAAAAAAATGTTTATTTGTTAATAGTCGTGGAATTTTTTTAAATTTAGATAATTTATTTTTATTTGAGTATTTGATGCTATTGTTTGTGTTTTATAAAGACTTAATTATTGTTATTTATCTCTTAATAATAATAATACTAATAATAATAATAATTACCATTATTGTTATTATTATATTATTATTATTATTTATCTCTATCTCAGTTTTTGAACCTATTGACAACTTATTTTGTAAAATAAAGCAAAACTGACAAATACTCAGATATTGTTCATTTCTGTCAGGGGTGGGTGGGGCACCAAAATGGCAAGTGCCGGCCCTGAGCATATAAACCCTCAACATGTTACACAACCTCACATGGCCCGGTCAAACAGAAAAAAAGCATGAACATGATGAAAAAGACATGTTTCATTACTTAGTTGACAATTACCAAGTGGGGGTGTGCACTCACTATTCTTGCCACACATTTTGGAAATAGTGACTGTTTGTTCAGATATTTGGACAGTGCAGTAAATCTACACTGCTACACATATTGTATGATGACTACTCTAGAACATATTCAAGTTTCATTTCTGTAACATTGTCACTTGAAAAGATTTAATCAATTAATTGTCGAAATGTGAGAGGTGTACTCACTTTTGTGAGATACTGTATGACACTCAGTTTACCCCCACGGATCAACAGTTGCCCATTTCCGATGCACCAGCTATATTCAATTATTTATTTATTTATTTTTTGGAAACCTTTGTTCAGTAATCCCAATACTATGCATTACATATTATGAAAAAATGCTCTACAGTAATGAATAAACATGAACAAACTGACACAAAGATACATCATCTATAATTTCACCACTGGGGAACGACGTTACGTCATAATTTGCATGCACTCAATTCACTAAAAGTAGACTGCGAAAAGAAATCATGTAGGCTATTTTACAGTTATAAGTTAACATAAACTGACCAATAATGATGTTTAGGACCCTGCTATCCCTCGCATCAGTGGCTCGTCTACAATAACGAAAAACTTCTTCCCACTGATCTTCTGTAGCACGGTAGAGTTGTGTTGTTCAAACATTCAGGACAGGTGAATTTGACGAAGGTTTCTCACATTTTCGCACACATTTGCGTCTTTTCATTGTCTTTGAATTTAATCAGGTTGCGCGAATATTTTGTTTAGCGTTCAGTGGAAACGTGGCTTTACAAACAGCATTTCCGTCAAATCATGTCGATTTCCACAAAATTCCACATTTAACAATAGATTCCATTTTTATTGGCCAATTTCGTGATTCCATCCGCGATTCCGTGATTGCGGATATCATAGGGCCCTATAATACAAACACAAGCCTAAGCTCTGAAGTAGTTTTGGTAATACAAGTCATTGAAAATTCAATTTTGGACACGTGACCTGCATACAGCGATGCAACACAAACCAGAGCTCTGCTCATCATCTGCTTGTTTCTTTTTTTTTTTTTTTTTTTTTACAGCAAACAGCATTTCTCGTGCCAATTACTCGTTATGTCATGGCAAACAAAACTAGTTCACATGCGAGACGAAGAACGGTCTGCGACTAAAAAGAAATTCAGAGAGACTACTTCAATGGACAAAGAGCTAGATAGTGCTCTGCTAGCTGCAGGTAAGCTAGCTCTCAGCGAGCAAAGGCTAGAACTGCAAGAGCTCGTTAAAACTTCGGTAGGTGAAGCACTATAAAGGCATTTTGACACCTCCGATAAATGATATTAAACACAAACTTGAGGCCATGACCGACAAAATTTCCTCAAATTCCGCAGAACGAACAACATGAAGGGTCTATCAAATGTCTTGAATCTAGATGTGATGGCACACAAGCTGCAGCTCGCTCTGACTAAGTCGGCTGACATGGAGGACAGGAGCCACCGGTCAAATTTAAGGTTGGTCAGGGAACTGAAGGGGGTGACGCAGTTTCTTTTCTTGAGGCCAACATCCCAAAATAGCTCCCTTTATTCAATGGACATCGCATCAGCATCGAAAGAGCCCGCCGCATCTACTCCTGCAATAACAGAGTAACCAAGTCACCTCGAACTCTAATTTCCTCGCTGTTGAATTACAGGGACCGACAGCTGAGAGGGCATCATGCATGACCATGCCAAAATCAGCTTTTATCCCAACTACAGCCTAGCAACGCTTTTATACTATAGACATAGAGGGGAAATCCCCCGGTATCTCCCTCTCCTAGGGATTCCCATTTTGAACCCAAGCCAATTCATCCACAGGTGTCCCGAATCCTGAGTGACACTATTATCATATTGACATTCAGGGGGGATGCCCACTTTTGAACTCAAGCCAATTCATCCACAGGAGTCCTGAATTCCAAAAATACAGATGCCAGACCGCAAGAGAAAGAAGCACGTAATCTGCATCATAACGTGAGCGACGCCATTATGCTCCATCTTGCAGGCGACTTTGTGTTCCCCTGAGCGCGACAAGTCAGCGCAGCGTACACCCCTCGATAGTTACTTAGTTTTAGTTGTTATGAAAAACATTGGTCGCGTGACAGCCGCCTAGGTGTTTATGGAAACGCAATAGCCACTTGATGACATCATAGAGGTTCACGTTATGGCATCATAATGGTTCATTGTTCATTATAATACAAAGGAGAAGTTACATAAAACAATATGCTTCATCATGCAGGCGTCTCCGTGTTCCACCAAGTGTAGAATGTCAGCATAGCGTCTTTCCCTTGATCGTTGCTTCCTGCCCGACACGATCTGGTGTGCGATTCCCATTAGCACAAATGCCAACGCAGTTGGATCCAATGACTGCATATGGTCACAGAATTGGAAGCTTATCCCTGCTATACTCAGATCTGCGCAGCATCCTGCCAGATTTTGCTTATTTAGTCAATTTTATTAGCACAATTGTGGAACGACCCTTTCTGCGCAGCATCCAGCCAGCTGATAGAATTGACCTGCTCAGATTTCGCTTGTTTAGTCATTTTTCACAGACATATTGGTGGAACTAACTTTTCCGCTTTGATTGTATTTAATGTAATATTCATCTTTGTTGTGCTGTAGCCTACAAAGTACAGCCATGAAAGCCATAAATAGATTAAAAATGCTGAAAATTGAGACCCTCCACAGATTCTTATGTGTTAAAGTTACATAAAATAGAACTCGTGGATCCCCACGGACAAAGTGCTAGTTATGAGAATAGCAGCCTACATGGACTAACAGGTATGCTAGTTCACTCATCAGGCTTAAATTTAAACACCTTGCTTGTCAATTGTTACCGTTTGTGAGCTTTTCTGATGACCAGAAACTTCGGACGTAAAGCATGTTTGTTTGTATGTTTTGGGATCAGGGCACTGCTTTTAATTAAGTCCGCATACGTTTGCTCACCATCTGCATAACCACGAGTTGCGGGTGGTTGATGCATCGCTTTAGAAGAGTCACGTCTCTTGCTTTTCCTTATTTCTTTCAAAAGAAAGGGATAATGCCCTTGCAGTTTCAGTCTGTGTATATGGTTTTACTGCTCACGGATTTATGTTTTATGGCAGATTTGAAGCGTTTATGTGAACTCAATTGCAAGGCATCAATACTTGACCTGTTAATGTGGAGTTTTGGGCCTTCGAGTCGAGCTAATTGGCAATACATGATACAGCAGTGTGAAGAAAAACTGATGGTTGACCTGAATATAATGAGCTGGAATGTGCGCGGTCTTAACGGTCCTATTAAATGAACGAGGTGTCTAGAGTTCTTACATCGTCATAACCCCGATGTTGCTTTAATTCAGGAATCCCATTTGAAACGAGAGGACATCCATCGCTTTCAGAATAGACGATATAAGGTGCTAACCTGCTCCTGTGCTAGTAATAAATCCAAAGGTGTGCTTATAGTAGTGAAAAGATCTGCCCAGTTATCAGTGCATTTGACCAGGAATTCTACCAAATCATTACGTACATCCGGGATAACATGAGATTCGCACGCTCCGCCACGGTTCAGTGCACTTTTCCTACGTCGTGTGTTCGGTGGCAAGATTTTTGCCTCTCCGAGACCTCTGAGTTTCGCTACCCTTTTCTAAGGTAAGCCTTATAAGTTCACTTAATTTTCGTTTATTTTGACAGTTGACGTGTTCTACTATATCATTTAAGTGGTGTGACGTGTCACACATCCAACTCGGCATTCTAGAAGCCAAAGTTGTTTCACAGAACTGAAGCGAGAGTACAAACGAGCTTTGTATCTCTCTTTTCCGCTTCAGGTTCTGCTGCTCTTTGGCAACCATTTGGTTTGCCAGATAGCCTTCTGAATTGCCTCGCTGGACTGTGACGTGTCACAACTCAGAACTCTCGTAATGAGCTTGTGAGCATCTGCGTCGCGTACAACGAGTTTGTGAGCGAAATTGTTCATCGGGTAAACTCTAACCCTTTGACCGTCGATCATTGTTTTGTAGATCGATAATGTCTGACACTGAAGGGGAATCTTCAGCACCTGTTTCGCTGACACAAATGTAAGCCCTGTTCTCCGACTTATTGTCGGAAACTAAGAATGATATTCTCCAACAAGTCCAAGAGTCTATTGAACAGATTTACACGGACTTTGAGTATACCGAGGAGACTGAGAATCCTGTTGAACAGGATAATTCACAGGCTAACACACTAAGTGAAGCTGGCTCCAGCCATTCACTAGCAGCCAAGTTTGATGAATTTAATAGAAAATCTAATGAGGATGAAGCCCCAACTGATGACTTCAAATCCTTAGTTGGAGTTCAGTACAGCAGAAAAAACCTCACCTGCACTTAACAATTCTTTGGCAGAGATTGTTAACAGTTTACTGAAAGACAAATTGGCCAAAGAGAAGGTGACAGAGCTTCAAGGGAAATATTTGAGGCCGGAGAATTGGCCTAATTTGGTATCTCCCAAGATAAACAAACAGATTTGGCAGCAACTGCGCCAAGAAAGAAGAAATACAGATTCTGCTCCAAAAGGCTCAAGCTCTTTTGATGTCTGGGTTGTATGCTGTTCTGAAAATTTGCAATGAAGCTAAAGGGGATGGAAGGAATACCATGACTCACGCAGCAGTGCTTCTTTTGTCTGCGAACAGAGAGTTTAACCTGAAAAGAAGGGACCTTGTATGCCCTGACCTGAACAAGCAATATGCAGCTCCTTGTAATCCATCAACTACGATTTCCACTTTCCTGTTTGGAGACGAACTGAACAAAGAGGTGGAAGAACTCACAAAGTCAAACAAATTAAGTGTGAAAGTAACTCCAGCGTACAGAACCGTACAAATCTGCAATGCATAGAGGTGGCCGTGGCAGAGGTAGATTCAAGCAGGATGGAAGGGGAAAATACTCCAGGTCAGCTCCTTTTAGGGGCAGGCCGGGGCCAGCCGAGGCCCCAGCAGTTCACAAAGTCTCCACAAGCCAAGCCTCAATAGGGCCTACTGCTAAGGTGGGTGATTTGCACAATGCCTGCCTTTCAGTTATCAGGGATCGAACCCCATTTAAAGCAGGGGACTTGAGGGATTATGTCAATGAGTGGACGAAGATTACAACTGATCCATTTGTTCTGGATGCAGTTGCTCATTGCCATATTGAGTTTGACTGTATCCCTGATCCAGTGATCAATGTTTCTAGATCACATGCATCATTCAATCAACACGAACAGCAAAATTATTGACAATGAAATTTTAAAATTTCTTGACAAGGGTATCATCAAACTATCTGATTTTGAGCCAGGTGATATTTTGTCGCATTTGGTCCAAGCCTGAAGTTGCTAAACACATTAATGTGCTAGAATTATTAGCTGTGAAATTTGCATTATCATCCTTGTTGGATGCGGAAACAAATGTTCACATTAGAATTATGTGGAATAATACCACTGCTGTAGCTTATATTAATGCCATGGGTGGTTGTAAGTCTGTAGCATTCAATGCTGTTGCTGTGGAAATATGGGATTGGGCCATTAGCAAAAATATCTGGCTCTCAGCTGCACACATTCCAGGTGCCAGTAATGTTGATGCTATCCCGTAATCTGAACTTGGTCCTAGAATGGATGCTTACAAGAAGTGTTTTTAACAGAATTGTTGATGTTTTTGGGTTACCAGATATAGACCTATTTGCTAGTCGGCTGAATGCCCAAGTCGGTGATTACGTCTCATGGAAACCAGACCCAAAGGCAAAATTTATTGATGCTTTTACCATTGATTGGTCTGTGCATTTCTTTTATGCGTTTCCACCATTTTGTCTCGTTTCCAGGTGCATTCAGAAAATTCACCAGGAACAGGCAACAGGGGTTTTTATAGTTCCCCTGTGGACAAGTCAACCATTTTTCAGTGCAGTTCTGGAAATGCTTATCGATACCCCTCGAGTGCTGAAGGCACATAGTCGCAGTCTGGTTCATCCAACTCTAGTGAATGCACATCCACTACACAATCATCTAGAGCTGTTGGTATGCAAATTATCGGGCAATCCCTGCAAAAGTCGGGACTTCCAGCAGGTATTGTGGATGTCATCATGCAGTCATGGAGGAAAAACACCCACAAGCAGTACAAGGTCTACATTGAAAAATGGATACAGTTTTGTGGTAAAAAATAAATTGATCCATTGTGTCCCATTGTAAGGTGGGTCTTAAAATTTCTGCATGCTCTGTTTGAAAAGGGATTGAGCTATTCAGCATTGAATACTGCTCGCTCGGCAATTTCCAATATTGACTTCAACAATGGCTTAGACTCTAAATCTGTCTCTATTGGCCAGCATCCTCTTATATGCTGGTATCTCAAAGGTGTTTTTTCAACAAAGTCAAGCCTGTTCCTAAGTACAATTACATCTGGCCGGTCAAAAGGGTTCTGGATTATCTTAATGGACTCTGGCCACTAGATAAGATTTCTAGGAAGGAACTTACCTTAAAACTAACCATGCTTATTGCATTGACCACAGGCCAGAGGTGCCAGACTAACTTTTCTTGATATTTCAGAGGGTTATATGCATAAGGATGACAGCTGCTATGATTTTGCATTGACAGAGCACATAAAACAGGACAGGCCAGGAAAGGTTTTTGGAAATCTTTATAGACTTTATAGGTACACCGTGAGGGAGCTCTGAAAACATTGGACTTCTGGTTTCATATATTAAACCTTATGGGGAGGTAACTTCCTCCACTATTGGTCGCTGGATAAAGACATTGTTAGGTCAAGCTGGGATAGATACACAAGTTTTCTCAGCTCATCGTACCAGATGTGCTTCAACAAGTAAAGCAACTTTATCTGTGTCTGCTGATATCATAATAGCTACTGCAGGCTGGAATGAGGAGTCCACATTCAGGAAATTCTATGACAAGCCTGTAGCTCTTACCAACCAAATGAGTGTAGCTGTGTTAAAGCAATGAAAAATTACACATTGTAGAGTTCACTTGATGGTTTGCCAATAAAATGATTGGCGATACTGGCATTTTGTGTTCACTGCTTTAAAATCACATGTTATCCTGGATGTACGTAATGATTTGGTAGAATTGAAAATTAAACGAGACTTACATTGGGAAGTTGAAGTTTGATTGTAATTCTGCCAAATTATTAGTAGTACAGAAGGGTTAACATGAGATGCGCACGCACCGCCGGGGTTCAGTATTTTAACTACATTTTGTGGTCGTAAGAAACCTCTCAAGAGACAGGTTTCGTAGAGGAAAAATATCCCCAGCAGGGTGAGGAGGGTAGAATATGGGCATGTTAACCCTTCTGTATACAAGCGGCCGGTTCGTTTACGCTGCCATAAGCACCGGTGGCTCTAGGATTCTGTAGGCCTCCGTCTACTCACCAAACGAATATGATGCAAATTTTCTCACGGACAAATCAAACACATTACTCTCATTTCAAGATTGCAATTTATTTATAGGTGGGGACTTCAATGCAACCATTGACCCTTTGTTGGATAGATCGCCAGCTTCTAATTCCTTTCCTCTGTCTACCATTGCCCTAGATCGGTTTGTTAATGAGTTGAACTTGGTGGATGCCTGGCGAGTTAGGAATGATAACAGTAAGTCTTCTCTACTCGTCTAGGCATAGATCTGACCACTCCCCACTGTAGTATTATGTCAAACCATCATCTTCGCTCCTGAAATTTCGCAAATGGCGCTTTAATAATTCTCCTCTGCATAATACAGAATTTATTGACTCACTTCAAATGCAATTACAGGAGTTTGTCACTTTAAATAGCACCACAAATAAATAACACCACAAATCTTATGGGAGGCCACTAAATGTTTTTGAGGGGTTTTTGCATTGCATTCTCATCCAAGTTAAAATCAAACTAATCTTCAGATGTCTCAATTGGAATCTGATATCAAGGCATCGGAGCAGAATGGCCTCTCCGATATCTTAGTTTTGGGGGGTGTATAACAAATTATCCATTTCAAAAGCATATTTTGTTATCCAGAGGACTAGACAAAAAAACTACTTCCAAGGGGATAGACCCAGCCATCTACTTGCACTTAGACTAAAGGATAATGAATCCAAATCATACGTAGATATAATTCAAACAGCAGAGGGGGAGATGGACACAGACCCCAAAAGCAATCAGAGGTTAAATTAGACCATGCATTGTGCAACAGTTTCTTATGTAGTCTCCATTTATCTAAATTAAATGACTCTGACAGAGACCATTTAAATAAGCCAATCTCATTACATGAGCTATATGAGGCTGTGCTGTCACTTCAGAGGGGAAAATCCCCAGGCATAGATGGAATTCCGCCTGAATTGTACTTGGTAATATAGGACACTATAGGTCCACTAATATTAGAATCCACCGAATTTGCCACTGAAGTGGTCATTCCATAGGAACCAAAAGCTGGCCATCATTACATTGCTTTTGAAAAAAAGATGAAGACCCTTTGGATTGCTCCAGCTTCAGACCCATCTCCTTAATCTGCGCAGACATTAAAATGTTTGAAAAGGTATTAGTCAATAGGATAGAACCCTTTGTTAATAAACTTGTACATATTGACCAAACGGGTTCCATCAAGGGGAGGATGGCATCAGACAATTTGAGGAGACTACTCCACATTTATAACTTCAGATACTTTCCAAGAGACCTCTGCAGTGTTCTCACGATGCGGAAAAGGTATTTGATCGTCTCAAGTGGGAATACTTATAGCTGTTACTAAAACACTATGGATCTAGACCAACATTCTTGGACATGGTTAAAGCTCTTTACTGTTCCCCTACTGCCTCTGTATTGACTGGGTCCTGCAAATCTTCCCCTTTTGAAGTGCAGCGTGGAACAAGACAGGGCTGCTCCCTCTTTCCCGTCCTCTTCACCCTCTTTGGAGCCCCTCGCACAGGCTATTGGACAAAGTCGATCCATCTCACCGAGCAAGTTACTTAGCACCTCTCATCACTACACTATATGCTGATGACATTTTGCTTTATGTCTAACATTGATTGTACAATATCCCCATATTCTTCAGTTACTTGATAAGTTTCATGATATGCCTGGTTATAAGATCAACAGGACTAAATCTGCTCTGATGCGAATTGGTCAGAGTAAAGACAATATCTCTCTATCCCCACACTTTCCGCTGGTGACCTCGTTGACTTACCTTGGTATTAAAATAAGTGACTCTCTCCCCAACATTCTACGGGATAATTACACTGGTCTTATGGAGAAAATATCTGCAGACCTCCAGAGATGGAGTTCTTTGAAAATCACTATGCAGGCCAAAATTAGTATACTTATAATCAATCTTCTACCACATTTTAATATCTTATTTTTTATTTAGCCCATCCAACCATTGCCTAAGTATCTTAATAAAGCACACTCACTATTCTTCAAGTTCATCTGGGCAGGCAAACGGGCAAGAATACGTCTAACTACATTACGGCGGCCTAAAGAAGAGGGAGGCTTGACAGCCCCCCCAATTTAAAACTATTTCCTGGCTTTTCAGATCAGGTCAGCACAGATCTGGTTTGACCAGGACTCAAAGGTCTCATGGCAGCCAACACAAGCTGGTTTAATTTATCCTAAGCAACTTTTAGATTTACCTTTTCTGCAATGTGGCAGGAAAGGCACAATGAAATTTGGTTCTATTGTCTCTACTACACTGAGAGCCAGGAACGATGCTGAAAAGATACTGGGCGGTCCATTCAAATGTACATTATCATCTCCTTTATGGAACAACCCGTTTCATGTCAGGTGGGCGACCTTTCTCTTTCTTTCACAGAGCCCACTTTGTACTCAATGCCAAAACTCCACAGGTACATTTCTTCATGTGTTTTGGGAGTGTGCTACCATAGCTACATTCAGGAAATATGTTATTCGAATGATGTCTTCATTTCTTGATACCAGTCTTGCCCTAGACCCGTGTCTGTGTTAACTGAACAATGACTTGAATTGTCCTTACATGAAAAGCATTTGACATCTGCCGGCTTCACTGCAAAAAAAAAATCAATCCTTAAATTGTGGATTGAACCAAATCTGGTTCTTAAATGCTTCTGGATTAGGTCTTTGCTGAACATTGTAATACCAGAAGAAACAACTGCAAGACTGAACAATGCTAGCTTATCCGCAGTAAATGCATGGAATGGTCTCTCCTCAGCTATTACAAATATTCAACGTAGTTAATTTTGTTTCCCCTCTTTTATTAACTTTCAAGCATTACAACAAAAAGAAATATATATTTTTTTTTTACAATAAAAGCCTTTTTTTGTTTTAGACCAAACAAAAAACATACATTCACTCATTCACACCCTTTCACACAGGCTTTCTAGTAACAAAGAGTAAGCTACATCAAAGTTGTACAACATATGGTAGCATTGTTACTGAGAATATTTCATATCTGAATGGATCTTATTCAAACAAAGTAAGATACTGCCTCCACTTGGATTGAAACTTGTTCAAAGTTTTGTAACAAAAGTGCATTTTTTTCTCTATTGACTATCTCAAAACAAGTTCATTCATAAAAGCGGTTATATTTGGTTCACTTTTTGCACACCTGCATTTATATATATAAAATTTAACAAGTAACAGTATCAGATCAAACACACCATCAATCTTTGTTAAATTGTCACCACCAAATACAAGTTCAGGTGAAAGTTTGAGACCACAAACATGACACTTTTCAAATATCCATTTTACAAGATTATCCCAAAAAATGCTGTACGATATTACAATCCCAAAATATATGTATTAAAGTTTCCCCACAGTTGTCACAAAAATTACAATTTGCAGAGACTATTATATGCAACTTGGACAAATATGACATTTGTGGTTAATATTCTATGGACTAATCTAAACTGAAAGCAACAAAGTGTTGTTTCTTGAGTTGTTTTAACATGCTTTCTGTAAATTATAGACCAATTTAACTCTGAAGTGAAATTAATTTGCCACTTATACCGAGATATGGGAAAAGTCAAAGAATGTGTAAGGATATTATTGTAAGCTTTTGAGCCTTTTTTCACAGACTATTTTCTGCACAACTGGTTTTGAATCAATCAAACCTTAAGAGGAACAGTCTTCTAAACAGAGACTTTTAACAGCATCAAAAACACCATAGAATTCCAAAAAACTACGTTTATTATCATAGCAAAATTCACCATTATGATGTAAAAGGTCACGGACTTGGGACACTCTGGGAAACCACGACTTACAAAAATATTTCTTACCTATTCTAATATATGGATTAAAGAAAATAGGTTCTGACAAAAAAAAAAAAAAAAAAAACAATCAGTCAATGAAGAAACTTGAACTTTTACACTAAACTGAAAAAACATGAAAACAATCCTTCCAAAATAAATTCAGTTCTAGTTTTTAAAATCTCTCCCCAAGATAGCAACATTCCAAACATCCCCCACTTCCCCTAGTAGTGCAGTTTGCCATGGTTTATCATCTTCACTAAGAAGTTTACAAATCCATGTTAATTTGAGAGAAGTGACAATCAAATATTTATCATTCCCAAACCACCTTCACCGACAGGTTTACAAATAATATCCCTTTTCATTTGATCAGGTTTACCATCCTATAAAATTCAAACATACCATGAAATTCCCTCAGAAATAAACTAGAAATAGTTTTTACACGTAAAAACAGATGTCTCCCCCTTCCCCCATTTCACATTTTAGAGTTTTGGTCCGCAAACGAGTCCCACCCTTCAATATGCCTAAATCCAAATTGTTGCCATGGAAACAGAAAAAATATTAAAGCTGCAAGCAGCGTTGGACGGGTCCTCGCCCTCCCGCGCATGTCGAAACGGGGGCGAGACGCGTTCGAGCGCCGTCGAGCATTGACATTCGTTGGACAGCACGAGACTGAGGAAAATGTTTTATGTCGAGTGCAAACCCCTTTACTGAAAGAGATTTTTCTTAAGTATAATGGAGCTATGACCCATGCGACCTGGTCAAACTTTCTGAAGCAGATTTTATCACTGCTGTGTATTGTGCAATCTTCCCCCATTCATGAACTTAGTGAAGGGAGAAGAGCCATGTGATCCTACTGCCACCCGGTGGTCAGAATGTGTAGCAGCACAAAGAAAAACACTGAAAATCAATAATAATCAAGAAATTAATAAATGCTTCTTCCAGGTAAATCCTAGAAAGCTGAAATTTCAGGAGCATGTTCACTGGAGAAAGACAAAAGTTTTATACACTGCAACTTATGGTGAATTCAGAAGTGCGTCACTCTACATTTTTCAAAATATGAATATTCATAACATGTTTATATGTCAAGAAATATCAATTGAAATGGTACCACACTTTGCAGCTTGTTTGGCGACATGGAGATTATGAATTACGCCAAAGGGCATTTTGATACGATGAACGGTTTGTCCACAGCAAGAATGTATATCTTACTGTACAGTGTATTATGTACGTAAAAATTTTTATGTCAAAAAATCTCAAATGGATTTTCACGAAATTAGGTCACAATACAGGCCATGGTACAGCAATCATGGGTGATTTTTTTTTGAATTTTATGACATTGCAACAGGCTGTGGTGAAAGCGAAAGTCCCATTTTGGTGTATTTAGGCAGCGCTACAGGGCCATTTTGTCTCTTTGGTGGAGAATTTTCAATTTGTAAAAATATTTGAAGCCATGTAGAAATTACTGCAAAATTTGGTTTGTTTTCGAGCATGTTTAAGGGGTCAAATGAAGGTTGGAAATTGCCTACGCATCGAAAAAAGGCAGTCAAAGTGGCTGGGGACCCCATTTTGACGCCTCATAAAATCCAAACCGTTTGACTTTTGAAAAAGTTGTACAGTAGTTTTCATCGGCAGAGTGTGCTTTGTCATCTATTAGCATTTGGTGTCGATACGATGAACACCCTTAAAGTAGTTTGCGTTGGTACGAGGGCAAATTTTGGCCAAATTTAGGGGAAAAATAAAATTTGGATATGCAAATTGCGGACTTCCTGTTCGATTTAGGTAATGGGTGTCGATTGTTCACTTTTAGGCCTTGATGAGATGAACAATATAGTGTTGGTTCCATGTCTCTAGGACTTTCCCACCGGTCGTGGTGGCCGTCTAAGTGCAAATGAAATGTTTCTTGGTGGCGCTAGAGAGCCATTTAAATTCAAAAGCACATCTACATGTTATGGAGAGACACTGTATGAAATTTAGTGAAAATCGGTTAAACAGTTTCAGAGTTATGCTCCGGAAACAAATGGGAACGCCGACACCAAGGGGAATTCAGGCAACAGGAATTCAGGAAGGGGGAGACATAATCAGGAGGATTAGGCAATGTCGGCAGCAAATAATTCAACCTGGAGATTATAAGGGATTTAATGACAGCAATTTTCCCAATAGGTGTCAACATTCATTTCATCCACTTTGCAATAATAATTCTAATTTCTGCAAGCTTATTTAGGTAATTCAATTGACCCATATTACAAAGTTTTTTTAGAGCTAAATACAATACCCAGCACAGAAAATGTTGGGGGGTTCCATTTAAATTTACAATGAGGCATATATCTTACACCACTACCTTTCTTTGAACCAAGACAAGCAATCTCAGATTTATCAAAATTAATTCTCAAACCTGGCATGAGTGAAAACTGATTAAGCACCTGAACTGTTGCATGAAGAGAATATTCTGAGCCATCAATAATAAACTATTTATCATCAGCATACTGAGACAGACAATGCTCATTCATATATTTTTATTCCAGTGATGTCTTTGTTCTGACGAACCATACCAGAAAAAATTTCAACACAAAGTACAAAAAAAATATATGGTGACAAAGGATCACCTTGACGACAACCTCTGCCAAGTGCAAAGGAGGATGAAATTTCCCCATTAACTACAACTGAAGAATAAATATTACAATAAAATACGAAAATCCACCGCCTTATCATTTTACCAGAGCCAAAAAAATATAGAACTTTGTGGATAAATGACCAAGATACCAAATCAAAAGCTTTCTTGAAATCTATAAGTAAAAGCATGCCTTCCATATGTGTCCTCTCAGTAAAACTTATTACATCACAAAGTAATCGTATTTTATCACCAATATAATGATTAGCCATGAAACCCGTCTGATCCTCACTAATGAGTTTAGGTAAATATTTCTTAAGCCGTTCAGCAATGCAAGATGCAGCAATCTTATAGGACACATTTAATAAGGATAATGGACGCCAATTAGTTAAACTGTTTGGGCTTATTTCCCTTGGGAATGCATGTTATAACACCCATGCTTTAAGTAATTGAAAGTTTGCCTTTATTAAATTATTATTATTTTTATTTATTAGTGATCTTTTTAAAAGAATTTAAAAAATTCCACAGAAAAACCATCAGATCCTGGGCTTTTGTTACTGTTCATTTTATATAAAGATTTAGCAGCTTCATCATAACATAAAAGTTAAGTAATTTAACTTCATTTGGATCAAGTCTAGGTAATCATCAGGAGACAATGGGCTCTAAATTCATAGACCAGGCACAGGTGTGGCGAATGGGGGGTGCGCCGCGCCAACGGGGTGTGTCCAGGCGCATGTTGCAATTTTGTGCCCAGCGTAGCCTGGCGCAAGTACTCCTCTGTCCCGTATGGTGTTGAATTGGTCTCAAAACTCAAGCGCATAAAAATTGAGCACGCAAGACACTCTAGCTGCTCGCAACCTCAAAATGCGCGCAATATCAATATTATGTGCTCTCAATTTTAAAACGCGCTCGCTTGCAACTTCTACACACGCTCTCAATAGAGCATACGCTCGCTTGCCGATTTGACTTTTAGACTTTGGAGGCGGGACTTTCAGTGCTGACCATGAGCTTTGATTGGCTGTTTGATTTTTTTTTTTTTTTTTTACCCGATTCTCTCTCTATACAGCTCTGCCGTAAACTAGGCTACAGAATAAGGTCAACCATAATGTCGGAGCAAGAAAGTCTTTATCAAAGCGAAATCTTTCATTTATCCCATTTTAATATTGTTTGAGGGTATTGGTTTCATTCACTGTGCGTAGCTATGATGATGCTGTATCATGGCTCGCTAAATATTTAATGCTAGAAAGGCTTGCTTACAGCAGTCCCAACATCAATTATTTTACAATGCTATTTCAACACCAAATTTCCCGTAGACGGACACTTAGCTAGGCCATGTACGTAGCAATATAAATTTCTTGAGTTGTTCTAATTCATCAGGTTCTTCAAGCAATTTTCTTCTCTGACGGTGAAGACCCGGTGTCCCAATTTCAGATTACCCCCCTCCCCCCCATCACCACACCCCCCGGTAATCTGAAGTTAACTTCAAATTCCCCCCCGGAACGTTGAAGTTGGTTTCAAAGTACCGGGGGGGGGGGGGGGGGCGGGTAATCTGAAGTTAACTGAAACATTTTTTATCCGAAGTTTATATTAAAGTTATTGGAGGAAATAGAGGGGGGTACGTTGAAAATAGGGGGGGTAATTTGAAGTTAACTTCAGATTACCGGGGGTTAACTTGAATGGGGGGGTAATCTGAAATTGTTACACCGGTAATCTGCCAATTTGTGCTACCCATCAAGACAAGCTGTTTTGCGGTTCAGTGCATATACAGACCCAAAATCTCGGGCTTTGTTTCTTCACTTATGTTATCATAAATATCTTTATAGCTATATCTTTAAAATTTTTTTCAGAGCCCTCCTACTTGTAAGCATTTGGATACTTGTATGACTAACTTTTCTGGAAAATGTAAAAATTAGACATGCAGCATTTTACATGAATCTTTGCTTATCCAGCTCATTATAACATGACCGAATGTTATAAGAAGTCAACAAAAAATTTTGCCAACTGTGGGGTGTTTCATAGAGCAATTTTAAGGCGAAAACAAAGACTATCCGATCGTGGTGTGCTCATCGGGTGCGCCTAAGGTCACATTCTTAGTTGAGGTAGCACAAATCGTCAGAACTCTGGCCAAGGGAGAAGTTTTCAGTTCGTACATTCTTTAAGCAGAAAAAAGAACAAATGGCAAATGACTAAGGATGGGAATGCAGGTTTCTTGACCAGACGAAGCTGAAGTCATGACATAGCAGCTTTTTATTATTTGCAATATTCTATTATGAGCTATTGGCACACTATGGTGTCGTCATTGTGCAGGCTATTGCTATGTTGGGATGATATGATTCGAAAATATTCGCGATATTCAGGTTAATGCTTTCAACGTATCTTAGCCTGTAATTACAACTCAATGCTATTTGAGCAAGTGAGTTTTAGGTACTGCACCAGATAGCAAGCACCTCCGCTCCGGATCTGCCTCAGCTCTGTGCCGACTCCAGGCGATCTAGCTCAGAGCCGGAGCAGATCCATAGCGGAGGTGCTTGCTATCTGGGTGTAAACTAATACAATGTCACAAGTAAATAAAATAGCCAATTTAATTTAAATATTTTAGGCATAAATAGATGCCAGTTTGCGATGAGAGCAGTGACAGTGTAAGGGGGCAAAGGCTGTTTAATACAGCACTAAAAACACTCTAAATTTACTGAACAGTTAACATTGTAGGCTACTTGTGTACAGCAGCATTGATGACTCGTGTCTATTACTCATTTGCTCAAACGGCATCGAGTTGAAATTAAAGGCTGAGAGACGTTGAAAGCATTTTCCTGAATGTGGTGAATATTTCCGAACCATATCATCCTATCAAAACCATACGGTGCCAATAGCTCATAATGGAATGTACTGCAAATATTAAAGCACTGCTACCTGTTGCGGAATTAGGTTAGCTTGTCAAGAAACCCACACAAATAATGAACAAACTGAAGATCATAACTCTCGGCCGGGTCTTCAGCATCAGAAAAGAAATACTGTTTGGAGGAAGGGATAATTAAGACCAACTCAGGAACATAGTATTGCTATGTAAATGACATACCCATGGGTAAATTGATGCCAAAATAGGCTAGCTAAGTACAAGAATTAACGTGCGGGGACTGACATTAGCCAGCTTTTTGAACGCAAAATATTTAGCTAGCTATAATCATAGCTACGTATAGTAAATGAAACCAATACCTTCAAACAATATTAAAATGGGATCAATGAAAGATTTCGTTTTGTGAAAAACTTCATTGCTTCGATAAGATTGTTGTCCACTTTGATTTCTGTAGCCTAGTTTAATGGTAGTTGAAAACCAGTTTTAAAATCAAAAAGCCAATCAAAGCTCATGGTCAGCATTGAATGTCCAACCTCCAAAGTCTAAAAGTCAAAGCGGCAGGCGAGCGTGTTCTGATATTGCAAGCGTATTTTGACATTGAGAGTGCGTGTTGAAGCATTGCGAGCACATTTTGACATAGAGAGCGCGTGTCGAAGTATTGCAAGCATATTTTGACATGGAGAGCGTGTGCAGAAGTTGCAAGCGAGCGCATTTTAAAATTGAGAGCACATAATATTGACATTGCGCTCATTTTGAGGTTGCGAGCAGCTAGAGAGGGTCTTGCGCGCTCAGTTTTCATGTGCTCGTGTTTTGAGACTGATTTAATGCCATAGTCCCGCCTTCCTGCGCAAGTGGCAAAAAAGGCAAGTTAGGGAATAACACAGCCGAGTCAAATCTTCATCAGTCAAATGAGCTCCTCTCCTCACCTTTAATGTGTTGGAATATAGAAGCCTCTGTCCTATATCTGCACGATGCGTTAATGATGCATTTTACTTTGCTGCTTCAGGCATGTTTTCTGCACTGCTTACGTCTATATTAAGCATTACGAATATGAGTTAGCTGGCTAGCTAGAGCATTCGCAAATTATTACCATTAGCGAACTTGAATGGAATTTCAAAACGAAACTACGTCAGATCATTCAAACTTATGAAGCTGGAATGAAATGCGACGGTTGCTCATTGGCAAGAGAAACGATGGATAGCGTGTTCCTGTTATTACACCCTGTTGCTGCGTAAAATGTTGAGATTAACATGCATGGGCAACAATGCAAGATACATTACACATTTATTTTCAATATGTGATCTTAACTCAGTACGAAATCATAGCAATCAGGCTGTATTCCTTTCCCCCACTAGAAACGACCTAAGTGACACTAATTGTAGAGTATTGAGCTGCTTGCACACTGGCCGCGAAACAAATTTTTTGCACAACGGATTGCATTGAACACAGTGTCTCGCGTCTGAAAGTCTGACAGGGTATTAATATATCTCCGTGTCCGACAGTCGATTATTGTTTTTAATTTCTTCAAATCTACTGACTCTGTTAGATATTAAACGTGAATGTTTTGATAAGAGGGCTCAGTTCTTCAAGATGAGTACCGAAAATTTCAATCAATGTTTCTGTTTAAGCTCTGCTCAATAAAGTGAGTCGACATTGGCATGGGACAATCCAATGAACACTGCAATTTATTTATTTGGGGATCATCTTTTTTGGATGTTCCATTTGTTGGAGATATATTTTATTCTTTATTTCGTTATGTGTTCTCATATCAATACTTTTTTGCTGACTGCTGAACAGGGATGATTTTGCATTTCGCGTCAGACAGTCTTGATTTTGCATGCAATAATTTATTCACACTGTCAATGGTCATGGAATTGATTTGCTCACTGACTACAAACACTATTTTATCTCTGGTGTGGAAATAAAGCGTGAATCTGTTCGATCCATCTGACTTATTTTCAAAAGAAAGACCGAATAAAGACTGTTGTCAATCTTCAACGGAAGAAAACAGATGAATAGGCGAAAAAGACCAAGAAAAGTCGATAGCTATCAATTTGCATTTTGTGAAGGTCCAACACAAACATGGCCAAATTTGCACGTCTAATAATTCCTGGAATACTCGGAAAAATTAGAACTTTTATGACTTTCAGACACGGAGCTATATTAAAACCCTGTCCGACTATTGCGTCTTTGCATTACCTTTGTCTGTAATCAGTCGTGCGAAAAATTCGTTTTGCTTCCAGTGTGCAAGTGGCTTTACTGAGCATAGAACGCAAGCATGTTAGCAATATATATATCTCCAGTTTGTAGTTGGCTGAGCAAGATGTGAGGTCGTTAGTTTGCATCACAGATTCAGCTGAGTTGATTAAGCCAGGTCAAGTTTCCATTAGGCGTGCCAACCGCCTTTAATCTGACATCAGAACCATCAATGTAGATACTACAATTTATGTCCTTATTCAGATAGTTACATTAAATAGTGCTTCCTGTAATTATTTATTGCATTGAAATGTGTCTGACATTCTGGAAACCTGCCCGTAAGATTTCAGTGACGTGTGCGCACAGTGCGCCGGTCAGCCAAATTACCACTGCGCAGAAATTAAACCAGGTTGGAGTTGGTGAGTTTTCTGCGCAACTCCAGCGGAGACTTTCTACGGAATTGTCACTGCGTCTTGATGAATGTGTGACACCTCCCGCTACTACGCCGCCACACCCATCTCGGCGCACCTTTGGCTACCAAATTGCACCGCACGAAATTACCACTGCGTGGGCTGCGCCACGATACGCCACCTGCGCTGTGCCAAGAAATTAGAGCCCAATAACTAATTCAAATTAATATCCTGAATGGTACATTCACGAGAGGCATACAACTTCTTATAGAAATCCTTGACCTCACAAACAATATTAGAATCATTTTAAACTGTACCATCACTGGTTTCAAGAAGTTCATGGCTTTGCTAACAATTTCTATTTTCAAGACTACAAAAGTAACGGCCGACTTGCTCACCTTCTATTATCCATTTAGCCCGAGAACAAATACAAAAAATATCCATCTTAATCTTATGCAAATGTTGCAATTCCTTTTTCTTTATCTCCAGTGATTCAATAGTTACTCGGTCTTGAAAAGCCAGATTTTCTGACAACTCAATATCTTCAACAAGTTGTCCTCTTTAATATTATTCTGCTTTTTAATAAATGATGAATAAGAAATTGATTTGCCCCTGATTTCCATAAGTAGTATTTCAAAAAATAGTTGGTCACTAATTCTCAAATGAATGACTGAGCAAGGAATATCATCAATAATATCAAGGTTGGAAACTAAAGCACAGTACTGCTTTTGAGCACAAGAAATTATCTGACTTGTTGACTTTATTCTTTATATCCCAATAAAGACTTACAAAATTTCCTTCCTTACAAAAGTGCTTCGCTTCTCCTGCTTTCAAAACAATAATTTCATTGTGATCAATGCGATAGCCAGGTTTAATATCACAACCTTTAACATGAAAATACAATTATTCAGAGATTAAAAAAAAAAAAAAAAAGTCTAATCTCGCTAGTTTATCTGGATTATTCCTACGCCAGGTAAGTCTTTGAACCTCCAAATATAAATCTCTCCAGACATCAACTAGCCCAAGATTACCAACTGAGTCTAAAACTTTACCACGTGCAGATGGATTTTTGATGTGAATATAGTTTTGGGTATCAACATCAGGGTTGACCACAAGATTCCAATCGCCTACAATAATACAATGCTCAGTAGGAAACATTTTCAAACTATTATACAAATTTACAGAGAAACCCAGCATATCAGTACTGGGACCATAAAGAGTAGCTAATATGACTGACACCACACAAGGTGATATCAAGAATCAGCAAATTTCCACTTTCACATTTATATTCATTGTGCAACTTGAATTCAAAATTATTGTTTATAAGAATAGCTGGACTTCGTGACTGACTATTATAAGACAAGAAATAAGATTCATAACCCCACTCTAATCTAATATACAAAACCCAAAACCGGTGAAGTTGGCACGTTGTGTAAATCGAAAATAAAAACAGAATACAATGATTTGCAAATCCTTTTCAACCTATATTCAATTGAATACACTGCAAAGACAAGTTACTTAATGTTCGAACTGGTAAACTTTGTAATTTTTTTCAAATATTACCTCATTTGGAATTTGATGCCTGCAACGTGTTTCAAAAAAGCTGGCACAAGTGGCAAAAAAGACAGAGTTGAGGAATGCTCATCAAACACTAATTTGGAACATCCCACAGGTGAACGGACTAATTGGGAACAGGTGGGTGCCATGATTGGGTATAAAAGCTGCTTCCCTGAAATGCTCAGTCATTCACAAACAAGGAAGGGGCGAGGGTCACCACTTAGTGAACAAATGCTTGAGCTGATTGTTGAACAGTTTAAAAACATTCCTCAACGAGCTATTGCAAGAAATTTAGGGATTTCATCATCTACGATCCGTAATATCGTCAAAAGGTTCAGAGAATCTGGAGAAATCACTGCACGTAAGCGACAAGGCCGAAAACCAACATTGAATGCCCCTGACCTTCGATCCCTCAGGTGGTACTGCATCAAAAACAGACATCAGTGTGTAAAGGACATCACCACATGGGCTCAGGAACTTCAGAAAACCACTAAGTAATTACAGTTCGTCGGTACATCTGCAAGTACAAGTTAAAACTCTACAATGCAAAGCGAAAGCCATTTATCAACAGCACCCAGAAACGCCGCCGGCTTCACTGGGCCCAAGCTCATCTAAGATGGACTGATGCAAAGTGGAAAAGTGTTCTGTGGTCTGACGAATCCACATTTCAAATTGTTTTTGGAAACTGTGGACGTCTTGTCCTCCGGACCAAAGAGGAAAAGAACCATCCGGACTGTTATAGGCGCAAAGTTCAAAAGCCAGCATTTGTGATGGTATGGGGGTGTACTAGTGCCCAAGGCATGGGCAACTTACACATATGAGAAGGCACCATTAATGCTGAAAGGTACATACAGGTTTTGGAGCGACATATGTTGCCATCCAAGCAACATCTTTTTCATGGACGCCCCTGCTTATTTCAGCAAGACGATGCCAAGCCACATTCTGCACGTGTTACAACAGCATGGCTCCCTAGTAAAAGAGTGCGGGTACTAGACTGGCCTGCCTGTAGTCCAGACCTGTCTCCCATTGAAAATGTGTGGCGCATCATGAAGCGTAAAATACGACAGAGACTCCGGACTGTTGAACAACTTAAGCTGTACCATCAAGCAAGAATGGGAAAGAGTTCCACCTGAAAAGCTTCAAAAATTGGTCTACTCAGTTCCCAAACGTTTACTGAGTGTCGTTGAAAGGAAAGGTGATGTAACACAGTGGTAAAAAGGCCCCTGTGCCAACTTTTTTGCAATGTGTTGCTGCCTTTCAATTCTGAGTTAATGATTATTTGAAAAAAAAAAAAAAGTTATTATTTATTGATTTTATTTAATTTTATTTTTCAGCATCAAATGGTGCAGTAAGTCGGTCAGAAATGTTTACAATGTTTTTAATTTCAGGCAAATTGATGCACTTAAAATCTTTTCTGTTACAGACTAAAAACAATGTTAATAAAGTTATTCTTTGTTGTAAGTTGAACAATATCTTTCTTTTTTTATTTTTTGTTTTCTTTAATGTTAACAAGGATACAATTTTATGCAGAGGTGTACTGATAATTTTATAGACAAATGCTATTATTTATAGTCGCGGCAGAGAGTGGGTGGTGGGGTGGGGGGGCGCAAATTGTTTTCTGCTTGCTAGGGGGGGGCGTAACAGAAAATAATTGAGAAGCACTGCTCTATACAAACCTCAGCTCAATCTGTGACCATTTTCGTGATACAAATCACTCATTTCACTGTTGAGTTTGACCCTCAAACGTCACTGACTGTCAAGCTGAATTTCACCAAATGAAAGTTCATGTGTGACTTCCTGGTCAGTAACGCAAACCTTGGCGCCAGCTGTGACCATTTTAGTGATACGAGTTGTTGAATTTTCACTAGGTCACATTTGACCTTCGAAGTTCAATACGAAGGTCACCAAATGAAAGGTCATACAGTGGTGTTTGAAAGTTTGTGAACCCTTTAGAATTTTCAATATTTCTGCATTAATATGACCTTAAACATCATCAGATTTTCACACAAGTCCTTAAATTAGATAGAGAGAACCCAGTTAAACAAATGAGACAAAAATATGGTCATTCGTGGTCATTTATTTATTGAGAAAAATGATCCAATATAACATATCTGTGAGTGGCCAAAGTATGTGAACCTCTCAGATGAGCAGTAAATTTGAAGGTGAAACTAGAGTCAGGCGTTTTCAATCAATGGGATGACAATCAGGTGTGAGTGAGCACCCTGTTTTATTCAAACAGGGATCTATCAAAGTCTGATCTTCACAACACATCTTTGTAGAAGTGTATCATGGCACGATCAAAGGAGATTTCTGAGGACCTCAGAAAAAGCGTTGTTGATGCTTATCAGGCTGGAAAAGGTTACAAAACCATCTCTAAAGGGTTTGGACTCCACCAGTCCAATATCAGACAGATTGTGTACAAATGGAGGAAATTCAAGACCATTGTTACCCTCCCCAGGAATGGTCGACCAACAAAGATCACTCCAAGAGCAAGGCGTGTTCTAGTCGGCGAGGTCACAAAAGGACCCCAGGGTAACTTCTAAGCAACTGAGGCCTCTCTCACACAGGCTAATGTTAATGTTCATGAGTCCACCATCAGGAGAACACTGAACAACAATGTTATGCATGGCAGGGTTGCAAGGAGAAAGCTTCTCCTAAAAGAACATTGCTGCTTGTCTGCAGTTTGCTAAAGATCACATGGACAAGCCAGAAAGCTATTGGAAAAATGTTTTGTGGGCGGATGAGACCAAAATAGAACTTTCTGGTTTAAATGAGAAACGTTATGTTTGTAGAAAGGAAAACACTGCTTTCCAACATAAGAACCTTATCCCATCTGTGAAACATGGTGGTGTTTCATCATGGTTTGGGTCAGTTTTGCGGTGTCAGGGCCAGGATGGCTTACCATCATTGATGGAACAATGAATTCTGAATTATACCAGCAAATTCTAGAGGAAAATGTCAGGACATCTGTCCATAAACTGAATCTCAAGAGAAGGTGCAGCAAGACAATGACCCTAAGAAGACAAGTCGTTTTACCAAAGAATGGTTATAAAGTTATAAAGAAGAATGAAGTTAATGTTTTGGAATGGCCATGTCAAAGTCCTGACCTTAATCCAATCAAAATGTTGTGGAAGGACCTGAAGCAAGCAGGTCATGTGGTAAAACCCACCAACAGAGTTGAAGCTGCTCTGAATGGAGGAATGGGCTAAAATTCCTCCAAGCCGATTAGCAGGACTGATCAGCAGTTACAGTACAGTACATTTGCAGTTATAGCTGCACAAGGGGTCACACCAGATACTGAAAGCAAAGGTTCACATACTTTTGCCACTCACAGATATATAATATTGGATCATTTTCCTCAATAAATAAATGACCAAATATAATACTTTTGTCTCATTTGTGTAACTGCTTTCTCTTTGTCTACTTTCAGGAAAATCTGATGATGTTTTAAGTAATTTATGCAGAAAATTCTAAAGGGTTCACAAACTTTCAAGCACCACTGTATATGACTTCCTATATGTGACCAGCCACAGGAAACCAGGTACAAGTCTACCCGAGGACATTTTGAGTTATATACATATTCTGAAAATGTGGTTTCTAAGCTCTCTAATGAGGTCTTACTCATGCAAATCTGACAATAATTGACTGAAATATAGCAATTTGAATGTTGGTACTCCTCAAACTAGATTTCTGAGAAATCAAGCTCCAAAGCTTCCCCAAGATTCTCACCTTCCTGAGAGCCCAGATGGGGGAGGTAACAATAGCTACTAATGGGCATTAACAATTGCTTTCAATTTGCATCAACACTAGTAAGATCAACCCCCACACTGGCTGTCAAAAAGTTGTCTGAGGACCATCAGGGATACTTTATGATGTTCATAGAGGTTCCCAGAAAGAGAAAAGGAAATAAATTGTTCACACCTTAATTAACGAAAGATAGCGTTAAACACAAAGCAACTGTTTGCTAAACATTATTCAAGTGTAAGTTGTTTACAAAGCTACGACTGAGCCAACAATGACACTTGTATAATCATAATGTACAGTACCAAGTAAATAACTTGGACACACTGTACATCATGGTGGATTGATAAATGATAGCATGCTCTGAGTAAACGGTCCAGCCAAAGCAACTGAAATTCCTTACACTAAGCATACAACGTACGGTAACTTCGCTACAAAGTAAATAACATGTACATTCTGATACTCACCCCATGAGAAATGACATTACATTACATTACATTACATTACAGGTTCTGAGCAGACGCTCTTATCCAGAGCGACATACAAAAGTGCACAAGAACAGTACAAAAGTGCAGACCTTGAAGTGTTCCTACAGATTTCAGTGCCTCTGATGAAATACTAGGTTCTGGCCACCTTTCTTTCCTTGGGGGGGCTTTTTGGTAGACGTCGTCATCTCTGAAGTAACAGTTGTGCGCCTGTTCGCTTCAAGATGTCCAATAATTCTCATTTCCTGCCACTTTTTCGGCTGCTAATGAATCCATCCTTATGCTGTACATCAGCTCAGGAGAAAGTTTGTGGCTACACGACTGTGTCCCCAGCTGCGAATTCTCTTTCCTCCTCCCATAGCATTTACAATCAAAGTCACAAATCTTCTCCATCTCTAAATCTTTGTCCTCTTGGAACGTTACAACAGAGATGGCCTCTGACATCTTACGCTGGAGCTCTTCTGCCGCAAGGCCAAGAGATTCCTAGTCTTCCTCACCTTTAGCCATGGCCAACTGTAGGTTACGAATGCTCTTCAGTGTGAAACAGTTGCTCTCATCCATTACTTCATCTTCTAGTTCAGAATCAGAAGAGAGAGCGTCAACTTTATCACCGTCTGGCTCACTGAAGCACCGCCAGATTTTTGCTGTAAGATCCTCTGTTGATTTCTCTAGCAATGTGTTCTTCCAGGTCAATCTTCTCTTCGCAATTCAACACATGCAAATCTCTAGCCAAAGTAGTACTGAAAACCACAAGAATAGACCTTGGAATTGCAGCATAAGTAGCCATGCCGTTGCACCTGAACGTGCTGCTGATTAGCCACAAAAAACAAAGGCAAATGAACTGCCGAAACCTGGTATTTAAATTAGCTTTTGGTATAGGCCCGCTCCATCTAGGAAGCAGCAAGATCCTCTAAAACATCGAAAACGCAACAAAGTTTATGCTTTAAAAACACATAATACTGTTATTTAAAACACTGAGAGGCTTTATGATTTCGACCATCATATTTCAAAAAAAAAAAAAAAAAAAAATCACAAAGTCCCCCCCCTCTTTTACACAATTTCAGCCTTGCCAACTTGTTCCTGGTTTTGCTGTGGCACGTCACATACGTCCCAATACAAACCTTGGCTCAGTCTGACCATTTTGGCCATGAAAGTCATTGAAATTGTATTATATCAAGTTTGACATTCAAAGGACACCAACAGTCAAGTTGAATGTCACCAAATGAAAGTTCATGTGTGACTCTTTAGATGTCAGAAACACAAACCTAGGCTTCATCTGTGACCTTTTCAGTGACAGAAGTCATTGAATTTTCTCTTGGTCAAGTTAGACCTTCGAAGGTTAATATGAAGGTCACTAAATTAAAGTTCATACATGACTACCTATACATCTCCAATACAAATCCACGCTCTATCTAACAATTTTGCTGATATAAGTAATTGAAATTTCACTGTACAGTTCGGCCACTGAAGGTCACTGAAGGTCAAGTTCAAGGTCACCGAAAGAAACTTCATACAACCTCCTACATGGCCACAATACAATCCTAACCTCCATCCATGTACACTCCTGAACAAAATCTTAAGACCGGGGAAAAAATTACAAGAATTCATATTTTGCACTGGTGAATCATAACCAGGTTGTTTTCAATATACATAATACTGTTTTCAATAAATTGCCTACTTTCTATTCCTTGTCTCTTGCTCCAGTTTATTCTTTTTGCACTTTGAAGCACAACTTAAACCCTGGTTATGATTCACCAGTGCAAAATATGAATTCTTGTAATTTTTTCCCCGGTCTTAAGATTTTGTTCAGGAGTGTAATAGTTTTGGTGATAGAAGTCACTGAAATTTTACTAAGTCAAGTTTGATCTTCAAAGGTCAGCGAAGGTCAAGTTCAAGGCCACCAAATAAAAGTTCATATACGACTTCCTATACATCTCCAATACAAGCCTACACTTTCTGTAATGATTTTGCTGATATAAGTCATTGAAATTTCACTGTGAAGTTTGGTCATTGAAGGTCACTAAAGGTCAAGTTCAATGTCACCAAATGAAACTTCATACATGACTTCCAATATGCCCACAGTCCAAACCTCAGCGCTATCTGTAATAGTGAAATTTCCATGACTTCACCAAAACCATGTTAAGTTTGACCTTCGAAGGTCACTGAAGGTCAAGTTCAAGGCCACCAAATGAAAGTTTATATACTTCCTACACGCGTTCAATAGTCAATATTTTCAAGCCAAGAAACCTTTGAAAATTTTAGCATTTTGCTTGACCTCAAGTTTGACTTTTTAAGGTCATCTGAGGTCAACGTTAACACAGCCAAAATATAGGTCATATATTACTTCCTATCTGTCAGTAATACAAGCCTAATCTCTATCTGCAACCATTTAGCTTCCACAGGCAATTTTGCCCATTCTCCATTAGACCCAGTGACCCAGACCCATTCGTACAGTGCCCCCACAAGACCCACTTCCTGGGATTCGATCAAAATGGCACTCTCATTGTTCATAAACTGCATCAAGGTGAGTTGATCGCCTGATTTAGAAGTTATCACACAGTTTTTGAGAAATTATTTTTTGAAATTTCAAGTCATATCTTTTAGCATTGTTAATATTTTCCCTGACCTCAAGTTTGACCTTTCAAAGTCATCTGTGGTCAAATTTAATATTGTCAAAATATAGGTCATATATGACTTTCTGTACGTCAACAATACAAACAATCTATCTGCATCGATTTGCCCTCCACTGGCCATCTTGCATATTCATGAAGTACAGCACCCCCAATAGACCCACTTCTGTTGATTCAATCAAAATGGCGCTCGCACTGCACATTAACGCTTCCAAGATAAATTTTTTCCTAAATCAGGCAATCAACTTATCAGTAGTTTTTTGTGAAATGTTTTTTTTTTTTAAATTTCTCCATCTTATCTTTAACATTGGGGCCAAAATTTCAAGGACCCATGAAACGGACAAAAATGGTTCAATCAAAAAAGAACATGTGGAGATATGGTCTAGTAGAATGTTATGGCAAATTTACGTGAAAATTCATCAATCCAAAAAAAAAACTAGAACGGGCACTCGGTAGAGCGCATACCTTCGCCGACGCCACTGAATCCCTCGCCACTGGCGTTGGTTTCATGCCGATCGGATAAAAATTGACCGAGATATGGCCGAAAGTCGGTTTTGACCTTTTAGTGGCCTTGACCTTTGACCCGATCACTCCCAAAATCTAATCGATTGATCCTCAGGTCATGCCAAATCAACCCACCAAATTTTATGAAATTCCGTTTGGTACTTTTTGAGTTATTCGATACACATACATACACACAGACAGACACAAAAACAAATAAATACACGGGGATCAAAACATTACCTTCGTCAGCGAAGTCGCTGGCGAAGGTAAAAAAGTTCCTAGGACGTCACACCATGACAATAACTTACTGGCCCTAACAAAAAGATCATCATACCAACAGTCAAACATGGTGGTGATAGTGTGATGGTCTGGGGCTGCTTTGGACGAGTTTCCATCATAGATGGAACCATGAATTCTGCTCTCTACCAGAAAATCTTGAAGGAGAGAGTCCAACCATTAGTTTATGATCTCAAGCTCAAGCAAACTTGGGTTCTGCAGCAGGACAATGATCAGAAACACACCAGCAAGTCCACCTCTGAATGGTTTAAAAAAACTAAATCAAAGTTCTGGAGTGGACTAGTCAAAGTCCAGACTTAAATATTGAGATGCTGTGGTATGACCTTGAACAGGCCATTCATGCTTGAAAATCCTCTAATGCGGCTGAATTAAAGCAATTCTGCAAAAAAGTGGGCCAGAATTCCTTCACAGTGATGTGAAAGACTCATTGCCAGTAATCGCAAACGCTTTATTGCAGTTGTCGCTGAGAATGGCACAACCTGTTATTTGGTTTAGGGGGCAATTACTTTTTCACATAGGGCCAGGTAGGTTTGGATAGCTTTTTTTCCCCTCAATAAATGAAATCATCATTTAACAAGAAACGCCCGCGTTTGAACACCCGCGGCCTTATGAAGTGTCCCAGAACAATTACACAATCAACAAAGTAGAATTCCACAGAACATACATTTACAAATGCAAAAATACCCGAAGTCCCCCTAAAATTTTGGAAAATTCAAATTTTTTTCACTAATCTAAAGCCCCGCATATATATGATCGTTCCCCCAGGTATAAACCCCCTAGCTCAAATGCTTCATCAAAATCAGTCCATGACAGTTTTTTCAAAAACGCCAAAAATGCCATTTTTGCCCCAAAAAATGGTCCGATCTGAAAAATTCCTTCATGGCCTGGATTCCCTACATTACCGCGAATGTTTTGGCATGGATAACTAGTTTATTGATGCTGACTTTAGAGGTGCACACACGGACAGACAGACAAACAGACGGACAGATGGACAGACAGACAACAAACTGATGACAATACCCTTCGGCCTGAAGCCGAGCAAGGGTAAAAACTGCATTTTGCAGTCATCTGCATGACATCATATACTTGGATTTTCAGAAAGCATTTGACACAGTACCGTATAAGAGACTAATTTTTAAAATGAGCTCCATTGGATTTACAGGAGGTTTTCTGAAGTGGATTCAAAACTGGTTGCTGGACAGAACACAAAGAGTGGTAGTCAGTGGTATCTCATCTGACGGTGGAGAGTGGTGTCTCCCAGGGATCGGTGTTGGGACCCCTGCTGTTCCTCATCTACATTAATGAGCTGATTAGTTAAATTTGCAGATGATGCTAAATTGGGAGGTTTGGCAAATAGTGATTCAGGATGATTTGGATAGAATCCGGAATTGGGCAGAAATGTGGCAAATGATATTTAATGTTGCGAAATGTTAAGTTGTACATGTAGGTAATAAAACATTAGATGGGATTACTTCATGGGAGGTTTTAAATTGGAATGTGCTCCACACGAAAAAGATCTGGGAGTGATTGTTAACCAAACCCTCACAAGCTCTAGTCATTGTGCTGTAGCAGTTAAAAAAGCCAATCAGATGCTGGGATACATTGCCAAAAAAATTGAGTACAAATCAAAGGTGATGCTTCATTTGCACAACACATTCGTCAGACCACATCTAAAGAATTGTGAAAAGTTTTATGGATCATACTTCAAGAAAGACAGAGGCTCGAGAGAAAGTTCAGAGAAGAGCCACTGAGCCAATTCCAGGTATAAAAGTTGAAAGCTATGAAAAGAGGCTGAAGATCCTTAATCTCTTTAGTCTTAGGAAAAGGAGGCTTAGTGGTGATCTGATTGAGGTCTTTAAATATGTTAAAGGGATTAACAAAGTGAATTATGCTTTCAACCAAGTGTTGTGAGAAGAACTCAGGGTCACAAATGGAAGCTGAACAAAGGTAAATTTAGCACTGATATTCAGAAATATTTCTACACCCAAAGAATAATTTCGATGTGGAATAGCTTGCCTGACCTTGTTGTTGAGGCAGAGACCTTGGGAGTTTTCAAGAGCAGGCTTGACTTAAAGCTAGATAAGTTGCTGGCTAGATTGGGTATCTGAAGTGATATATTCACAATAGTATAAAGAAACTGGCGAGCCTAGTTGGGCTGAACAGCCGGTTCCCGCCATTCATGTTATATTATCTTTGTCTGATTTCAAAATTTGTTTGATGATCTGAAACATTTAAGTGTGAGCAATATGCAAAAAAATAAATCAGGAATGGGGCAAATACTTTTTCACAGCACTGTTTTTTTGTTTATTTGTTTATTGGCAAGGATCCCCATTAGCTGACGCAAGACGTCAGCTAGTCTTTCCTGGGGTCCAACAACATTAAACTTTACAACAAAACAAGATTGAAACACATCGAGACACATAATTCAAGGAAACAACCACATTACCGCACAAACAAATAACACACACCAAGGTAGAGAAGATATTTCATGACACTACATTTGCATATTCATTGGCTCACTTGAGTGACCGCAATTGTTTTTTGAAGCTTGAAATAAAAAGTATTTCAAGTATGCCACTTGGAAGACAATTCAACTCCCCAATAGCCCTGTATAAAACAGTTCTTTGCATACCATTAGATTTTGCACGAGGTAAACCAATCAGCCCACTATAGCTGATAAGATCCATACTGTTCAATGTTATTATGCGCATCCAATAGGCCTAAGCACTTGCGTACAAACCACACCGCTACGAAAGCGGCGCACCGGAAGTGTGGCAGTCCCAGAAGTGTAAGAAATTTCAGCAAAAATGCCAGGGTTTTTTTTTTTGTACTGGCGATTGCTCAAATTACTCAATCCTTACCTGCTCTTTGCTGGCGAAGTGCCTCTTTTTCGCTCCAAGTGTTTCCTCCTATTTCCACTCATCAGTGAAGACCCCTCTTGGCTACATTTGGATTTCTGCTGCTTGCATGTGGTAAAATGTCAGGATTGATTGACAAAAAAAACATTGGTTTAGCATGAGATCTGTCTCAATCTCCAAAACCCATACAACTGAAAAAATTGCAATCAAATTGTGGGACTGGGTAATAATGAGAAAGTACCTTTAGTTTGTTTTTCTCCTTGTTTGACAACTTCGTATGTTTTATTTCCGTGCCATATACTGACCTACCGCGTATGAAAAGAATGAAGCAAGTTACTTTTGGCTTAACCTGTGATCTAGCAGCAGCGCTGAGACCAGGGCTAAGCTTTTACCAGAATATTGAAAATGCCAAAAGAGCAGGCTGAAGAATTATTTCAAGATGACGAGGCACAATGGTCAAGGAGGAGATGGAAAGAGTATTATTGCAAAGAGTGTGACAGAGGGACAGAGGATACCTTTCTGAAGTAATGTCTTTATGTTCAGCATTATCTGTTGATTTCTTCTCATCAGATTCTTCAGTCTCCGCCAATAAGTTGTTGTTCAGGTCTTTATTTCTTTGGGAAACAAAAAAAAACAAAAATTAAGGGCAAGTGTATTTTCATTTCATCCCCAAAGGGATATATCACAATTACCATTAGCACAGGTTTTCATATCAACCTCAGAAAAGAAAGATGGGAAGCAGGAAAATCTTTCGCACATTCCACAAAAGCTTTAGCCAAAGCAAAAACTATTCATTAAGTGAAGGATACATCCAAAAATCATGAAATAAAAGGTTCTTTGTATTTTTTAAAAAATGTATCAGGAACGGTTAAAAACCAAATCAAATCGATATTGGGAGTGATGACTGCTAAAAAATTAGGTACACCATACTGCATTTATAGCCCAGTTCAGACCAAAGATTTGCGACGCGATGAGACCGTTTTAAAACGACGCAGAGAGGAGTTGCAGCAGTCTGAACTGGCCCGTCTCAGCTCGTTGAAAGCCGGCTGATGGCATCGCCAGCCAGCGATTCAGCTTGTCAAATCGCAAGAAGCTGGTTTTCGAATGTTAAGCACTTAAACCGTCTCAACAGCCAATCAGCTCATAGCGAATTCAGCTGGTCTCAGGAGTTACAAAATATCAGCTGGTCAAAATTGCACAGAGAATAACCGTGAGAATAAGCAGCTCTTTAAAACAATTAGATCGCAATTATTTTTTCTAATTAACTATGCCTTCAATCCGAAAACACTCTGAACTATAAGGTGTTGCTTGTTCACCTCGCTCCAGCAAAACGACAATCATTCATTTGGAGGCGCAATTTTGTGCATTTCAAATCTCTGTCTTTGGTTCTATTTGAACAATTGAATCGACCATAAAGCACAGGTTAGATCGCCTGATGAGCCAAAAAGGTAGCGCGGAAGTTCCAGAGCAGTTTACCTCTCGAAAAGTAAGAATTAAGATAAGATATACTTTATTGAACCCTGTGGGGTAATTTGTCCTCTGCATTTCACCCATCCTATAGTTAGGAGCAGTGGGCAGCCACAGAGCAGCGCCCGGGGACCAACTCCAGTTCTAAAGCCAGTTCCTTGGTCAGGGGTACTGGCTGGAGTGTTCCTATGATGCATGTTTTTGTGGGTGGGGGAAACCGGAGTACCCGGAGGAAACCCACGCGAACACGGGGGAGGAACATGCAAACTCCACACACAGAAAGGCCCCAGGCCGGATTCGAACCCACGACCTTCTTGCTGTGAGGCAGCAGTGCTAACCTTATGAGTAACTTATTTTTCTGAACTGAATTATGCCTTTTGATTAGTCGCCCTTAGATCGCATCACGAAAGAAGCAGTGTCTTTAATTGCCAATTGATCATTCAAAAAAAATGGAAATTGCTTTTACAAAGGAAAATGGCGGAGAACAAGTTAGGTATAATAACTGTAGTAAAGCGATGTTGTGGCGCTGCTCAATTTTCAAGTGTGGCTACGCCACAGATTTGAAATGCACAAAACTGCACGTCAAAATGAATGATTTTCATTTTACCTGAACAAGGTGAACACTTGATAGTGCGGAGCGTTTTCGGATTGAATCTATAGTTAAGTTTTTGGAGACGCACGCCCGCCCAACCGCACGAAGGATAGCAATACCCAGTCAGCCTTGAGGGCTGAGGGGTAAAAATGACTGATCAAGTCAGAACAAATAAAAGTTTTAAAGAGATGTTTAGTGCCCACTCCATTTCAAATTCTGACTACGCCACTGCAATGGACGGCTGCAAATTCTCGCCCCTTTCTTTTTTCATGTGTTCTCGCTCTTTTTTGATGGCAGAAATGCAACTTGCGCCTAATAACTCATCACTATTATCCATATTTTCAAACGTAGCAACAAATGAATCAACTGGAAAAAAAGCCTGAGAGCCGGCAGTTAGAACTGAAGCACAGAGTCTCGTTGCAGTGGAAAAGATACACCGTCTCATTTTGTCGCATCGGTGTGAACTAGCAGGTTTCAGAACGTCGCAGACTGGCGCGTCGCAAGTAGTTGCAAGTCTCAGGCAGTCTCCTCGTGAGTCTTTGGTCTGAACTGGGCTTAAGTCTACAAGACAATGTAAGTGCAATGAATGAGTTTTTGCTCCCTTCCCAATTTTTTTTAGTTTTGTATGTTTGTCTCACACATTTGCGAGATGAAACTAAGTTCAATACAAGGCAAAGGTGACTCCGGAAATAGCAAATTGTGTTTTTAAATGATGACTTCATTTATTGATGGAAAAAACCTATACAACCCTACCTGGCCTTATGCGAAAAAGTAACTGCCTCCTTAGATGCAAAATTAATCAAATAAAAAATTTTATTCATAACTGGGTTCAATTTCGCTGCACAAACCCAGGCATGATTACTGCTTGCCCAGTTGACTCTCTCTTAAGCAGAACGCGTCTTGCAAAGTGAAGCAGGTAAAAAGCAGCATATGTTGCCAAGATCAAAAGAAATTTAAGAACAGAGGAGAAAGTCATAAGCATCCAGTTTGGACAGGAGTAAAATGCCATTTCTAATGTTCTGGGACTCCCTCTAAACATGGAGTCATCCATATATAGAAAAGGAGAAGACTAAGAACAGTTGTGAACTTTCCCAGGAGTAGCTGGCCTACCTAAATTCCTCTCCAAGCTCATCACAGACTCAGTTCATCACAAAAGAGCTACAGTTATGGTCAGTGTTCATGATTTCAGAAAGAGGAAGACACTGGGGAAAAATGGCGTCCATGGGAGAGCTGCGTGGGGAAAAGCACTGCTGAGACAAAAATCACTGTTGAACCTCTGGTCGAGTCCATAAGGAATAAGCATGCCTTGCTTTGGGAACCTGGTGGGACATGTACTTTATACTCTAATGGGGTTAACATGTCAGTGAAAAATTTAAATGATGGAAATTATAGTAAACTATAATCTACAATAACACAGTATGTGTAGTAGTACAGGGCTGGCGATAAGCGGTATCGCATCGCAAAATGCAATTAGTTTTTTTTTTTTTTTTTTTTAAATGCGTCAATCTGCGACGGGCTTTTGAAATCTGCATCGCATATTTTGGGATACGGTCTTTGGATTTTGCGAATAAAAGTTTTCATCCAGTTTTGAACAAAAATGGGCTCCTACAGTCTGTAAATATCTTCCTGATCAGCCTTCGCCACCGCATTATGGATAACCTAACAGTGAGAGTCTGAAACCATGGTAGCGAGTGGATTGATCCCATTATTTTCTTACCTCTGCGCCAGTCCCTCCCAGAGAGCTAAAGAAAACGCTAGAGTGGACAAAAGCATTGGCTGAACCAACGCAAAATGTGAGAAGCATCTGCCATCTTGTGTAAGGAATCGGCGGGGGAAATTGCGAAAACGCCATGTGTGTATGCGACTAGATAAAACGAAATGAAACACTGGACTGTTGTCACATCAGCCTACTATCATGATAATTATTAAAATAAATTATTTTATTTATGGATGTTTGTCAGGAATTTAACAGTTCTTAATTCAAAAAATTAAAATTAACTGTAAATATATATATGTGTTGTGTATTTATGTCCAAGGAATGTAGTTTTCATATTTTTAAATATGTCCATTTTTATTTGTACTTTGAATTACAGAAGTGCCCTTTCTTCTAGATGACCATTTTTTTAAATAATTAAATGCTCACCATGGTTCATAATAATTACCAGTGATCATTTCTTTCACAGTAAAAATATTAGGTATTAAAAATCAGTCCTGAATATTCACTCATTCACAGCCTGAGCCAGGTGAGTGGCTTAGGTGGAACCAACTAAAATTTACTAATTCCTATTCAGTTACTGCGTTACATGTTAGCTGAAAGTGGGACCCAGTTGGTAAGTCCAAGTAGTTTTAAAACTGCAATGCTACTTTAACCTCAACTGCCTTGGTCTTTATTTGGCTATGTTGATTAATGTTAGTACTGTTAGTCAAGTGTTAAGAGTTGAAAATAAAAAGTTAAAATGCATTTAAAGACGTTTTTGTTAAGTTCTATTCTTGGTACAGAGTTCTGAAAAATGCTTCAAAATGCTTCAGACTTCTAGAGACTCTAGAAGACTCTAGACTTCTAGAGAGAGTCGCATTTTTGCTATGGAGTTACTTTTGCTGAATGCCAGTCCTGTTGTAGGAAAATATGACGCAACATCTCAAAATGGATGGAGGTTTTAAAAAATAAATGAATAATTGAAAGTACTTCAAAACCGTTTTGTTTCCAAGATATTGTCCTCAAAAACCTATAAATTAATGTTGGCAATTCCTGAGTAGAATGGAATTGGAATTCCTGGGCGTGGAACCCAATTTTTAAAGGGCATTGTCTAAAACTCCTGAGAATTTAAGCCAAAAAATTTGCTTGTATTCATACAAGCATTTCAGATGTGTCCACCAGCGATGTCAAAAGTGTCATGAAATCCTTTTTCTGAAACTTCTAGCTCTCAGACAAGGTGAGACACACTGCATTCAAAAAAAGTTGCACTCTATAATATTTTGTTGGGTCACAGTGCACATTCGTCGAGATATTGTTTTGAGGATCTTTTGAGGATCAACATTTTGTTCCAACAGATATGCCTTCACTTATGGCCGAGATTTTGTATTTACAATGGATGCGTCAAACCATCACATTAAGCCTTCTCCAGAACATCCCAAAGACTTTCAATTGGTTACGGTTCAGACTGAGAAGGCCAATTTGTGTGTGACAATGATTACTCATGCTCAATGAACAATTCTTTGACAATTTGGGCTTGATGAAGCCTGGAATACCCTTCCTTGAAATCGCCACCTTATCGTGGTGGAGGGGTTTGAGTACCTGGATGATCCTAGGAGCTATGTTGTCTGGGTGACAGGTCAGACTAAGAGCAGTTCAAAACACCCCTAATGAATGAACCGTAAACCAAGGATGTTCACGTCGCCCGAATTGGCATCACCGGGACCCCACTCTGGTGCCAGGGCTGGGGTTGGGGCTGGCAGGCGAGCACCTAGTGGTCGGGTCTCTGCCCACAAGACTCGGCCGGGCACAGCCCGAATGTGCGACGTGGGCCCGCCTTCCCGTAGGCCCATCACCCGCGGGAGGGTTCAAAAGGGGCAGATGCCTTGCGCTTCGAGTGGCAGTCGTGGGCGAGGGCCCCGGCAACCCAATCCCTGGATGCAGAAACTGGCTCTCGGGACATGGAATGTCACCTCACTGGGTGGCAAGGAGCCTGAGCTTGTGCGGGAGGTCTAGCGATACCGGCTAGAGATGGTCGGGCTCACCTCCACACACAGTCTGGGCTCTGGAACCCAACTCCACGAAAGAGGCTGGACTCTTTTCCTCTTGAGTTGCCCGCGGCGAGAGGCGGCGGGCTGGTGTGGGTTTGCTTATAGCCCCCCAGCTTAGCCGCCATGTGTTGGAGTTTTCCCCGGTGAACGAGAGAGTCGCTGCTCTGCACCTACGAGTCGGGGACAGGTGCCTCACTGTCGTTTCGGCTTATGGGCCAAATGGCAGTGCGGAGTACCCGGTCTTCTTGGAGTCCCTGGGAGGGGTACTGGAAAGTGCTCCAACTGGGGACTCCATCGTTCTGCTGGGGGACTTCAAAGCCCAGGTGGGCAGCGACAGTGTTACCTGGAGGGGCGTGATTGGGAGGAACGGCCTCCCCGATCTGAACCAGAGTGGTTTTCTGTTATTGGACTTCTGTGCTAGTCACAGTTTGTCCATAACAAACACCATGTTCAAACATAAGGGCGTCCATCAGTGCATGTGGCACAAGGACGCCCGAGGCCGGAGGTCAATGATCGGCTTTGTGGTTGCGTCATCTGATCTTCGGCCGTATGTCTTGGACACTCGGGGGAAGAGAGGGGCTGAGCCATCCACTGATCACCGCCTGGTGGTGAGTTGGATCTGCTGGAGGAGGAGGAAGCTGGACAGGCTTGGCAGGCCCAAACTTGTTGTGAGGGTCTGTTGGGAACATCTGGCAGAACCCTCTGTCTGAGGGGTTTTCAACTCTCACGTCCGGGAGAGCTTTGACCGGATCCCAAGGGAGACTGGAGACATTGAGTCTGAATGGACCATGTTCTCTACCTCCCATTGTTGATGCGGCCGTTCAGAGCTGTGGCCGTAAGGTTTCCGGCGCCTATCGTGGCGGCAATCCCCGAACCCGGTGGTGGACACCGGAAGTAAGGGATGCAGTCAAGCTGAAGGAGGAGTCCTACCGAGCTTGGTTGGCTCATGGGACTCCTGAGGTAGCTGACAGGTACCGGCAGGCTAAGCGTGCTGCGGCCCGGGCAGTGGCAGAAGCAAAAACTTGGGTATGGGAAAAGTTCGGGGAGGCCATGGAGGAGGATTATCGGTCAGCCCCGAAGAGGTTCTGCCAAACTTAACGGCGCCTCAGGAGGGGAAAGCAGTGCCCCGCCAACACTGTTTACAGTGGAGGTGGGGAGCTGTTGACTTCGACTGGGGATATTGTCGGCCGGTGGTAGGAATGCTTCGAGGATCCCCTCAATCCCACTGACACCCCTTCCACAGAGGAAGCAGAGGCTGGGGACCCAGAGGCTAATTCATCCATCACTCGGGCTGAAGTCACTGAGGTAGTTCAGAAGCTCCTTAGTGGCAAGGCACCGGGGGTGGATGAGATCCGCCCTGAGTACCTCAAGTCTCTGGATGTTGTAGGGCTGTCTTGGTTGAGACGCCTCCGCAACATTGCGTGGCAGTCGGGGACAGTGCCTCTGGACTGGCAGACCGGGGTGGCGGTCCCTCTTTTTAAGAAGGGGGACCGGAGGGTGTGTTCTAACTATAGGGGAATCACGCTCCTCAGCCTCCCGGGTAAAGTCTATTCCAGGGTGCTGGAGAGGAGAATCCGGCCAATAGTCGAACCTCGGATACAGGAGGAACAATGTGGTTTTCATCCTGGTCGTGGAACACTGGACCAGCTCTATACCCTCCGCAGGGTGCTTGAGGGTTAATGGGAGTTTGCCCAACCAGTTCACATGTGTTTTGTGGACTTGGAGGAGAAGGCATTCGACCGTGTCCCTCGTGGCATTCTGTGGGAGGTGCTTCGGGAGTATGGAGTCCGGGGCCCTCTACTAAGGGCTGTGCGGTCTCTGCATGACCGGAGCAGGAGCTTAGTTCGCATTGCCGGCACTAAATCAGACCTGTTTCCAGTGCATGTTGGACTCCGGCAGGGCTGCCCTTTGTCACCGGTTCTGTTCATTATTTATATGGACTGGATTTCTAGGCGCAGCCAGGGGCCGGAGGGAGTCCGATTCCGGAACCAGCAGATCTCATCTCTGCTTTTTGCAGATGATGTTGTCCTGTTGAGTCCTTCGAACTTGGACTTTCAGCATGTACTGGGGCGGTTTGCAGCCGAGTGCGAAGCGGCTGGGATGAGAATCAGCACCTCCAAGTCCGAGGCCATGGTCCTCGACCGGAAAAAGGTGGCTAGTCCCCTCCGGGTTGGAGGAGAGCTCCTGCCTCAAGTGGAGGAGTTTAGGTATCTTGGGGTCTTGTTCTCGAGTGAGGGAAGGATGGAGCGTGAGATTGACAGACAGATCGGTGCAGTGGCAGCAGTAATGCGGTCGTTGTACCGATCTCGTGGTGAAGAAGGAGCTGAGCCGAAAGGCGAAGCTCACAGTTTACCAGTCAATCTACGTTCCTACCCTCACCTATAGTCAGGAACTTTGGGTCATGACCGAAAGAACGAGATCTAGGATACAAGCGGCTGAAATGGGTTTCCTCCGCAGGGTGGCGGGGCGCTCCCTTAGAGATAAGGTGAGAAGCTCGGTCACCCGGGAGGAGCTCAGAGTAGGGCCGCTGCCCCTCCACGTCGAGAGGAGTCAGTTGAGGTGGCTCGGGCATCTTTATCGGATGCCCCCAGGACGCCTTCCTGGGAAGGTGTTCAGGGCATGCCCCACCGGGAGGAGGCCCCGAGGAAGACCCAGGACACGGTGGAGGGACTATGTCGCTCGGCTGGCCTGTGAACACCTCGGGATACCCCCGGGAGAACTGGAGGAAGTGTCCAGGGAGAAGGAAGTCTGGGCATCTTTGCTTAGACTGCTGCCCCCGCGACCCAGCCCCGGATTAAGCGTAAAATGAGATGAGAAGCCTGGAATAGGTCTGTGCCATCAGGGATTAAAAAGTCCATGGATGGGTCATTCAGTATATTCAGGTGAATTAATTTTATTTCAGCAGAACAATGTTGAGCTTAGAGCTAACCAACTGAAGCAACCCCAGATCATAGCACTGCCTCCAGAGGCTTGTACTGTGGGCACTATGCATCACGGTTGCGTCACTTCATGGGCTTCCTTGCCCTGACATGCCCAACACTCTGGAATAGGGTAAATCTGGAATAATTAGACCATATGACCTTTCTTTCATTGCTCCATAGACCATTTTCTTCCTAGCAAATTGAACTCATTTTCCCCTCTGTTAGCCTCACTAAAAAGTGGCTTTCTTGTCGTCATGCAGCTCTTTTGCATCAATACTCCAAGTTTGTGTTGCACTGTGTTTGTGGAAACTCTCTTACCTGAATAATTAAACATAGCCATAAGTGCTACTGCTAATTTCTTTCATGAAGAGACATCAACTAAGAATTTTAGTGATCTCCGATCAGGATCAGTAATGATTTTTCTCCAACCCATTCCTTCGACGAAGTTGACGGTTCACCAATATCCTTCCAGGTTTTAATAAGTTGTTGGACAGTTCCTGACCCAGTTCCAGTAATCTCAGCAATCTCCTCAGCAGTTTTCTTTGCTTGAGGCGAGCAAATAATTTGCCCCTCTTGAAGCACAGTAACATCTTTCCAAAGACATGTTTTTGAGAATACACTGAATCAGTAAGGATTACAAAAATTATTGCCAGCTGAAACCATTTCATCACAACAATAATAATTCAATCATAAGCTTGAGTATTTGCTTATTTCAAACAAAATGACAACTTTTTTTTGGATGGACAATGCATTCGCCAACAGAGAAGGGAGATGAGCATAAGTACAAGACAAGCCAGTCACAGACAGAGCTCCCCCACCAAACTTGGACACGTCCATGCTTGGACAAATGCCACCTTCTCATTAAGAATTAGAGTATAAGGCATTGTCCCAGAAGGAGGAGGTAGGCAGGATGAGGCATCTGACACTAGACAGAGTCCGAGGATCCTCCCCTGGAAAAATTTTGAAACACACATAAAAATGGTGGCTTCTGGTGTATTTTGGAGGGCTTAATTGCATATAATTTTTACTTCAGTGTAGAAATTCAATTTTTTTTGCCATGAAGTTAGGCAGCATCCTTGTCATGTCCCTGGGAAATTGAGTGCGTGCAAGTGTAAGATCTTACATGTTTGAAAATGTCAAAAATTTGAAGCAGTTACGTCGCTCATTATCAGGCAAAAATTATATTGGGGATCTTAACACAAATGCACATTGTTGCATCAGCAAGTTATGTTGACATCCCCAAACAAATGACACAAAACAAAATATATCCATTATACTGATTTTGTGTAAATCGGCCTTTTCTGTGTTTGCGCCTATTGGATTTTATAGAAAAACCACAAACTTCGACCATGACAAAATGCGAGCATTCCCCACTGTTGCTCGTCACTTTAGTCACTGAAGAATAAAACTATATTTAAGAATATACTGACGAGAAGAAAATTACCAGCAGTAATCACAATGGCAAATATAATTGCTCTATGGCAAATAAGTTCAATGACAAACAGTGACGACACCTGCCCAGGGCACTGAAACCTGTAGCCCCAAAGATTTTTTTCCCTTTGCCCCAAATAATTCCTCACTTTGGGCAGTTTGCCTTATTACTGAATGTCAGTAAAACGAGATGTAATGATTTTTTTGTCTTCAATGAACGGAGGCAAGACCGACCATTCAGAGAGAGTTATTACAGGAAAGCACATCCAAATACTGCTTTATAGAATAGTGATGGCATCACAGCTACTTAGCTTCTGGTTACAAAAATAAAATCCCGATAGAAATTTATAATAGGACACTTTCCCGTGTTGTAAAATCTGGTCCCCCCCCCCCCCCATGTGACTTTTGTTACCTTTTGCGCATCACTTTATGCCAGATCGCATCATTTGAGACATCTACGTGATATTCGTAGTTATGACCTATCCTCAAAAATAAATAAGCCAATTCATGGTATTTAAAGTCTGAATAATAGAGAAGCCACTTCAGTGGATGTTTGCCATACAGAAATAACTAGCTAGCTTGTTTGCTAATAAGGCTGCATTACACCTTAACTGTAATAACCGCTAGCCAGCCAAAATAATTACGAACCATAATGATATAGCTAGCACACCAGTGTAGCAACCTAGCTAACTAACAGGCTAATAAAGCAATACAGTTCACTTCTACTGTAAAAACTGCTAAATAGCAAACTGGAGTGATAAACTCTTTAATGTTACAGCTAGCACACCAGTGTAGTGAGCTAGCTAGCTTGTTAACTCCTTTGCGCAGAAGCCAAATTTGGCTATTTAAGGGTTACCCAACTTAATGCATTAAAATTCAAGATTTAAGCTTCATAAAGAGGATGAATGCGGCTCAACTAAGAAAAGACACTCCGCATTTAGAATTACATCATATTTCAGTTTATTTTCATGATATTGGTTGAGAAAATGGGCAGCTTATAAAATAATCATATTTTTAACGCAAATCAACTTTGTATCAAGTTCAATATGAATGGATGATTTTCTGGTTGAATTTAGCATGAGTTTATCAATATAGGCAGAGCTGGACATCAATGTCACCAGTGGCCTTTTGGTTTTTCCAAACCAAAAACATTTCTCCACGACAAAGTTCAGAGTCTCGCCAATTTTTCTACAAAGCCACATCAGCACATACACATAAGCACTCAATAGAGGAACTGCTTATTTTATGGTCAGATCATTCACTCAGACTGAAAGATTGCGGTTTATAATTCCGATCATCCAAGAGAAACTCAAACTTGTAACAACGCTTTTCACACACTCTATGGAACAAGTATAACTCAGGTCACAGTAATAGCTGTTTGCATTTTAACCGAGCAAAAATGCAAGGCATTCAGTTTCATTGAATGTCGTATAAATTCTAAAACTGATCGCCAAGTTGAAAAAAATGCCAGCACACTGCAGCATCGCCTACTCTTTTGTTACACAATGTGGCAAACTAGCTCTGTGATCACAGTGGTAAACCAAAAATAAGCTGGCTTGTCAGCTAGCAGGCTAAAATAAGATAGAGCTGCACCATACAAAGACAGCTTAACTCACTTTAAGAGAATTATTGAGCTGCTCCTCTAAAGTATCAATGCTGTCAGCCCTCCTGTCTGTTCCATTCAGAATAACTGCCAATTCCCATCTCAGAATCACATTTCCATCCCGCAAATAAGTTTCTTGTTTCCATGCAAACATGTCAGTCTGAGCTGCATAAACTTTAGAACAGTGATTCCCAAAGTGTGGGCCGTGGTGGTACTGCAGGTGGGCCGTGAGAGGTCATTAAAAATATGATTCATTTTTGCAAATATGATTTTTTATTATTTTTATTGTAAAATATTCATTGCACGATTTTAAAAAATATTTAGAAGTAATAACCTATAGAGTGTTATTGACCTCACAATATTTTAGGAACCTTATATAGCTTATGATCGGAACGTAGCTTTCTGGTCATCATGACCGGGGGTCATAATCGGAGGAGCACGTGCTGTGTTCGATAATTAATTCTGTCTTGTGTGTACACCACAGATTAAAAGTTTGGGCTTCCTTTATCCCCCTGCTTTCATTTCAATCCTGAATCTTTATTATAATAATAATAATAATAACAATAATAATAAATAAAAAACAACAACAATTATTGTTGTTTTTTTTATTTATTTTATTTTCTTAATTAATCATTATTATCTTATTTATCAATTATTGTTGCTGTTAAGTGTTCTGAGAATGCATAATTTCGTCTATGTACTGTTTATAGGACAAAGGTGGGCCGCGGACATTTTTTAGATTTTCAAGCGGGCCCTGATTTGGAAAAGTTTGGGAACCCCTGCTTTAGAAAATATAACGTGACCCTATTACACACAAATTTTAATGTTTTTTAGTGTCCAATCAATGTCTCATTTGCTGAGGAAAGCTTATACTGTCTGCAATTGGATAAAAATCTTGTCAACCAACTGGTAATTACCGGGAGAATTTCACATGGGCGTGAACTACAGCTGGGCTTTCACGCAGATAGCATTGAATCACCATTAAAGTGACTGGGTTTTAAGCCGCCCGCTTCAGATGGGCCGGGTAACCAACCCGCCCGCTTCAGATGGGCCAGGTACTAACCTGCATGCCTCAAAATGGGCTGGGTACGAGCCCATGGCCTGCTGGCTCAGAAACAGTGGCGCTGCCCATTGCACCAATGTGCGGCCCCTAGACCCACAGTATTCAAATTTTCATCTCAATAACCATATAAGAAAGAAGGAAAAGGAATAAATGGATAAATAAAATAAACAATAACTTGCATGATCCTGTCTGACCGACCCTGCTGACCCGTTCTGGAGCTCCCTGACGATATCCTGACCCTTGCTCTATCCGTATTTATTTTCGCTTATTTCTTTATTGTATTTTTCTTTTCTTATTTTTAGGCTCCCCTTCCTATGTGTACCTATAGGTCTAGTTATCTACACTCAACAAAAATATAAACGCAACACTTTTGTTTTTGCTCCCATTTGTCATGAGATGGAGTCAAAGATCTAAAATTCATTCCAGATACACAATATTACCATTTCTCTCAAACATTGTTCACAAATCAGGCTAAGTGTGTGATAGTGAGCACTTTTGCTTTGCTGAGACAATCCATCCCACCTCACAGGTGTGCCACATCAAGATGCTCATCAGACACCATGATTAGTACACAGGGGTACCTTATACTGCCCACAATAAAAGGCCACTCTGAAATGTGCAGTTTTGTCTCACAGCAAAATGCCACAGAAGGCGCAAGCATTGAGGGAGCGTGCAATTGGCATGCTGACAGCAGGAATGTCAACCAGATCTGTTGCTCGGGCATTGAATGTTCATTTCTCCACCATAAGCCGTCTCCAAAGGCGTTTCAGAGAATATGGCAGTACATCCAACCGGCCTCACAACCACAGACCACGTGTAACCACACCAGCCCAGGACCTCCACATCCAGCAGGTTCACCTCCAAGATCGTCTGAGACCAGCTACTCAGACTGCTGCTGAAAGAATTGGTTTGCATAACCAAAGAATTTCTGCACAAACTGTCAGAAAAAGCTCAACTGCATGCTCGTCGTCCTCATCGGTGTCTTAACCTGACTCCAGATCGTTGCCGTAACAGACTTGAGTGGCCAAATGCTCACATTTGATGGCGTCTGTCTGGCACGTTGGAGAGGTGTTCTCTTCACGGATGAATCTCGGTTTACATTGTTCAGGGCAGATGGCAGACAGCGTGTGGGGCATTGTGTGGGTGAGCGCTTTGCTGATGTCAATGTTGTGGATCGAGTGGCCCATGGTGGTGGTGGGGTTATGGTATGGGCAGGCATCTGTTATGGACGAAGAACACAGGTGCATTTTATTGATGGCATTTTGAATGCACAGAGATACCGTGATGAGATCCTGAGGCCCATTTTTGTGCCATACATCCATGAACATCACCTCAAGTTTCAGCAAGATAATGCACGGCCCCATGTTGCAAGGATCTGTACACAATTCTTGGAAGCTGAAAATGTCCCAGTTCGTGCATGGCCAGCATACTCACCGGACATGTCACCCATTGAGCATGTTTGGGATGTGCTTGACCGGCGTATACGACAGCGCGTACCAGTTCCCACTAATATCCAGCAACTTCGCACAACCATTGAAGAGGAGTGGACCAACATTCCACAGGCCACAATTGACAATCTGATAAACTCTATGCGAAGATGATGTGTTGCACTGCATGAGGCAAATGGTGGTCACACCAGATACTGACTGAGTTCTGAGTCCCCAGACCCCCAATAAAGCAAAAACTGCACATTTCAGGGTGGCCTTTTATTGTGGACAGTCTAAGGTACACCTGTGCACTAATCATGGTGTCTGATGAGCATCTTGATGTGGCACACCTGTGAGGTGAGGTGCTGATTGTCTCAGCAAAGCAAAAGTGCTCACTATCACACATTTAGACAGATTTGTGAACAACGTTGGAGAGAAATGGTAATATTGTGTATCTGGAATGAATTTTAGATCTTTGACTCCAGCTCATGACAAATGGGAGCAAAAACAAGTGTTGCGTTTATATTTTTGTTGAGTGTAGTTACGCCCCCCCCCCCTTTAATTTTTTTATTTATCTCCTAAAAAAATTTTTGATGATTGGCCTGCCTTTTCTGCTCGTCTTTGCTTTGTTGTCAATGCTTTGTCTTATTTTGTCTAGCAATTTAAAAAAAGTAGATAAATAAATTAAAAAAACAGTGTTCCAGCTCTGCTCGCTTGTGAATATTCAATAACTGATCTGGGAGTGCCATCTAGTGATAGAGTAGTGCAACTGCATCCATAGAAAGAGATGCTCCAAGTAAGTGTACGTCTACACCTGCAGAAAGGGGTTAATAAGGCCACAGTTTGCATCTACTGTCATAACCGCAAGCTGGCTAGCTAAGGTGATAATGAACTTCAGAGTGTTACAGTTAGCACACCAGTGTTGCAAGCTAGCCAGCTAGCTAGCCTGCTAAAAAGGCTACAGTATACCACATGCAATTAAATTATTTCTGCACTATTTAAACAGTCAACGATGTGAAAATCTTGCAAGACGCGCTTGATGTGCTTTATGCGACAGAAGTCACATGGGGGGGGGGGGGGGAGAGACCAGATTTTACACAGCACCGGCACTGCTAGAGCTCTTATTAATTTTATGAATCGGCTCACTCAGAATAGCCTATGGAGTCTATGGATGCAAATGATTAGGGTTCTGCCCACCGTGGACGCCCTGGGCGGGGCCACCCGGCTGCTCTTTTGGCCGCCAAGCACTCACAGGCAAAAGATAAATTGCCGCTTTTCACTAAAAATAAAAAAATTCAAGCAGTTTCCACGATTTATTTGATCCATTAAATGGTATGACGATCATGTTATTGTAGCCCCTGAACTAAGTCGGCAGCAACTATGGATTCATGCTCGTTGTCTCTGCTGTGTCCATAGACACTTCCTTCTGGATGCTCTACAGGCTGTAATTTTTGACCAATTAGTTTCAAATTTGGTATGGACATGTTATACTTCACATGACACCTATCGATTTTGGGTGATATGGCGACAGTACTGGCCAAATAATGCGCTACAAAGGAGAGAAGCAAGCTTTCGGGGGCTACACCCATGTGGTGTCAGCTGAACGGACTGTCTAGTGAAATTTGGAATTGTGCAGGGGTTGGGACGGACAGGCGCCATGCTAAATGGCACATAAATAAACATGGCACATTATAAAGCCACTTTGCGGGCCTAGAATGTGCCCCTGTCCCAATTAAGTCAAAGTATTTTTTCCCCCATCATACAGTAGGCCCTACCAAAATTCTTCGAAAAACTCCACTGATAGCAGTTGATCGAGTGCGCTCTGATGCTCGATCGATCACTTCAAGTTTCCATGCCTTTGCGCAGTCCGCAAATTTTTTTTTTTTTTGCACCTCATTTTCCACACGTGCTTTTCTGTTCGACGAATCAGCGTCTTTGTTTATAATTACGTCATTGGTGCGCTTGAAACAACTGTTATGGCCCCAATTGGTTATGACATTTACGACAGCAAAGGATGACAGACAAAATTTTAAAACTTAAAACACATTTAATTAAACACTTAACTAATCTACCATCTACTCTACTGACCAAGATTCATTATATACAGAAAAAAAAAATATTTACAGTCCCTTTGGTTGGGTTGCTTGGTGATGATCCAGGTGAGGAAAATGCTCCAACACAGGCAAAAATCCACTAAAAGCTTCACTGATCTTGAAAAGAAGTGACAGGTCTGGTCAAATGCATCCTTCTCCTTGCAATTTCTCCTACTACCCCACTCCTTCAATTTTCCTCCTTATATACTCTTTTGCAGACCCCTCCCACATTTTAGACTTTTTTTTAATTCTCCGGGACTTTGTTTCAGACATGCACAGGACATGTCCAAACCTAACTCCAAGTCTGGGCTTAACATAAGAAAGGTCAATACTGCCATCTAGTGGTTTCTATTCGCATTACACAACTCTTATCAGCGACTGTGAACATTGCTCAAAACAACTGGCAATACAGCCATCTTGGAGGTAGGTAAACTATGTAATTGTGAAAAAGGATTATGTAATAGTTATTCTCTATTGGGCCCTTCTGAGTTATTGCAGAAAGCTTGGTGAAAGCCTTGCTTCAGCGCTCGAGACCCGCCGACTCGTCAGTGCAGACTAATATGTCTACTAATACTAATAGACCATGTATGTAGGTCTAGGCCCCATACAATGAGCTCAACCTTTCTCTCACCAACGTAGGCCTACAGCAGCTACCTAGCCTCATCACCTAGCTATGATTTCGCTGCACCTATGGTTTGCAACGGTTTAAGGTGGCCCTAAATTTAGGTTAGGATTAAGATTAGGGTTCAGTTGAGGGTCGGATTTAGTGTTAGCGTTATGGGAAGGTATAGCATCAAGTTTTCAACAGGGCTAACCAAAGCGCACTGTTGGCCTAATGGGTAGTACTGTGAATTTGCACATTGGAAACTCTAGTTGAAATCCCAGTGATGGCAGTTTTTTTTCCCCCTTTTCAACTATTTGTAATACTTTCAGTCAGTTACGTAGCTACTATATACATTTCATTTTTAATGAGCAAACTAAGGTTACCGATGATGAACCAAGCAACTGATAAAAATAGAATCAAAACAAAGATGCCGATTCGTCGAACAGAAAAGCACGTGTGGAAAATGAGATGCAAAAAAATAAATTAATTAATTTCATGCGCGGTCCATCATCATCATTGCAAGGCTCCATGAAAGACTGACATGGAGTTTTTTTCTCAGCAGAACGAGTTTGTGACAAAGTTTGATTTCACTGGGCGTTTATAACAATATGCAGTGTCAAATGACAGTCTCGGAACCCAGTGTTTTAAAACGGATTGGATATGTATTTAAAAACGATTTTTTTATTGTTTTACAATTCAGAGACTGTTTACTTTGTTGTCTAATTGACAGTTGTTGATGGAAAAGGTTCAGGGTTCACTTTCAATCATTGTGAGAAAGCCTGTTGGTCATGCTGCACCGATCAAGTGATGACGTCACTCCTCGCACGCATTCGTGCTGTGCTTCTTGTTTAGAACTGCCTGAGCTATGAGGAAACCGTCAGACTTTCGTTTCACTGCTGTGATTGCAATTACCGTGCGTAAATGAGTACAATGCAAGTACTTATAGCGATTGTCATGTTAGTGTTGGTGATTGTTGTTCATCATTTCGCTGAAATCGCCAAGTGTGTAGGGAGCTTGCGGTTTAACGGCAGTATTAATTTAGCAGTTTGTTCGTCATATAGCGGCTAGTTTGGCCAGGTTGCTACCAACATAAATGACCGTATGTGTGTAACTTAGCAGTGAAAATTGCCTGTGTGTTTATGTTAATTTATATTCCCGAACGTCGAATGGCGTTCCGGGGATATTATGTTTTTGGTCCGACCGCCGCCAAACTACGTGTTAACGCGATAACTTCAATAATATTTCGATTAAAAATTCCAAATTTTGCACATAAGTATCATAAAGAGGAAGAACTGATTCGATTTTGGACAATTTACGATGTCTAGATTGGCCACCAGGGGCCAAAAACTGAAAAAAAATAAAAAATAAAAAAAATAATCACTGTTCCGCGATAACTTCAGTAATATTTCAATTACAAATTTCAAGTTTTGTATATAAGCAAGTATCATAAAGAGGAAGAACTGATTCAATTTTGGACAATTTACGATCTCTAGATTGGCCACCAGGGGCCAAAAACGGATTTACATGTTAACGTGATAACTGCAGTAATATTTCAATTAGAAATTCCAAGTTTTGCATATAAGTATATATCATAAAGAGGAAGAACTGATTCGATTTTTGGACAATTTACATTTCTAGATCGGCCACCAGGGGCCAAAAACAGGGAAAAAAAAAAAAATCACCGTTTTTATCATATCTCTGGTTATATTTGTCCGATTGACCTCAAATCAAGTGCAAATGAAAGGTCATGATCTGAGGATGTGTCCCACAATGACATTAAACCCATTTGAATCAAGATTTTGACACAAGGTGGAGCTTTGTCACATAAAATTCACCATTTTTGATATATCTATTGAACTATTTCTCCAATGGACATGAAACTATGTGCAACTGCAAGGTCATGACCTCATAACGTGTCACATGACATCATACCTGTATGGTTCAATGTTTTGCCACCAGGTGGCACTTTGTGATGGAAAATTACCATTTTGGCCATGTCTTCAGAACCATTTGACCGACTGACCAGAAATTAAGTTCAAATGAAAGTTTATTCAAGGTCTATTCAAGGATTGGGGAAGTGGAGGATTGGGGGCGTTTGGGGATATACCCCCAGCCGTCGCCTCCGACGGCATAAGCCTAGTTATGAAGTTATGCACCTCGTTGATACTTCGTACTGTCAGTTATTCGATTGATGAGAGAGTATTGATGTTAATGCTCTCTTCCAAGAGCCAGTGCATTACAAATATTACATTGCATGCTAATGTTTGTAGCCTTTGATTATTGTGAACCTGTGTGCTTCAGCTAAAACGGCAGCTAATGATACCGTAAATATGAGAATTTATGTTATTTAATTTACTTGCATACATTGTTATTATGATACATTCAGGTACTGTAATGTTTTTCCTTTTATGTTTCCTGTAGACCACACACTTTCCATATTCGCATGCCCCCACTCTCTTAATAAGAAGGGCCCATGGGTGAATAAAGCTGCTGAAAAGAGGAATCCCTCTCTTTGATTCTCTGACCGGAATCCAGTCTGTATCGCCCTAACTCTACCCAGCAGTCTGAAATTCAGAGGTCCCAACACCTCTTTTATATGGTCCTTCGAGCCAGATTCAGAGTTATCAGACGATATGGATAAAGCAACTGCAGATGCACCAGAGCCTTCTGGACGCCCCCACAGAGAAAGGCACCTCCCTGCACACTTGGCTGATTATGATGTTGGCTATCCAGCTCAGACGGATCATCCTCCAACAGCACCACCCCGCTCCCATAGCCGGCGGAGTGGCAAGACAAGGACACCATCCAAGGGAAGGAAAGCTAATCCAGCTCCAGCTCATGTGTGCTCGCCATCCCAAGATCTGTGGGCAAGTACCCTAGCCAAGCTCTTACCAGCATCCAAGCAGCTATAAGAAGAAAGGATAAAGCAAATGGAGCTCGAGGAGCTGCGTCACCAGATGGAGGAGTACCACAAGGCTGACCTCGAGTGCCAGCGCCTAGATGCAAGACCCAAAGAAGCTCAGCGCCTTCAAGAGGAAGCTCATCAGGCTAGAGAAGCTTTAACCAAACAACTGGACAGGCGGCGGCTCCTGAAGAACGCCGAAAATGAGTTGGAGGTAGCCAAGATCATAACCTCTTTACTGCAAGAGGGAGATGGGGCCCCAGCATCAGACCCAGTGTCATTGGCTCCTAGTTTCATGTCCCTACCCATGGCATCCCATCCAGCTGGAGCAAATACGCCTCCTCCAAACCTCAGAACGTCCACGCCACAGCTCCAACATCCTAATCCTCCATCGGTTCTGGCGCCTTCACCTAGGCAGCTACCCTCTTCTAGAGCACCTACTGTAACACGTCCCTCTCCACTACCAGTGTTACCACCCACTGCAGCAGCAGCCTTTCATGCAGAGCCATCTGCGATGCCCACTGTAGCTCCTGTGGCACCATCAGCTACAATCATTGAGGGAAGCTCACAATTAAATCCGGTGGTTCCTCAAACAAACCAAGGGCAAGCTGCTTCTATATACCCTCCGCTTGAGCAATACCCCCCGTAGAACTTGTTGGACGGAGCCCCACATCTGCTCACGCCATGCCATACCTGAGTCTGGGTCTGACAAGGTCTGACCCAACCCTAATGGGCCGTTATTCTGCTGCAGGCCAGACAGCAGTGCCACATCTTGGACAAACACCGTCTGACTCAACCCTAATGGGCCCTTATGCTGCTGCAGGCCAGACAGCAGTGCCACCCCTTGGGCAAACACCAGCCCCTGGAATAGAACTGCTGCTCGCATCATTATATGGCATTCCTAAGCAAACTCGGCCCGTCTTCGAGAGTGGCAGGGAGAGTGAATTTGCTCTGCTCAAGATGGCGCTGGATAACCTGCTGAGTAGCCACACCCACCTGAGCGAGCAATACAAGTATCAAGTGCTACTGGGTCATCTTAAGCTACCCAACGCACTGCAGCTTGCAAAGGCCTATATGCATGACCTCCGGCCATACAGTTCAGCACTACAGGCACTCCTGGAGAAGTATGAGCAGCCAAGGCAGCTTGTTCAGTGCGAGCAAGGTGCCATCCTGAATGCACCTGCTAGCGAATTTGGAGATGCTGATGCTTTTGATGCCTTCGTCTTGACAGTCCAGTCGCTGGTGGGCATGCTGAGAACTCTTGAAGGGCAGAACAGTTATGAGCTCAGGTGCGGATCTCATGTCGACCGTCTCTTGAGCAAGATGCCACCCACCTACCAGGACCGATTTTTGGAATATTGCCTCAGCCGCGGCATCCTACAGACAGACACAGAGCAAACCTATACCCTGCCTGATTTAGCCACATGGTTGCAGATCAAGGCTCAGGCTAAGCGCATCTCCAGCCGTGCTGCTGCTCTGTACCAAGTTGATAGCTCCAAGCTTGTAAAGAAAGACCAACGCTCAACTAGACAAAACTCTGGCAGTTCTGCTCTGTGAAAGGGAAGAGCTAAGTCCTCCAGAGTCTGCTCACGGTAAGTCCATCTCCAAACCCAAGCCATACTGTCCGCATTGCGATAATAAAGAGCACTTCTTTAACTCCTGTACTGAATTCAAGAAACTGACCACCAGCCAGATCGTGAAGTGGATTAAAGAAGGGAAGTGTGGAGGAAGCTACAAAGCAGAAACTTGCACCCTAAAGCGCCCATGCAAAACCTGCAAGGAGGTACATCTAACCGTCCTGCACGATGCGGTCCAAGACACTCAGAGTTCCATCCTAATGGTCAGCACACCCCAAATTAAGATCTACCTTGATCATCCCAATCGTACACCAAAGGTGATGTTGAAGGTGGTGAAAGTTTTCCTTCACAATGGGAACAAAGCTATGGAGACTTATGCTGTCCTAGATGATGGTTCGGAGTGGAGCATTGTCCTTCCTCAGATTGTGCAGCAACTCCATCTCCGACTACAGTCAGAGACTCTCTCCTTGAGGACAGTCCTTCAGAATGTTGAACATCTCAAGGGGGCTTCTGTCACCATGGAGGTATCCACACTGCACAAACCAGGGGAGGTGTACCAGATATCACAGGCCTGCACAGCTAACGGCTTGTGCCTGAGTGAATATTCTTACCCTGGTACAGCGCTACAGAAGCGATACAAACATCTGAAGGGTTTACCTTTACCTCCAATTGACCACGCCCAACCGCTGGTGCTGATAGGTTCAGACCTGCCAAATCAGCTGATGCCCATACAGCCAGTGCGCGCAGGACCATCTGGTGGGCCCATTGCTGTTTGCACACGCTTGGGTTGGTCACTCCAAGGCCCTAGTAGCATGATCAAGCACCAGTGGGCAGAACAACAATGCCTCCGAATCTCCACCACCTCCCCCCCTAGTGAGCTCCTTAGTCATGTGGAGCGCCTGTGGCAGGTGGACATGCTTCCCTATGTGAGTGAGAAGGTAGCCACCCGGTCTGAGGAGGATCAACAAGCCCTCACTTTGCTGCAAACCTCCACCACCCGAGTGGATGTGGACGGCATCGATCGTTATGCTACCCTCCTGCTCCGAAGGTCACAGGCTGCCACTCTCCAAGCTCCAAAAGAAGCTGTGTTGCCCAGCACTGAATGCAGACTGGCCAAGGACCCCAGTCGTGCAGAGACCTATTGCAAGGAGATCCATAAGCTCGAGTACACTGGATACGTGACAAAATTATCCCATGAAGAAGCCAGCCAAACTACCGAATCCTGGTTTATTCTGCATCACATGGTGCACCATAATGGCAAGGACAGACTTGTTTTTAATTGTTCCTCCCAATATCAAGGGCAGTCACTGAATGACAATACCCTCCCTGGACCTGTCCTGGGTCCCTCCTTGCTGGGTGTCCTCCTTAGGTTTCAGCAACATGCGGTAGCAGTGAGTGGTGACATTAAAGGGGTGTTTCACCAGATACGCTTGCTGCCAACTGACAAGTCAGTGTTGCGATTTATCTGGAGAGCCCTGCGGAGGACATAAGAGCCAAGTATCTATTAGTGGCAAGTTCTACCGTTTGGAACCACCTGCAGTCCTTGCTGTGCCATTTATGCTCTGCAACGTCATGCCCAGGAAAATGGAAGTGATGACCCTGGTCTTGTAGAGACCGTGGAACAATCATTCTATGTGGACAACTGCCTTGACAGCACCCGCACCACAGAGGAAGCTAGGGATTTAGTCAATAGGCTACGTCAGCTACTTGTCACTGGAGGCTTTGAAATTCGCCAGTGGGCGAGTAACATACCATCAGTTATTGATCACCTTCCTTCTGAGGCCAGATCGGAGAAGAGCGAGATGTGGCTCTCCAAGAGCAGTACCGACCTCCAGGAACCCACTCTGGGGCTGCGGTGGAACTGTCTCAGTGATAATCTGGGGTATAAGAATCACCCCATCGAGACACTATCCCCCACAATGGGAAACCTCTACAAAATACTGGCAGGTCAATATGATCCCCTTGGGTTCATCATACCCTCCTCCGCAAGAGCTAAGGTGCTCATCCAAGACCTATGGAAGGAAGGCCTAGGCTGGGATGACCCAATCCGACCTCAGAGCCTGCTAGATCGGTGGCTTACCTGGGAAAGGGAGATTCCAAACCTACGGTCCCTAGAGTTCCCCCGCACATATGCGCCACCGTGTGCAGACACAGTTACAGCTACCCAAGAACTGCATATCTTCTGTGATGCCTCTGAGCGAGCATGTGGCTCAGTTGCCTACATGCGCACTGTGGATGATCAGAGCCAGGTTCACGTTTCCTTTGTGCTGGCGAGGTCATGGGTCACCCCAAGGAAACAACGATCAATGCCTTGCCTGGAGTTGAGTGCAGCATTCACTGGAGGCCAGCTAGCCAGCACCCTTCAGGCTGGGCTCACAGTGCCGATCCTGCGATTAACCCTCTGGTCTGACTCCACCACAGTCCTGTTTTGGCTCAGGTCACAGTCTTGCCGGTACAAGGTCTTTGTTGGAACTCGTGTCACTGAGATTCAGAACCTGACGGAGGTGGACAGCTAGAGATATGTGGATTCGGCAAACAACCCAGCAGATGACATCACTCGGGGTTTAACCCCGGAAGAACTGACAACCCCATCGGTGGCATCAAGGACCCCCTTTCCTCCATCAGTCTCCGGCAACACCTTCCACTGATTCCGAGCCTGATGACAGCGAGCTGAAGAAATCTGCTCTCATTGGCACAATCTCTATTCCTCCCAGCCAACACTTCCCGATGTTAGCAGGTTCCCCTCCTGGAAGGAACTTGTACAAGCCGCAACCCAGTCCCTTCATGGGGCGCCTGATCCCAACCTAACCTATTAATGCAGCTGATTACCTAACTGCTGAGAGGCTTCTCCTGGCACAAGCCCAGAGAGACTCCTTTTCGGAGTCTTCAGGTCAAGGCCCTGAAGACAAATCAGCTTCTCCCATCTGATAATCGACTGGCAACTCCTGAGTACGACAATGCCACAGGTCTGCTCCGAGTTGGTGGCAGACTCCGCCACGTGGAGGGTCTAGAGATGGATGCCATTCACCCCATTGTCCTGGGCCCGCAACATCCACTTACGAAGCAGCTAATCAAAGCATTCGTGCTGTGCTTCTTGTTTAGTACTGCCTGAGCTATGAGGAAACAGTCAGACTTTTGTTTCTCAGCTGTGATTGCAATTACCGAGCGTAAATGAGTACAATGCAATTACTTATAGCGATTGTTATGTTAGTGTTGGTGATTGGTATTCATCATTTCGCTGGAATCGCCAAGTGTGTAGGGAGCTTATGGTTTAACGGCAGTATTACTTTAGCAGTTAGTTCGTCATATAGCGGCTAGTTCGGCTAGGTTGCTACCAATGTCAATGACCGTATATGTGTAACTTAGCAGTGGTAATTGCCTGTGTTTGTTAATAATGAAGTTATGCACCTTGTTAATACTTCGTACGGTCAATTATTCCATTGATGAGAGTATCGATGTTAATGCTCTCTTCCAGGAGCCAGTGTTACAAATATTACACTGCATGCTAATGTTTGTAGCCTTTGATTATTGTGAACCAGTGTGCTTCAGTTAAAACTAAAATAGCAGCTAATGATACCGTAAAGATGAGAATTTATGTTATTTAATTTACTTGCATACATTGTCATTATGATACATTCAGGTACTGTGTTTTTCCTTTTATGTTTCCTGTAGACCACACACACATCCATATTTTCTCATGCCCCCACTTTCTTAATAAGGGCCCATGGGTGAATAAAGCTGCTGAAAAGAAGAATCCCCTCTTTGATTTTCTCACCGGAATCCAGTCTGTATCGCCCTAACTCTACCCAGCAGTCTGCAATTCAGAGGTCCCTACACCACTATTATAATCATGTACGGTTTTCTGACAGAAAAAAGCAGGTCAGATTTATTCTGAATCGTACAAACGAACAGTAATCTTTTTAGAAAAACCTCTAGGGCTGTCCACGTGTAGCCTAGTGGTCGGGTCGATTGTTTGGTTGATGCGTTTTGAGTCGGGATTTGTTTTGGCAAATGACACGATAGAATAATCCATTCCGGACGCAGCGGGTATTGCCGGGACATTCCTTTATTCTCAACGCTGGCCTGTGTTTACTCTGAATAAATTATATTAAAATTAAATAATTTAATAATTCAGAATAATTAAAGGTATTATTCAATTAAATGTATTAAGGTAATATTGATATTGTGCACAATTCATCTGAACTAATAAGCGCAACATTTCATAATCGGTCTAATTGTTTTTTATATGCAAAACTAACGTGTAACACGTCTCATAGCCACATTATGTCCTTCTTAAAAATACACACAAATGTGCGTTTTAATTGTAGCTTGTGGTTTGTTCTTAGCAACAGTTAAGATTAGTGATACAGGCTTAGGCCTAATTTAATTGCTCATTTCGATGTAGCCTTGAAACAATGTTAAATAAAGAGCTTGGCATAATTTCTTTTTAAGTCACAGACAATCAAATGCAACTGGAATTTGCAAGCAAAGTTTCGCTAACCCAGTTAACCAACGTACATGACAAGGGCTACAATTGAAAACGGCAGATCAGCGAGCTTAGCTTAATGAATATTCTTTCCGCGCATTCATGCGTTTTTTGTCCTTGATTGGATCGGTGAATATTACATCTTATGCATCTTAAAGTTAAACAGTCCTAAAAATAGCCACTGCCTTAACGTGAACTTGGAGCTGAAGCCTGCCGGTGTTATGCCGAATTCAGCCTTCAAAGCACGGTTACAGATGCTGGTCACTGCAGTCTAACTAGCCGAATCAATTACATAAATTTAGAACCAATTAACAAAGTTAAACTTCCATCTCTTTCATGGAGGCTCTCATTTATTTGTATAATGCTATGATGCCATTTAATTGTTCATTCATGTGACGACGCTTTGTAAGGGTAGCTGGCCGCGTAGGGTACGTTTTTTATGATAGGGAGCCATTTTTGTTGACTCAGGATAACAATTAAATCGCAATTTGAGGTATTATGCATGAATTTCCTTTATACTACTTATTTGTTTGGTAATTTCGTTGCTTATAATATACAGCGTCATTCCATATAAAATCTACAAGTGCCTCCCACCTGACATCCTCAGAATCGGCAGATTATACTTAAATTGTGGTAGAACATTTAACAAATCCTTGCCAAATATTACCTTGATCGTGTGAAATTTTTTTGAGCTACAGGCTCTAAAAGTACTCAGGAGTACGTCGAAGTAGGTTTGTGCTTTCTAACTCACGTAATTTTTCCTAGCATTTTTGAGCCCTTCATGTGTATTAAAGATGGCAAAATGAAATTTTCAGAGCTGAAAGAAATATCGGAGCACTGCCAAAACTGCAATAAAATCAATTGTACACCGATTCTAGGTGTCACAATATTTAGCCAAAAATCTGTGTTTTCTTCAACAAGATATGCTCTGTAACCAACTTCAAGCTTCAATATCATGGGAACTATGGAAGTTTCAATCGCAACTCTGCACCCATTCAATAGCAATGAATGGGTAGCAATAGCAAGTAGTGGAACCATGGATGTGTCATGTGTTTTTTGTAATTCACCAGAAAAAACTTGAAAAAATGTGTTAGGAAAACTTCACAAGGTCGTATCACCATGTGGGTTAGGCTCATCTTCAAGCCATGATTCCATATGTGTCAAATAATATTCACACTCGTCAATGTAAAGCTATATGTATATGCAATATACCTTTTTATTAAATGTATGTTATGGTTAAAATTATTGGCTTATTGAATTTTGGGAATGGCCCATTGATTTAACATGTCACGAGCCATTAGCCCATGGGCCTTGCTGTCCCTCCCAACCCGATTGTGTTTTACGCAGTCCCCACCAAGCGCCGCTACTTGCATTCCTTTTTCAGTACCTTCTATTAACAGTCTGGTCAGCTGGCTGAGAAGGAGCAATGTTAGCACCCTGCACCCAAGCAGGATAATGGCGGGCAGCATGGCTTAGGTATTACAAATCCCAATTCCAATGAAGTGGGACGTTCTGTAAAACGTGAGTAAAAGCAGAATACAATGCTTGAAAATCCTTTTCGACCAATATTCAATTGAATACAATATAGAGACAAGATATTTAATATTCAAACTGATGGACTTTATTGTTCTTCAGAAGTATTCCCTCATTCTGAATTTGATGCCTGCAACACATTCCAAAAAAGCCATTTAGAGTCTCTACTTTTATATGATATATCATTAGTACGGACGAATGAATTCACGGATTCCGTAGTTTAGCTTATTCAACACATGCATCGCTAGTGCGTTTTTGCTACGAGTTCATTTAACTGCTCACCGTTGGGTATGGCGTTAGAACACTGCCAAAAATCAGGCGCACGAAGGAGACCTGTGCAAAACATCCGCGCGCGTAAATCAAACATCCGAGGAAAAATAAATGCTTGCAAAACTATTTGCGAGCGCTTTCAAAGAAATCGCGAGCAATATAGTCCAGGCCCTTAGGGATTGAAAAGGGGGGTATTGTGCAGATTTATTTACAAGCACCAAATCTGGCTCAGATGTAGATCAGAGGGTCCTTTTTTCACTTTTGGAGGGCGCCGGGAGCAGCGCTCACTGTGGCGGCCATGTTGGCTAAATCCAAGATGGCCGCTGGCTGCCAAGCAATTGCGTCTTAATTTTATGAGTGAATATCATAGGATCTTAAATAAGAGCACTATTTATATGTTTTTGACCCCAAGGAATTTAAATTTGACCTCAGATTCAGAATCCACAGTCAGGAAAATTATGCAGGACCATATAAAAAAAATATTTTTACTGGATTCTGGGTCAATAAATATTGTTTAAACTTAATTCTCAGATCATGTTGCATTAAAATTAGATTTGAAAATTGGCATGAAAAATAAAACTCAGATGACAAAAGGCAGTGAACCTGTAGTCACTTAAAATTCATTTTGACAATTGCCAGTCAAAAGTATTAAACAGTTGAGGAGCATCAATCAGGAAAGCATAAATAAATAAACTACACTACTGCAATGTCTATTCAGATCTACACACATGTAATCATAGGTGTGTGTGTGTGTGTGAGCAATCATCACACCTTGTGTAGCAAATCTAGTTCTACCGTATTTCCAAAATCCAGTACAAGAGAGCAATCCAACAATCTAAAGGATAAGTAGATGTACTCATGGTACTGGTGCAGCATTTATAATCTAGACATCATTGTTCACACATCTGCCTTCACACTTGCACAACCCTGAGCAGCAAACTCCACCTCTACTGCATTTGCACTTTCCAGTGCATGATCTCACACAGCCACAGTGCACAAGAATAGAACATGCCTTACTAGCATCTACAAGGGATATCCAGTATGGTAGCCATTTACCACTTTCATCCTTCTTCCAACCCCAATTACTGAAGTCAGGGTTTTCCTGGGAGGCTGATGTTGGTTGACTCCAAAAGAAGCTTGCCTGAAGCAGTGCCCTCTTTATGTGCTCAAATAATGCTGCCTGACTTGGTGGTGTGGTCTCAAGGGTTTTTAGTGCCACTTGTAAAAAGCTGGTGACTGGCTTCATTGACCCTAGCCAATCCACATCCCTTACTGTACATTAGTACCACAAATCGTTCCAGCTTCTGCATATGAACAGACTCAAGGGTGAACAGTGTTGGATCATTGGTGAGGGCAATCAGTGTTTCAGCAAGTCCTGGAGTATTTTTCCAAGATGTCCAGGCAGTCTTCTTGCCACATCCACAGAGCTGTGATGTTGCGTCACATCCTGTTATGGCATGGAAAAGTGGCAGAGCCAGAGACTTGGAAGGTCCAAGCTGAAAACTAATACTGGATGGGAGTGTCTTTTTTTTCCACAACCAAGTCCTGTCCACAGCTGGGACAGACCTAAAGTTTGGAAGAAGTGTACGGCCAGAACTACCACGTCACTGTCAACTGTGCGAATGTAGGCTGTCCGGTGACCCTCTGTCGCAGCATGTGCCAGGGGAAGGAAGATCCTTGTGTCTGCCTCTGAGTGGTTACAGGCTTGGAGAGCAGACACATCATATGGCCTGTTAGAGAGGACATTCTCGCCTGCCAGAGCACTCCGCTCTGCTACCTCTGGTTGCCTGGCTACACCCCCCTCTCTGCTCCTGCCCTTCCCGCTCAAGGCTGCCGTCTGTCCTGGTTCCTCGTTGGTGGAATGATCTACCCAATGAGCTCCAAACGTCAGAATCCTTGAGCTCCTTCAAGTGCAGCCAGAAAACCCACCTGTTCAGGCTCCACCTTTCCCCTACTCCACTGCCCTGAATCCTCTGCCATTACATCCTACACTGCTTTGTTTCCCTTTTACCCGATTTTGTAGCCCTTGATTTTGTTGATCTTTACTTGATTTTGTTGCCCTTTTACTTGATTTTGTTGCACTTGTTTTTGATGCCTTTTTTCTTGATTTTATTGCCCTTTACTTGGTCTTTTTTATCAGTATATTTGGCATTTATCTATTGATCTAGACCTGTAACAACTGAATGTGTTCTCTGTCACTTTTACTGTCAGCATTGTACTTGTCTCCTAGGAGCTCTGCACTTTTGTACCAATCTCTTGCACTTTTGTACATCGCTCTGGATAAGGGCATCTGCTAAAAACCTGTAATGCAATAATACTCGTAAAAACGGGTGTCTCACCCCCGTCCCCTTCTCTGCCTAACCCCCCGGACAGACGGATGGACAGACAGGCACATACCAAAAGGCACCACCGCAGAACCTGAGTAGTAAGTATGCAAAGTTTCGTTTAGATCACGAGAATGGTTTTGGAGTTATGCTCCGGAAACAAAGTAGGAACGCGAACAGGAATGCAAACCAAGCCTTAAACAATAGGTCTCCCCTCTGGGAGGGAGAAATAAAAAATGGCTGGAGGGAAGCAAAGAAATCTCTCTTTTGCCTCCAGATGGGCATTCCGAATAGGTTGTGATGACACATTATAACAGTGAACTATGCACTAGCACAATAAGTGTGAAACGAGACTACAAGGGTCCCCACAGCCACTACAGAGATGCTGGCATTATTTTTAGTATAGCAGTCCTCTTTATTACTTGTTTGAGTGCATGGTCACACAATGCCCTGTTCAGTGAGCAGGTACTCAGATCACACCCATCTTCAAACCCAGCCGTCCTTTTATTCCCAAGTACCCACCAGTTAAGTTTCATGCCTGTGCCTTAAATGGTTGCAATGCTATCATGTTCAAGAATTGTCCACTTAGAGGATCAGAAACATGAACACCAGCAAAAAAAGTGGCAAAGCCACTACGCTTGCTTGGCCAAACATGGGCAAAATGGAACTCCCCCTATTGGCCAATGTATCGGTCCGATTCCGCTCAAAATGGAACTTAGTCTAGACCTTATGACCATATATACACGTGAAATATGAAAAGGATCAGGTAAAAACTGAAGACGCTAGAGCGCAGACAAGCCAAAAGTTTATACACGCACGGAACACATGACAGACCACCACTAAAGACCCCGAGCATAGCATAAGCCCCTTTGGGCCTTTTGGCCAAGCAGACTAAAAATAATCAAAACCGCTTTCATTGTAGTGCAGGAACCGAAAGGTTAGAAGAAATATGTATAGCAACAACTGCTACACTAAGATCAAGGTGGTGGTGTGTCAAGTATGGGAAAATTGCCCATGAAAGCTTTTGATTCCTTACCATAGTGACTGTGTGAGGAGATGTATGTGGGCCAAGAAAATGCATTTGTTTTCTGTATCATACGTGCTCGGACAGATGTGGGCCTAATTTAGATGAGCTCCCCCCTAAAACCAACATATGGGGAGAAATCAATGAAAAACTCCCAATTATCACAGTGCTAGTTCTAAAACGGTTATCGTTTTGCCATCCCAAGGAACAATTTGACATCAAACATGGCTTAATTGCTTTGAAAATGAGACCCAGGAAGCCTTAAAAAGCATAATTTGGCTACATTTATCATCACAAATTGAAAGTTTAACATTAAAATTTCTATAGTTTCCAAAGTGATCCACCCTAAATATTTGGTTAAAAAGTAGGTGCAGTATGCCAAGTTTGTTTGCACAAAGTTTCAATAAATTCTTACATCAGTAACAATAATAACTTACAGACTTTGAATGACATAGCATAGCCCACAAGCTGCAGAACCGCAGAACTCGCAAGTTGCTTGTCTAATGACAGGAGATTCTGAACGTCAAGACACTGTTTTAGAATTGAAAGTTTGGAAGATCTTACTGAATTCCAGGACAATTTCATTTGACACTGTGAAGGAAACTAGTAAAACACATCAATATGCATTAAACAGTAGGTTAACATCGTGTCCGTCAGTGAGGTCCTTTTTTTGAGCGCAAGAAAATTTTAACCGAATGCACGATTGCGATAGCCTGCCAATTTAACGTCAATCTTACCGCTTCAGAGTCCCCCTCCAAATGAGAACTGCTTGCCACATGAGGATCATTAGGGCCAAACAGCTGGTAAGGTTATAGCTATGGAAGCCTGCGCCTCCAATGCTTGCTTCTTTAACGCTCTAGGCTTCCCCCCTCCTCCTTTGCTTTTCGACATCATGTCTGATCGCCGTAGTTGCTGCACGTTTCTAAATTATAAATGCAACAGGGGACAAGCAAGTCCACCATTGTTCAAACAAATTTCCCTGCAAGCCTGCCTTTGTAAACATCTGGAGCAAAAATATACAAATTCAATTAAATGGTGTATGGCTTACGGCTTATACATCAGGGTTTTTTTTTTTTTGTTGCAGGCAAGTTTCTCGGACATATATATGGCGCATGTTAAATATACGTATAGATGCGAAGACATTGAATAGAATTGGAGAACGCCCGCAAAAGACTGAAGAACAACCATCAAAAGTAGTTTATAAAGCCATAATACAAGACTATAAATGTATGTTCTGTACTATAAACAGGGCCGTCGTACAGGGGGTAAAGGTGATGACAATTATAAGGGCCCACAGCTCATTGGGGCCCCACAAAACCCACAGTAACCGCCATGACTAAATTATTATGCATAGACCTAATTGCTATTCATACTAATGCACCAGAATTTATCACAAAGCAATAATGATTAAATAAATTTCAACAACCCCCTTCTTAAAAAATGGTTCGGTCCATGCTTCGTGCTCCTCTTAGAAATTGTCTGTGTTTGCAAGGTTCGCGAAGTACAGCAGTCATAAGTACGCGCAGCCCACACACACAAATCTGAACACTAGAAAAGGATAGAGGGAGGGAGAGGGGCCAGCAGAGCAGGGGCCCAGAAAATGACAAAATTCTTTTCAAAGAAAGGTCAGAGTATTTTACTAGCTTGCCATGTCAGCTGTTCAGGCTGGCTGTTCAGCTGTTAACATTACGTTAATGTAACATGCGGTCAGCTGAGTAAATAATCGCCTGACAAGAATGACATTTACAGACAAGATCGGTAAAGTTATCATTCGCCAGCAATCATAATATACCGTCAAAAAATCCGGCAGCAGCAGGACACATGGCTCTCGTGACTGTCAAGGCTAAGTTTGGATAGCGAACTACATGCAGTCAGTGTGGTAACCATTGGTGTAACTGAAACGATCGCTTGACAAGGCTTACATTTTACCCTCTTACAAATGTATTCACTAAAACTAAACCACTACTTTATTCTGTTGCCATAAGTCTTGTTAACGCGGGGGTTAATTTTACAGAGCTTGCCCTCCTCATACAATGTCAAAGTGAAGCTATGTGGAATGACCCAGAAGTGCAATGGTGAGGGTACCGTCTATCAGTTTTTTGGTCGATTGACATTTTTCTTGTATACTGAGTACAAATGAAAACGCACCACTTGAAAAAAGTCAACATTTAAGTTCAAATGAACTTCAATATAATTTTTATACAACAACAACAACACTACAGTGACGTCACCCGACATGCCAGGTGCAAGAAATGCGAGAATTTCAAGTTAACTGTAACGCTAGGCAATTTTTTGCAAAAACGCAACATCTTGCACGCACACCACAGGAAAAATGAATTTCACTCTGAATTTGTGCACACATTGCCTTTAAAAGCATGTGAATCCAAATAAAATTTCACTTCTTCACTGACACTTGTGAAACGTCGACACTATGCTGCGACTTGCAGCCCCTGAACGGGAACGTGCCATAGGCATGCTTCAAATTGGCGCCAGCACCAGGGAAATTGCCAGACGACTACACTGCGCACACACAACGATCGCAAGACTCCATCAAAGGTTTCTGCAAACGGGGAGCACTCGGGACCGTCCTCAACCGGGTCAACAACGTGTGACAACGGCACGTCAGGACCATCAGATCGTACGGGATCATGTCCGAGACCGAACACTACCAGCGACAAAAACGGCTGCTCAAGTCCAAGGACGACGTGGATTCATTCACCCCATCACCATACGGAACCGTCTGCGAGCTGCAGGCCTGCGTGCACGACGTCCTTATTTCGGCCCCATATTGACGGATCATCACCGAAACCAGCTTCTACAGTGGGCAAACAGGCACCAGAATTGGCGACTACGACAATGGCACGGTGTCATCTTTTCTGACGAGTCACGATTTCACTTTCACTTTCAGATGGCCGTATACGTGTTTGGCGGAGACGTGGTGAATGCTATAACGCCGATTGTGTCGTTCAAACGGACCGTTAGGGTGGTGGCAACGTTATGGTGTGGGGTGGAATAAGCTACCGTCACAGAACCCCTCTCCATATCTGCAGAGGAAGGGTGAACGGCGTCTACTACCGGGACCTGGTGCTGCAGAACCATGTTGTGCCGTTCTTCAACCAACACCACGATGTCCACACGTTCCAACAGGACAACGCTAGGGACACACTGCAAGGGTGTCCATGCAGTACCTTGCACAGCAGAACATCCCCGTGCTTCAGCGACCAGCTCTGTCACCCGACCTCTCCTCTATCGAGCACTTATGGGATGAAATTGGACGACGTCTTTCACGTCGACGCCAGATGGACAACATCCGAGAACTTGCGGTTGCCCTTGTTCAGGAGTGGATTGCTATGCCTCAGAACACTATCCAGAGACTGATCAACTCCAAGCGACGACGATGCACCACGTGTTAATGCAAATGGTGGTCACACCCGTTATTGACTTTCCCGTTTGACCCTTACACCAGTTAAACCTCTCTCGCGCATTAACATTATCGTGAATGAAATTGAATGATGTTTACATGTCTTCTTAAATCATTCATTATCTCAAATGCATCATACGTATATACTTCACATATCAATCCGTGGAGCTATTCCAGATTTTGTGAGTGGTGCGTTTTCATTTGTACTCAGGATATTTAACATGGCATAACTTTATTATTGCACCCATAGCTTTGAAATTTTGCATTAATCATTCTTGAGATTACCCCACCCCTTTTCATACACCAGCAAAATTTATATTGGTCGAAACATCAATTTTTGGAGTTTCTTTCTAATATAATAGAGTATTCAGTTAAAAAAAGAAGAAAATCCGAGGTGTGCCCCAGGAGATACGGTAGTTTGAACAGGTGGCATTTTAGCATTTTTTTCACATTTGGCAAGCTACTGACTGCAGTTGATGAATTCATGGTAAATTCAGCCTGATTTATATTCAGCAGACACAAATGAATGGAAAAATGCCAGAGAATCTATGCTAGGGTTTATATTGGGGGTTCTTTAGGGATCTAAACAGGGAACTGCCTGAACAAAAGGCACTCTTGGTGTCCTCATAGCTCCACAACCAGGAAAGAAAGTAAGATGGACTGCATTTTCTGATGAAGCAAAATAACATTAGCTTAGAAGCAAAGTTTCAAAGCTATAGGTATAATAAGAAAAGTTATGCTAAACGTTATGTTAAATACAAGAAAAAAAGTCAATTGACCAAAAAAAAAAAAAAAAAAACTGACGGACAGTACCATTAGAAAATAATTTACCAAAAATTCACTTTTGGTCCAAATGAGCTGAAATTTCAGATTTGTCCGTGATATACATTTATACAGCAGCCTATAAAAAATTTAAAAAATTGAGAAGGTGGTGGCAAGACCCATTTGATGATCTGACAAAAGCTTGTAGTCTTTTTTTATGAATAATTTGGATGACTCATTCAAAATTTTGGTTGCTTTCAGACATGCATCCAGAGGAAAAGTAATGAGTATTACATATAAAAAATTAAAAGCTCTGATATGGTGCAATGTGAAGACATAGTGGACTCCAAAGCACAGAATTCCTTTTTTCAAATATAATTTTCAGCATGCCTGAACCTGGAAAATATATTGAATATAACTGAAGCCAAGCATTACAGAAGTGAAAGGCAACCAAGAGTTCAGAACAACCCCTGAAAATCTGAAGAGTGTAGAATGAATAGTTCAATGGAACTTTCCAGTGTTTAGCAACACTCATTTATTAAGGCCACAACCTCCTTTTTATAGCCTCCATATCTCAGAAACTACAAATGATGCTTTTGCACAATAGTTTTTGGGTACAATGACATTATTTACATGAAGTATGAAGCAAATACAAGAGTCAATAGGCCTCTTGATTTGACATGGAATGACCCAGAAGTGCAATGATGAGGTCGTCCGTTTTCCCTTCTACACTTAATCAATTTGAGGCCCTTGATGCCAAACTGAACACTAAATTAATTTAACTGCACTGTTCGCTGAATAATAATTCTTATCAAGTGAGCATCCGAGACCTCTGTATCAACATCCCCTTCACTGCATCCCGACTCTGCCATTAAATTAGGTTTTTCAGAGCTTAAAAACTGAAATGAATGCTTGAGTCACAATGTTGGCTTTAATCAAAATATGCTAATCATTGTTTCTAGAACATTGAGTACTTCAGGTATAAATCCTGCTAGTTTCCTCCAATATAAGGCTGCAAAGGCTACAAAGGGTCATTCCACCTCAAATCAGCAGATTAGAAAAAAAATTCCCGCTTGACCATCTCTGATTTGCTTGATTTTTTTTTCTTTTGAACTTTGACTATAATGTAGTAACTTTGTGCAATATTAGCCTGGTACTAGCAATAATTTCGGATTTATAAATTTTTGAAAAAAGTGCCCGTACGGCCATTTTCGCGTCATTCCCAACGTTTTAAAAATTATTACCATTTTTGAGGGGCTGTATCTTCGAAACCGTACAAGCTAGAGCTGATTTTTTATAGCTGTTAGTCCTGTATGTGCACTCTGTATGGGGTCAGTTTCAGGTGTCTATTCATTGCTGTTTGTTTTAAAATAAATTTCAAACATTCAAAATAAATTTCACTCCATTTCACTTCAAGTCCATATTTGGACCACTTGTAATAGTAGCTGAGACTTACATTTTTGTTGAACAATCTCCTTCTCTTATAGAATAAAAATGCATAAAGAATTTGCAGAAACAATTGTATTTTAGTTCTCATATGACCCAGCAAAAAACGAATTTCGCATTTTATTGTCGATATTCAATTGGCAATTGACAAAATATGACAAGATGTACCAAAAAACTAAATGTACTACCAGAAAGGTAATGACAATATCTGTTTATATACAAAGTTTCAAGTTGGTACCAAGTCTCTAAGTTACCTAGAAAAAATTCTTAAATCGAGCATTTTTACCATTTTTCGAATTATTGAGAACTTGTAGAAAATCACCAGAGAAAGTTTTCAATGTACATTTCAGTATACAGGCTGTACTTCTGCATTGTATTGTCTTGTCTGCACATGTTTGCTGATCTCAAATGGACAAGGCCTTTCAAACAAAATAGTTTGCTGCATGTTTTATTCCTCCCTGTCCGTGCTGTGTGAAAGTTTGGTGCATGACTCAAGCAAAAGTGCTTTGTGATTTATACTAGATAAACATGATCAATTGTGTAGCAAAATTACCAGTACTGATAGTGCTATGCTGAATGGCCACAGCTGAGGTTTTAACATATTAATAAATGTGTAAATATAGAACTTATAGTAACACAAGTAATTTTTATGCCTTGGCCATCAGTGCTTGACATCATGCTTATGTCATCAGAAAATTCAGTGAGCTGTTCAGTTGATCAATAGCCATTGTAGAACAAACTTTGTCTGCAACAAACCACAACCCTTAAAGTTGCTTTGGAATGGTCTCTGCAGCACTTCATGGAAGCTTGCAGGTGAGCTTATGCTTGTACTTGGGCCCACAGAAGTGCTGTCAAGACTCTCCTTTTGTGAACTTGTCGCAATCGGTAATTTGGATGTCATTCTTGTAATACGACATGTTTGTGGAACATCACTTCTTGTAGATATTTTTTTCACTAGTGATCATGAGAAATTAAGAAACCTTCACATCAGAGTGATGTTTGATCTGTATCATGATATGATTGTGCCACCAAAGAAATATTCTTGAAGTTCCGACCAAAAAAAATGCTCATTTTTTTCAATCGTGTTGAAAAAATGCCCAGTTTTTGCACTTATTGTATTATTAACCAAATTTTTTTTCTGCAATTCAATTTGCAACCCTTAAAGTTGATTTGGAATGGTCTCTACAGCACTTCATGGAGACTTGCAGGTGAGCCAATGCTTGTACTTGGGTCTACAAAGAAGAAAAGAAGTGCTGCAGAGACTCTCCTTTTGTGAACTTGTCACTCTCGATTATTATCAACCATCACTTTCTGCAGCTAAATGTTTTTCTTCACTGATCCTCATTAGAATTTTCACATCAGACTGATGGGTTGTTCCAAATCAAGATTCCATATAAAGATATTTGCCATTTGTGAAATTTAAAGTTCTGCACACAAAACAAGCATATTCTTGAAATTTCCGAAAAATGGCAAAAATGCTCAATTTCAGAATTTTTTCTAGGTAACTTAGAGACTTAGTACTAACTTGAAACTTTGTATGTAAACAGATATTGTCATTACCTTTCTGGTAGTATATTTAGTTTTTTGGTACATCTTGTCATATTTTGTCAATTGCCAATTGAATATCGACAATAAAATGCAAAATTCGTTTTTTGCTGGGTCATATGAGAAATAAAATGCAATTGTTTCTGCAAATTCTTTATGTATTTTTATTCTATAAGAGAAGGAGATTGTACAACAAAAAAAGTAAGTCTCAGCTACTATTACAAGTGGTCCAAATATGGACTTGAAATGTGAATCGCACAAAGTGAGTGAAATTTATTTTGGATGTTTGAAATTTATTTTAAAACAAACAGCATTGAATAGACACCTGTACAGAGTGCACATACAGGACTAACAGCATAAAATAAATCAGCTCTCTAGCTTGTGCGGTTTCGAAGATACAGCCCCTCAAAAATGGTAATATTTCTAAAAACGTTTGGAATGTCGCGAAAATGACCGTACGAATACTTTTTCACAAATGTATAAATCCGAAATTATTGCTAGTACCAGGCTAATATTGCACAAAGTTACTACATTATAGTCAAAGTTCATAAGAAAAAAATATCAAGCAAATCAGAGATGGTCAAGCGGGAGGGTCCTGTTGAATTGAGGTGGAATGACCCCAAAATAAAACAAAGCGCTCACAACACATACCTCTGCCAACACATTTGTCACCAAGAACCGAACAAATACGACCAAGGCGGCCTTAGTTGAATCTAAATTCAACCCAAAACTTTGGTCAATTGTTCCATAGCCCACACTTCCACAAAATAACATGGAAATTGATTGAGAAATTAGAACAATATTATCTAGAAAAACAAACAGACGGACATGGGTGAAACAAACTTTGCCCAACTTCTTTGGTTGGTAGAAGTCATGAAATACAACAGAATACTTTGATTAGATTTTCATACAATATGGGAAACATAGCCTAAAATTATTAACCTTATTGTATGCACATTAAGTTGAGAACTGCTACTGAAACAGTAGTCCAAATATCCCCATATAGGACAGCAAAGAAAAGTTATACAAACAACAAAAAATTACCACCATAAGAGGAAAGAGCAAAACACAACATTTTGTTCCAAAACATCCTTTTAACGCACATAATTTGTCTGTAACCATCACATTCTTTTCCTCCTAACTTATAAAATTAAATTATAATTAAATTATAACTTAAAATAATTACATTTACCTTTTACCAATTTTTGCTCATTGTCCATGTACTCTGAAAGCAAGTTCTTAATTTTTCCATTTGGTTCAAGATGTCTTGAGCCATTGCAAAAATGGGTCGAGCAAAACCAGATTCTCACCACCAGATTGTACAGACAGCTTACGAAAAGCTTACCTTGTTATCTTAGACTCCTGCACGGGTTTGCAGTGTGATTCTATGCAGAAAGTTTTAACCTGTAAAATTAGAGATTAGCATTTGAATGTAGACACCAATTAGTGAAGGACAAGAAAAAAATGAAATTAATCGTCACCTGTGAGAATAAAGCAGCTGATCCACCATTCTTCTGGCTATTGCTCTTGTGTTTTTTCTCTGCACTATCCTTTATCTTCATACTGTGTTGAGAAATGAATCGAATATGGCCATCGTTGCATGCTTAAATAGCCAGCGCATTGGGACTAGACAGCAGGGATGAATTCAATATTTAAAAAAATTAACCATGATTTACCAACACAGTTAATAACTGGTCTCGTGGGTTTCTTTAGAAGTTAAAAGTTGCTGCATTAACCGAAGATGGAAACTTACAAAATAATATTGGGGCATTTTGTGGTATTCATTTTGTCACGGACTGGAAATTTAGAGAAGTCAATCCATTGCAGCTACTAATGTGTTGCTCCAGGTGATATAAAAATGAATGTCATTGACAGTAATTAATGCACTTATTTACATAAAAGAAAAACTGTAACAGACAGGACAGAGTGCGACATGAGTTTTTTGTAAAATTGTTCATTCGAAAGTTCCCTTCATTTAGGCGATATTCTTCAAATTCAGCCATCCAGTGATGTACCCTTATATGAATGGAATATCATTCAGGAGTTTACAAAAAAATATCTGAACAGATGAATTCAACAGGGGTGTCAGTGTGTGTTACAGACAGGACAGGGAAAATCTTATGGACAGGACACTTTAATCACTCTTTACAAATATCAATTAACACTAAACTTGCATTGATCAATATTATGGATGCATTTGCTTTGTGAGAGAGACAGCAACATATCTTTTAATAAGAAATGTAATTTTATTTTCAAATATCAAGACTTACAGCCTTATATCTATAAGCATGTACAAAATAGTTATACAACGTAAATGCACACAATTAAGTCCAATACCTGGTATCACTAACTTAAAAAATGTAAATTTAAACAAAACTCCAACGTGTTGATCATGATCACAGTCATGAAATCGATAACGGTACATAATTGCCATGAGTGCGATGACCCATGAAGTCAAAATACATTTTTTCCATAAACTTTTGTATGTCAACAAACATCACCAGGTATTTCATGAAAATTCTGAAGAGCCATGTCGCAAATACCACGGAATGCTCCCATTCGTGAAAAACAACTCGCTTTACTTATTAGGCCTTATGTGCCCTGCAGTGGCGTGGTCTCAAACAGGAAACAAACCTCTCATTGGGGGCCCCGTCTTCTGAGTCGTATGTTCTTTTTCGGTTTGGCGTTTCACCAAGCATCGTAGAATCTCTTGCAATTTTTAAGCTTTTGCCTTCCATCTCATTTCGGAGCTGCATGCCTGCGAAAGACAGCGACAGATTACACAGCAATCCAAATGTGTGCAACGGCAATTTCAACTAGCCATATAGCATTCGAACGGATTTACGGTCAAAAGTTTAACAGTTAGATATGTTTTATGAGCATTGATCTTAGGCACAGACTGCCATCATTAGGCCTACTGAATGCGATATCCGATTAGCTCGGGCGAATAGTTGCATTTTATGCAAAAACACATCGGTCACGCCGCTTGACCCAGATAGCCTACATTAATGTTCACTGAAATTAACTATATGTTAACGACCGGCATCTCCGTCAAAATGGGTTTAATGGTTCGGCAACGCTAAAAACGAGTTAGCCAAGGAATCATCAGCCTAAGCCATGCTTTCAAAGTCCGAGCTCCTGAAAAAGACGTTAAGAAATAACGTTAAAATGAGGAAACAGTTTAAAGTCAACGTCCAGCCTCACAGGGAAAGAAATCTGAACTACGCTAAATGGCGAAAGGTCCCACATAACATAGCCAAAGTTTATTTAGACAACCATTAGGCTAAATTGTAGGGTCCAGCATACAGGTTTAGGTATCAACAGTGCTCTTTACCGATTGCAAAATTTTAAACGTCTCAACCGTGTCGTCTCCGAGTAGGGAGGAGGAGAAGACTTTTCATGCTCTCTGAATCTAAAACGCAGCAACGCGCGTTCATTGCGCATGAGCCCCTTTGTTTTCGCGCGACGTGTCGTGCAGCAAATGGAGCGAGCAGCTAATCAAGAATGGACGGCGAATGCCAGTTTTTTTAAGCTCAGACCTTGCTAATTTAGTGATGGGCAGTTCGATTCATTTCAAAGAATCGGCTCTTTCTCGTTGATACACATAAATGTATCGAGCAGTTCGTTCATTTTCAAAAGGAGTTAAAAATCCGGGGGGGTTCTTTGTCTGTGACCCTGTTCATAGCGAAATTAGGAGCAACGGTGTTCTAATTCTGTTCCCCTAATTCCCCCGAGAAAGATCTTGTTACTATTTTACGAAAATTGCGCGAAAAATAACTTTACGAGGGCTGATTAAGCATTATGTAGGCCTACTTAGGAAAGCCATCAATTCTAATACTCTGACTTCTGCGATTTGTGCATTTGCTACATGTTTTGCCTTCAATTTCAAAGTGAAATGTTTCATGAAGCCTGATCAAACTAGTTGTTTTTTCATATGTGTAATTTGCTTCAATTGTCATGAAGGGAAAAAGGTAAATTATCATCCTCGGTGTATGGTGATTCTGTACTTTTTGCCAGGGGTTGGTAAGTGGCGATTCCATATTTTTTGCCAGGGGTTGTAGTTACATTACTGACGGTACACAAATGCCTTGAGAATATATTACCATTTCTATGAATATGCTTTGCCTTTTACGAATATCATTGCTTTGCATTTTTAGGTGGTACGTTATTTATGCCAACCAAATTGGACACAACACCAGATGCTATCCTATGCATCTGGACGAGGTCAAACAGAAATTACAATTAAACACTCGTGGACTTTAGTGCCATAACGTGGTGATGGTAGTGCGCGTCCCCTGATTTAAACACATAAGTATTTAACAAAATCGACAGAATATAAGTAAACTTAATATAACTGAGGATGCCGTCGCGGAAGTAACATACTGCGTTGCAGAGATGAGCAGTTACCACGGAGGCAGTACTATCCTGTAATGGAAAAGCAGCCCCAAAAAAGTACCCGGTACAAAGGCGAGTAGAGTAGAGCAGTGGCGTAGCCAGAGGGTGGGCCAAGACACGTCCCTTTATGACAGCAATTAGTCCTGGCTAGTTCTCAATCATTTTCCTTTATTGACGCGTTTTCCAATTATCGTAATTGGCAACTGAAGACACGGTCTCTCTCCATATGCAATCTTACAACGATGAAATCATGGGCTAAATTCAGTACAGCAAAATAATTTACTTATTAATAGGCCAATGCTTTGCGTTGATAGAACAGGTTCGTGTTTCATTTAAACGCAGACTTTCACTCTTGATATTGTGTGGGTTGATAAAAAAAAAAGTGGCACTCAGCAGTTCAATAGGCTATAAAAAGCGTGCGACTCCAGCTATTTGCCTGAGAGTCGACAGGTATTTTGAATAATGTTGATTTAAATACACCAAATGGGCGTCCAGATGAATGATTGTCGGCTTACCTAATCGGCAGTGGCGTCACCAGACTTTTTATTTTGAGGGTGTACAAGGGGGGCACAACAGTTTGATGCGGGGGCACAAACCAAAAAATTTATTTAGCGTTTATCTTGTTGACCGGGGGGGGGGGGGGGGGGTGATCTTCACTTTGTTGACGGGGGGGGCACAAGCAGGATACTGTTAAGATACCCCCTTGGTGACGCCACTGCTAATCGGGGAGAAGAAGCAGCACCTGTTAAGCGTGGAGTGCTCTGGGAGTGAACCTTCTGTTATGTAAATGACTGAGAACAGGACTAATAATTATTTTAAATGAATGTTCTGTGCAACCCAAATCTCTGTTCTTGTTCCGGAACTGTACTTAATTTTGCCCATGATTTAATCGTTTTTCGCATATGGAGAGAAACCGTGTCTTTAGTTGCAAATTATGATAATTGGAAAGGCAGAGGCTATTTGCCCCGTGGCGGTTCAGCGCTAAAAATCAAAGAGCGGGGCAGATTATAAAATGAAATCTCTTATTAGCCCAACTGCGGGGTAAATAGCAGAAGTGCTTCCCTTATCTGTTCCACAGCGGTGCGAATAGCAGAACTGCTTCTCTTGTCGACCTCGTTGTGGAGCAGATAGCCGATCCCTTTCCCCCATTTCACCCCGCTGCAGGGCGTATAGCTACTTCCAACTGGGCAATGCGTCAATAAAGGAAAATGATTGAGAACTAGCTAGGACTAATTATTGTGATAAAGTGACGTGCCTTGGCCCATTCTCAGGCTATGCCACTGGAGTAGAGTGTAATAGAGCAGAGCCGGTGCCACGAGGTGGAAAAGCGCCATATCGGTACTGTAGTAGCCTGTGAGCAGTATGAGTGGGTGAGTCTAACTAGTGGGAGAGGTCGGGGATTAACTTCAGCATTCGGTCATTTGACAGGCTGATCTGGTACAGATCGGACACTAAAAGGTGTCGTTCAAAAAGATTTGTTCGTTCATTTTTGCCCATTACTACTTGCTATTCAATGAACAAATAAAAATGGCACTAGCATTTACTAACAATGCAGCATATTGTCATGTAATTAAATTAGAAATTGTGAAATGGTTTATCACTTGGGCTACCTTATCTAGGTTGATAATGAATGTGAATCATATTCACAACAGTTGCTATTAACTTGTATCTGTTTGTATGAGATGTCTAGCCTGCTAATCTGTCCTTCGTTTCCCGAAAGCGCAGATGCTAACTAGCATGCAGGGCCATATTACGGACCGGGCCGGAGCCCAGGGGCCCGGGGGGGGCCCGAAGCGATGCAGACGCCGATGCCAATTGTGATGTCAGAGGGCCTCTATTCTCTAGGATCTTATGAATACTCACTCTGTTATAGGGCATGTCTGCAGAGAACCGAGAGAGAAGGGTGATATGAATTGGGCGGGGGGGACAGGGACGGCAATCAGAGGGCCCCTGGGCTATGGGGTACACCAATCAGAGGGCCCCTGGGCCACAAGGGATGGCAATCAGAGGGCCCCTGGGCTATGGGGTACGGCAATCAGAGGGCCCCTGGGCTATGGGGGACGGCAGTCAAAGGGCCCCTGGGCTATGGGGTACACCAATCAGAGGGCCCCTGGGCCACGGGGGACGGCAATCAGAGGGCCCCTGGGCTATGGGGTACGGCAATCAGAGGGCCCCTGGGCTATGGGGGACGGCAGTCAAAGGGCCCCTGGGCTATGGGGTACACCAATCAGAGGGCCCCTGGGCCACGGTGGACGGCAATCAGAGGGCCCCTGGGCTATGGGGTACGGCAATCAGAGGGCCCCTGGGCTATGGGGGACGGCAGTCAAAGGGCCCCTGAGCTATGGGGTACGGCAATCAGAGGGCCCCTGGGCTACGGGGGACGGCAGTCAGAGGGCCCCTGGGCTATGGGGTATGGCTGTCAGAGGGCCCCTGGGCTATGGGGTACAGCAGCCATAGGGCCCCTGGGCCATGTGGGACGGCACTCAGGGTGCCCCTGGGCTGGCCCTGCTGTAGTGCCTCTCCTGTATACTCCTAAGGGAGCCCTAATGTTTACCAACTAGGGGTTCAAGGAAGTAGGGGGTAATGGTTTCAGAGGGCCCTATGATTATGAAAGCCCCTGCTAAGGGTCGCGACTTCTGGCTATGTGGGGGCCCTAGGGAGAGCCCTAGTGGGAGAGCATACTGTGAAGAGAGCCCTCTGATTAAATGATCTTACAAAGGGCCTCTGATTTACCAAGGGTTTTGAATCAAAGTCCTTTCAGCGAGTCCTAAGGACCAGGATATGCTAGCTGTGTGACTCAATTTACATGCGCAACCGCACATACTTGCAGCAGAACGATCAGAGCACTATGCACGATACTGGTAGTGTTGCCAAAAACAACTCGCCAAAAGTCGCTATTGGCTATCTGAAAAGTCGCAAGATTATGATGTCATAACGTCACGCACGACTCACTGATCTCAAGAAAATGTGTCTACATGGCTATGTTGACAATCCCAAAGGGTACAGTTTCGAGATTGGGGCTAATGTGCAGTGCTGCTTAACCATAAAATAAGCTTCTGGTGGCGGTTCAGGGCTGAAGTTACTTTGAAAAACAATGATTTTGACACTCGAGAGATGCGTTTTTTTAAAGTCGCCAGATTCACCTAAAAAGCCGCTTAGTCGCTAGATGAGGTGTTAGTCGCCAGAGAAGGCCAAAAGTCGCTAAATCTAACGACAAAGTCGCTAAATTGGCAACATTGGAAACTGGCGGTATCATGTAGGGACCAGATAGCCAACCGGGCTCTCATTAATATTATCCACCATTGTTTGACTCTACCACGAGCTCAACATGGAAGTTCGGAAGATCGCCCCTCGCGGTTGTGTCAATATTGCGACATGCGCACATGTCTGCGTACCTTGTGTTCAGGTGTGCTACCACGCGTAACATCGACATAAAATACGCATGGCAACGCATTCGGGCATAAAATTTGCACACGGCAAGCATATCCTGGGCCTAACGCTGGCCCCAGTAGACAGCTAGTAGAAACTGGATCTATTTTCTATGAGAAGTGATTTTGCTCCCGCGCAATATTGTGTGTGCCTTGGAGTGCATCGAAACGGTCATTGTGACACGTCCAAAAGTTCAGAAATCTCTAACTCCATGCAAATTTATCGCGCATCGTGACCGTATCGTGAAGCAAGTGTCCAATAGCCGAGCTAGACTCAGGGGCGGGCTGTACAGTGGTCCAGTCACAATACACAGCAGATTCATGTGTCATTATAACCTATAGTTATCTTCGAGGAGAGTAGTAGACTGGTAGATATTCACCTTCAGAAAACTGAGTTTCGCCCCGCTTCACTTTGCAGATTTTGCTTCCATATGTCCCCACCGTAAAGGGGTGTACTGTACACACCAATGCCAACAAAGTGAAGTCCAAGTGAAAATCCAATATCGATACAACACTCCCACATTACACTTAGCATTGCTTTTATCGAAACTCCTCGCATGGCAGAAATTTTGGAAGTTTAAAGGATTAGTCCACCGTACTTTCATAATGAAATATGTTCTTCTATGAAATGAGACGAGATGATACGTACCTCTCCGAGCTTTGAGCGACCTCCCAGTCAGCCAGACGCACTGCCACTCCTGTTAGCATTTGTGTAATAATAATCGTGTACCTTAAGACTTAAAGCCATTGTAAGGGCTACTGTATTTTTAGTGAACAAATTTGGAAGTCTAAGTGGAATTCCAATATCGATTTTCCATTGGACTGAATGAAGGGGCGGAGACTTGGGCTCTCTCTATATATAGCCCCCTGCTTCACAACTCCTCACAACCTGACCTTTCAGCTTGACAACTTGCTTTGTATTCAACCTGTGCAACCTGACTTGTTCAGCTGTTTAAAATTCAACAGCCTTTTTAAAGGCTTATATCCATTTATATTATATTATATTATTAGAAACAACACTGCACCTTCAAAAGCTCAAAGCCTTTGTAAAAGGCTTAAGCATTTCCAATGCCCTTTTTTAAGACTTGTTGCCTTGTATTGTATTGTGAGTACTCGTTTATACTGTATTATATTATTGTTATATTATTACAATCAGTTGTGAAAGTCCCCGTGAGAATCCAATAGATATAACACTCAAACATTACACTTGCCATCAGTAGTATGGATTGCAAAAAAAAAGTGGGGCTTCAAAAGAAAAAGCCAAAAAAAAATAGGGAGGCAAAGCAGGCCGATTTTTTTTTAAATGTGCCTTTAATTCTAACTTTTTTGACAAGGCTCAAGATTCAAATATTGATAATGTCATCAGTAGCCCGAGTTGCAGCAATGAAGAGATCACCACTGGTTTGATCATAACGGAGCCCTCACAGGCCCAATCAAGCGTAGACCCGGCCTGTCAGGCTCAGGCCCACACTCAGACCAGGCATCACCTGAGAAAATCTTTCCAAGTGAGGAGGATTGCACGGAGCCCAGTTTTACACCGGAAGCTGGGGACACCAACTCCGGTCATGAACCTCTTATTGACCCTGCTTTATGGTCAAATACCACAACCATTAAAGACTTGTGCACTCTTAGGACAGGAGACTCGCTGTCAGACCAGGCATCGCCTGAGAAAGTCTTGTCAAATCAGGAGGGGTACACGGAGACCAGTATCACATTAGGAGCTAGGGGCTCAAACTCCTGCTGTGAAACAGTTAATGACCCTGCTTTATGGCCAAGTGCCATTACTGAACAGGTCAAGTCGATTCTGGTTAGTAGAGGAGCAGCTGCTTTTCAAAATCGAAGTGAAAAGTACCCTGCCTCGAGTAGGGATAGGACCATAGGGGCATCACAAGGAGTGTCACAAATTCCTCAATCAAATGCTCTCTACCTAATGGCCAGTCTGTGACTAGGCAGTGGCTACTTTACTCCCCTTCATCTGGTTGCATCTTTTGTTTTGCTTGAAAACTGTTTTCAAGTAAGCCCAATGCATTTGTCCACGGGTTTTCTGATTGGAAACATTCTGAGCGTATCGGTGAGCATGAGAGGAGCGAGGAACATAGGGCTTGCATGTTGGCATTACTCAGTCGCTCCAAAAACACAGGAAGAGTTTATTCTGATCTTGTCAAACAAATTGATGCAGAGAGGCAATACTGGTGGGAAGTTTTGAAAAGAGTTCTTGCTGTAATTCAGTTTTTGGGGGAGAGGAGCGGTTGGGAATCGCCTCACAATGGTAATTTATTGGGCATTGTCAAACTGTTGGCTAAATTTGATCATTTTCTAGCTGACCATCTCAGAAGGTTTGGAGGCAAGGGCAAAGGCTCTGTGTCTTACCTCTCATTGTGAGGTTTTACAAAATGAACCAAGAGCAAACACCAGTAAAATGCAAAAAGGAGGCTTTATTTCTGAAGGGGGAAACCCCCCCAACAGAGCTGGCAACAGTACAATGTCCGCAATCCAAAATCAGAATCCAAAGGGCGAAATCCAGAGTCATACACAGGGCACCAATCACAAAAAATCATAGTCAGACAAAAGAGGTCAAAAAAAACAAGAATGCGGCAAAAGTACAGGGAGTAGGCAAAGCTTGATATCAAGGACGGTCCAGTCAGAAAGAGAAAGACTGAGAAATCAAGGCGAGAACCGTGGCACGAGAAAACTAGGGAGAACAATCTGACAAGAGTTTGAATCAAACAGACATCTTATATACACATCCGGGGTAAACACATGACCAGGGAGAACAGGTGCAATCAATGGCAACAATGATCAGGGAGAGACACATGAGGAATAAACTAATTACATGAATTTGGCTGTAGCCAAAACGCAGACAGGGATCACAAGACAAACCTAAGTACAAAACAACAGCTCCGGTAAAGGAGTGCTAAAGTGCCAAGATAAAAGAAAAAGGAAAGCACAAAGTATAAGTGGAAATCCACAGAAACTTGCAGCAGAGATAATTAGGGATTGGCAAGGAGGCGGAGATTAGAATTGAGCGACTGCTGAGAGATAGTTAGTCAATGAGTATGTGCAGCTTTACAATCCTGAGTGCATGTTTGAAAGTTAGTAAAAATATACAAGATTAGGGTGTTTAGTAATTAGCAAAAACAATAAACTGTTAGTATGTGTTAGTAAGACAGTAAAAGAGTGAGGTAGGAAGAACACGAGATAATGAAAGAAGATTGAAACCCAGAAACCAAAAAATCACCCGAATGAGTGCACACAAGACAAGGGACCGTGAGCAAAGATACACACATGACAAGACAGGGGAGACAAAGTGCAAAGCATGGAAATGAAAACATGGCATGGAAACTAAATGATCTACACATGAAAAATAATAAACAGGAAATCTAAATTACCGAAACACAATACACAATCCTAAGAATAGTCAAAGGGCAGGCAGTGGTCACTAAACACAGAAATCCTAAACATGGCATAGCCAGGCACAGAACTTAAACGCGACATGCAGAATCAGAACAGAATATGAGCAAAAAGCAGAATCACAACACTCATCCACAACCTGTGAGGAATTTTTCCACTTAATGGGAGAAAGAACAAAGGAAGCAATTATCAGCGAGATTAAAGAGGCCAAATACTTCTCCGTTATTGTTGACTCCACTCCAGACCTTGCTTATGTGGACCAACTCACTTTTATTTTCAGGTTTGTAAATAATGGTGGAGAAGTAGTTGAGCGTTTTCTGGCTTTTGAGCCTATTGCAAATCATAGTGGGAACAGTTTGGCTGATTGTGTTGTTGCAATAGTGGAGAACCTGGGCCTAGACTTAACTAATTGTCGAGGCCAGTCTTATGACAATGCAAGTAATATGTCAGGAAAGTGCAATGGTGTCCAAGCTCATCTGAAACGAATAAACCCATTGATTTGTTATGTCCCCTGTGCAGCACATTCATTGAATTTAGTAGGTGTCAATGCTGTTAACAGTAGCCCAGAAGCTGGCAGTTTCTTTGACTTTCTGCAATCAATGTACACATTTTGTGCCTCGTCAACAGACAGGTCAAATTCGGCACTGCTTGACTCAATCATTTCTGCAGTGTAGAAAAATTCTTAGATTTACCTTGTCTTGATTTCGCTATCTGAGAAAAAAGTATTAAATGTTTATGCGATTTGTTATTGTTTTGCATGGCAGTTCTTTCGATCCAGCAAAGGTGCGAATTCCTTGGGAATCAAGACAGTCATATGTAAAATGTTATCATTGTGAGCTGTTGTTTCTCTTTGTGGGGCTGCCTCAGAAACAAAGGTGTGAATAGCTTGCCAAGCAGGTCAGCAGACAGGAAGGAATCTGAAATCCAAGCTACCTCAGGTATTTTTAATCTTAGGTAAGTCACTTATTTTTGTATTTTGTAATTATTTAATCTGAATTTGTCGGTTCACGGTTGCCTATGGCCACACCACCCAAAAACATGTCTGATCTTGGCAGCTAAGCTGTGTAGGGTCAGGTTAGTACTTGCATGGGTGACCACCTGGGGATGCCAGGCGCTGTTAGTTCCTCTCATTTTCTCCCACCGTGAAGCGCAAACCCCACATCTGATGTGTTAATTTAGGGAAAGATTCCCTTGCTGTTGTTATTATCATCATTCTGCAAGATATGAAGCCATAAAGATGAAGAATCTTAGCAAAACACTCTTTTGTCCTCAGAATTCTTAAAGTACATTGAAATGCTGTTACTGTGGAAACACCTCATAGATTTAAAGTATTACACTGAGTTACGCATTTTCATCAATAAAGAGGGTGCAGTCATATTTCCATGTCATCCATGCCATGTTGAAGGAAGACGCGGCAGCGCAGTGGTGAAATGGGCTTGATTTGGAATGGAAATGTTCTGTGTTCAAGTCCTTGCTATAGCCTGTGCGATGTGTTCTTAGGCAAAACACCTCACTTCCACACTGCCTCACTCTACCCAGGTGTAGAAATGGGTACCAGAAAAATTGTCAGGGAAACCTGACTAAGAGCTGGGGGAGAACCCAAGTTGGACTAGCATCCCATCCAGGGGGAGTAGTAATACTCCCAGTTGCTTCATCTCACAGAAACCGGGGTTAAGCATGGGCCTGGTGGGCCACTAGGCTCAGAACAGACTTATTTACTTCCATGCCTTCTTGAACACAAGAAATAGTCCCAATTCCATCTGAGCAGCTGCTCATTTTGAAAACTAGAAGGGCACGAGGTAGAGCACATACCTCCGCCATGCCCACATGTCAGTATTATTGGTTCTGGATTCACGGGAGTATCATCAAGATCACCAACAACTGTGATTAGTTCCTCCATTAGGGTAGATTCTATTCAGTGCTGTAATTTGATGAAAAACTGTACATAAATTAAATAAGGGATAATAATTATTTTCGGGCGTATTTCAACTTCTTCCGGATCTGGAATCCAGGACGTGTTCCGGATGACTTCCAAAGTTGAATCAGCTCATCCTAGGACTAACACCTGCTTTCCTACCAAATTTCCCGCCAATCCCTTCACAACCTTTTGAGTAATCCTTTTAACAGACAGACAAACAGATGAACACGGGTGAAAATATAACCACCTTTGCCAAGGTAATGAGCTGAGGCGGAAGAACCGGAGAAGCAGGAGATCCAATGACGCAGAGAAAAAACTACACTGTGGGTTCTCTATTCTTGATGCATCTTGCCATAGTAATATATGGTCATCCACTTCTGATCATGGCAAAACTCATAGTAAGCATAGTAAACACCCCTGTCCAGAAGCGCTTAATCTTAAAAAAAAAAAAAAAGATATGGTTGCTCTAGGGCAGTGGTGTCAAACTGGCCCGTAAAAAGGGTTGAGGGTCTGCAGGTTTTCATAGCAGAAACACATCTGATAAAGCTGATCAACTGTGCAGGCTGAAAACAGTTGATTTCATTAGTTTATCGGGTGTGCTTCTGCTTGGTTGGATTGAAGACCTGCAGATCCTCATTCCATTTATGGACCAGTTTGGCTCTGTGCTCTAGGGCACTTTTCAAATACATACCGTATTGTTCCGAATATAAGACGATCCTGGAGATGAGACGACCCCCCTTTCTCAAGGCATATTTCTGGAAAAATGAGGGTTTTGATGACAAAATCTTGTTTTAATCACAAAAGAATAATAGTAAACACAAAAAAATTATTTGAAAATACTGATAAAACAGGGCTGCCCAACCCTGTTCCTGGGGAGCTACCATCCTGAAGGTTATCACTCCAACCAAGGCAAACCACTCCTGCTCTCCAAGTTACAGATCTTGATGAGCTGCTAATGAGCTGAATAGGGTGTGTTGAAGTAGGGTTGGAGCAGAAAGCTACAGGGTGGTAGCTCTCCAGGAACAGGGTTGGGCAGCCCTGTGATAAAACATATTCATAGAAAAAGCAATATAAAGCAAGGCAGGCTGTTGTTTGGCGCCATCTATTGTTGTGAACGTACATTGACTATGGACTATAAAATGCACGCGCAGGATCACTGATTTTGACTGTTAGAAGCCTAGTCCCCGAAAATAAGACGAACCCACTTTTTCCAACGGGATTTCCCGGAAAAAAAATATTGTCTTATATTCAGAACTATACGGTACTTATAAGTGAAAGCAAGTGGCCAAAATGATCAAAATCAGCTAAAGTGATAATGTTGTGGTTTTCTTTCAGACATATTTTCATATCATGAGGTTCCCCCCATGCCTAAGCAATGGGAGAGAGACAGATACTTGATAAATATAAAACAGAGTTATTTTTGCGAAAGAAGAACTGACATTTTGCCTATCATACCCACTTTTTATACCTTCATCACAGGGAATATTTTCCAAATACAGTCTTTCCCCCCACGCACGCTACAATGGTTCAGGAATGTAATGTCAGCTTCTTACTTGTTTTTCACTGGTACAATCATGTGGTGTCTACATGTTACTTGTTTTTCTCTTTTTATCATTAGTTGACATCTTTTGAAAAATAACAGCTTCATAGCTACAGTGGGGGAAATAAGTATTTGACCCCTCGCTAATTTTGCAGGTTTGCCCACTTACAAAGAATGCAACGATCTATAATTTTAATTGTATATACATTCTAACAGTGAAAGATAGAATCACAAAGAAAATTCCAGAAAATCACATAATATGAATTTATAAAAATTGATAACCATCTGATGAGGAAAAATAAGTATTTGACCCCCTACCAAACAGCAAGTATTCTGGGTCCCACAAGCCAGTTAGTCTTTCTTTAAGACGCACCCCCAATCTCAACTAATTATTTACATCAAATACACCTGCCTCACCTCATTACCTGTATAAAAGACACCTGTTCACTCCCAAACAACCAGATTCCAACATCTCCACCATGGGCATGACCAAAGAGCTGTCTAAGGACATCAGGGACAAGATTGTTGACCTACACAAGGCTGGGATGGGCTACATGAGAATCGGAAAGCAACTTTGAGAGAAAAGATCAACTGACGGTGCAGTTATCAGGAAATGGAAGAAGTACCACACTGCCGCCAACCTCCCTCGGTCTGGGCCTCCATGCAAGGTCTCGCCTCGTGAGATGTGCCTGATCATGCGAACGGTGAGGTATCACAAGGGGGAAACTGGTTAGTCGATAACAATCAGGAGTTGGAATGGCTGAACGGTTGATAAGTTGAGTAGTTTAAAAAGATAAATTATTTTATGGTTATTTGTCGTAATGAGGACTGGCTGAAACAGTTGCTAGGCGGTTGCTATGGTGTTCCAGGTGGTTATTAGGGCATTGCCAGGCTGTTGCTATGGTCTTCTGGGTGGTTGCTAGGCCATTGCTATGGTGTTCTGAGTGGTTGCTAGGGTGTTGCTAGGCAGTTTCTTTGGTGTTCTAAGTGGTTGCTCAGGCATTGCCGGGCAGTTGCTATGATCTTCTGGGTGGTTGCTAGGCCGTTGCTATGGTGTTCTGAGTGGTTACTAGGGCGTTGCTAGGCAGTTGCTATGGTGTTCTAAGTGGTTGCTCAGGCGTTGTTAGGTGGATGCTATGGTGTTCTGGGTGGTTGCTAGGGTGTTGCGAGGCAGTCGCTATGGTGTTCTGAGTGGTTGCTAGGGCGTTGCTATGCAGTTGCTATGGTGTTCTGAGTGGTTAATCTGCCGTTGCTAGATGGTTGTTATGGTGTTCTGGGTGGCTGCTAGGGTGCTGCTAGGCAGTTTTAATGGTGTTCTGAGTGGTTGCTAGGGCATTGCTAGGCAGTTGCTATGGTGTTCTAAGTGGTTGCTCAGGCGTTGCTAGGCGGTGGCTATGGTGTTCTGGGTGGTTGCTAGAGCATTGCGAGGCAGTTTCTATGGTGTCCTGGGTGGCTGCTTGGGCGCTGCTAGGCAGTTGTTATGGTGTTCTGAGTGGTTGCTTGGGCACTGCTAGGCAGTTGTTATGGGGTTCGGGGTTCTGAGTGGTTGCTACGGCGTTGCTAGGCGGTTGCTATGTGTTCTTAGAGGTTGATAGGGCGTTGCAAGGCAGTTGCTATGGTGTTCAGGATGGTTGCTAGGGTGTTGCTAGGCAGTTGCTATGGTGTTCGTGGTGGTTGCTTGGGCGTTGCTAGGCAGATGCTTTGGTGTTCTGGGTGGTTGCTAGGGCGTTGCTAGGCGGTTGCTATGTTGTTCTGGCTGGTTGTGAGGGCATTGCTAGTCGGTTGCTATTGTGTTCTGCGTCTTTGCTAGGGCGTTGCTAGGCAGTTGCTATGGTTTTCTGAGTGGTTGCTAGGGCTTTGTTAGGCAGTTGCTATGGTGTTCTGAGTGGTTGCCAGGGCATTGCTAGACAGTTGCTATGGTGTTCTGAGTGGTTGCTAGGGCATTGCTATTCGGTTGCTATGTGTTCTGCGTGGTTGCAAGGGCATTGCTAGTCGGTTGCTATTGTGTTCTGGGTCTTGGTGTTCTGAGTGGTTGCAAGGGCGTTGATAGGCAGTTGCTATGGTGTTCTGAGTGGTTGCCAGGGCGTTGCTAGACAGTTGCTATGGTGTTCTGGGTGGTTGCTAGGGCATTGCTATTCGGTTGCTATGTGTTCTACGTGGTTGCAAGGGCATTGCTAGTCAGTTGCTATGGTGTTCTGGGTGGTTGCTAGGGGGTTGCTTGGCAGTTGCTATGGTTTTCTGAGTAGTTGCTAGGGCGTTGCTAGGCGGTTGCTATGGTGTTCTGGGTGGTTGCTAGGGCGTTGCTAGGCAGTTGCTATGGTGTTCTGAGTGGTTGCAAGGGCATTGCTATAAGGTTGCTATGTTGTTCTTAGTAGTTGCTTGGGCGTTGCTAGGCAGTTGCTATGTTCTGGTGGTTGCTAGGGCGTTGATGTGTAATGTTTGGGGATCGGATGAAAACTGGGAGAAGTAGCATACCGTGCAATTATGAAAGAATTTGGAATAATAACAAGGAAGGAAGGAAAGAACGAACTAATGGGGGAAATAAGGAAAGAAGGAAGGCAGGAAAAAAAGATGAAAGCAAAGGAAGGCCGGAACGAATGAAGGAAAGAAGGAGAGGATGGATGAAAGGAAACAGAGGAATGAAGGAAAGAAGGAGGTAAGGAAGGAAAGGCAGTAAATAAGGAAAGAAAGAAGGGAAGAAGAAGGATGGAAGTAAGGATAGAAGGAAGGAAGGAAAGAAGGGATTGAAATTCAAATTCTAATTCAAATTCAATTTATTTTTATAGCGCTTTTCACAGATAAAGTGTCACAAAGACGCTTCACAGTCAGATGAGTCACTGAAAGCGTAGTGCCCAGCCTATTCCCCACTACAGCAAATGAGGCAAAAAACTCCCAGTAGGGAGAAAAATCCTCAAACAGTGGTGAGAAAAAACTCCCCAGTGGGAAAAAATCTCAGGAGGAACCCGGCTATAGTGGGGATGCCCATCCTCTGCGGGCTAGCTAGTTGATAGCAAGATAATGAAATAAGGAAGAACAAATGAAAGAAAGAAGGAAAGACAGAAGGAAGGAAAGAAAAAGGAAAGAAAGAGGGAGGGAAAGAGAGAGGGAAAGCAGAAAGAAGAAAAGAAGAAAGATAGGAAAGAAAGTGGGTATGAAGGAAGGAAAGAAGGCATGATGGAAGGAAAGACAAACTAAGGAAGGAAGGAAAGAAAATTGATAGGGAGGAAGAATGGAAGGAAGGATGAAAGGCAGGATAGAAGAAGTAAACTAGGAAAGAAAGAAGGAATGAAGGAAAGAAATAGAAGGGAAAAAGAAAGAAGGAATGACAGAAAAAAGAAAAAAAGGAAGGAAAGCAGTAAGGAAGTTGTAGTCTCAAGAGAACCAGATTGTAGTCTTAAAGCCTGAGAAACTGACAGTTACAGCAGGTGGGCAGAACATCTGGCGCAAGATTCCATTTGCTCAATGGCCCTATTGTGATGTCATAATGCCAATGTTACGTCTATGTGGGGAAAAAAATTTGTAGTTTTTTATTAACAACTCAAAAAGTATAAAAGTTACAAAGATGAAAAATACTTTGCACAGGTGACCTAAGTAAGACCTACGCAAGACCTACGCAACGCAGTTTGAATGAAGGTTCTACGTTAAACGGTTGAGGCCGCATTAAGTGTTTTAGAAAAAAAAAAATAATGACAGATAATGTAATTCCAGGGAATTACGTGTGCATTGAAAATGCAAAGTGTAGTTGCATAAAGTTGAGTTTGTTACAAATCATTGCATTATGATATTGGTAGCTAGGTTTTTAGAAGAATAATTAGGGTAGTGGTGAGGACTTGTATTTTGAAACAGATGTGGACTGAGGAAACAGTTTGCTGGAGTCATAGTTGATGACAACTGTCGTATGGAAATTTTTAACAGTGAAATTTTTTAATAGTGAAGAATTGTAGTAAGGACTTTTATTTTGAGACAGGTTTGGCAGAGGAAGCAGTTGGCGGAAGTCATAGTCGAACACAATCAGGAGTTGGAATGGCTGAACGGTTGATAAGTTGAGTAGCTTAAAAAGTTACATTATTTTATGGTAATTTGTCATAATGAGGACTGGCTGAAACTGTTGCTAGGCGGTTGCTATGGTGTTCTGTGTACTTGTGAGGGTGTTGCTAGGCAGCTGGTATGGTGTTCTGGTTGGTTGCTAGGGTGTTGCTAGGTGGTTGCTGTGGTGTTCTGGGTGGTTGCCAGGGCGTTGCTCGGCGATTGCTATGGTGTTCTGGGTGGTTGCTAAGGCGTTGCTAGGCAGTTGTTATGGTGTTCTAGGTGGTTGCTAGGGCGTTGCAAGGCAGTTGCTATGGTGTTCTTGGTGGATGCTTGGGCGTTGCTAGGTAGTTGCTATGGTGTTCTGGTTGGTTGCTAGGGTGTTGCTAGGCGGTTGCTGTGGTGTTCTGGGTGGTTGCCAGGGCGTTGCTCGGCGATTGCTATGGTATTCTGGGTGGTTGCTAGGGCGTTGCTAGGCAGTTGCTATGATGTTCTGAGTGGTTGCTGGGTTGTTGGTAGGCAGGTGCTATGGTGTTTTGAGTGCTTACTAGGGCGTATTTACATGGTTACCATGGTGTTTTGAGTGTTTGCTAGGGTGTTGCTAGGCGGTTGCTATTGTGTTCTGGGTGGTTGCTAGGGCGTTGCTAGGCCGTTCCTATGTGTTCTGGGTGGTTGTTCGGGCATTGCTAGGTGGTTGCTATGGTGTTCTGGGTGGTTGCTAGGCAGTTGCTATGGTGTTCCTGGGTGGTTGCTAGGCGGTTGCTATGGTGTTCTGGGTGGTTTCTAGGGCGTTGCTAAGCAGTTGCTATGGTGTTCTAGGTGGTTGCTAGGGCGTTGGTAGGCGGTTGCTATGGTGTTCTGGGTGGTTGCTAGGGTGTTACTAGGCGGTTGCTGTGGTGTTCTAGGTGGTTGCTAGGGCGTTGCTCGGCAGTTGCTGGGGAGTTCTGGGTGCTTGCTAAGGCGTTGCTAGGCGGTTGCTATGGTGTTCTAGGTGGTTGCTAGGGTGTTCTTGGTGGTTGCTAGGGCATTGGTAGATGGTTGTTATGGTGTTCTGGGTGGTTGCTAGGGCGTTGCTCGGCGGTTGGGATGGTGTTCTGGGTGGTTGCTTAGGCGTTGCTGGGCGGTTGTTATGGTGTTCTAGGTGGTTGCTAGGGTGTTGCTAGGCAGTTGCTATGGTGTTCTTGGTGGTTGCTAGGGCGTTGCTAGGCGGTTGCTATGGTGTTCTGAGTGATTGCTAGAGCATTGCTAGTTGGATGCTATGGTGTTCTGGGTAGTTGCAAGGGAGTTGCAAAATGGTTGCTATGGTTTTCTGAGTGGTTGCTAGGGTGTTGCAAGGTGGTTGCTATGGCCGTCTGTTTGGTTGCTAGGGAGTTGCTATGCAGTTGCTATGGTATTCTGGGTGGTTGGTAGGGCGTTGCTAGGCAGTTGCTATGGTGTTCTAGGTGGAAGCTAGGGCATTACCAAGCGGTTGCTATGGTGTTCTGGGTGGTTACTAGGGCGTTGCTAGGCGGTTGCTATGGTGTTCTGGGTGGTTGCAAGGGCGTTGCTAGGCAGTTGCTTTGGTGTTCTGAGTGGTTGCTATGGTAGTGCTAGGCGGTTGCTATGGTGTTCAGAGTGGTTGCTAGGGCGTTGCTAGGTGGTTGCTATGGTGTTCTGGGTGGTTGCTTGGGCATTGCAAGGCAGTTACTATGGTGTTCTGGGTGGTTGCTAGGGCGTTGCTAGGCGGTTGCTATGGTGTTCTGCGTGGTTGCTAGGCGGTTGCTATGGTGTTCTGGGTGGTTGCTAGGGCGTTGCTAGGCAGTTGCTATGGTGTTCTGCGTGGTTGCTAGAGCGTTGCTAGGCAGTTGCTATGGTGTTCTGGGTGGGTGATATACGGTTGCTATGGTGTTCTGGGTGGTTACTAGGGCATTGCTAGGCGGTTGCTATGGTACTCTGGGAGGTTGCTAGGGCGTTGCTAGGCAATTGCAATGGTGTTCTGGGTGGTTGCAAGGCGGTTGCTATGGTGTTCTGGTTGGTTGCTAAGGCGTTGCTAGGCAGTTGCTATGGTGTTCTGGGTGGTTGCACGGCGGTTGCTATGGTGTTCTGGGTGGTTGCTTGGGCGTTAGTAGGCAGTTGGTGTGGTGTTCTGGGTGGTAGCTAGGCGGTTGCTATGGTGTTCTGGGTGGTTGCCAGGGCGTTGCTAGCCAGTTGCTGTGGTGTTGTAGGTGGTTGCTAGGCGGTTCATATGGTGTTCTTTGGGGTTGCTAGGGCGTTGCTAGGCGGTTGCTATGGTGTTCTGGGTGGTTGCTGGGGCGTTGCCAGGCAGTTACTTTGGTGTTCTGAGTGGTTGCTAGGCGGTTGCTATGGTGTTCTGGGTGGTTGCTGGGGCATTGCTAGGCAGTTTTTATGGTGTTCTGTGTGGTTGCTAGGCAGTTGCTATGGTGTTCTGGGTGGTTGCTAGGGCGTTGCTAGGCAGTTGCCATGGTGTTCTGAGTGGTTGCTAGGGCATTGCTAGGCGGTAGCAATGTTGTTTTGGGTGGTTGCTAGAGCATTGGCAGGCTGTTGCTATGGTGTTCTGAATATTTGCTTGGGCATTGCTAGATAGTTGCTATGTTGTTCTTGATGTTGCTAGGGCGTTGATGTGTATTGTTCGGGCATCGGGCGAAAACTGGGAGAAGTAGTGAACCGTGCGATTACGAAAGAATTTGGAATAATAACAAGGAAGGAAGGGGGGAAAGAGGGAACTAATGAGGAAGTAAGGAAAGACAAAATATAGGAAAAAAGAAGGAAATCAAAAGAAGGCTGGAAAGAACAGAGGAAAGAAGGCGAGGATGGATGGAAAGAAACAGAGGAATGAAGGAAGGAAGGAAAGGAAGAAGGGATGAAGAATGATTTAAATAAAGATCAAAGGAAGGAAGGAAAGAAGAGAAGGAAGTGAGGAAGAAGAAATGAAAAACAGAAGGAAAGACAGAGGGAAGGAATGAAAAAGAAATGAAAGAAAGAGGGAATGAAAGAGAGAGAAAGCAGAAAAAGGAAAGGAAGAAAGATAGGAAGGAAAGTCGGTATGAAGAAAGGAAAGAAGGCATGATGGAAGGAAAGACAAACTAAGGAAGGATGGAAAGAGAATTGGTAGGGAGGAAGAATGGAAGGAAGGATGAAAGGCAGGATAGAAGGAAGTAAAGTAGGAAGGAAGGAACGAATAAAGGAAGGAACGAAGGAAAGAAATAGGAGGGAAAAAGAAGGAATGACAGAAAATAGAAGGAAGGAAAGTAGTCAGGAAGCTGTAGTCTCAAGATTGGCAGATTGTAGTCTTACAGCCTGAGAAACTTACAGTTACAGCTGGTGGTCAGAACATCTGGCACAAGATTCCATTTGCTTAATGGCCCAATTGTGATGTCATAATGCCAATGTTAAGTCTATGGGGGGAAAAAATTAATAGTTTTTCATTAATACCTCAAAAAGTATAAAAGTTACAAAAATGAAAAATACATTGCACAGGTGTCCTAAGTAAGACCTACGCAACGTAGTTTGATTGAAGTTTCTACATTAAACGGTTGAGGCCGCATTAAGTGTGTTAGAAGAAAAATAATAATAACTAGATTATGTAATTCTAGGGAATTACGTGTGCATTGAAAATGCAAAGTGTAGTTGCATAAGGTGGAGTTTGTAACATATCATTGCATTATGATATTGGTAGCTACGTTTTTAGAAGGATAATTAAGGTAGTGGTGAGGACTTTTATTTTGAAACAGATGTGGACTGAGGAAACAGTTTGCGGGAGTCATAGTTGATGACAACTGTCATATGGAAATTTTTAATAGTGACATTTTTTAATAGTGAAGAATTGTAGTAAGGACTTATATTTTGAGACAGGATTGGGCAGAAGAAACAGTTGCCGGAAGTCATAGTCGTAAACAATCAGGAGTTGGAATGGCTGAAAGGTTGATAAGTTGAGTAGCTTAAAAAGTTACATTTTTTTATTGTAATTTGACATAATGAGGACTGGCTGTAACAGTTGTTAGGCAGTTGCTATGGTGTTCTGTGCACTTGTGAGGGTGTTGCTAGGCAGCTGCTATCGTGTTCTGGGTGGTTGCTAGGGCATTGCTAGGCAGTTGCAATGGTGTTCTGGGTGGTTGCTAGGGCCTTGCTAAGCGGTTACTATGGTGTTCTGAGTGGTTGATAGGGCGTTGCTAGGCGATTGCTATGGTGTTCTGGGTGGTTGCTAGGCGGTTGCTATGGCGTTCTGGGTGGTTGCCAGAATGTTGCTATGGGGTTCTGGGTGGTTGCTAGGCGGTTGCTAGGGCATTCTGGGTGGTTGCTAGGGCTTTGCTAAGCAGTTGCTATGATGTTCTGGGTGGTTGCTAGGGCGTTGCTAGGTGGTTGCTATGGTGTTCTGGGTGGTTGCTAGGGTGTTGCTAGGCAGTTGCTATGGTGTTCTGGGTGGTTGCTAGGGCGTTGCTAGGCAGTTGCTATGGTGTTCTGGGTGGTTGCTAGGGCATTGCTAGGCAGTTGCTATGGTGTTCTGGGTGGTTGTTAGGGTGGTTGCTATGGCGTTCTGGGTGGTTGCTAGGGCATTGCTAAGCAGTTGCTATGGTGTTCTGGGTGGTTGCAAGGGTGTTGCTAGGCAGTTGCTATGGTGTTCTGGGTGGTTGCTAGGTGGTTGCTATGGTGTTCTGGGTGGTTGCTAGGGCATTGCTAGGCGGTTGCTATGGTGTTCTGGGTGGTTGCTTGGGCGTTGCTAGGCGGTTGCTATTGTGTTCTGGGTGGTTGCTAGGGCGTTGTTATGGTGTTCTGGGTGGTTGCTAGGGCGTTGCTAGGCAGTTGCTATGGTGTTCTAGATGGTTGCTAGGCGGTTGCTATGGTGTTCTGGGTGGTTGCTAGGCGGTTGCTATGGTGTTCTGGGTGGTAGCTAGGCGGTTGCTATGGTGTTCTGGGTGGTTGCTAGGTCGTTGCTAGGCAGTTGCTATGGTGTTCTCGGTGGTTGCTAGGCGGTTGCTATGGTGTTCTGGGTGGTTGCTAGGCGGTTGCTATGGTGTTCTGGGTGGTTGCTAGGGCGTTGCTAGGCAGTTGCTATGGTGTTCTGATGGTTGCTAGGCTGTTGCTATGGTGTTCTGGGTGGTTGCTAGGGCATTGCTAGGCGGTTGCTATGGTGTTCTGGGTGGTTGTTAGGGTGTTGCTAGGCAGTTGCAATGGTGTTCTGGGTGGTTGCTAGGCGGTTGCTATGGTGTTCTGGGTGGTTGCTAGGGCGTTGATAGGCAGTTGCTATGGTGTTTTGGGTGGTTGCTAGGTGGTTGCTATGGTGTTCTGGGTGGTTGCTAGGGCGTTGCTAGGCAGTTGCTATGGTGTTCTGGGGGGTTGCTAGGCGGTTGCTATGGTGTTCTGGGTGGTTGCTAGGGCGTTGCTAGGCAGTTGCTATGGTGTTCTGATGGTTGCTAGGCTGTTGCTATGGTGTTCTGGGTGGTTGCTAGGGCATTGCTAGGCGGTTGCTATGGTGTTCTGGGTGGTTGTTAGGGTGTTGCTAGGCAGTTGCAATGGTGTTCTGGGTGGTTGCTAGGGCGTTGATAGGCAGTTGCTATGGTGTTTTGGGTGGTTGCTAGGTGGTTGCTATGGTGTTCTGGGTGGTTGCTAGGGCGTTGCTAGGCAGTTGCTATGGTGTTCTGGGTGGTTGCTAGGCGGTTGCTATGGTGTTCTGGGTGGTTGCTAGGGCGTTGCTAGGCAGTTGCTATGGTGTTTTGGGTGGTTGCTAGGTGGTTGCTATGGTGTTCTGGGTGGTTGCTAGGGCGTTGCTAGGCAGTTGCTATGGTGTTCTGGGTGGTTGCTAGGCGGTTGCTATGGTGTTCTGGGTGGTTGCTAGGGCGTTGCTAGGCAGTTGCTATGGTGTTTTGGGTGGTTGCTAGGTGGTTGCTATGGTGTTCTGGGTGGTTGCTAGGGCGTTGCTAGGCAGTTGCTATGGTGTTCTGGGTGGTTGCTAGGGCGTTGCTAGGCAGTTGCTATGGTGTTTTGGGTGGTTGCTAGGTGGTTGCTATGGTGTTCTAGGTGGTTGCTAGGGCGTTGCTAGGCAGTTGCTATGGTGTTCTGGGTGGTTGCTTGGCGGTTGCTATGGTGTTCTGGGTGGTTGCTAGGGCCTTTCTAGGCGGTTGCTATGGTGTTCTGGGAGGTTGCTAGGGCATTGCTAGGCTGTTGCTATGGTGTTCTGGGTGGTTGCTAGGGCGTTGCTATGCGGTTGCTATGGTGTTCTGGGTGGTTGTTAGGGTGTTGCCAGGCAGTTGCTATGGTTTTCTGGGTGGTTGCTAGGTTGTTGCTGTGGTGTTCTTGGTGGTTGCTAGGGCGTTGCTCGGCAGTTGCTTTGGTGTTTTGGGTGGTTGCTTGGGCGTTGCTAGGCAGTTGCTATGGTGTTCGGGGTGGTTGCTAGGCGGTTGCTATGGTGTTCTGGGTCGTTGCTAGGGCGTTGCTAGGCGGTTGCTATGGTTTTCTGGGTGGTTGCTAGGCGGTTGCTATGGTAATCTGGGTGGTTGCTAGGCGGTTGCTATGGTGTTCTGAGTGGTTGCTAGAGCGTTGCTAGGCAGTTGCTATGGTGTTCTGGGTGGTTGCTAGGCGGTTGCTATGGTGTTCTGAGTGGTTGCTAGGCGGTTGCTATGGTGTTCTGGGTGGTTGCTAGGGCGTTGCTAGGCAGTTGCTATGGTGTTCTGGGTGGTTGCTAGGCGGTTGCTATGGTGTTCTGGGTGGTTGCTAGGGCGTTGCTAGGCGATTCCTATGGTGTTCTGTGTGGTTGCTAGGGCGTTGCTAGGCAGTTGCTATGGTGTTCTGGGTGGTTGCTAGGCGGTTGCCAAGGTGTTCTTGGTGGTTGCTAGGGCGTTGCTTGGCAGTTGCTATGGTGTTTTGGGTGGTTGCTAGGGCATTGCTAGGCAGTTGCTATGGTGTTTTGGGTGGTTGCTAGGTGGTTGCTATGGTGTTCTGGTTGGTTGCTAGGGCGTTGGGAGGCAGTTGCTATGGTGTTCTGGGTGGTTGCTAGGGCGTTGCTATGCGGTTGCTATGGTGTTCTGGGTGGTTGCTAGGTGGTTGCTATGGTGTTCTAGGTGGTTCCTAAGGCGTTGCTAGGCAGTTGCTCTGGTGTTTTGGGTGGTTGCTAGGTGGTTGCTATGGTGTTCTGGGTGGTTGCTAGGGTGTTGCTAGGCAGTTGCTATGGTGTTCTGGGTGGTTGCTTGGCGGTTGCTATGGTGTTCTGGGTGGTTGCTAGGGTGTTGCTAGGCAGTTGCTATGGTGTTCTGGGTGGTTGCTAGCCGGTTGCTATGGTGTTCTTGGTGGTTGTTAGGGTGTTGCTAGGCAGTTGCTATGGTGTTTTGGGTGGTTGCTATGCGGTTGCTATGGTGTTTTGGGTGGTTGTTAGGGTGTTGCTAGGCAGTTGCTATGGTGTTCTGGGTGGTTGCTAGGCGGTTGCTATGGTGTTCTTGGTGGTTGCTAGGGCGTTGCCCGGGAGTTGCTTTGGTGTTTTGGGTGGTTGCTAGGGCGTTGCTAGGCAGTTGCTATGGTGTTCTGGGTGGTTGCTAGGCGGTTGCTATGGTGTTCTGGGTGGTTGCTCGGGCGTTGCTAGGCAGTTGCTATGGTGTTCTTGGTGGTTGCTAGGCGGTTGCTATGGTGTTGTAGGTGGTTGCTAGGCGGTTGCTATGGTGTTCTGGGTGGTTGCTAGGGCGTTGCTAGGCAGTTGCTATGGTGTTCTGGGTGGTTGCTATGCGGTTGCTGTGGTGTTCTGGGTGGTTGCTAGGGCGTTGCTAGGCGATTCCTATGGTGTTCTTTGTGGTTGCTAGGGCGTTGCTAGGCAGTTGCTATGGTGTTCTGGCAGGTTGCTAGGCGGTTGCTAAGGTGTTCTTGGTGGTTGCTAGGGCGTTGCTAGGCAGTTGCTATGGTGTTTTCGGTGGTTGCTGGGCGGTTGCTATGGTGTTCTGGGTGGTTGCTAGGGCGTTGCTAGGCAGTTGCTATGGTGTTCTGGGTGGTTGCTAGGCGATTGCTATGGTGTTCTGGGTGGTTGCTAGGGCGTTGCTAGGCAGTAGCTATGGTGTTTTGGGTGGTTGCTAGGCGGTTGCTATAGTGTTCTGGGTGGTTGCTAGGGCGTTGCTAGGCAGTTGCAATGGTGTTCTGGGTGGTTGCTAGGCAGTTGCTATGGTGTTCTTGGTGGTTGTGAGGGCGTTGCTAGGCGGTTGCTATGGTGTTCTGGGTGGTTGCTAGGGCGTTGCTTCGCAGTTGCTTTGGTGTTCTGAGTGGTTGCTTGGCGGTTGCTTTGGTGTTCTGGGTGGTTGCTAGGGCGTTGCTTGGCAGTTGCTATAGTGTTCTGGGTGGTTGCTAGGCAGTTGCTATGGTGTTTTGGGTGGTTGCTAGGCGGGTGCTATGGTGTTCTGAGTATTTGCTTGCGCATTGCTCGACAGTTGCTATGTTGTTCTTGTGCTTGTTAGGGCCTTGATCTGTTTTGTTTGGGGATCGAGTGAAAACTGGGAGAAGTAGTGAACCGTACGATTACGAAATTATTTGGAATAATAACAAGGAAGGAAGGAGGGAAAGAAGGAACTAATGAGGGAAGAAAGGAAAGAAGGAATATAGGAAAAAAAGAAGGAAATCAAAGGAAGGCAGGAAAGAACAAAGGAAACTAGGTGAGGATGGATGGAAAGAAACAGAGTAATGACGGAAAGAAGGAAGTAATGAAGGAAGGAAAGGAAGAAGGGAAGAAGAAGGATTTAAGTAAAGATAGAAGGAAGGAAGGAAGTGAGGAAGAAGAAATGAAAAACAGAAGGAAAGAGAGAAGGAAGGAAAGAAAAAGTAAAGAAAGGAAGAGGGAAGGAAAGAGAGGGAAAGCAGAAAGAAGAAAGGAAGAAAGATAAGAAGGATATGAAGGAATGAAAAAAGGCATGATGGAAGGAAAGAAAAACTAAGGAAGGTAGGAAAGAAAATTGGTAGGGAGGAAGAATGGGAGGAAGGATGAAAGGCAGGATAGAAGGAAGTAAAGTAGGAAAGAAGGAACGAAAAAAGGAAGGAAGGAACGAAGGAAATAAATAGGAGGGAAAAACAAAGAAGGAATGACAGAAAATAGAAGGAAGGAAAGCAGTAAGGAAGCTGTAGTCTCAAGAGAGCCAGATTGTAGTCTTAAAGCCTGAGAAACTGACAGTTACAGCAGGTGGTCAGAACACCTGGCACAAGATTCCATTTGCTTAATGGCGCTATTGTGATGTCATAATGCCAGTGTTAAGTCTATGGGGGGAAAAAATTTATAGTTTTTTATTAATAACTCAAAAAGTATAAAAGTTACAAAGATGAAAAATACATTGCACAGGTGTCCTAAGTCAGACCTACGCAACGCAGTTTGAATGAAGTTTCTACGATAAACGGTTGAGGCCGCATTAAGTGTGTTAGAAGAATAATAATAATAATAATAATAACTAGATAATGTAATTCCAGGGAATTATGTTTGCATTGAAAATGCAAAGTGTAGTTGCATAAGGTGGAGTTTGTAACATATCATTGCATGATGATATTGGTAGCTACGTTTTTAGTAGGATAATTATGGTAGTGGTGAGGACTTTTATTTTGAAACAGATGTGGACTGAGGAAACAGTTTGCGGGAGTCATAGTTGATGACAACCGTCATATGGAAATTTTTAATAGTGACATTTTTTAATAGTGAAGAATTGTAGTAAGGACTTATATTTTGAGACAGGATTGGGCAGAAGAAACAGTTGCCGGAAGTCATAGTCGAAAACAATCAGGAGTTGGAATGGCTGAAAGGTTGATAAGTTGAGTAGCTTAAAAAAATACATTTTTTTATTGTAATTTGACATAATGAGGACTGGCTGTAACAGTTGTTAGGCAGTTGCTATGGCGTTCTGTGTACTTGTGAGGGTGTTGCTAGGCAGCTACTATCGTGTTCTGGGTGTTTGCTAGGGCATTGCTAGGCAGTTGCAATGGTGTTCTGGGTGGTTGCTAGGGCCTTGCTAAGCGGTTGCTATGGTGTTCTGAGTGGTTGATAGGGCGTTGCTAGGCGATTGCTATGGTGTTCTGGGTGGTTGCTAGGCGGTTGCTATGGCGTTCTGGGTGGTTGCGAGAGTGTTGCTATGGGGTTCTGGGTGGTTGCTAGGCGGTTGCTATGGCATTCTGCGTGGTTGCTAGGGCTTTGCTAAGCAGTTGCTATGATGTTCTGGGTGGTTGCTAGGGCGTTGCTAGGTGGTTGCTATGGTGTTCTGGGTGGTTGCTAGGGTGTTGCTAGGCAGTTGCTATGGTGTTCTGGGTGGTTGCTAGGGCGTTGCTAGGCAGTTGCTATGGTGTTCTGGGTGGTTGCTAGGGCATTGCTAGGCAGTTGCTATGGTGTTCTGGGTGGTTGTTAGGGTGGTTGCTATGGAGTTCTGGGTGGTTGCTAGGGCATTGCTAAGCAGTTGCTATGGTGTTGTGGGTGGTTGCTACGGCGTTGCTAGGCGGTTGCTATGGTGTTCTGGGTGGTTGCTAGGGTGTTGCGAGGCAGTTGCTATGGTGTTCTGGGTGGTTGCTAGGTGGATGCTATGGTGTTCTGGGTGGTTGCTAGGGCGTTGCTAGGCGGTTGCTATGGTGTTCTGGGTGGTTGCTCGGGCATTGCTAGGCGGTTGCTATGGTGTTCTGGGTGGTTGCTAGGGCGTTGCTATGGTGTTCTGGGTGGTTGCTAGGGCGTTGCTAGGCAGTTGCTATGGTGTTCTAGATGGTTGCTAGGCGGTTGCTATGGTGTTCTGGGTGGTTGCTAGGGTGTTACTATGGTGTTCTGGGTGGTTGTTAGGCGGTTGCTCTGGTGATCTGGGTGGTTGCTAGGCGGTTGCTATGGTGTTCTGGGTGGTAGCTAGGCGGTTGCTATGGTGTTCTGGGTGGTTGCTAGGTCGTTGCTATGCAGTTGCTATGGTGTTCTCGGTGGTTGCTAGGCGGTTGCGATGGTGTTCTGAGTGGTTGCTAGGCGGTTGCTATGGTGTTCTGGGTGGTTGCAAGGGCGTTGCTCGGCAGTTGCTATGGTGTTCTGATGGTTGCTAGGCTGTTGCTATGGTGTTCTGGGTGGTTGCTAGGGCGTTGCTAGGCGGTCGCTATGGTGTTCTGGGTGGTTGTTAGGGTTTTGCTAGGCAGTTGCAATGGTGTTCTGGGTGGTTGCTAGGCGGTTGCTATGGTGTTCTGGGTGGTTGCTAGGGCGTTGCTAGGCAGTTGCTATGGTGTTTTGGGTGGTTGCTAGTTGGTTGCTATGGTGTTCTGGGTGGTTGCTAGGGCGTTGCTAGGCAGTTGCTATGGTGTTCTGGGTGGTTGCCAGGCGGTTGCTATGGCGTTCTGGGTGGTTGCAAGGGCGTTGCTAGGCAGTTGCTATGGTGTTTTGGGTGGTTGCTAGGTGGTTGCTATGGTGTTCTGGGTGGTTGCTAGGGCGTTGCTAGGCAGTTGCTATGGTGTTCTGGGTGGTTGCTAGGGGGTTGCTATGGTGTTCTGGGTGGTTGCTAGGGCGTTGCTAGGCAGTTGCTATGGTGTTTTGGGTGGTTGCTAGGTGGTTGCTATGGTGTTCTGGGTGGTTGCTAGGGCGTTGCTAGGCAGTTGCTATGGTGTTCTGGGTGGTTGCTAGGCGGTTGCTATGGTGTTCTGGGTGGTTGCTAGGGCGTTGCTAGGCAGTTGCGATGGTGTTTTGGGTGGTTGCTCGGTGGTTGCTATGGTGTTCTGGGTGGTTGCTAGGGCGTTGCTAGGCAGTTGCGTTGGTGTTCTGGGTGGTTGCTAGGCGGTTGCTATGGTGTTCTGGGTGGTTGCTAGGGCCTTGCTAGGCGGTTGCTATGGTGTTCTGGGTGGTTGTTAGGGTGTTGCTAGGCAGTTGCTATGGTGTTCTGGGTGGTTGCTAGGCGGTTGCTATGGTGTTCTGGGTGGTTGCTAGGGCGTTGCTAGGCAGTTGCTATGGTGTTCTGGGTGGTTGCTAGGGCGTTGCTAGGCAGTTGCTATGGTGTTCTGGGTGGTTGCAAGGCGGTTGCTATGGTGTTCTGGGTGGTTGCTCGGGTGTTGCTAGGCAGTTGCTATGGTGTTCTGGGTGGTTGCTAGGCGGTTGCTATGGCATTCTGGGTGGTTGCTAGGGCGTTGCTAGGTGGTTGCTTTGGTGTTCTGGGTGGTTGCTAGGGTGTTGCTAGGCAGTTGCTATGCTGTGCTGGGTGGTTGCTAAGGCGGTGCTCGGCACTTGCTTTGTTGTTCTGGGTGGTTGTTAGGGCGTTGTTGGGCAGTTGTTTTGGTGTTGTGGGTGGTTGCTAGGGCGTTGCTAGGCAGTTGCCATGGTGTTCTGGGTGGTTGCTAGGGCGTTGCTAGGCAGTTGCTTTGGTGTTCTGGGTGGTTGCTAGGGCGTTGCTAGGCAGTTGCTATGGTGTTCTGGGTGGTTGTTAGGGTGGTTGCTATGGCGTTCTGGGTGGTTGCTAGGGCATTGCTTAGCAGTTGCTATGGTGTTCTGGGTGGTTGCTACGGCGTTGCTAGGCGGTTCCTATGGTGTTCTGGGTGGTTGCTAGGGTGTTGCTAGGCAGTTGCTATGCTGTTCTGGGTGGTTGCTAGGTGGTTGCGATGGTGTTTTGGGTGGTTGCTAGGGCGTTGCGAGGCGGTTGCTATGGTGTTCTGGGTGGTTGCTCGGGCGTTGCTAGGCGGTTGCTATGGTGTTCTGGGTGGTTGCTGGGGCGTTGCTATGGTGTTCTGGGTGGTTGCTAGGGCGTTGCTAGGCAGTTGCTATGGTGTTCTGGATGGTTGCTAGGCGGTTACTATGGTGTTCTGGGTGGTTACTAGGGTGTTGCTATGGTGTTCTGGGTGGTTGCTAGGCGGTTGCTCTGGTGTTCTGGGTGGTAGCTAGGCGGTTGCTATGGTGTTCTGGGTGGTAGCTATGTCGTTGCTAGGCAGTTGCTATGGTGTTCTGGGTGGTTGCTAGGCGGTTGCTATGGTGTTCTGGGTGGTTGCTAGGCGGTTGCTATGGTGTTCTGGGTGGTTGCTAGAGGTTGCTAGGCAGTTGCTATGGTGTTCTGATCGTTTCTAGGCGGTTGCTATGGTGTTCTGGGTGGTTGCCAGGGCTTTGCAAGGCAGTTCCTATGGTGTTCTGGGTGGTTGCTAGGGCGTTGCTATGGTGTTCTGGGTGGTAGCTAGGCGGTTGCTATTGTGTTCTGGGTGGTTGCTAGGGCATTGCTAGGCAGTTGCTATGGTGTTCTGGGTGGTTGCTAGGGCGTTGCTAAGGTGTTCTGGGTGGTAGCTAGGCGGTTGCTATTGTGTTCTGGGTGGTTGCTAGGGCGTTGCTAGGCGGTTGCTATGGTGTTCTGGGTGGTAGCTAGGTCGTTGCTAGGCAGTTGCTATGGTTTTCTTGGTGGTTGCTAGGCGGTTGCTATGGTGTTCTGGGTGGTTGCTAGGCGGTTGCTATGGTGTTCTGGGTGGTTGCTAGGGCGTTGCTAGGCAGTTGCTATAGTGTTCTGATGGTTGCTAGGCGGTTGCTATGGTGTTCTGGGTGGTTGCTAGGGCGTTGCTAGGCAGTTGCTATGGTGTTCTGGGTGGTTGCTAGGGCGTTGCTATGGTGTTCTGGGTGGTAGCTAGGCGGTTGCTATTGTGTTCTGGGTGGTTGCTAGGGCGTTGCTAGGCGGTTGCTATGGTGTTCTGGGTGGTTGTTAGGGTGTTGCTAGGCAGTTGCTATGGTGTTCTGGGTGGTTGCTAGGCGGTTGCTATGGTGTTCTGTGTGGTTGCTAGCGCGATGCTATGGTATTTTGGGTGGTTGCTAGGTGGTTGCTATGGTGTTCTGGGTGGTTGCTAGGGCGTTGCTAGGCAGTTGCTATGGTGTTCTGGGTGGTTGCTGGGCGGTTCCTATGGTGTTCTGGGTGGTTGCTGGGGTGTTGCTAGGCAGTTGCTATGGTGTTCTGGGTGGTTGCTAGGCTGGTGCTATGGTCTTCTGGGTGGTTGCTAGGCGGTTGCTATGGTGTTCTGGGTGGTTGCTAGGCGGTTGCTATGGTGTTCTGGGTGGTTGCTAGGGCGTTGCTAGGCAGTTGCTATGGTGTTCTGATGGTTGCTAGGCGGTTGCTATGGTCTTCTGGGTGGTTGCAAGGCAGTTGCTATGGTGTTCTGGGTGGTTGCTAGGCGGTTGCTATGGTGTTCTGGGTGGTTTCTAGGGCGTTACTAGGCTGTTGCTATGGTGTTCTGATGGTTGCTAGGCGTTTGTTATGGTGTTCTGGGTGGTGGCTAGGGCGTTGCTAGGCAGTTGCTATGGTGTTCTGGGTGGTTGCTAGGCGGTTGCTATGGTGTTCTGGGTGGTTGCTAGGCGGTTGCTATGGTGTTCTGGGTGGTTGCTAGGTGGTTGCTATGGTGTTCTGGGTGGTTGCTGGGGGGTTGCTAGGCAGTTGTTTTGGTGTTCTGGGTGGTTGCGAGGCGGTTGCTATGGCGTTCTGGGTGGTTGCAAGGGCGTTGCTAGGCAGTTGCTATGGTGTTTTGGGTGGTTGCTAGGTGGTTGCTATGGTGTTCTGGGTGGTTGCTAGGGCGTTGCTAGGCAGTTGCTATGGTGTTCTGGGTGGTTGCTAGGCGGTTGCTATGGTGTTCTGGGTGGTTGCTAGGCGGTTGCTATGGTGTTCTGGGTGGTTGCTAGGGCGTTGCTAGGCAGTTGCTATGGTGTTCTGATGGTTGCTAGGCGGTTGCTATGGTGTTCTGGGTGGTTGCTAGGGCGTTGCTAGGCAATTGCTATGGTGTTCTGGGTGGTTGCTAGGACGTTGCTATGGTGTTCTGGTTGATAGCTAGGCGGTTGCTATGGTGTTCTGGGTGGTTGCTAGGGCGTTGCTAGGCAGTTGCTATGGTGTTCTGGGTGGTTGCTAGGGCGTTGCTATGGTGTTCTGGGTGGTAGCTAGGCAGTTGCTATTGTGTTCTGGGTGGTTGCTAGGGCGTTGCTAGGCGGTTGCTATGGTGTTGTGGGTGGTTGTAAGGGTGTTGCTAGGCAGTTGCTATGGTGTTGTGGGTGGTTGCTAGGCGGTTGCTATGGTGTTCTGGGTGGTTGCTAGCGCTTTGCTAGGCAGTTGCTATGGTATTTTGGGCGGTTGCTAGGTGGTTGCTATGGTGTTCTGGGTGGTTGCTAGGGCGTTGCTAGGCAGTTGCTATGGTGTTCTGGGTGGTTGCTAGGCGGTTGCTATGGTGTTCTGGGTGGTTGCTCGGGTGTTGCTAGGCAGTTGCTATGGTGTTCTGGGTGGTTGCTAGGCGGTTGCTATGGTGTTCTGGGTGGTTGCTAGGCGGTTGCTATGGTGTTCTGGGTGGTTGCTAGGGCGTTGCTAGGCAGTTGCTATGGTGTTCTGGGTGGTTGCTAGGCGGTTGCTATGGTGTTCTGGGTGGTTGCTAGGGCGTTGCTAGGCAGTTGCTATGGTGTTCTGGGTGGTTGCTAGGCGGTTGCTATGGTGTTCTGGGTGGTTGCTAGCGCGTTGCTAGGCAGTTGCTATGGTATTTTGGGTGGTTGCTAGGTGGTTGCTATGGTGTTCTGGGTGGTTGCTAGGGCGTTGCTAGGCAGTTGCTATGGTGTTCTGGGTGGTTGCTAGGCGGTTGCTATGGTGTTCTGGGTGGTTGCTCGGGTGTTGCTAGGCAGTTGCTGTGGTGTTCTGGGTGGTTGCTAGGCGGTTGCTATGGTGTTCTGGGTGGTTGCTAGGCGGTTGCTATGGTGTTCTGGGTGGTTGCTAGGGCGTTGCTAGGCAGTTGCTATGGTGTTCTGGGTGGTTGCTCGGCGGTTGCGATGGTGTGTGGGGTGGTTGCCAGGTCGGTGCAAGGCAGTTGCTATGGTGTTCTGGGTGGTTGCTAGGCGGTTGCTAAGGTGTTCTTGGTGGTTGATAGGGCGTTGCTAGGCAGTTGCTTTGGTGTTTTGGGTGGTTGGGGGGGGGTTGCTATGGTGTTTTGGGTGGTTGTTAGGGCGTTGCTAGGCAGTTGCTATGGTGTTCTGGGTGGTTACTAGGCAGTTGCTATGGTGTTCTTGGTGGTTGTTAGGGCGTTGCTAGGCGGTTGCTATGGTGTTCTGGGTGGTTGCTAGGGCGTTGCTAGGCAGTTGCTTTGGTGTTCTGAGTGGTTGCTTGGCGGTTGCTATGGTGTTTTGGGTGGTTGCTAGGGCGTTGCTTAGCAGTTGCTATAGTGTTCTGGGTGGTTGCTAGGCAGTTGCTATGGTGTTTTGGGTGGTTGCTAGGCAGTTGCTATGGTGTTCTGAATATTTGCTTGGGCATTGCTCGACAGTTGCTATGTTGTTCTTGTTGTTGCTAGGGCGTTGATGTGTCTTGTTTGGGGATCGAGTGAAAACTGGGAGAAGTAGTGAACCGTACGATTACGAAATTATTTGGAATATTAACAAGGAAGGAAGGAGGGAAAGAAGGAACTAATGAGGGAAGTAAGGAAAGAAGGAATATAGGAAAAAAAGAAGGAAATCAATGGAAGGCAGGAAAGAACAAAGGAAAGAAGGCGAGGATGGATGGAAAGAAACAGAGGAATGAAGGAAAGAAGGAAGTAAAGAAGGAAGGAAAGGAAGAAGGGAAGAAGAAGGATTTAAGTAAAGATAGAAGGAAGGGAGGAAGGAAGGAAGTGAGGAAGAAGAAATGAAAAACAGAAGGAAAGAGGGAAGGAAGGTAAGAAAAAGTAAAGAAAAGAAGAGGGAAGGAAAGAGAGGGAAAGCAGAAAGAAGAAAGGAAGAAAGATAAGAAGGATATGAAGGAATGAAAGAAGGCATGATGGAAGGGAAGAAAAACTAAGGAAGGTAGGAAAGAAAATTGGTAGGGAGGAAGAATGGGAGGAAGGATGAAAGACAGGATAGAAGGAAGTAAAGTAGGAAAGAAGGAACGAATAAAGGAAGGAAGGAACGACAGAAAGAAATAGGAGGGAAAAAGAAAGAAGGAATGACAGAAAATAGAAGGGAGGAAAGCAGTAAGGAAGTTGTAGTCTCAACAGAGCTAGATTGTAGTCTTACAGCCCGAGAAACTGACAGTTACAGCAGGTGGTCAGAACACCTGGCACAAGATTCCATTTGCTTAATGGCCCTATTGTGATGTCATAATGCCAATGTTAAGTCTATGGGGGGAAAAAATTTATAGTTTTTTATTAATAACTCAAAAAGTATAAAAGTTACAAAGATGAAAAATACATTGCACAGGTGTCCTAAGTAAGACCTACGCAACGCAGTTTGAATGAAGTTTCTACGATAAACGGTTGAGGCCGCATTAAGTGTGTTAGAAGAATAATAATAATAATAATAATAATAATAATAATAATAATAAGAAGAAGACCAGGATAACAATAGTGAGCATTTTCAATGCACACTAACTAGATAATGTAATTCCAGGGAATTACGTGTGCATTGAAAATGCAAAGTGTAGTTGCATAAGGTGGAGTTTGTAAGATTTAATTGCATTATGATATTGGTAGCTACGTTTTTAGTAGGATAATTATGGTAGTGGTGAGGACTTTTATTTTGAAACAGATGTGGACTGAGGAAACAGTTTGCGGGAGTCATAGTTGATGACAACTGTCATATGGAAATTTTTAATAGTGACATTTTTTAATAGTGAAAAATTGTAGTAAGGACTTATATTTTGAGAAAGGATTGGGCAGAAGAAACAGTTGCCGGAAGTCATAGTCGAAAACAATCAGGAGTTGGAATGGCTGAAAGGTTGATAAGTTGAGTAGCTTAAAAAGTTACATTTTTTTATTGTAATTTGACAGAATGAGGACTGGCTGTAACAGTTGTTAGGCAGTTGCTATGGTGTTCTGTGCACTTGTGAGGGTGTTGCTAGGCAGCTGCTATCGTGTTCTGGGTGGTTGCTAGGGCATTGCTAGGCAGTTGCAATGGTGTTCTGGGTGGTTGCTAGGGCCTTGCTAAGCGGTTACTATGGTGTTCTGAGTGGTTGATATGGCGTTGCTAGGCGATTGCTATGGTGTTCTGGGTGGTTGCTAGGCGGTTGCTATGGCGTTTTGGGTGGTTGCTAGAATGTTGCTATGGGGTTCTGGGTGGTTGCTAGGCGGTTGCTAGGGCATTCTGGGTGGTTGCTAGGGTGTTGCTAGGCAGTTGCTATGGTGTTCTGGGTGGTTGCTCGGGCGTTGCTAGGCGGTTGCTATGGTGTTCTGAGTGGTTGCTAGGCAGTTGCTATGGTGTTCTGGGTGGTTGCTAGGGTGTTGCTAGGCAGTTGCTATGCTGTTCTGGGTGGTTGCTAGGCCGTTGCTATGGTTTTCTGGGTGGTTGCTAGGGCATTGCAAGGCAGTTGCTATGGTGTTCTGGGTGGTTGGTAGGGCGTTGCTCGGCAGTTGCTATGGTGTTCTGGGTGGTTGTTAGGGTGGTTGCTATGGCGTTTTGAGTGGTTGCTAGGGCATTGCTAGGCGGTTGCTATGGTGTTCTGGGTGGTTGCTCGGGCGTTGCTAGGCGGTTGCTATGGTGTTCTGGGTGGTTGCTAGGGCGTTGCTATGGTGTTCTGGGTAGTTGCTAGGGTGTTGCTATGGTGTTCTGGGTGGTTGCTAGGGTGTTGCTATGTTGTTCTGGGTGGTTGTTAGGCGGTTGCTCTGGTGTTCTGGGTGGTTGCTAGGCGGTTACTATGGTGTTCTGGGTGGTAGCTAGGCGGTTGCTATGGTGTTCTGGGTGGTTGCTAGGTCGTCGCTAGGCAGTTGCTATGGTGTTCTGGGTGGTTGCTAGGCGGTTGCTATGGTGTTCTGGGTGGTTGCTAGGCGGTTGCTATGGTGTTCTGGGTGGTTGCTCGGGCGTTGCTAGGCGGTTGCTATGGTGTTCTGGGTGGTTGCTAGGGCGTTGCTATGGTGTTCTGGGTGGTTGCTAGGTGGTTGCTATGGTGTTCTGGGTGGTTGCTAGGGCGTTGCTATGGTGTTCTGGGTGGTTGTTAGGCGGTTGCTCTGGTGTTCTGGGTGGTTGCTAGGCGGTTCCTATGGTGTTCTGGGTGGTAGCTAGGCGGTTGCTATGGTGTTCTGTGTGGTTGCTAGGTCGTCGCTCGGCAGTTGCTATGGTGTTCTGGGTGGTTGCTAGGCGGTTGCTATGGTGTTCTGGGTGGTTGCTAGGCGGTTGCTATGGTGTTCTGGGTGGTTGCTAGGGCGTTGCTAGGCAGTTGCTATGGTGTTCTGTGTGGTTGCTAGGGCGTTGCCATGGTGTTCTGGGTGGTTGTTAGGGCGTTGCTAGGCAGTTGCAATGGTGTTCTGGGTGGTTGCTAGGGCGTTGCTATGGTGTTCTGGGTGGTAGCTAGGCGGTTGCTATTGTGTTCTGGGTGGTTGCTAGGCGGTTGCTATGGTGTTCTGGGTGGTTGCTAGGGCGTTGCTATGGTGTTCTGGGTGGTAGCTAGGCGGTTGCTATTGTGTTCTAGGTGGTTGCTAGGCGGTTGTTATGGTGTTCTGGGTGGTTGCTAGGGCGTTGCTAGGCAGTTGCTATGGTGTGCTGGGTGGTTGCTAGGCGGTTGCTATGGTGTTCTGGGATGTTGCTAGGGCATTGCTCGGCGGTTGCTATGGTGTTGTGGGATGTTGCTAGGGCATTGCTCGGCGGTTGCTATGGTGTTCTGGGAGGTTGCTAGGGCATTGCTAGGCTGTTGCTATGGTGTTCTGGGTGGTTGCTAGGGCGTTGCTAGGCGGTTGCTATGGTGTTCTGGGTGGTTGCTGGGGTGTTGCTAGGCAGTTGCTATGGTGTTCTGGGTGGTTGCTAGGTGGTTGCTATGGTGTTCTGGGTAGTTGCTAGGGCGTTGTTAGGCAGTTGCTATGGTGTTTTGGGTGGTTGCTAGGTGTTTGCTATGGTGTTCTGGGTGTTCTGGGTGGTTGCTCGGGCGTTGCTATGGTGTTCTGGATGGTTGCTAGGGCGTTGCTAGGCAGTTGCTATGGTGTTCTGGGTGGTTGCTAGGGCGTTGCTATGGTGTTCTGGATGGTTGCTAGGGCGTTGCTAGGCAGTTGCTATGGTGTTCTGGATGGGTGCTTGGCGGGTGCTATGGTGTTCTGGGTGGTTGCTAGGGTGTTGCTATGGTGTTCTGGGTGGTTGCTAGGCGGTTGCTACGGTGTTCTGGGTGGTAGCTAGGCGGTTGCTATGGTATTCTGGGTGGTAGCTAGGTCATTGCTAGGCAGTTGCTATGGTGTTCTGGGTGGGTGCTAGGCGGTTGCTATGGTGTTCTGGGTGGTTGCTAGGCGGTTGCTATGGTGTTCTGGGTGGTTGCTAAGGCGTTGCTAGGCAGTTGCTATGGTGTTCTGATGGTTGCTAGGCGGTTGCTATGGTGTTCTGGGTGGTTGCTAGGGCGTTGCTAGGCAGTTGCTATGGTGTTCTGGGTGGTTGCTAGGGCGTTGCTATGGTTTTCTGGGTGGTAGCTAGGCGGTTGCTATTGTGTTCTGGGTGGTTGCTTGGCGGTTGCTATCTAGTTCTGGGTGGTTGCTAGGGCGTTGCTAGGCGGTTGCTATGGTGTTCTGGGTGGTTGTTATGGTGTTGCTAGGCAGTTGCTATGGTGTTCTGGGTGGTTGCAAGGCGGTTGCTATGGTGTTCTGGGTGGTTGCTAGCATGTTGCTAGGCAGTTGCCATGGTATTTTGGGTGGTTGCTAGGTGGTTGCTATGGTGTTCTGGGTGGTTGCTAGGGCGTTGCTAGGCAGTTGCTATGGTGTTCTGGGTGGTTTCTAGGCGGTTGCTATGGTGTTCTGGGTGGTTGCTCGGGTGTTGCTAGGCAGTTGCTATAGTGTTCTGGGTGGTTGCTAGGCGGTTGCTATGGTGTTCTGGGTGGTTGCTAGGGCGTTGCTAGGCAGTTGCTATGGTGTTTTGGGTGGTTGCTAGGCGGTTGCTATGGTGTAAAGGGTGGTTGCTAGGGCGTTGCTAGGCAGTTGCTATGGTGTTCTGGGTGGTTACTAGGTGGTTACTATGGTATTCTGGGTGGTTGCTAGGGCGTTGCTAGGCAGTTGCTATGGTGTTCTGGGTGGTTGCTAGGGCGTTGCTAGGCGGTTGCTATGGTGTTCTGGGTGGTTGCTAGGGCGTTGCTAGGCAGTTGCTATGGTGTTCCGGGTAGTTGCTTGGCGGTTGCTATGGTGTTCTGGGTGGTTGCTAGGTGGTTGCTATGGTGTTCTGGGTGGTTGCTAGGGCGTTGCTAGGCAGTTGCTATGGTGTTCCGGGTAGTTGCTAGGCGGATGCAATGGTGTTCTGGGTGGTTGCTAGGGTATTGCTAGGCGGTTGCTATGGTGTACCTGGTTGTTGTTTGGGCGTTGCTAGGCAGTTGATTTCGTGTTCTTGGTGGTTGCTAGGGCGCTGCTAGGCGGTTGCTATGGTGTTCTGGGTGGTTGCTAGGGCATTGCTAGGCAGTTGCTATGGTGCTCTTGGTGGTTGTTAGGGCGTTGCTAGGCGGTTGCTATGGTGTTCTGGGTGGTTGCTAGGCGGTTGCTAGGCAGTTGCTATGGTGTTCTGGGTGGTTGCTAGGTGGTTGCTAAGGTGTTCTTGGTGGTTGCTAGGGCGTTGCTCGGCAGTTGCTATGGTGTTTTGGGTGGTTGCTGGGCGGTTGCTATGGTGTTCTGGGTGGTTGCTAGGGCGTTGCTAGGCAGTTGCTTTGGTGTTCTGAGTGGTTTCTTGGCGGTTGCTATGGTGTTTTGGGTGGTTGCTAGGGCGTTGCTAGGCAGTTGCTTTGGTGTTCTGGGTGGTTGCTAGGCAGTTGCTATGGTGTTTTGGGTGGTTGCTAGGCGGTTGCTATGGTGTTCTGAATATTTGCTTGGGCATTGCTCGACAGTTGCTATGTTGTTCTTGTTGTTGCTAGGGCGTTGATGTGTCTTGTTTGGGGATCGAGTGAAAACTGGGAGAAGTAGTGAACCGTACGATTACGAAATTATTTGGAATATTAACAAGGAAGGAAGGAGGGAAAGAAGGAACTAATGATGGAAGTAAGGAAAGAAGGAATATAGGAAAAAAAGAAGGAAATCAAAGGAAGGCAGGAAAGAACAAAGGAAAGAAGGCAAGGATGGATGGAAAGAAACAGAGGAATGAAGGAAAGAAGGAAGTAAAGAAGGAAGGAAAGGAAGAAGAAAAGAAGAAGGATTTAAGTAAAGATAGAAGGAAGGAAGGAAGGAAGGAAGTGAGGAAGAAGAAATGAAAAACCGAAGGAAAGAGAGAAGGAAGTAAAGAAAAAGTAAAGAAAGGAAGAGGGAAGGAAAGAGAGGAAAAGCAGGAAGAAGAAAGGAAGAAAGATAAGAAGGATATGAAGGAATGAAAGAAGGCATGATGGAAGGAAAGAAAAACTAAGGAAGGTAGGAAAGAAAATTGGTAGGGAGGAAGAATGGGAGGAAGGATGAAAGGCAGGATAGAAGGAAGTAAAGTAGGAAAGAACGAATAAAGGAAGAAAGGAACGAAGGAAAGAAATAGGAGGGAAAAAGAAAGAAGGAATGACAGAAAATAGAAGGAAGGAAAGCAGTAAGGAAGCTGTAGTCTCAACAGAGCTAGATTGTAGTCTTACAGCCTGAGAAACTGACAGTTACAGCAGGTGGTCAGAACACCTGGCACAAGATTCCATTTGCTTTATGGCCCTATTGTGATGTCATAATGCCAATGTTAAGTCTATGCGGGGAAAAAATTTATAGTTTTTTATTAATAACTCAAAAAGTATAAAAGTTACAAAGATCAAAAATACATTGCACAGGTGTCCTAAGTAAGACCTACGCAACGCAGTTTGAATGAAGTTTCTACAATAAACGGTTGAGGCCGCATTAAGTGTGTTAGAATAATAATAATAATAATAATAATAACTAGATAATGTAATTCCAGGGAATTTCGTGTGCATTGAAAATGCAAAGTGTAGTTGCATAAGGTGGAGTTTGTAACATATCATTGCATTATGATATTGGTAGCTACGTTTTTAGTAGGATAATTATGGTAGTGGTGAGGACTTTTATTTTGAAACAGATGTGGACTGAGGAAACAGTTTGCGGGAGTCATAGTTGATGACAACTGTCATATGGAAATTTTTAATAGTGACATTTTTTAATAGTGAAGAATTGTAGTAAGGACTTATATTTTGAGACAGGATTGGGCAGAAGAAACAGTTGCCGGAAGTCATAGTCGAAAACAATCAGGAGTTGGAATGGCTGAAAGGTTGATAAGTTGAGTAGCTGAAAAAGTTACATTTTTTTATTGTTATTTGACACAATGAGGACTGGCTGTAACAGTTGTTAGGCAGTTGCTATGGTGTTCTGTGTACTTGTGAGGGTGTTGCTAGGCAGCTGCTATCGTGTTCTGGGTGGTTGGTAGGGCATTGCTAGGCAGTTGCAATGGTGTTCTGTGTGGTTGCTAGGGCGTTGCTAGGTAGTTGCTATGGTGTTCTGGGTGGTTGCTAGGCGGTTGCTAAGGTGTTCTTGGTGGTTGCTAGGGCGTTGCTAGGCAGTTGCTATGGTGTTTTGGGTGGTTGCTGGGCGGTTGCTATGGTGTTCTGGGTGGTTGCTAGGGCGTTGCTAGACAGTTGCTATGGTGTTCTGTGTGGTTGCTAGTCGATTGCTATGGTGTTCTGGGTGGTTGCTAGGGCGTTGCTAGGCAGTTGCTATGGTGTTTTGGGTGGTTGCTGGGAAGTTGCTGTGGTGTTTTGGGTGGTTGGTAGGGCGTTGCTAGGCAGTTGCTATGGTGTTCTAGATGGTTGCTCGGTGGTTGCTATGGTGTTCTGGGTGGTTGCTAGGGTGTTGCTATGGTGTTGTGGGTGGTAGCTAGGCGGTTGCTATGGTGTTCTGGGTGGTTGCTAAGTCGTTGCTAGGCAGTTGCTATGGTGCTCTGGGTGGTTACTAGGCGGTTGCTATGGTGTTCTGGGTGGTTGCTAGGCGGATGCTATGGTGATCTGGGTGGTTGCTAGGGCGTTGGTAGGCAGTTGCTATGGTGTTCTGATGGTTGCTAAGCTGTTGCTATGGTGTTCTGGGTGGTTGCTAGGGCGTTGCTAGGCGGTTGCTATGGTGTTCTGGGTGGTTGTTAGGGTGTTGCTAGGCAGTTGCAGTGGTGTTCTGGGTGGTTGCTAGGCGGTTGCTATGGTGTTCTGGGTGGTTGCTAGGGCGTTGCTAGGCAGTTGCTATGGTGTTTTGGGTGGTTGCTATGTGGTTGCTATGGTGTTCTGGGTGGTTGCTAGGGCGTTGCTAGGCAGTTGCTATGGTGTTCTGGGTGGTTGCTAGGCGGTTGCTATGGTGTTCTGGGTGGTTGTAAGGGCCTTGCTAGGCGGTTGCTATGGTGTTCTGGGAGGTTGCTAGGGCATTGCTAGGCTGTTGCTATGGTGTTCTGCGTGGTTGCTAGGGCGTTGCTATGGTGTTCTGGGTGGTTGCTAGGGCGTTGCAGGGCGGTTGCTATGGTGTTCTGGGTGGGTGTTAGGGTGTTGGTATGGTGTAAAGGGTGGTTGCTAGGGCGTTGCTAGGCAGTTGCTATGGTGTTCTGGGTGGTTACTAGGTGGTTACTATGGTATTCTGGGTGGTTGCTAGGGCGTTGCTAGGCAGTTGGTCTGGTGTACTGGGTGGTTGCTAGGGCGTTGCTAGGCGGTTGCTATGGTGTTCTGGGTGGTTGCTAGGGCGTTGCTAGGCAGTTGCTATGGTGTACCGGGTAGTTGCTTGGCGGTTGCTATGGTGTTCTGGGTGGTTGCTAGGTGGTTGCTATGGTGTTCTGGGTGGTTGCTAGGGCGTTGCTAGGCAGTTGCTATGGTGTTCCGGGTAGTTGCTAGGCGGATGCAATGGTGTTCTGGGTGGTTGCTAGGGTATTGCTAGGCGGTTGCTATGGTGTACCTGGTTGTTGTTTGGGCGTTGCTAGGCAGTTGATTTCGTGTTCTTGGTGGTTGCTAGGGCGTTGCTAGGCGGTTGCTATGGTGTTCTGGGTGGTTGCTAGGGCATTGCTAGGCAGTTGCTATGGTGTTCTGGGTGGTTGCTAGGGCGTTGCTAGGCGGTTGCTATGGTGTTCTGGGTGGTTGCTAGGCGGTTGCTAGGCAGTTGCTATGGTGTTCTGGGTGGTTGCTAGGTGGTTGCTAAGGTGTTCTTGGTGGTTGCTAGGGCGTTGCTAGGCAGTTGCTATGGTGTTTTGGGTGGTTGCTGGGCGGTTGCTTTGGTGTTCTGGGTGGTTGCTAGGGCGTTGCTAGGCAGTTGCTTTGGTGTTCTGAGTGGTTTCTTGGCGGTTGCTATGGTGTTTTGGGTGGTTGCTAGGGCGTTGCTAGGCAGTTGCTTTGGTGTTCTGAGTGGTTTCTTGGCGGTTGCTATGGTGTTTTGGGTGGTTGCTAGGCGGTTGCTATGGTGTTCTGAATATTTGCTTGGGCATTGCTCGACAGTTGCTATGTTGTTCTTGTTGTTGCTAGGGCGTTGATGTGTCTTGTTTGGGGATCGAGTGAAAACTGGGAGAAGTAGTGAACCGTACGATTACGAAATTATTTGGAATATTAACAAGGAAGGAAGGAGGGAAAGAAGGAACTAATGATGGAAGAAAGGAAAGAAGGAATATAGGAAAAAAAGAAGGAAATCAAAGGAAGGCAGGAAAGAACAAAGGAAAGAAGGCAAGGATGGATGGAAAGAAACAGAGGAATGAAGGAAAGAAGGAAGTAAAGAAGGAAGGAAAGGAAGAAGAAAAGAAGAAGGATTTAAGTAAAGATAGAAGGAAGGAAGGAAGGAAGGAAGTGAGGAAGAAGAAATGAAAAACCGAAGGAAAGAGAGAAGGAAGTAAAGAAAAAGTAAAGAAAGGAAGAGGGAAGGAAAGAGAGGAAAAGCAGAAAGAAGAAAGGAAGAAAGATAAGAAGGATATGAAGGAATGAAAGAAGGCATGATGGAAGGAAAGAAAAACTAAGGAAGGTAGGAAAGAAAATTGGTAGGGAGGAAGAATGGGAGGAAGGATGAAAGGCAGGATAGAAGGAAGTAAAGTAGGAAAGAACGAATAAAGGAAGAAAGGAACGAAGGAAAGAAATAGGAGGGAAAAAGAAAGAAGGAATGACAGAAAATAGAAGGAAGGAAAGCAGTAAGGAAGCTGTAGTCTCAACAGAGCTAGATTGTAGTCTTACAGCCTGAGAAACTGACAGTTACAGCAGGTGGTCAGAACACCTGGCACAAGATTCCATTTGCTTTATGGCCCTATTGTGATGTCATAATGCCAATGTTAAGTCTATGCGGGGAAAAAATTTATAGTTTTTTATTAATAACTCAAAAAGTATAAAAGTTACAAAGATCAAAAATACATTGCACAGGTGTCCTAAGTAAGACCTACGCAACGCAGTTTGAATGAAGTTTCTACAATAAACGGTTGAGGCCGCATTAAGTGTGTTAGAATAATAATAATAATAATAATAATAACTAGATAATGTAATTCCAGGGAATTTCGTGTGCATTGAAAATGCAAAGTGTAGTTGCATAAGGTGGAGTTTGTAACATATCATTGCATTATGATATTGGTAGCTACGTTTTTAGTAGGATAATTATGGTAGTGGTGAGGACTTTTATTTTGAAACAGATGTGGACTGAGGAAACAGTTTGCGGGAGTCATAGTTGATGAAAACTGTCATATGGAAATTTTTAATAGTGACATTTTTTAATAGTGAAGAATTGTAGTAAGGACTTATATTTTGAGACAGGATTGGGCAGAAGAAACAGTTGCCGGAAGTCATAGTCGAAAACAATCAGGAGTTGGAATGGCTGAAAGGTTGATAAGTTGAGTAGCTTAAAAAGTTACATTTTTTTATTGTAATTTGACACAATGAGGACTGGCTGTAACAGTTGTTAGGCAGTTGCTATGGTGTTCTGTGTACTTGTGAGGGTGTTGCTAGGCAGCTGCTATCGTGTTCTGGGTGGTTGCTAGGGCATTGCTAGGCAGTTGCAATGGTGTTCTGTGTGGTTGCTAGGGCGTTGCTAGGTAGTTGCTATGGTGTTCTGGGTGGTTGCTAGGCGGTTGCTAAGGTGTTCTTGGTGGTTGCTAGGGCGTTGCTAGGCAGTTGCTATGGTGTTTTGGGTGGTTGCTGGGCGGTTGCTATGGTGTTCTGGGTGGTTGCTAGGGCGTTGCTAGGCAGTTGCTATGGTGTTCTGGGTGGTTGCTAGTCGATTGCTATGGTGTTGTGGGTGGTTGCTAGGGCGTTGCTAGGCAGTTGCTTTGGTGTTTTGGGTGGTTGCTAGGCAGTTGCTATGGTGTTTTGGGTGGTTGCTAGGGCGTTGCTAGGCAGTTGCTATGGTGTTCTAGATGGTTGCTCGGCGGTTGCTATGGTGTTCTGGGTGGTTGCTAGGGTGTTGCTATGGTGTTCTGGGTGGTAGCTAGGCGGTTGCTATGGTGTTCTGGGTGGTTGCTAAGTCGTTGCTAGGCAGTTGCTATGGTGCTCTGGGTGGTTACTAGGCGGTTGCTATGGTGTTCTGGGTGGTTGCTAGGCGGATGCTATGGTGATCTGGGTGGTTGCTAGGGCGTTGCTAGGCAGTTGCTATGGTGTTCTGATGGTTGCTAAGCTGTTGCTATGGTGTTCTGGGTGGTTGCTAGGGCGTTGCTAGGCGGTTGCTATGGTGTTCTGGGTGGTTGTTAGGGTGTTGCTAGGCAGTTGCAATGGTGTTCTGGGTGGTTGCTAGGCGGTTGCTATGGTGTTCTGGGTGGTTGCTAGGGCGTTGCTAGGCAGTTGCTATGGTGTTTTGGGTGGTTGCTATGTGGTTGCTATGGTGTTCTGGGTGGTTGCTAGGGCGTTGCTAGGCAGTTGCTATGGTGTTCTGGGTGGTTGCTAGGCGGTTGCTATGGTGTTCTGGGTGGTTGTTAGGGCCTTGCTAGGCGGTTGCTATGGTGTTCTGGGAGGTTGCTAGGGCATTGCTAGGCTGTTGCTATGGTGTTCTGCGTGGTTGCTAGGGCGTTGCTATGGTGTTCTGAGTGGTTGCTAGGGCGTTGCAAGGCGGTTGCTATGTGTTCTGGGTGGTTGCTAGGGTATTGCTAGGCAGTTGCTATGGTGTTCTGGGTGGTTATTATGGCATTGCTCGGCAGTTGCTATGGTGTTTTTAGTGGTTGCTAGGTGGTTGCTATGCTGTTCTGGGTGGTTGCTAGGGCGTTGCTAGGCAGTTGCTATGGTGTTCTGGGGGGTTGCTAGGCGGTTGCTATGGTGTTCTGGGAGGTTGCTAGGGCCTTGCTAGGCTGTTGCTATGGTGTTCTGGGTGGTTGCTAGGGCGTTGCTAGGCGGTTGCTATGGTGTTCTGGGTGGTTGTTAGGGTGTTGCTAGGCAGTTGCTATGGTGTTCTGGGTGGTTGCTAGGCGGTTGCTATGGTGTTCTGGGTGGTTGCTAGGGCGTTGCTCGGCAGTTGCTATGGTGTTCTGGGTGGTTGCTAGGGGGTTGCTATGGTGTTCTGGGTGGTTGCTAGGGCGTTGCTAGGTAGTTGCTATGGTGTTCTGGGTGGTTGCTAGGCGGTTGCTATGGTGTTCTGGGTGGTTGCTAGGTGGTTGCTATGGTGTTCTGGGTGGTTGCTAGGGCGTTGCTAGGCAGTTGCTATGGTGTTCTGGGTGGTTGCTAGGTTGTTGCTATGGTGTTCTGGGTGGTTGCTCGGGCGTTGCTAGGCAGTTGCTATGGTGATCTGGGTGGTTGCTAGGCGGTTGCTATGGTGTTCTGGGTGGTTGCTCGGGCGTTGCTAGGCAGTTGCTATGGTGATGTGGGTGGTTGCTAGGCGGTTGCTATGGTGTTCTGGGTGGTTGCTAGGGCGTTGCTAGGCAGTTGCTATGGTGTTCTGGGTGGTTGCTAGGCGGTTGCTATGGTGTTCTGGGTGGTTGCTAGGGCGTTGCAAGGCGATTCCTATGGTGTTCTGTGTGGTTGCTAGGGCGTTGCTAGGTAGTTGCTATGGTGTTTTGGGTGGTTGCTAGGCGGTTGCTAAGGTGTTCTTGGTGGTTGCTAGGGCGGTGCTAGGCAGTTGCTATGGTGTGTTGGGTGGTTGCTGGGCGGTTGCTATGGTGTTCTGGGTGGTTGCTAGGGCGTTGCTAGGCAGTTGCTATGGTGTTATGGGTGGTTGCTAGGCGATTGCTATGGTGTTCTGGGTGGTTGCTAGGGCGTTGCTAGGCAGTTGCTATGGTGTTTTGGGTGGTTGCTAGGCGGTTGCTATAGTGTTCTGGGTGCTTGCTAGGGCGTTTCTAGGCAGTAGCTATGGTGTTCTGGGTGGTTGCTAGGCAGTTGCTATGGTGTTCTTGGTGGTTGTGAGGGCGTTGCCAGGCGGTTGCTATGGTGTTCTGGGTGGTTGCTAGGGCGTTGCTAGGCAGTTGCTTTGGTGTTCTGAGTGGTTGCTTGGCGGTTGCTATGGTGTTCTGGGTGGTTGCTAGGGCGTTGCTTGGCAGTTGCTATAGTGTTCTGGGTGGTTGCTCGGCAGTTGCTATGGTGTTTTGGGTGGTTGCTAGGCGGTTGCTATGGTGTTCTGAATATTTGCTTGCGCATTGCTCGACAGTTGCTATGTTGTTCTTGTTGCTAGGGCGTTGATGTGTATTGTTTGGGGATCGAGTGAAAACTGGGAGAAGTAGTGAACCGTACGATTACGAAATTATTTGGAATATTAACAAGGAAGGAAGGAGGGAAAGAAGGAACTAATGAGGGAAGTAAGGAAAGAAGGAATATAGGAAAAAAAGAAGGAAATCAAAGGAAGGCAGGAAAGAACAAAGGAAACTAGGCGAGGACGGATGGAAAGAAACAGAGGAATGACGGAAAGAAGGAAGTAAGGAAGGAAGGAAAGGAAGAAGGGAAGAAGAAGGATTTAAGTAAAGATAGAAGGAAGGAAGGAAGGAAGTGAGGAAGAAGAAATGAAAAACAGAAGGAAAGAGAGAAGGAAGGAAAGAAAAAGTAAAGAAGGGAAGAGGGAAGGAAAGAGAGGGAAAGCAGAAAGAAGAAAGGAAGAAAGATAAGAAGGATATGAAGGAATGAAAGAAGGCATGATGGAAGGAAAGAAAAACTAAGGAAGGTAGGAAAGAAAATTGGTAGGGAGGAAGAATGGGAGGAAGGATGAAAGGCAGGATAGAAGGAAGTAAAGTAGGAAAGCAGGAACGAATAAAGGAAGGAAGGAACGAAGGAAAGAAATAGGAGGGAAAAAGAAAGAAGGAATGACAGAAAATAGAAGGAAGGAAAGCAGTAAGGAAGCTGTAGTCTCAAGAGAGCCAGATTGTAGTCTTACAGCCTGAGAAACTGACAGTTACAGCAGTTGGTCAGAACACCTGGCACAAGATTCCATTTGCTTAATGGCCCTATTGTGATGTCATAATGCCAATGTTAAGTCTATGGGGGGAAAAAATTTATAGTTTTTTATTAATAACTCAAAAAGTATAAAAGTTACAAAGATGAAAAATACATTGCACAGGTGTCCTAAGTAAGACCTACGCAACGCAGTTTGAATGAAGTTTCTACGATAAACGGTTGAGGCCGCATTAAGTGTGTTAGAAGAATAATAATAATAATAATAATAATAATAATAATAATAATAAGAAGACCAGGATAACAATAGTGAGCATTTTCAATGCACACTAATAATAATAATAACTAGATAATGTAATTCCAGGGAATTACGTGTGCATCGAAAATGCAAAGTGTAGTTGCATAAGGTGGAGTTTGTAACATATTATTGCATTATGATATTGGTAGCTACATTTTTCGTAGGATAATTATGATATTGGTGAGGACTCTTATTTTGAAACAGATGTGGACTGAGGAAACAGTTTGCGAGAGTCATAGTTGATGACAACTGTCATATGGAAATTTTTAATAGTGACATTTTTTTAATAGTGAAGAATTGTAGTAAGGACTTATATTTTGAGACAGGATTGGGCAGAAGAAACAGTTACCGGAAATCATAGTAGAAAACAATCAGGAGTTGGAATGGCTGAAAGGTTGATAAGTTGAGTAGCTTAAAAAGTTACATTTTTTTATTGTAATTTGACATAATGAGGACTGGCTGTGACAGTTGTTAGGCAGCTGCTATGGTGTTCTGTGTACTTGTGAGGGTGTTGCTAGGCAGCTGCTATCGTGTTCTGGGTGGTTGCTAGGGCATTGCTAGGCAGTTGCAATGGTGTTCTGGGTGGTTGCAAGGGCCTTGCTAAGCGGTTGCTATGGTGTTCTGAGTGGTTGATAGGGCGTTGCAAGGCGATTGCTATGGTGTTCTGGGTGGTTGCAAGGCGGTTGCTATGGCGTTCTGGGTGGTTGCTAGAGCATTGCTATGGGGTTCTGGGTGGTTGCTAGGCGGTTGCTATGGCATTCTGGGTGGTTACTAGGGCTTTGCTAAGCAGATGCTATGATGTTCTGGGTGGTTGCCAGGGCGTTGCTAGGTGGTTGCTATGGTGTTCTGGGTGGTTGCTAGGGTGTTGCTAGGCAGTTGCTATGCTGTTCTGGGGGGTTGCTAGGCCGTTGCTATGGTGTTCTGGGTGGTTGCTAGGGCGTTGCTTGGCAGTTGCTATGGTGTTCTGGGTGGTTGCTAGGGTGTTGCTAGGCAGTTGCTATGGTGTTCTGCGTGGTTGCTAGGGCGTTGCTAGGCAGTCGCTATGGTGTTCTGGGTGGTTGCTAGGGTGTTGCTAGGCAGTTGCTATGGTGTTCTGAGTGGTTGTAAGGTGGTTGCTATGGTGTTCTGGGTGGTTGCTAGAGCGTTGCTAGGCGGTTGCTATGGTGTTCTGGGTGGTTGCTCGGGCGTTGCGAGGCGGTTGCTATGGTGTTCTGTGTGGTTGCTAAGGCGCTGCTATGGTGTTCTGGGTGGTTGCTAGGGCGGTGCAAGCCAGTTGCTATGGTGTTCTGGGTGGGTGTTAGGGTGTTGCTAGGCAGTTGCTATGGTGTTCTGGGTGGTTGTTAGGGTGTTGCTAGGCAGTTGCTATGGTGTTCTGGGTGGTTTCTAGGAGGTTGCTATGGTGTTCTGGGTGGTTGCTAGGGCGTTGTTAGGCAGTTGCTATGGTGTTTTCGGTGGTTGCTAGGTGGTTGCTATGGTGTTCTGGGTGGTTGCTAGGGCGTTGCTAGGCAGTTGCTATGGTGTTCTGGGTGGTTGCTAGGCGGTTGCTATGGTGTTCTGGGTGGTTGCTAGGCTGTTGCTAAGGTGTTCTGGGTGGTTGCTAAGCGGTTGATAGGGTGTTCTGGGTGGTTGCTAGGCTGTTGCTATGGTGTTCTGGGTGGTTGCTAGGGCGTTGCTAGGCAGTTGCTATGGTGTTCTGGGTGGTTGCCAGGCAGTTGCTATGGTGTTCTGGGTGGTTGCTAGGCTGTTGCTATGGTGTTCTGGGGGGTTGTTAGGGCGTTGCTAGGCAGTTGTTATGGTGTTCTGGGTGGTTGCTAGGCAGTTGCTATGGTGTTCTGGGTGGTTGCTAGGGCGTTACTAGGTGATTTCTATGGTGTTCTGTGTGGTTGCTAGGGCGTTGCTAGGCAGTTGCTATGGTGTTCTGGGTGGTTGCTAGGGCGTTGCTAGGCAGTTGCTATGGTGTTCTGGGTGGTTGCTCGGGCGTTGCTAGGCGGTTGCTATGGTGTTCTGCGTGGTTGCTAAGGCGTTGCTATGGTGTTCTGGGTGGTTGCTAGGGCGTTGCTAGGCAGTTGCTATGGTCTTCTGGATGGTTGCTAGGCGGTTGCTATGGTGTTCTGGGTGGTTGCTAGGGTGTTGCTATGGTGTTCTGGGTGGTTGTTAGGCAGTTGCTCTGGTGTTCTGGGTGGTTGCTAGGCGGTTGCTATTGTGTTCTGGGTGGTAGCTAGGCGGTTGCTATGGTGTTCTGGGAGGTTGCTAGGCGGTTGCTATGGTGTTCTGGGTGGTTCCTAGGGCGTTGCTAGGCAGTTGCTATGGTGTTCTGGGTGGTTGCTAGGCGGTTGCTTAGGTGTTCTGGGTGGTTGCTAGGGCGTTGCTAGGCAGTTGCTATGGTGTTCTGATGGTTGCCAGGCGGGTGCTATGGTGTTCTGGGTGGTTGCTAGTGCGTTGCTAGGCAGTTGCTATGGTGTTCTGGGTGGTTGCTAGGGCGTTGCTGTGGTGTTCTGGGTGGTAGCTAGGCGGTTGCTTTTGTGTTCTGGGTGGTTGCTAGGCGGTTGCAATGGTGTTCTGGGAGGTTGCTAGGGCATAGCTAGGCGGCTGCTATGGTGTTCTGGGTGGTTGATAGGGCCTTGCTAGGCGGTTGCTATGGTGTTCTGGGAGGTTGCTAGGGCATTGCAAGGCTGTTGCTATGGTGTTCTGGGTGGTTGCTAGGGCGTTGCTAGGTTGTTGCTATGGTGTTCTAGGTGGTTGTTAGGCTGTTGCTAGGCAGTTGCTATGGTGTTCTGGGTGGTTGCTAGGCGGTTGCTATGGTTTTCTGGGTGGTTGCTAGGGCGTTGTTAGGCAGTTGCTATGGTGTTTTGGGTGGTTGCTAGGTGGTTGCTATGGTGTTCTGGGTGCTTCCAAGGGCATTGCTAGGCGGTTGCTATGGTGTTCTGGGTGGTTGCTAGGCGGTTGCTATGGTGTTCTGGGTGGTTGCTAGGGCGTTGTTAGGGAGTTGCTATGGTGTTTTGGGTGGTTGCTAGGTGGTTGCTATGGTGTTCTAGGTGGTTGCTAGGTGGTTGCTATGGTGTTCTGGGAGGTTGCTAGGGCATTGCAAGGCTGTTGCTATGGTGTTCTGGGTGGTTGCTAGGGCGTTGCTAGGTTGTTGCTATGGTGTTCTAGGTGGTTGTTAGGGTGTTGCTAGGCAGTTGCTATGGTGTTCTGGGTGGTTGCTAGGCGTTTGCTGTGGTTTTCTGGGTGGTTGCTAGGGCGTTGTTAGGCAGTTGCTATGGTGTTTTGGGTGGTTGCTAGGTGGTTGCTATGGTGTTCTGGGTGGTTGCAAGGGCATTGCTAGGCAGTTGCTATGGTGTTCTGGGGGGTTGCTAGGCGGTTGCTATGGTGTTCTGGTTGGTTGCTAGGGCGTTGTTAGGCAGTTGCTATGGTGTTTTGGGTGGTTGCTAGGGGGTTGCTATGGTGTTCTAGGTGGTTGCTAGGTGGTTGGTATGGTGTTCTGGGTGGTTGCTAGGTGGTTGCTATGGTGTTCTGGGTGGTTGCTAGGGCGTTGCTAGGCAGTTGCTATGGTGTTCTGGGTGGTTGCTATGGTGTTCTGGGTGGTTGCTAGGTGGTTGCTATGGTGTTCTGGGTGGTTGCTAGGTGGTTGCTATGGTGTTCTGGGTGGTTGCTAGGTGGTTGCTATGGTGTTTTGGGTGGTTGCTAGGGCGTTGCTAGGCAGTTGCTATGGTGTTCTGGGTGGTTGCTCGGCGGTTACTATGGTGTTCTGGGTGGTTGCTAGGGTGTTGTTAGGCAGTTGCTATGGTGTTTTGGGTAGTTGCTAGGTGGTTGCTCTGGTGTTCTGGGTGGTTGCTAGGTGGTTGCTATGGTGTTCTAGGTGGTTGCTATGGTGTTCTGGGTGGTTGCTAGGCGGTTGCTATGGTGTTTTGGGTGGTTGCTAGGCGGTTGCTAAGGTGTTCTGGGTGGTTGCTAGGTGGTTGCTATGGTGTTCTGGGTGGTTGCTAGGCGGTTGCTATGGTGTTCTGGGTGGTTGCTAGGCGGTTGCTAAGGTGTTCTTGGTGGTTGCTAGGGCGTTGCTAGGCAGTTGCTATGGTGTTTTGGGTGGTTGCTGGGCGGTTACTATGGTGTTCTGGGTGGTTGCTAGGGCATTGCAAGGCTGTTGCTATGGTGTTCTGGGTGGTTGCTAGGGTGTTGCTAGGCGGTTGCTATGGTGTTCTAGGTGGTTGTTAGGGTGTTGCTAGGCAGTTGCTATGGTGTTCTGGGTGGTTGCTAGGCGGTTGCTATGGTGTTCTGGGTGGTTGCTAGGGCGTTGTTAGGCAGTTGCTATGGTGTTTTGGGTGGTTGCTAGGTGGTTGCTATGGTGTTCATGGTGGTTGCTAGGGCGTTGCTAGGCAGTTGCTATGGTGTTCTGGGTGGTTGGTAGGCGGTTGCTATGGTGTTCTGGGTGGTTGCCAGGGCGTTGTTCGGCAGTTGCTATGGTGTTTTGGGTGGTTGCTAGGTGGTTGCTATGGTGTTCTGGGTGGTTGCTAGGCGGTTGCTATGGTGTTTTGGGTGGTTGCTAGGGCGTTGTTAGGCAGTTGCTCTGGTGTTTTGGGTGGTTGCTAGGTGGTTGCTATGGTGTTCTAGGTGGTTGTTAGGGTGTTGCTAGGCAGTTGCCATGGTTTTCTGGGTGGTTGTTAGGCGGTTGCTATGGTGTTCTGGGTGGTTGCCAGGGCGTTGTTCCGCAGTTGCTATGGTGTTTTGGGTGGTTTCTAGGTGGTTGCTAGGGTGTTCTGGGTGGTTGCTAGGTGGTTGCTATGGTGTTCTGGGTGGTTGCTAGGTGGTTGCTATGTTGTTCTGGGTGGTTGCTGGGCGTTGCGAGGCAGTTGCTATGGTCTTCTGGATGGGTGCTAGTTGGTGGCTTTGGTGTGCTGGGTGGTTGCTAGTGCGGTGCTAGGCAGTTGCCATGGTGTTCTGGGTGGTTGCTATGGTGTTCTGGGTGGTTGCTAGGTGGTTGCTATGGTGTTTTGGGTGGTTGCTAGGTGGTGGCTATGGTGTTCTGCGTGGTTGCTAGGCAGTTGCTATGTTGTTCTTGTTGGTTGTTAGGACGTTGCTAGGCAGTTGCTATGGTGTTCTGGATGGTTGCTAGGCGGTTGCTATGGTGTTCTGGGTGGTTGCTAGGGTGTTGTTATGGTGTTCTGGGTTGTTGTTAGGCAGTTGCTCTGGTGTTCTGGGTGGTTGCTAGGCGGTTGCTATGGTGTTCAGGGTGGTATCTAGGCGGTTGCTGTGGTGTTCTGGGTGGTAGCTAGGCGGTTGTTAATGTGTTCTGGGTGGTTGCTTGGCGGTTGCTATTGTGTTCTGGGTGGTTGCTAGGCGGTTGCTATGGTGTTCTGGGTGGTTGCTAGGCGGTTGCTTTGGTGTTCTGGGTGGTTGCTGGGGCGTGGCTGGGCGGTTGCTATGGTGTTATGGATGGTTGCTAGAGTGTTGCTAGGCAGTTGCTATGGTGTTCTGGGTGGTTGCAAGGGCGTTGCTAGGCGGTTGCTATGGTGTTCTGGGTGGTTGCTCGGGCGTTGCTAGGGGGTTGCTATGGTGTTCTGCGTGGTTGCTAAGGCGTTGCTATGGTGTTCTGGGTGGTTGCTAGGGCGTTGCAAGGCAGTTACTATGGTGTTCTGGATGGTTGCTAGGCGGTTGCTATGGTGTTCTGGGTGGTTGCTAGGGTGTTGCTATGGTGTTCTGGGTGGTTGTTAGGCGGTTGCTCTGGTGTTCTGGGTGGTTGCTAGGCGGTTGCTATGGTGTTCTGGGTGGTAGCTAGGCGGTTGCTATGGTGTTCTGGGTGGTTGCTAGGCGGTTGCTATGGTGTTCTGGGTGGTTGCTAGGCAGTTGCTATGGTGTTCTGGGTGGTTGCTAGGCGGTTGCTATGGTGTTCTGGGTGGTTGCTAGGCGGTTGCTTAGGTGTTCTGGGTGGTTGCTAGGGCGTTGCTAGGCGGTTGCTATGGTGTTCTGAATATTTGCTTGGGCATTGCTCGACAGTTGCTATGTTGTTCTTGTTGTTGCTAGGGCGTTGATGTGTCTTGTTTGGGGATCGAGTGAAAACTGGGAGAAGTAGTGAACCGTACAATTACGAAATTATTTGGAATATTAACAAGGAAGGAAGGAGGGAAAGAAGGAACTAATGAGGGAAGTAAGGAAAGAAGGAATATAGGAAAAAAAGAAGGAAATCATAGGAAGGCAGGAAAGAACAAAGGAAAGAAGGCGAGGATGGATGGAAAGAAACAGAGGAATGAAGGAAAGAAGGAACTAAAGAAGGAAGGAAAGGAAGAAGGGAAGAAGAAGGATTTAAGTAAAGATAGAAGGAAGGAAGGAAGGATGGAAGTGAGGAAGAAGAAATGAAAAACAGAAGGAAAGAGAGAAGGAAGGAAAGAAAAAGTAAAGAAAGGAAGAGGGAAGGAAAGAGAGGGAAAGCAGAAAGAAGAAAGGAAGAAAGATAAGAAGGATATGAAGGAATGAAAGAAGGCATGATGGAAGGAAAGAAAAACTAAGGAAGGTAGGAAAGAAAATTGGTAGGGAGGAAGGATGAAAGGCAGGATAGAAGGAAGTAAAGTAGGAAAGAAGGAATGAATAAAGGAAGGAAGGAACGAAGGAAAGAAATAGGAGGGAAAAAGAAAGAAGGAATAACAGAAAATAGAAGGAAGGAAAGCAGTAAGGAAGCTGTAGTCTCAACAGAGCTAGATTGTAGTCTTACAGCCTGAGAAACTGACAGTTACAGCAGGTGGTCAGAACACCTGGCACAAGATTCCATTTGCTTAATGGCCCTATTGTGATGTCATAATGCCAATGTTAAGTCTATGCGGGGAAAAAATTTATAGTTTTTTATTAATAACTCAAAAAGTATAAAAGTTACAAAGATGAAAAATACATTGCACAGGTGTCCTAAGTAAGACCTACGCAACGCAGTTTGAATGAAGTTTCTACAATAAACGGTTGAGGCCGCATTAAGTGTGTTAGAATAATAATAATAATAATAATAATAACTAGATAATGTAATTCCAGGGAATTTCGTGTGCATTGAAAATGCAAAGTGTAGTTGCATAAGGTGGAGTTTGTAACATATCATTGCATTATGATATTGGTAGCTACGTTTTTAGTAGGATAATTATGGTAGTGGTGAGGACTTTTATTTTGAAACAGATGTGGACTGAGGAAACAGTTTGCGGGAGTCATAGTTGATGAAAACTGTCATATGGAAATTTTTAATAGTGACATTTTTTAATAGTGAAGAATTGTAGTAAGGACTTATATTTTGAGACAGGATTGGGCAGAAGAAACAGTTGCCGGAAGTCATAGTCGAAAACAATCAGGAGTTGGAATGGCTGAAAGGTTGATAAGTTGAGTAGCTTAAAAAGTTACATTTTTTTATTGTAATTTGACACAATGAGGACTGGCTGTAACAGTTGTTAGGCAGTTGCTATGGTGTTCTGTGTACTTGTGAGGGTGTTGCTAGGCAGCTGCTATCGTGTTCTGGGTGGTTGCTAGGGCATTGCTAGGCAGTTGCAATGGTGTTCTGTGTGGTTGCTAGGGCGTTGCTAGGTAGTTGCTATGGTGTTCTGGGTGGTTGCTAGGCGGTTGCTAAGGTGTTCTTGGTGGTTGCTAGGGCGTTGCTAGGCAGTTGCTATGGTGTTTTGGGTGGTTGCTGGGCGGTTGCTATGGTGTTCTGGGTGGTTGCTAGGGCGTTGCTAGGCAGTTGCTATGGTGTTCTGGGTGGTTGCTAGTCGATTGCTATGGTGTTCTGGGTGGTTGCTAGGGCGTTGCTAGGCAGTTGCTATGGTGTTTTGGGTGGTTGCTAGGCAGTTGCTATGGTGTTTTGGGTGGTCGCTAGGGCGTGGCTAGGCAGTTGCTATGGTGTCCTAGACGGCTGCTCGGCGGATGCGAAGGTGTTCTGGGTGGTTGCAAGGGTGTTGGTAGGGTGTTCTGGGCGGTAGCTAGGCGGGTGCTATGGTGGTCTGGGTGGTTGCTAAGTGGTTGGTAGGCAGTTGCTCTGGTGCTCTGGGTGGTTACTAGGCGGTTGCTGTGGTGTTCTGGGTGGTTGCTAGGCGGATGCTATGGTGATCTGGGTGGTTGCTAGGGCGTTGCTAGGCAGTTGCTATGGTGTTCTGATGGTTGCTAAGCTGTTGCTATGGTGTTCTGGGTGGTTGCTAGGGCGTTGCTAGGCGGTTGCTATGGTGTTCTGGGTGGTTGTTAGGGTGTTGCTAGGCAGTTGCAATGGTGTTCTGGGTGGTTGCTAGGCGGTTGCTATGGTGTTCTGGGTGGTTGCTAGGGCGTTGCTAGGCAGTTGCTATGGTGTTTTGGGTGGTTGCTATGTGGTTGCTATGGTGTTCTGGGTGGTTGCTAGGGGGTTGCTAGGCAGTTGCTATGGTGTTCTGGGTGGTTGGTAGGCGGTTGCTATGGTGTTCTGGGTGGTTGTTAGGGCCTTGCTAGGCGGTTGCTATGGTGTTCTGGGAGGTTGCTAGGGCATTGCTAGGCTGTTGCTATGGTGTTCTGCGTGGTTGCTAGGGCGTTGCTATGGTGTTCTGGGTGGTTGCTAGGGCGTTGCAAGGCGGTTGCTATGGTGTTCTGGGTGGTTGTTAGGGTGTTGCTAGGCAGTTGCAATGGTGTTCTGGGTGGTTGCTAGGGCGTTGCTAGGCAGTTGCTATGGTGTTTTTGGTGGTTGCTAGGTGGTTGCTATGGTGTTCTGGGTGGTTGCTAGGGCGTTGCTAGGCAGTTGCTATGGTGTTCTGGGTGGTTGCTAGGCGGTTGCTATGGTGTTCTGGGAGGTTGCTAGGGCCTTGCTAGGCTGTTGCTATGGTGTTCTGGGTGGTTGCTAGGGCGTTGCTAGGCGGTTGCTATGGTGTTCTGGGTGGTTGTTAGGGTGTTGCTAGGCAGTTGCTATCGTGTTCTGGGTGGTTGCTAGGCGGTTGCTATGGTGTTCTGGGTGGTTGCTAGGGCGTTGCTAGGCAGTTGCTATGGTGTTCTGGGTGGTGGCTAGGGGGTTGCTATGGTGTTCTGGGTGGTTGCTAGGGCGTTGCTAGGGAGTTGCTATGGTGTTCTGGGTGGTTGCTAGGCGGATGCTAAGGGGGTCTGCGTGGTTGCTAGGTGGTTGCTATGGTGTTCTGGGTGGTTGCTAGGGCGTTGCTAGGCAGTTGCTATGGTGTTCTGGGTGGTTGCTAGGTTGTTGCTTTGGTGTTCTGGGTGGTTGCTCGGGCGTTGCTAGGCAGTTGCTATGGTGATCTGGGTGGTTGCTAGGCGGTTGCTATGGTGTTCTGGGTGGTTGCTCGGGCGTTGCTAGGCAGTTGCTATGGTGATGTGGGTGGTTGCTAGGCGGTTGCTATGGTGTTCTGGGTGGTTGCTAGGGCGTTGCTAGGCAGTTGCTATGGTGTTCTGGGTGGTTGCTAGGCGGTTGCTATGGTGTTCTGGGTGGTTGCTAGGGCGTTGCAAGGCGATTCCTATGGTGGTCTGTGTGGTTGCTTGGGCGTTGCTAGGTAGTTGCTATGGTGTTTTGGGTGGTTGCTAGGCGGTTGCTAAGGTGTTTTTGGTGGTTGCTAGGGCGTTGCTAGGCAGTTGCTATGGTGTTTTGGGTGGTTGCTGGGCGGTTGCTATGGTGTTCTGGGTGGTTGCTAGGGCGGTGCTAGGCAGTTGCTATGGTGTTCTGGGTGGTTGCTAGGCAATTGCTTTGGTGTTCTGGGTGGTTGCTAGGGCGTTGCTAGGCAGTTGCTTTGGTGTTTTGGGTGGTTGCTAGGCGGTTGCTATAGTGTTCTGGGTGGTTGCTAGGGCGTTTCTAGGCAGTAGCTATGGTGTTCTGGGTGGTTGCTAGGCAGTTGCTATGGTGTTCTTGGTGGTTGTGAGGGGGTTGCCAGGCGGTGGCTATGGTGTTCTGGGTGGTTGCTAGGGCGTTGCTAGGCAGTTGCTTTGGTGTTCTGAGTGGTTGCTTGGCGGTTGCTATGGTGTTCTGGGTGGTTGCTAGGGCGTTGCTTGGCAGTTGCTATAGTGTTCTGGGTGGTTGCTCGGCAGTTGCTATGGTGTTTTGGGTGGTTGCTAGGCGGTTGCTATGGTGTTCTGAATATTTGCTTGCGCATTGCTCGACAGTTGCTATGTTGTTCTTGTTGCTAGGGCGTTGATGTGTATTGTTTGGGGATCGAGTGAAAACTGGGAGAAGTAGTGAACCGTACGATTACGAAATTATTTGGAATATTAACAAGGAAGGAAGGAGGGAAAGAAGGAACTAATGAGGGAAGTAAGGAAAGAAGGAATATAGGAAAAAAAGAAGGAAATCAAAGGAAGGCAGGAAAGAACAAAGGAAACTAGGCGAGGACGGATGGAAAGAAACAGAGGAATGACGGAAAGAAGGAAGTAAGGAAGGAAGGAAAGGAAGAAGGGAAGAAGAAGGATTTAAGTAAAGATAGAAGGAAGGAAGGAAGGAAGTGAGGAAGAAGAAATGAAAAACAGAAGGAAAGAGAGAAGGAAGGAAAGAAAAAGTAAAGAAGGGAAGAGGGAAGGAAAGAGAGGGAAAGCAGAAAGAAGAAAGGAAGAAAGATAAGAAGGATATGAAGGAATGAAAGAAGGCATGAAGGAAGGAAAGAAAAACTAAGGAAGGTAGGAAAGAAAATTGGTAGGGAGGAAGAATGGGAGGAAGGATGAAAGGCAGGATAGAAGGAAGTAAAGTAGGAAAGCAGGAACGAATAAAGGAAGGAAGGAACGAAGGAAAGAAATAGGAGGGAAAAAGAAAGAAGGAATGACAGAAAATAGAAGGAAGGAAAGCAGTAAGGAAGCTGTAGTCTCAAGAGAGCCAGATTGTAGTCTTACAGCCTGAGAAACTGACAGTTACAGCAGTTGGTCAGAACACCTGGCACAAGATTCCATTTGCTTAATGGCCCTATTGTGATGTCATAATGCCAATGTTAAGTCTATGGGGGGAAAAAATTTATAGTTTTTTATTAATAACTCAAAAAGTATAAAAGTTACAAAGATGAAAAATACATTGCACAGGTGTCCTAAGTAAGACCTACGCAACGCAGTTTGAATGAAGTTTCTACGATAAACGGTTGAGGCCGCATTAAGTGTGTTAGAAGAATAATAATAATAATAATAATAATAATAATAATAATAATAAGAAGACCAGGATAACAATAGTGAGCATTTTCAATGCACACTAATAATAATAATAACTAGATAATGTAATTCCAGGGAATTACGTGTGCATTGAAAATGCAAAGTGTAGTTGCATAAGGTGGAGTTTGTAACATATTATTGCATTATGATATTGGTAGCTACATTTTTTGTAGGATAATTATGGTATTGGTGAGGACTCTTATTTTGAAACAGATGTGGACTGAGGAAACAGTTTGCGAGAGTCATAGTTGATGACAACTGTCATATGGAAATTTTTAATAGTGACATTTTTTTAATAGTGAAGAATTGTAGTAAGGACTTATATTTTGAGACAGGATTGGGCAGAAGAAACAGTTACCGGAAATCATAGTCGAAAACAATCAGGAGTTGGAATGGCTGAAAGGTTGATAAGTTGAGTAGCTTAAAAAGTTACATTTTTTTATTGTAATTTGACATAATGAGGACTGGCTGTAACAGTTGTTAGGCAGCTGCTATGGTGTTCTGTGTACTTGTGAGGGTGTTGCTAGGCAGCTGCTATCGTGTTCTGGGTGGTTGCTAGGGCATTGCTAGGCAGTTGCAATGGTGTTCTGGGTGGTTGCAAGGGCCTTGCTAAGCGGTTGCTATGGTGTTCTGAGTGGTTGATAGGGCGTTGCAAGGCGATTGCTATGGTGTTCTGGGTGGTTGCAAGGCGGTTGCTATGGCGTTCTGGGTGGTTGCTAGAGCATTGCTATGGGGTTCTGGGTGGTTGCTACGCGGTTGCTATGGCATTCTGGGTGGTTACTAGGGCTTTGCTAAGCAGATGCTATGATGTTCTGGGTGGTTGCCAGGGCGGTGCTAGGTGGTTGCTATGGTGTTCTGGGTGGTTGCTAGGGTGTTGCTAGGCAGTTGCTATGCTGTTCTGGGTGGTTGCTAGGCCGTTGCTATGGTGTTCTGGGTGGTTGCTAGGGCGTTGCTTGGCAGTTGCTATGGTGTTCTGGGTGGTTGCTAGGGTGTTGCTAGGCAGTTGCTATGGTGTTCTGCGTGGTTGCTAGGGCGTTGCTAGGCAGTCGCTATGGTGTTCTGGGTGGTTGCTAGGGTGTTGCTAGGCAGTTGCTATGGTGTTCTGAGTGGTTGTAAGGTGGTTGCTATGGTGTTCTGGGTGGTTGCTAGAGCGTTGCTAGGCGGTTGCTATGGTGTTCTGGGTGGTTGCTCGGGCGTTGCGAGGCGGTTGCTATGGTGTTCTGCGTGGTTGCTAAGGCGCTGCTATGGTGTTCTGGGTGGTTGCTAGGGCGTTGCAAGCCAGTTGCTATGGTGTTCTGGGTGGTTGTTAGGGTGTTGCTAGGCAGTTGCTATGGTGTTCTGGGTGGTTGTTAGGGTGTTGCTAGGCAGTTGCTATGGTGTTCTGGGTGGTTTCTAGGAGGTTGCTATGGTGTTCTGGGTGGTTGCTAGGGCGTTGTTAGGCAGTTGCTATGGTGTTTTGGGTGGTTGCTAGGTGGTTGCTCTGGTGTTCTGGGTGGTTGCTAGGGCGTTGCTAGGCAGTTGCTATGGTGTTCTGGGTGGTTGCTAGGCGGTTGCTATGGTGTTCTGGGTGGTTGCTAGGCTGTTGCTATGGTGCTCTGGGTGGTTGCTAAGCGGTTGCTATGGTGTTCTGGGTGGTTGCTAGGCTGTTGCTATGGTGTTCTGGGTGGTTGCTAGGGCGTTGCTAGGCAGTTGCTAGGGTGTTGTGGGTGGTTGCGGGGCAGTTGCTATGGTGTTCTGGGTGGTTGCTAGGCTGTTGCTATGGTGTTCTGGGGGGTTGTTAGGGCGTTGCTAGGCAGTTGTTATGGTGTTCTGGGTGGTTGCTAGGCAGTTGCTATGGTGTTCTGGGTGGTTGCTAGGGCGTTACTAGGTGATTTCTATGGTGTTCTGTGTGGTTGCTAGGGCGTTGCTAGGCAGTTGCTATGGTGTTCTGGGTGGTTGCTAGGGCGTTGCTAGGCAGTTGCTATGGTGTTCTGGGTGGTTGCTCGGGCGTTGCTAGGCGGTTGCTATGGTGTTCTGCGTGGTTGCTAAGGCGTTGCTATGGTGTTCTGGGTGGTTGCTAGGGCGTTGCTAGGCAGTTGCTATGGTGTTCTGGATGGTTGCTAGGCGGTTGCTATGGTGTTCTGGGTGGTTGCTAGGGTGTTGCTATGGTGTTCTGGGTGGTTGTAAGGCAGTTGCTCTGGTGTTCTGGGTGGTTGCTAGGCGGTTGCTATTGTGTTCTGGGTGGTAGCTAGGCGGTTGCTATGGTGTTCTGGGAGGTTGCTAGGCGGTTGCTATGGTGTTCTGGGTGGTTCCTAGGGCGTTGCTAGGCAGTTGCTATGGTGTTCTGGGTGGTTGCTAGGCGGTTGCTTAGGTGTTCTGGGTGGTTGCTAGGGCGTTGCTAGGCAGTTGCTATGGTGTTCTGATGGTTGCCAGGCGGTTGCTATGGTGTTCTGGGTGGTTGCTAGGGCGTTGCTAGGCAGTTGCTATGGTGTTCTGGGTGGTTGCTAGGGCGTTGCTGTGGTGTTCTGGGTGGTAGCTAGGCGGTTGCTTTTGTGTTCTGGGTGGTTGCTAGGCGGTTGCTATGGTGTTCTGGGAGGTTGCTAGGGCATAGCTAGGCGGTTGCTATGGTGTTCTGGGTGGTTGATAGGGCCTTGCAAGGCGGTTGCTATGGTGTTCTGGGAGGTTGCTAGGGCATTGCAAGGCTGTTGCTATGGTGTTCTGGGTGGTTGCTAGGGCGTTGCTAGGTTGTTGCTATGGTGTTCTAGGTGGTTGTTAGGCTGTTGCTAGGCAGTTGCTATGGTGTTCTGGGTGGTTGCTAGGCGGTTGCTATGGTTTTCTGGGTGGTTGCTAGGGCGTTGTTAGGCAGTTGCTATGGTGTTTTGGGTGGTTGCTAGGTGGTTGCTATGGTGTTCTGGGTGGTTGCAAGGGCATTGCTAGGCAGTTGCTATGGTGTTCTGGGTGGTTGGTAGGCGGTTGCTATGGTGTTCTGGGTGGTTGCTAGGGCGTTGTTAGGGAGTTGCTATGGTGTTTTGGGTGGTTGCTAGGTGGTTGCTATGGTGTTGTAGGTGGTTGCTAGGTGGTTGCTATGGTGTTCTGGGAGGTTGCTAGGGCATTGCAAGGCTGTTGCTATGGTGTTCTGGGTGGTTGCTAGGGCGTTTCTAGGTTGTTGCTATGGTGTTCTAGGTGGTTGTTAGGGTGTTGCTAGGCAGTTGCTATGGTGTTCTGGGTGGTTGCTAGGCGGTTGCTATGGTTTTCTGGGTGGTTGCTAGGGCGTTGTTAGGCAGTTGCTATGGTGTTTTGGGTGGTTTCTAGGTGGTTGCTATGGTGTTCTGGGTGGGTGCAAGGGCATTGCTAGGCAGTTGCTATGGTGTTCTGGGTGGTTGCTAGGCGGTTGCTATGGTGTTCTGGGTGGTTGCTAGGGCGTTGTTAGGCAGTTGCTATGGTGTTTTGGGTGGTTGCTAGGTGGTTGCTATGGTGTTCTAGGTGGTTGCTAGGTGGTTGCTATGGTGTTCTGGGTGGTTGCTAGGTGGTTGCTATGGTGTTCTGAGTGGTCGCTAGGGCGTAGCTAGGCAGTTGCTATGGTGTTCTGGGTGGTTGCTATGGTGTTCTGGGTGGTTGCTAGGTGGTTGCTATGGTGTTCTGGGTGGTTGCTAGGTGGTTGCTATGGGGTTCTGGGTGGTTGCTAGGTGGTTGCTATGGTGTTCTGGGTGGTTGCTAGGGCGTTGCTAGGCAGTTGCTATGGTGTTCTGGGTGGTTGCTCGGCGGTTACTATGGTGTTCTGGGTGGTTGCTAGGGTGTTGTTAGGCAGTTGCTATGGTGTTTTGGGTAGTTGCTAGGTGGTTGCTATGGTGTTCTGGGTGGTTGCTAGGTGGTTGCTATGGTGTTCTAGGTGGTTGCTATGGTGTTCTGGGTGGTTGCTAGGCGGTTGCTATGGTGTTTTGGGTGGTTGCTAGGCGGTTGCTAAGGTGTTCTGGGTGGTTGCTAGGTGGTTGCTATGGTGTTCTGGGTGGTTGCTAGGCGGTTGCTATGGTGTTGTGGGTGGTTGCTAGGGGGTTGCTAAGGTGTTCTTGGTGGTTGCTAGGGCGTTGCTAGGCAGTTGCTATGGTGTTTTGGGTGGTTGCTGGGCGGGTACTATGGTGTTCTGGGTGGTTGCTAGGGCATTGCAAGGCTGTGGCTATGGTGTTCTGGGTGGTTGGTAGGGGGTTGCTAGGCGGTTGCTATGGTGTTCTAGGTGGGTGGTAGGGTGTTGCTAGGCAGTTGCTATGGTGCTCTGGGTGGTTGCTAGGCGGTTGCTATGGTGTTCTGGGTGGTTGCTAGGGCGTTGTTAGGCAGTTGCTATGGTGTTTTGGGTGGTTGCTAGGTGGTTGCTATGGTGTTCTGGGTGGTTGCTAGGGCGTTGCTAGGCAGTTGCTATGGTGTTCTGGGTGGTTGTTAGGCGGTTGCTATGGTGTTCTGGGTGGTTGCCAGGGCGTTGTTCGGCAGTTGCTATGGTGTTTTGGGTGGTTGCTAGGTGGTTGCTATGGTGTTCTGGGTGGTTGCTAGGCGGTTGCTATGGTGTTCTGGGTGGTTGCTAGGGCGTTGTTAGGCAGTTGCTCTGGTGTTTTGGGTGGTTGCTAGGTGGTTGCTATGGTGTTCTAGGTGGTTGTTAGGGTGTTGCTAGGCAGTTGCTATGGTGTTCTGGGTGGTTGTTAGGCGGTTGCTATGGTGTTCTGGGTGGTTGCCAGGGCGTTGTTCCGCAGTTGCTATGGTGTTTTGGGTGGTTTCTAGGTGGTTGCTATGGTGTTCTGGGTGGTTGCTAGGTGGTTGCTATGGTGTTCTGGGTGGTTGCTAGGTGGTTGCTATGGTGTTCTGGGTGGTTGCTAGGGCGTTGCTAGGCAGTTGCTATGGTGTTCTGGGTGGTTGCTAGGTGGTTGCTATGGTCTTCTGGGTGGTTGCTAGGGCGTTGCTAGGCAGTTGCTATGGTGTTCTGGGTGGTTGCTATGGTGTTCTGGGTGGTTGCTAGGTGGTTGCTATGGTGTTTTGGGTGGTTGCTAGGTGGTTGCTATGGTGTTCTGGGTGGTTGCTAGGCAGTTGCTATGGTGTTCTTGGTGGTTGTTAGGGCGTTGCTAGGCAGTTGCTATGGTGTTCTGGATGGTTGCTAGGCGGTTGCTATGGTGTTCTGGTTGGTTGCTAGGGTGTTGCTATGGTGTTCTGGGTGGTTGTTAGGCAGTTGCTCTGGTGTTCTGGGTGGTTGCTAGGCAGTTGCTATGGTGTTCTGGGTGGTAGCTAGGCGGGTGCTATGGTGTTCTGGGTGGTTGCTAGGCGGTTGCTATGGTGTTCTGGGTGGTTGCTAGGCAGTTGCTATGGTGTTCTGGGTGGTTGCTAGGCGGTTGCTATGGTGTTCTGGGTGGTTGCTAGGCGGTTGCTTAGGTGTTCTGGGTGGTTGCTAGGCCGTTGCTAGGCAGTTGGTATAGTGTTCTGGCTGGTTGCTAGGGCGTTGCTAGGCAGTTGCTATGGTGTTGTGGGTGGTTGCTAGGGCGTTGCTAGGCGGTTGCTATGGTGTTCTGGGTGGTTGCTCGGGCGTTGCTTGGCAGTTGCTATGGTGTTCTGCGTGGTTGCTAAGGCGTTGCTATGGTGTTCTGGGTGGTTGCTAGGGCGTTGCAAGGCAGTTACTATGGTGTTCTGGATGGTTGCTAGGCGGTTGCTATGGTGTTCTGGGTGGTTGCTAGGGTGTTGCTATGGTGTTCTGGGTGGTTGTTAGGCGGTTGCTCTGGTGTTCTGGGTGGTTGCTAGGCGGTTGCTATGGTGTTCTGGGTGGTAGCTAGGCGGTTGCTATGGTGTTCTGGGTGGTTGCTAGGCGGTTGCTATGGTGTTCTGGGTGGTTGCTAGGCAGTTGCTATGGTGTTCTGGGTGGTTGCTAGGCGGTTGCTATGGTGTTCTGGGTGGTTGCTAGGCGGTTGCTTAGGTGTTCTGGGTGGTTGCTAGGGCGTTGCTAGGCGGTTGCTATGGTGTTCTGAATATTTGCTTGGGCATTGCTCGACAGTTGCTATGTTGTTCTTGTTGTTGCTAGGGCGTTGATGTGTCTTGTTTGGGGATCGAGTGAAAACTGGGAGAAGTAGTGAACCGTACAATTACGAAATTATTTGGAATATTAACAAGGAAGGAAGGAGGGAAAGAAGGAACTAATGAGGGAAGTAAGGAAAGAAGGAATATAGGAAAAAAAGAAGGAAATCATAGGAAGGCAGGAAAGAACAAAGGAAAGAAGGCGAGGATGGATGGAAAGAAACAGAGGAATGAAGGAAAGAAGGAACTAAAGAAGGAAGGAAAGGAAGAAGGGAAGAAGAAGGATTTAAGTAAAGATAGAAGGAAGGAAGGAAGGATGGAAGTGAGGAAGAAGAAATGAAAAACAGAAGGAAAGAGAGAAGGAAGGAAAGAAAAAGTAAAGAAAGGAAGAGGGAAGGAAAGAGAGGGAAAGCAGAAAGAAGAAAGGAAGAAAGATAAGAAGGATATGAAGGAATGAAAGAAGGCATGATGGAAGGAAAGAAAAACTAAGGATGGTAGGAAAGAAAATTGGTAGGGAGGAAGGATGAAAGGCAGGATAGAAGGAAGTAAAGTAGGAAAGAAGGAATGAATAAAGGAAGGAAGGAACGAAGGAAAGAAATAGGAGGGAAAAAGAAAGAAGGAATGACAGAAAATAGAAGGAAGGAAAGCAGTAAGGAAGCTGTAGTCTCAAGAGAGCCAGATTGTAGTCTCACAGCCTTAGAAACTGACATTTACAGCAGGTGGTCAGAACACCTGGCACAAGATTCCATTTGCTTAATGGCCCTATTGTGATGTCATAATGCCAATGTTAAGTCTATGGGGGGAAAAAATGTATAGTTTTTTATTAATAACTCAAAAAGTATAAAAGTTACAAAGATGAAAAATACATTGCACAGGTGTCCTAAGTAAGACCGACGCAACGCAGTTTGAATGAAGTTTCTACGATAAACGGTTGAGGCCGCATTAAGTGTGTTAGAAAAATAATAATAATAACTAGATAATGTAATTCCAGGGAATTACGTGTGCATTGAAAATGCAAAGTGTAGTTGCATAAGGTGGAGTTTGTAACATATCATTGCATTATGATATTGGTAGCTACGTTTTTAGGAGGATAATTATGGTAGTGGTGAGGACTTTTATTTTGAAACAGATGTGGACTGAGGAAACAGTTTGCGGGAGTCATAGTTGATGACAACTGTCATATGGAAATTTTTAATAGTGACATTTTTTAATAGTGAAAAATTGTAGTAAGGACTTATGTTTTGAGACAGGATTGGGCAGAAGAAACAGTTGCCGGAAGTCATAGTCGAAAACAATCAGGAGTTGGAATGGCTGAAAGGTTGATAAGTTGAGTAGCTTAAAAAGTTACATTTTTTATTGTAATTTGACATAATGAGGACTGGCTGTAACATTTGTTAGGCAGTTGCTATGGTGTTCTGTGTACTTGTGAGGGTGTTGCTAGGCAGCTGCTATCGTGTTCTGGGTGGTTGCTAGGGCATTGCTAGGCAGTTGCTATGGTGTTCTGGGTGGTTGATAGGGCGTTGCTAGGCGGTTGCTATGGTGTTCTGGGTAGTTGCTAGGCGGTTGCTATGGCGTACTGGGTGGTTGCTCGAGCATTGCTATGGGGTTCTGGGTGGTTGCTAAGCAGTTGCTATGATGTTCTGGGTGGTTGCTAGGGCGTTGCTAGGTGGTTGCTATGGTGTTCTGGGTGGTTGCTAGGATGTTGCTAGGCAGTTGCTATGCTGTTCTGGGTGGTTGCTAGGCCGTTGCTATGGTGTTCTGGGTGGTTGTTATGGCGTTGCTAGGCAGTTGCTATTGTGTTCTGGGTGGTTGCGAGGCCGTTGCGAGGCAGTTGCTATGGTGTTCTGGGTGGTTGTTAGGGTGGTGGGTATGCTTTCTGGGTGGTTGCTAGGGCATTGCTAAGCAGTTGGTATGGTGTTCTGGGTGGTTGCCACGGCATTGCCAAACGGTCGCTATGGTGTTCTGGGTGGTTGCTAGGGTGTTGCAAGGCAGATGCTATGGTGTTCTGGGTGGTTGCTAGGTGGTTGCTATGATGTTCTGGCTGGTTGCTAGGGCGTTGCTAGACGGTTGCTATGGTGTTCTGGGTGGTTGCTCGGGCGTTGCTAGGCGGGTGCTATGGTGTTCTGGGTGGTTGCTAGGGCGTTGCTATGGTGTTCTGGGTGGTTGCTAGGGCGTTGCTAGGCAGTTGCTATGGTGTTCTGGATGGTTGCTAGGGGGTTGCTATGGTGTTCTGGGTGGTTGCTAGGGTGTTGCTATGGTGTTCTGGGTGGTTGTTAGGCAGTTGCTCTGGTGTTCTGGGTGGTTGCTAGGCGGTTGCTATGGTGTTGTGGGTGGAAGGAAGGCGGTTGCAATGGTGTTCAGGGTGGGTGCTAGATCATTGCTAGGCAGTTGCTATGGTGTTCTGTGTTGTTGCTAGGCGGTTGCTATGGTGTTCAGGGTGGTTGCTAGGCGGTTGCTATGGTGTTCTGGGTGGTTGCTAGGGCGTTGGTAGGCAGTTGCTATGGGGTTCTGATGATTGCTAGGCGGTTGCTATGGTGTTCTGGGTGGTTGCTAGGGCGTTGCTAGGCAGTTGCTATGGTGTCCTGGGTGGTTGCTAGGGCATTGCTATGGTGTTCTGGGTGGTAGCTAGGCGGTTGCTATTGTGTTCTGGGTGGTTCATAGGGGGTTGCTATGGTGTTCTGGGTGGGTGCTAGGGCGTTGCTAGGCAGTTGCTATGGTGTGCTGGGTGGTTGCTAGGCGGGTGCTGTGGTGTTCTGGGAGGTTGCTAGGGCATTGCAAGGCGGTTGCTATGGTGTTCTGGGTGGTTGCTAGGGCCTTGCTAGGCGGTTGCTATGGTGTTCTGGGAGGTTGCTAGGGCATTGCTAGGCGGTTGCTATGGTGTTCTGGGTGGTTGCTAGGGCGTTGCTAGGCGGTTGCTATGGTGTTCTGGGTGGTTGTTAGGGTGTTGCTAGGCAGTTGCTATGGTGTTCTGGGTGGTTGCTAGGCGGTTGCTATGGTGTTCTGGGTGCTAGGGCGTTGCTAGGCAGTTGCTATGGTGTATTGGGTGGTTGCTAGGGGGTTGCTATGGTGTTCTGGGTGGTTGCGTGGGCGTTGCTAGGCAGTTGCTATGGTGTTCTGGGTGGTTGCTAGGCGGTTGCTATGGTGTTCTGGGTGGTTGCTAGGCAGTTGCTATGGTGTTCTGGGTGGTTGCTGGGCGGTTGGTATGGTGTTCTTGGTGGTTGCGAGGCGGTTGCTGTGGTGTTGTGGGTGGTTGCTAGGCGGTTGCTTTGGTGTTCTGGGTGGTTGCTGGGGCGTTGCTTGGCAGTTGCTATGGTGTTCTGGGTGGTTGCTAGGCGGTTGCTATGGTGTTTTGAGTGGTTGCTAGGGCATTGCTAGGCAGTTGCTATGGTGTTTTGAGTGGTTGCTAGGGCGTTGCTAGGCGGTTGCTATGGTGTTCTGGGTGGTTGTAAAGGCGTTGCTAGGCAGTTGCTATGGTGTTCTTTGTGGTTGCTAGGCGGTTGCCATGGTGTTCTGGGTGGTTGCTAGGGCGTTGCTAGGGAGTTGCTATGGTGTTTTGGGCGGGTGCAAGGTGGTTGCTATGGTGTTTTGGGTGGTTGCTAGGGCGTTGCTAGGCAGTTGCTATTGCGTTCTGGGTGGTTGCTAGGGCATTGCTATGGTATTCTGGGTGGTTGCTACGGCATTGCTAGGCAGTTGCTATGGTGTTCTGGGTGGTTGCTAGGCTGTTGCTATGGTGTTCTGGGTGGTTGCTAAGCGGTTGCTATGGTGTTCTGGGTGGTTGATAGGGCGTTGCTAGGCAGTTGCTATGGTGTTCCGGGTAGTTGCTAGGCGGTCTCTCTGGAGTTCTGGGTGGTTGCTAGGGCGTTGCTAGGCGGTTGCTGTGGTGTTTTGGGTGGTTGCTAGGGCGTTGCTAGGCAGTTGCAATGGTGTTCTAGATGGTTGCTAGGCGGTTGCTATGGTGTTCTGGGTGGTTGCTAGGGTGTTGCTTTGGTGTTCTGGGTGGTTGTTAGGCGGTTGCTCTGGTGTTCTGGGTAGTTGCTAGGCGGTTGCTATGGTGTTCTGGGTGGTAGCTAGGCGGTTGCTATGGTGTTGTGGGTGGTTGCTAGGTCGTTGCTAGGCAGTTGCTATGGTGCTCTGGGTGGTTGCTAGGCGGTTGCTATGGTGTTCTGGGTGGTTGCTAGGCGGTTGCTATGGTGTTCTGGGTGGTTGCTAGGGCGTTGCTAGGCGGTTGCTATGGTGTTCTGATGGTTGCTAGGCTGTTGCTATGGTGTTCTGGGTGGTTGCTAGGGCGTTGCTAGGTGGTTGCTATGGTGTTCTGGGTGGTTGTTAGGGTGTTGCTCGGCAGTTGCAATGGTGTTCTGGGTGGTTGCTAGGCGGTTGCTATGGTGTTCTGTGTGGTTGCTAGGGCGTTGCTAGGCAGTTGCTATGGTGTTTTGGGTGGTTTCTAGGTGGTTGCTATGGTGGTCTGGGTGGTTGCTAGGGCGTTGCTAGGCAGTTGCTATGGTGTTCTGGGTGGTTGCTAGGCGGTTGCTATGGTGTTCTGGGTGGTTGCTAGGGCCTTGCTAGGCGGTTGCTATGGTGTTCTGGGAGGTTGCTAGGGCATTGCTAGGCGGTTGCTATGGTGTTCTGGGTGGTTGCTAGGGCTTTGCTAGGCGGTTGCTATGGTGTTCTGGGTGGTTGTTAGAGTGTTGCTAGGCAGTTGCTATGGTGTTCTGGGTGGTTGCTAGGCGGTTGCTATGGTGTTCTGGGGGCTAGGGCGTTGCTAGGCAGTTGCTATGGTGTTTTGGGTGGTTGCTAGGTGGTTGCTATGGTGTTCTGGGTGGTTGCTTGGGCGTTGCTAGGCAGTTGCTATGGTGTTCTGGGTGGTTGCTCGGCGGTTGCTTTGGTGTTCTGGGTGGTTGCTAGGCAGTTGCTATGGTGTTCTGGGTGGTTGCTAGGCAGTTGCTATGGTGTTCTTGGTGGTTGCCAGGCGGTTGCTATGGTGTTCTGGGTGGTTGCTAGGCGGTTGCTTTGGTGTTCTGGGTGGTTGCTAGGGCGTTGCTTGGCAGTTGCTATGGTGTTCTGGGTGGTTGCTAGGCGGTTGCTATGGTGTTCTGGGTGGTTGCTAGGGCATTGCTAGGCTGTTGCTATGGTGTTCTGAGTGGTTGCTAGGGCGTTGCTAGGCGGTTGCTATGGTGTTCTGGGTGGTTGTTAGGGTGTTGCTAGGCAGTTTCTATGGTGTTCTGGGTGGTTGCTAGGCGGTTGCCATGGTGTTCTGGGTGGTTGCTAGGGCGTTGCTAGGCAGTTGCTATGGTGTTTTGGGCGGTTGCAAGGTGGTTGCTATGGTGTTCTGGGTGGTTGCTAGGGCGTTGCTAGGCAGTTGCTATAGCGTTCTGGGTGGTTGCTAGGGCGTTGCTAGGCAGTTGCTGTGGTGTTCTGGGTGGTTGCTAGGGCATTGCTAGGCAGTTGCTATGGTGTTCTGGGTGGTTGCTAGGCTGTTGCTATGGTGTTCTGGGTGGTTGCTAGGCGGTTGCTATGGTGTTCTGGGTGGTTGCTAGGGCGTTGCTAGGCAGTTGCTATGGTGTTCTGGGTGGGTGCTAGGGGGTTGCTATGGTGTTCTGGGTGGTTGCTAGGGCGTTGCTAGGCAGTTGCTTTGGTGTTTTGGGTGGTTGCTAGGGCGTTGCTAGGCAGTTGCAATGGTGTTCTAGATGGTTGCTAGGGGGTTGCTATGGTGTTCTGGGTGGTTGCTAGGGTGTTGCTTTGGTGTTGTGGGTGGTTGTTAGGCGGTTGCTCTGGTGTTCTGGGTGGTTGCTAGGCGGTTGCTATGGTGTTCTGGGTGGTAGCTAGGCGGTTGCTATGGTGTTCTGGGTGGTTGCTAGGTTGTTGCTAGGCAGTTGTTATGGTGCTCTGGGTGGTTGCTAGGCGGTTGCTATGGTGTTCTGGGTGGTTGCTAGGCGGTTGCTATGGTGTTCTGGGTGTTTACTAGGGCGTTGCTAGGCAGTTGCTATGGTGTTCTGATGGTTGCTAGGCTGGTGCTATGGTGTTCTGGGTGGTTGCTAGGGCGTTGCTAGGTGGTTGCTATGGTGTTCTGGGTGGTTGTTAGGGTGTTTCTCGGCAGTTGCAATGGTGTTCTGGGTGGTTGCTAGGCGGTTGCTATGGTGTTCTGTGTGGTTGCTAGGGCGTTGCTAGGCAGTTGCTATGGTGTTTTGGGTGGTTTCTAGGTGGTTGCTATGGTGTTCTGGGTGGTTGCTAGGGCGTTGCTAGGCAGTTGCTATGGTGTTCTGGGTGGTTGCTAGGCGGTTGCTATGGTGTTCTGGGTGGTTGCTAGGGCCTTGCTAGGCGGTTGCTATGGTGTTCTGGGAGGTTGCTAGGGCATTGCTAGGCTGTTGCTATGGTGTTCTGGGTGGTTGCTAGGGCGTTGCTAGGCGGTTGCTATGGTGTTCTAGGTGGTTGTTTGGGTGTTGCTAGGCAGTTGCTATGGTGTTCTGGGTGGTTGCTAGGCGGTTGCTATGGTGTTCTGGGTGGTTGCTAGGGCGTTGCTAGGCAGTTGCTATGGTGTTTTGGGTGGTTGCTAGGTGGTTGCTATGGTGTTCTGGGTGGTTGCTCGGGCGTTGCTAGGCAGTTGCTATGGTGTTCTGGGTGGTTGCTAGGCGGTTGCTATGGTGTTCTGGGTGGTTGCTCGGGCGTTGCTAGGCAGTTATATGGTGTTCTGGGTGGTTGCTAGGCGGTTGCTATGGTGTTCTGGGTGGTTGCTAGGGCGTTGCTAGGCAGTTGCTATGGTGTTCTGGGTGGTTGCTAGGCGGTTGCCATGGTGTTCTGGGTGGTTGCTAGGGCGTTGCGAGGCGATTCCTATGGTGTTCTGTGTGGTTGCTAGGGCGTTGCTAGGTAGTTGCTATGGTGTTCTGGGTGGTTGCTAGGCGGTTGCTAAGGTGTTCTTGGTGGTTGCTAGGGCGTTGCTAGGCAGTTGCTATGGTGTTTTGGGTGGTTGCGGGGGGGTTGTTATGGTGTTCTGGGTGGTTGCTGGGGCGTTGCTAGGCAGTTGCTATGGTGTTGTGGGTGGTTGCGAGGCGATTGCTTTGGTGTTGTGGGTGGTTGCTAGGGCGTTGCTAGGCAGTTGCTATGGTGTTTTGGGTGGTTGCTAGGAGGTTGCTATAGTGTTCTGGGTGGTTGCTAGGGGGTTGCTAGGCAGTTGCTATGGTGTTCTGGGTGGTTGCTAGGCAGTTGCTATGGTGTTCTTGGTGGTTGTGAGGGCGTTGCTAGGCGGTTGCTATGGTGTTTTGGGTGGTTGCTAGGGCGTTGCTAGGCAGTTCCTTTGGTGTTCTGAGTGGTTGCTTGGCGGTTGCTATGGTGTTCTGGGTGGTTGCTAGGGCGTTGCTTGGCAGTTGCTATCGTGTTCTGGGTAGTTGCTAGGCAGTTGCTATGGTGTTTTGGGTGGTTGCTAGGCGGTTGCAATGGTGTTCTGAATATTTGCTTGGGCATTGCTCGACAGTTGCTATGTTGTTCTTATTGTTGCTAGGGCGTTGATGTGTATTGTTTGGGGATCGAGTGAAAACTGGGAGAAGTAGTGAACCGTACGATTACGAAATTATTTGGAATATTAACAAGGAAGGAAGGAGGGAAAGAAGGAACTAATGAGGGAAGTAAGGAAAGAAGGAATATAGGAAAAAAAGAAGGAAATCAAAGGAAGGCAGGAAAGAACAAAGGAAACTAGGCGAGGATGGATGAAAAGAAACAGAAGAATGACGGAAAGAAGGAAGTAAGGAAGGAAGGAAAGGAAGAAGGGAAGAAGAAGGATTTAAGTAAAGATAGAAGGAAGGAAGGAAGGAAGTGAAGAAGAAGAAATGAAAAACAGAAGGAAAGAGAGAAGGAAGGAAAGAAAAAGTAAAGAAAGGAAGAGGGAAGGAAAGTGAGGGAAAGCAGAAAGAAGAAAGGAAGAAAGAAAAGAAGGATATGAAGGAAAGAAAGAAGGCATGATGGAAGGAAAGAAAAACTAAGGAAGGTAGGAAAGAAAATAGGAAGGAAGGAAGAATGGGAGGAAGGATGAAAGGCAGGATAGAAGGAAGTAAAGTAGGAAAGCAGGAACGAATAAAGGAAGGAAGGAACGAAGGAAAGAAATAGGAGGGAAAAAGAAAGAAGGAATGACAGAAAATAGAAGGAAGGAAAGCAGTAAGGAAGCTGTAGTCTCAAGAGAGCCAGATTGTAGTCTTACAGCCTGAGAAACTGACAGTTACAGCAGGTGGTCAGAACACCTGGCACAAGATTCCATTTGCTTAATGGCCCTATTGTGATGTCATAATGCCAATGTTAAGTCTATGGGGGGAAAAAATTTATAGTTTTTTATTAATAACTCAAAAAGTATAAAAGTTACAAAGATGAAAAATACATTGCACAGGTGTCCTAAGTAAGACCTACGCAACGCAGTTTGAATGAAGTTTCTACGATAAACGGTTGAGGCCGCATTAAGTGTGTTAGAAGAATAATAATAATAATAATAATAATAATAATAATAATAATAACTAGATAATGTAATTCCAGGGAATTACGTGTGCATTGAAAATGCAAAGTGTAGTTGCATAAGTTGGAGTTTGTAACATTTCATTGCATTATGATATTGGTGGCTACGTTTTTAGTAGGATAATTATGGTAGTGGTGAGGACTTTTATTTTGCAACAAATGTGGACTGAGGAAACAGTTTGCGGGAGTCATAGTTGATGACAACTGTCATATGGAAATTTTTAATAGTGACATTTTTTAATAGTGAAGAATTGTAGTAAGGACTTATATTTTGAGACAGGATTGGGCAGAAGAAACAGTTGCCGGAAGTCATAGTCGAAAACAATCAGAAGTTGGAATGGCTGAAAGGTTGATAAGTTGAGTAGCTTAAAAAGTTACATTTTTTTATTGTAATTTGACATAATGAGGACTGGCTGTAACAGTTGTTAGGCAGTTGCTATGGTGTTCTGTGTACTTGTGAGGGTGTTGCTAGGCAGCTGCTATCGTGTTCTGGGTGGTTGCTAGGGCATTGCTAGGCAGTTGCAATGGTGTTCTGGGTGGTTGCAAGGGCCTTGCTAGGTGGTTGCTATGGTGTTCTGGGTGGTTGCTAGAGTGTTGCTATGGGGTTCTGGGTGGTTGCTAGGGCGTTGCTAGGTGGTTGCTATGGTGTTCTGGGTGGTTGCTAGGGTGTTGCTAGGCAGTTGCTATGGTGTTCTGGGTGGTTGCTAGGGCGTTGCTAGGCAGTTGCTATGGTGTTCTGGGTGGTTGCTAGGGCGTTGCTAGGCTGTTGCTATGGCATTCTGGGTGGTTGCTAGGGCTTTGCTAAGCAGTTGCTATGATGTTCTGAGTGGTTGCTAGGGCGTTGCTAGGTGGATGCTATGGTGTTTTGGCTGGTTGCTAGGGTGTTGCTAGGCAGTTGCTATGGTGTTCTGGGTGGTTGCTAGGGCGTTGCTAGGCAGTTGCTATGGTGTTCTGGGTGGTTGCTAGGGCGTTGCTAGGGGGTTGCTATGGTGTTCTGGGTGGTTGTTAGGGCGGTTGCTATGGCGTTCTGGGTGGTTGCTAGGGCATTGCTAAGCAGTTGCTATGGTGTCCTGGGTGGTTGCTATGGCGTTGCTAGGCGGTTGCTATGGTGTTCTGGGTGGTTGCTAGGGTGTTGCTTGGCTGTTGCTATGGTGTTCTGGGTGGTTGCTAGGTGGTTGCTATGGTGTTCTGGGTGGTTGCTAGGGCGTTGCTAGGCGGTTGCTATGGTGTTCTGGGTGGTTGCTCGGGCATTGCTAGGCGGTTGCTATGGTGTTCTGGGTGGTTGCTAGGGGGTTGCTAGGCAGTTGCTAGGGTGTTCTAGATGGTTGCTAGGCGGTTGCTATGTTGTTCTGGGGGATTGCTAGGGTGTTGCTATGATGTTCTGGGTGGTTGTTAGGCGGTTGCTCTGTTGTTCTGAGGGGGTGCTAGGCGGTTGCTATGGTGTTCTGGGTGATAGCTAGGCGGTTGCTATGGTGTTCTGGGTGGTTGCTAGGTCGTTGCTAGGCAGTTGCTATGGTGTTCTGGGTGGTTGCTAGGCAGTTGCTATGGTGTTCTGGGTGGTTGCTCGGGTGTTGCTATGGTGTTCTGGGTGGTTGCTGGGCGTTGCTAGGCAGCTGCTATGGTGTTCTGATGGTTGCTAGGCTGTTGCTATGGTGTTCTGGGTGGTTGCTAGGGCGTTGCTAGGCGGTTGCTATGGTGTTCTGGGTGGTTGTTAGGGTGTTGCTAGGCAGTTGCAATGGTGTTCTGGTTACTTGCTAGGCGGTTGCTATGGTGTTCTGGGTGGTTGCTAAGGCGTTGCTAGGCAGTTGCTATGGTGTTTTGGGTGGTTGCTAGGTGGTTGCTATGGTGTTCTGGGTGGTTGCTAGGGCATTGCTAGGCAGTTGCTATGGTGTTCTGGGTGGTTGCTAGGCGGTTGCTATGGTGTTCTGGGTGGTTGCTAGGGCCTTGCTAGGCGGTTGCTATGGTTTTCTGGGAGGTTGCTAGGGCATTGTTCAGCTGTTGCTATGGTGTTCTGGGTGGTTGCTAGGGCGTTGCTAGGCGGTTGCTATGGTTTTCTGGGTGGTTGTTAGGGTGTTGCTAGGCAGTTGCTATGGTGTTCTGGGTGGTTGCTAGGCGGTTGCTATGGAGTTCTGGGTGGTTGCTAGGGCGTTGCTAGGCAGTTGCTATGGTGTTTTTTTGGGTGGTTGCTAGGTGGTTGCTATGGTGTTCTGGGTGGTTGCTAGGGCGTTGCAAGGCAGTTGCTATGGTGTTCTGGGTGGTTGCTAGGGGGTTGCTATGGTGTTCTGGGTGGTTGCTCGGGCGTTGCTAGGCAGTTGCTATGGTGTTCTGGGTGGTTGCTAGGGGGTTGCTATGGTGTTCTGAGTGGTTGCTAGGTGGTTGCTATGGTGTTCTGAGTGGTTGCTAGGGCGTTGTTAGGCAGTTGCTATGGTGTTCTGGGTGGTTGCTAGGCGGTTGCTACGTTGTTCTGGGTCGTTGCTAGGGCGTTGCTAGGCGGTTGCTATGGTGTTCTGGGTGGTTGCTAGGGTGTTGCTAGGCAGTTGCTATGGTGTTCTGGGTGGTTGCTAGGGCGTTGCTAGGCAGTTGCTATGGTGTTCTGGGTGGTTGCTAGGGCGTTGCTAGGCAGTTGCTATGGTGTTCTGGGTGGTTGTTAGGATGGTTGCTATGGCGTTCTGGGTGGTTGCTAGGGCATTGCTAAGCAGTTGCTATGGTGTTCTGGGTGGTTGCTACGGCGTTGCTAGGCGGTTGCTATGGTGTTCTGTGTGGTTGCTAGGGCATTGCTAGGCTGTTGCTATGGTGTTCTGAGTGGTTGCTAGGGCGTTGCTAGGCGGTTGCTATGGTGTTCTGGGTGGTTGCTAGGCAGTTGCTATGGTGTTCTGGGTGGTTGCTAGGCAGTTGCTATGGTGTTCTTGGTGGTTGCCAGGCGGTTGCTATGGTGTTCTGGGTGGTTGCTAGGCGGTTGCTTTGGTGTTCTGGGTGGTTGCTAGGGCGTTGCTTGGCAGTTGCTATGGTGTTCTGGGGGGTGGCTAGGCGGTGGCTATGGTGTTCTGGGTGGTTGGTAGGGCAGTGCTAGGCTGTTGCTATGGTGTTCTGAGTGGTTGCTAGGGCGTTGCTAGGCGGTTGCTATGGTGTTCTGGGTGGTTGTTAGGGTGTTGCTAGGCAGTTTCTATGGTGTTCTGGGTGGTTGCTAGGCGGTTGCCATGGTGTTCTGGGTGGTTGCTAGGGCGTTGCTAGGCAGTTGCTATGGTGTTTTGGGCGGTTGCAAGGTGGTTGCTATGGTGTTCTGGGTGGTTGCTAGGGCGTTGCTAGGCAGTTGCTATAGCGTTCTGGGTGGTTGCTAGGGCGTTGCTAGGCAGTTGCTGTGGTGTTCTGGGTGGTTGCTAGGGCATTGCTAGGCAGTTGCTATGGTGTTCTGGGTGGTTGCTAGGCGGTTGCTATGGTGTTCTGGGTGGTTGCTAGGCGGTTGCTATGGTGTTCTGGGTGGTTGCTAGGGCGTTGCTAGGCAGTTGCTATGGTGTTCTGGGTGGTTGCTAGGCGGTTGCTATGGTGTTCTGGGTGGTTGCTAGGGCGTTGCTAGGCAGTTGCTATGGTGTTTTGGGTGGTTGCTAGGGCGTTGCTAGGCAGTTGCAATGGTGTTCTAGATGGTTGCTAGGCGGTTGCTATGGTGTTCTGGGTGGTTGCTAGGGTGTTGCTTTGGTGTTCTGGGTGGTTGTTAGGCGGGTGCTCTGGTGTTCTGGGTGGTTGCTAGGCGAGTGCTATGGTGTTCTGGGTGGTAGCTACGCGGTTGCTATGGTGTTCTGGGTGGTGGCTAGGTTGTTGCTAGGCAGTTGCTATGGTGCTCTGTGTGGTTGCTAGGCGGTTGCTATGGTGTTCTGGGTGTTTGCTAGGCGGTTGCTATGGTGTTCTGGGTGGTTGCTAGGGCGTTGCTAGGCAGTTGCTATGGTGTTCTGATGGTTGCTAGGCTGTTGCTATGGTGTTCTGGGTGGTTGCTAGGGCGTTGCTAGGTGGTTGCTATGGTGTTCTGGGTGGTTGTTAGGGTGTTGCTCGGCAGTTGCAATGGTGTTCTGGGTGGTTGCTAGGCGGTTGCTATGGTGTTCTGGGTGGTTGCTAGGGCGTTGCTAGGCAGTTGCTATGGTGTTTTGGGTGGTTTCTAGGTGGTTGCTATGGTGTTCTGGGTGGTTGCTAGGGCTTTGCTAGGCCGTTGCTATGGTGTTCTGGGTGGTTGCTAGGCGGTTGCTATGGTGTTCTGGGTGGTTGCAAGGGCGTTCCTGGGGGGTTGCTATGCTGTTCTGGGAGGTTGCTAGGGCATTGCTAGGCTGTTGCTATGGTGTTCTGGGTGGTTGCTAGGGCGTTGCTAGGCGGTTGCTATGGTGTTCTAGGTGGTTGTTTGGGTGTTGCTAGGCAGTTGCTATGGTGTTCTGGGTGGTTGCTAGGCGGTTGCTATGGTGTTCTGGGTGGTTGCTAGGGCGTTGCTAGGCAGTTGCTATGGTGTTTTGGGTGGTTGCTAGGTGGTTGCTATGGTGTTCTGGGTGGTTGCTCGGGCGTTGCTAGGCAGTTGCTATGGTGTTCTGGGTGGTTGCTAGGCGGTTGCTATGGTGTTCTGGGTGGTTGCTCGGGCGTTGCTAGGCAGTTATATGGTGTTCTGGGTGGTTGCTAGGCGGTTGGTATGGTGTTCTGGGTGGGTGCTAGGGGGTGGCTAGGCAGTTGCTTTGGTGTTCTGGGTGGTTGCTAGGCGGTTGCCATGGTGTTCTGGGTGGTTGCTAGGGCGTTGCGAGGCGATTCCTATGGTGTTCTGTGTGGTTGCTAGGGCGTTGCTAGGTAGTTGCTATGCTGTTCTGGGTGGTTGCTAGGCGGTTGCTAAGGTGTTCTTGGTGGTTGCTAGGGCGTTGCTAGGCAGTTGCTATGGTGTTTTGGGTGGGTGCTGGGCGGCTGCTATGGGGTTGTGGGTGGTTGCTAGGGCGATGCTAGGCAGTTGCTATGGGGTTCTGGGTGGGTGCGAGGCGATTGCTATGGTGTTCTGGGTGGTTGCTAGGGCGTTGCTAGGCAGTTGCTGTGGTGTTTTGGGTGGTTGCTGGGCGGTTGCTTTAGTGTTCTGGGTGGTTGCTAGGGGGTTGCTAGGCAGTTGCTATGGTGTTCTGGGTGGTTGCTAGGCAGTTGCTATGGTGTTCTTGGTGGTTGTGAGGGTGTTGCTAGGCGGTTGCTATGGTGTTTTGGGTGGTTGCTAGGGCGTTGCTAGGCAGTTCCTTTGGTGTTCTGAGTGGTTGCTTTGCGGTTGCTATGGTGTTCTGGGTGGTTGCTAGGGCGTTGCTTGGCAGTTGCTATCGTGTTCTGGGTAGTTGCTAGGCAGTTGCTATGGTGTTTTGGGTGGTTGCTTGGCGGTTGCAAGGGTGTTCTGAATATTTGCTTGGCCATTGCTCGACAGTTGCTATGTTGTTCTTATTGTTGCTAGGGCGTTGATGTGTCTTGTTTGGGGATCGAGTGAAAACTGCGAGAAGTAGTGAACCGTAAGATTACGAAATTATTTGGAATATTAACAAGGAAGGAAGGAGGGAAAGAAGGAACTAATGAGGGAAGTAAGGAAAGAAGGAATATAGGAAAAAAAGAAGGAAATCAAAGGAAGGCAGGAAAGAACAAAGGAAACAAGGCGAGTATGGATGAAAAGAAACAGAAGAAAGACGGAGAGAAGGAAGTAAGGAAGGAAGGAAAGGAAGAAGGGAAGAAGAAGGATTTAAGTAAAGATAGAAGGAAGGAAGGAAGGAAGTGGAGAAGAAGAAATGAAAAACAGAAGGAAAGAGAGAAGGAAGGAAAGAAAAAGTAAAGAAAGGAAGAGGGAAGGAAAGTGAGGGAAAGCAGAAAGAAGAAAGGAAGAAAGAAAAGAAGGATATGAAGGAATGAAAGAAGGCATGATGGAAGGAAAGAAAAACTAAGGAAGGTAGGAAAGAAAATTGGTAGGGAGGAAGAATGGGAGGAAGGAGGAAAGGCAGGATAGAAGGAAGTAAAGTAGGAAAGCAGGAACGAATAAAGGAAGGAAGGAACGAAGGAAAGAAATAGGAGGGAAAAAGAAAGAAGGAATGACAGAAAATAGAAGGAAGGAAAGCAGTAAGGAAGCTGTAGTCTCAAGAGAGCCAGATTGTAGTCTTACAGCCTGAGAAACTGACAGTTACAGCAGGTGGTCAGAACACCTGGCACAAGATTCCATTTGCTTAATGGCCCTATTGTGATGTCATAATGCCAATGTTAAGTCTATGGGGGGAAAAAATTTATAGTTTTTTATTAATAACTCAAAAAGTATAAAAGTTACAAAGATGAAAAATACATTGCACAGGTGTCCTAAGTAAGACCTACGCAACGCAGTTTGAATGAAGTTTCTACGATAAACGGTTGAGGCCGCATTAAGTGTGTTAGAAGAATAATAATAATAATAATAATAATAATAATAATAATAACTAGATAATGTAATTCCAGGGAATTACGTGTGCATTGAAAATGCAAAGTGTAGTTGCATAAGTTGGAGTTTGTAACATTTCATTGCATTATGATATTGGTGGCTACGTTTTTAGTAGGATAATTATGGTAGTGGTGAGGACTTTTATTTTGAAACAAATGTGGACTGAGGAAACAGTTTGCGGGAGTCATAGTTGATGACAACTGTCATATGGAAATTTTTAATAGTGACATTTTTTAATAGTGAAGAATTGTAGTAAGGACTTATATTTTGAGACAGGATTGGGCAGAAGAAACAGTTGCCGGAAGTCATAGTCGAAAACAATCAGAAGTTGGAATGGCTGAAAGGTTGATAAGTTGAGTAGCTTAAAAAGTTACATTTTTTTATTGTAATTTGACATAATGAGGACTGGCTGTAACAGTTGTTAGGCAGTTGCTATGGTGTTCTGTGTACTTGTGAGGGTGTTGCTAGGCAGCTGCTATCGTGTTCTGGGTGGTTGCTAGGGCATTGCTAGGCAGTTGCAATGGTGTTCTGGGTGGTTGCAAGGGCCTTGCTAGGTGGTTGCTATGGTGTTCTGGGTGGTTGCTAGAGTGTTGCTATGGGGTTCTGGGTGGTTGCTAGGGCGTTGCTCGGTGGTTCGTATGGTGTTCTGGGTGGTTGCTAGGGTGTTGCTAGGCAGTTGCTATGGTGTTCTGGGTGGTTGCTAGGGCGTTGCTAGGCAGTTGCTATGGTGTTCTGGGTGGTTGCTAGGGCGTTGCTAGGCTGTTGCTATGGCATTCTGGGTGGTTGCTAGGGCTTTGCTAAGCAGTTGCTATGATGTTCTGAGTGGTTGCTAGGGCGTTGCTAGGTGGATGCTATGGTGTTTTGGCTGGTTGCTAGGGTGTTGCTAGGCAGTTGCTATGGTGTTCTGGGTGGTTGCTAGGGCGTTGCTAGGCAGTTGCTATGGTGTTCTGGGTGGTTGCTAGGGCGTTGCTAGGCGGGTGCTATGGTGTTCTGGGTGGTTGTGAGGGTGGTTGCTATGGGGTTCTGGGTGGGTGCTAGGGCAGTGCTGAGCAGTTGCTATGGTGTCCTGGGTGGTTGCTATGGCGTTGCTCGGCGGTTGCTATGGTGTTCTGGGTGGTTGCTAGGGTGTTGCTTGGCTGTTGCTATGGTGTTCTGGGTGGTTGCTAGGCGGCTGCTATGGTGTTCTGGGTGGTTGCTATGGCGTTGCTAGGCAGTTACAATGATGTTCTGGGTGGTTGCTCGGGCATTGCTAGGCGGTTGCTATGGTGTTCTGGGTGGTTACTAGGGCGTTGCTAGGCAGTTACAATGGTGTTCTAGATGGTTGCTAGGCGGTTGCTATGGTGTTCTGGGTGATTGCTAGGGTGTTACTATGATGTTCTGGGTGGTTGTTAGGCGGTTGCTCTGGTGTTCTGGGTGGTTGCTAGGCGGTTGCTATGGTGTTCTGGGTGGTAGCTAGGCGGTTGCTATGGTGTTCTGGGTGGTTGCTAGGTCGTTGCTAGGCAGTTGCTATGGTGTTCTGGGTGGTTGCTAGGTTGTTGCTAGGCAGTTGCTATGGTGCTCTGGGTGGTTGCTAGGCGGTTGCTATGGTGTTCTGGGTGGTTGCTAGGCGGTCGCTATGGTGTTCTGGGTGGTTGTTAGGGCGTTGCTAGGCAGTTGCTATGGTGTTCTGATGGTTGCTAGGCTGTTGCTATGGTGTTCTGGGTGGTTGCTAGGGCGTTGCTAGGTGGTTGCTATGGTGTTCTGGGTGGTTGTTAGGGTGTTGCTCGGCAGTTGCAATGGTGTTCTGGGTGGTTGCCAGGCGGTTGCTATGGTGTTCTGGGTGGTTGCTAGGGCGTTGCTAGGCAGTTGCTATGGTGTTTTGGGTGGTTTCTAGGTGGTTGCTATGGTGTTCTGGGTGGTTGCTAGGGCGTTGCTAGGCCGTTGCTATGGTGTTCTGGGTGGTTGCTAGGCGGTTGCTATGGTGTTCTGGGTGGTTGCAAGGGGCTTGCTAGGCGGTTGCTATGGTGTTCTGGGAGGTTGCTAGGGCATTGCTAGGCTGTTGCTATGGTGTTCTGGGTGGTTGCTAGGGCGTTGCTAGGCGGTTGCTATGGTGTTCTAGGTGGTTGTTTGGGTGTTGCTAGGCAGTTGCTATGGTGTTCTGGGTGGTTGCTAGGCGGTTGCTATGGTGTTCTGAGTGGTTGCTAGGGCGTTGCTAGGCAGTTGCTATGGTGTTTTGGGTGGTTGCTAGGTGGTTGCTATGGTGTTCTGGGTGGTTGCTCGGGCGTTGCTAGGCAGTTGCTATGGTGTTCTGGGTGGTTGCTAGGCGGTTGCTATGGTGGTCTGGGTGGTTGCTCGGGCGTTGCAAGGCAGTTATATGGTGTTGTGGGTGGTTGCTGGGCGGTTGCTTTGGTGTTCTGGGTGGTTGCTAGGGCGTTGCTAGGCAGTTGCTATGGTGTTCTGGGTGGTTGCTAGGCGGTTGCCATGGTGTTCTGGGTGGTTGCTAGGGCGTTGCGAGGCGATTCCTATGGTGTTCTGTGTGGTTGCTAGGGCGTTGCTAGGTAGTTGCTATGGTGTTCTGGGTGGTTGCTAGGCGGTTGCTAAGGGGTTCTTGGTGGTTGCTAGGGCGGTGCTAGGCAGTTGCTATGGTGTTTTGGGTGGTTGCTGGGGGGTTGCTGTGGTGTTCTGGGTGGTTGCTAGGGCGTTGCTGGGCAGTTGCTATGGTGTTCTGGGTGGTTGCGAGGCGATTGCTATGGTGTTCTGGGTGGTTGCTAGGGCGTTGCTAGGCAGTTGCTATGGTGTTTTGGGTGGTTGCTAGGAGGTTGCTATAGTGTTCTGGGTGGTGGCTAGGGGGTTGCTAGGCAGTTGCTATGGTGTTCTGGGTGGTTGCTAGGCAGTTGCTATGGTGTTCTTGGTGGTTGTGAGGGCGTTGCTAGGCGGTTGCTATGGTGTTTTGGGTGGTTGCTAGGGCGTTGCTAGGCAGTTCCTTTGGTGTTCTGAGTGGTTGCTTGGCGGTTGCTATGGTGTTCTGGGTGGTTGCTAGGGCGTTGCTTGGCAGTTGCTATCGTGTTCTGGGTAGTTGCTAGGCAGTTGCTATGGTGTTTTGGGTGGTTGCTAGGCGGTTGCAATGGTGTTCTGAATATTTGCTTGGGCATTGCTCGACAGTTGCTATGTTGTTCTTATTGTTGCTAGGGCGTTGATGTGTATTGTTTGGGGATCGAGTGAAAACTGGGAGAAGTAGTGAACCGTACGATTACGAAATTATTTGGAATATTAACAAGGAAGGAAGGAGGGAAAGAAGGAACTAATGAGGGAAGTAAGGAAAGAAGGAATATAGGAAAAAAAGAAGGAAATCAAAGGAAGGCAGGAAAGAACAAAGGAAACTAGGCGAGGATGGATGAAAAGAAACAGAAGAATGACGGAAAGAAGGAAGTAAGGAAGGAAGGAAAGGAAGAAGGGAAGAAGAAGGATTTAAGTAAAGATAGAAGGAAGGAAGGAAGGAAGTGAAGAAGAAGAAATGAAAAACAGAAGGAAAGAGAGAAGGAAGGAAAGAAAAAGTAAAGAAAGGAAGAGGGAAGGAAAGTGAGGGAAAGCAGAAAGAAGAAAGGAAGAAAGAAAAGAAGGATATGAAGGAATGAAAGAAGGCATGATGGAAGGAAAGAAAAACTAAGGAAGGTAGGAAAGAAAATTGGTAGGGAGGAAGAATGGGAGGAAGGATGAAAGGCAGGATAGAAGGAAGTAAAGTAGGAAAGCAGGAACGAATAAAGGAAGGAAGGAACGAAGGAAAGAAATAGGAGGGAAAAAGAAAGAAGGAATGACAGAAAATAGAAGGAAGGAAAGCAGTAAGGAAGCTGTAGTCTCAAGAGAGCCAGATTGTAGTCTTACAGCCTGAGAAACTGACAGTTACAGCAGGTGGTCAGAACACCTGGCACAAGATTCCATTTGCTTAATGGCCCTATTGTGATGTCATAATGCCAATGTTAAGTCTATGGGGGGAAAAAATTTATAGTTTTTTATTAATAACTCAAAAAGTATAAAAGTTACAAAGATGAAAAATACATTGCACAGGTGTCCTAAGTAAGACCTACGCAACGCAGTTTGAATGAAGTTTCTACGATAAACGGTTGAGGCCGCATTAAGTGTGTTAGAAGAATAATAATAATAATAATAATAATAATAATAATAATAACTAGATAATGTAATTCCAGGGAATTACGTGTGCATTGAAAATGCAAAGTGTAGTTGCATAAGTTGGAGTTTGTAACATTTCATTGCATTATGATATTGGTGGCTACGTTTTTAGTAGGATAATTATGGTAGTGGTGAGGACTTTTATTTTGAAACAAATGTGGACTGAGGAAACAGTTTGCGGGAGTCATAGTTGATGACAACTGTCATATGGAAATTTTTAATAGTGACATTTTTTAATAGTGAAGAATTGTAGTAAGGACTTATATTTTGAGACAGGATTGGGCAGAAGAAACAGTTGCCGGAAGTCATAGTCGAAAACAATCAGAAGTTGGAATGGCTGAAAGGTTGATAAGTTGAGTAGCTTAAAAAGTTACATTTTTTTATTGTAATTTGACATAATGAGGACTGGCTGTAACAGTTGTTAGGCAGTTGCTATGGTGTTCTGTGTACTTGTGAGGGTGTTGCTAGGCAGCTGCTATCGTGTTCTGGGTGGTTGCTAGGGCATTGCTAGGCAGTTGCAATGGTGTTCTGGGTGGTTGCAAGGGCCTTGCTAGGTGGTTGCTATGGTGTTCTGGGTGCTTGCTAGAGTGTTGCTATGGGGTTCTGGGTGGTTGCTAGGGCGTTGCTAGGTGGTTGCTATGGTGTTCTGGGTGGTTGCTAGGGTGTTGCTAGGCAGTTGCTATGGTGTTCTGGGTGGTTGCTAGGGCGTTGCTAGGCAGTTGCTATGGTGTTCTGGGTGGTTGCTAGGGCGTTGCTAGGCTGTTGCTATGGCATTCTGGGTGGTTGCTAGGGCTTTGCTAAGCAGTTGCTATGATGTTCTGAGTGGTTGCTAGGGCGTTGCTAGGTGGTTGCTATGGTGTTCTGGCTGGTTGCTAGGGTGTTGCTAGGCAGTTGCTATGGTGTTCTGGGTGGTTGCTAGGGCGTTGCTAGGCAGTTGCTATGGTGTTCTGGGTGGTTGCTAGGGCGTTGCTAGGCGGTTGCTATGGTGTTCTGGGTGGTTGTTAGGGTGGTTGCTATGGCGTTCTGGGTGGTTGCTAGGGCATTGCTAAGCAGTTGCTATGGTGTCCTGGGTGGTTGCTATGGCGTTGCTCGGCGGTTGCTATGGTGTTCTGGGTGGTTGGTAGGGTGTTGCTTGGCTGTTGCTGTGGTGTTCTGGGTGGTTGCTAGGTGGTTGCTATGGTGTTCTGGGTGGTTGCTAGGGCGTTGCTAGGCAGTTACAATGGTGTTCTGGGTGGTTGCTCGGGCATTGCTAGGCGGTGGCTATGGTCTTCTGGGTGGTTGCTAGGGCGTTGCTAGGCGGTTGCTGTGGTGTTCTAGATGGTTGCTAGGCGGTTGCTATGGTGTTCTGGGTGATTGCTAGGGTGTTACTATGATGTTCTGGGTGGTTGTTAGGCGGTTGCTCTGGTGTTCTGGGTGGTTGCTAGGCGGTTGCTATGGTGTTCTGGGTGGTAGCTAGGCGGTTGCTATGGTGTTCTGGGTGGTTGCTAGGTCGTTGCTAGGCAGTTGCTATGGTGTTCTGGGTGGTTGCTAGGCGGTTGCTATGGTGTTCTGGGTGGTTGCTAGGCGGTTGCTATGGTGTTCTGGGTGGTTGCTGGGCGTTGCTAGGCAGCTGCTATGGTGTTCTGATGGTTGCTAGGCTGTTGCTATGGTGATCTGGGTGGTTGCTAGGGCGTTGCTAGGCGGTTGCTATGGTGTTCTGGGTGGTTGTTAGGGTGTTGCTAGGCAGTTGCAATGGTGTTCTGGTTAGTTGCTAGGCGGTTGCAATGGTGTTCTGGGTGGTTGCTGGGGCGTTGCTAGGCAGTTGCTATGGTGTTTTGGGTGGTTGCTAGGTGGTTGCTATGGTGTTCTGGGTGGTTGCTAGGGCATTGCTAGGCAGTTGCTATGGTGTTCTGGGTGGTTGCTAGGCGGTTGCTATGGTGTTCTGGGTGGTTGCTAGGGCCTTGCTAGGCGGTTGCTATGGTGTTCTGGGAGGTTGCTAGGGCATTGCTAAGCTGTTGCTATGGTGATCTGGGTGGTTGCTAGGGCGTTGCTAGGCGGTTGCTATGGTTTTCTGGGTGGTTGTTAGGGTGTTGCTAGGCAGTTGCAATGGTGTTCTGGGTGGTTGCTAGGCGGTTGCTATGGAGTTCTGGGTGGTTGCTAGGGCGTTGCTAGGCAGTTGCTATGGTGTTTTTTTGGGTGGTTGCTAGGTGGTTGCTATGGTGTTCTGGGTGGTTGCTAGGGCGTTGCTAGGCAGTTGCTATGGTGTTCTGGGTGGTTGCTAGGCGGTTGCTATGGTGTTCTGGGTGGTTGCTCGGGCGTTGCTAGGCAGTTGCTATGGTGTTCTGGGTGGTTGCTAGGCGGTTGCTATGGTGTTCTGAGTGGTTGCTAGGCGGTCGCTATGGTGTTCTGGGTGGTTGCTAGGGCGTTGCAAGGCGGTCGCCTTGGTGTTCTGGGTGGTTGCTAGGGCGTTGCTATGTGTTCACTGTTGTTGCTAGGGCGTTGCTAGGTGGTTGCTATGGTGTTCTGGGTGGTTGATAGGGCGTTGCGAGGTGGTTGCTATGGTGTTCTGGGTGGTTGCTAAGGCGTTGCTAGGCAGTTGCTATGGTGTTCTGGGTGGTTGCTAGGGCGTTGCTAGGCAGTTGCTATGGTGTTCTGGGTGGTTGTAAGGATGGTTGCTATGGCGTTCTGGGTGGGTGCTAGGGCATTGCTAAGCAGTTGCTATGGTGTTCTGGGTGGTTGCTACGGCGTTGCAAAGGAGTTGCTATGGTTTTCTGGGTGGTTGCTAGGGTGTTGCTAGGGAGTTGCTATGGTGTTCTGGGTGGTTGCTAGGTGGTTGCTATGGTGTTCTGGGTGGTTGCTGGGCGTTGCTAGGCGGTTGCTATGGTGTTCTGGGTGGTTGCTCGGGCGTTGCGAGGCGGTTGCTATGGTGTTCTGGGTGGTTGCTAGGGCGTTGCTATGGTGTTCTGGGTGGTTGCTAGGGCGTTGCTAGGCAGTTCCTATGGTGTTCTAGATGGTTGCTAGGCGGTTGCTATGGTGTTCTGGGTGGTTGCTAGGGTGTTGCTATGGTGTTCTGGGTGGTTGTTAGGCGGTTGCTCTTGTGTTCTGGGTGGTTGCTAGGCGGTTGCTATGGTGTTCTGGGTGGTTGCTAGGCGGTTGCTATGGTGTTCTGGGTGGTTGCTCGGTCGTTGCTAGGCAGTTGCTATGGTTTTCTGGGTGGTTGCTAGGCGGTTGCTATGGTGTTCTTGGTGGTTGCTAGGCGGTTGCGATGGTGTTCTGGGTGGTTGCTAGGGCGTTGCTAGGCAGTTGCTATGGTGTTCTGATGGTTGCTAGGCTGTTGCTATGGTGTTCTGGGTGGTTGCTAGGGCGTTGCTAGGCGATTGCTATGGTGTTCTGGGTGGTTGTTAGGGTGTTGCTAGGCAGTTGCAATGGTGTTCTGGTTGGTTGCTAGGTGGTTGCTATGGTGTTCTGGGTGGTTGCTAGGGCGTTGCTAGGCAGTTGCTATAGTGTTCTGGGTGGTTGCTAGGCGGTTGCTATGGTGTTCTGGGTGGTTGCTCGGGTGTTGCTAGGCAGTTGCTATGGTGTTCTGGGTGGTTGCTAGGCGGTTGCTATGGTCTTCTGGGTGGTTGCTAGGCCGTTGTTATGGTGTTCTGGGTGGTTGCTAGGTGGTTGCTATGGTGTTCTGGGTGGTTGCTAGGGCGTTGCTAGGCAGTTGCTATGGTGTTCTGATGGTTGCTAGGTGGTTGCTATGGTGTTCTGGGTGGTTGCTAGGGCGTTGCTAGGCAGTTGCTATGGTGTTCTGGGTGGTTGCTAGGGCGATGCTATGGTGTTCTGGGTGGTAGCTAGGCAGTTGCTATTGTGTTCTGGGTGGTTGCTAGGGCGTTGCTTAGCAGTTGCTATGGTGTTCTGGGTGGTAGCTAGGCGGTTGCTATTGTGTTCTGGGTCGTTGCTAGGGCGTTGCTAGGCAGTTGCTATGGTGTTCTGGGTGGTTGCAAGGGCGTTGCTATGGTGTTCTGGGTGGTAGCTAGGCGGTTGCTATTGTGTTCTGGGGGGTTGCTAGGGCGTTGCTAAGCGGGTGCTTTGGTGTTCTGGGAGGTAGCAAGGTGGTTGCTAGGGAGTTGCTATGGTGTTCAGGGTGGTTGCTAGGCGGTTGCTATGGTGTTCTGGGTGGTTGCTGGGGGGTTGCTATGGTGGTCTGGGTGGTTGCTAGGGCGTTGCTAGGCAGTTGCTATGGTGTTCTGGGTGGTTGCTAGGGCGTTGCTATGGTGTTCTGGGTGGTAGCTAGGCGGTTTCTATGGTGTTCTGGGTGGTTGCTAGGGCGTTGCTAGGCAGTTGCTATGGTGTTCTGGGTGGTTGCTAGGGCGTTGCTATGGTGTTCTGGGTGGTAGCTAGGCGGTTGCTATTGTGTTCTGGGTTGTTGCTAGGGCGTTGCTAGGCGGTTGCTCTGGTGTTCTGGGTGGTTGTTAGGGTGTTGCTAGGCAGTTGCTATGGTGTTCTGGGTGGTTGCTAGGCGGTTGCTTTGGTGTTCTGGGTGGTTGCTAGCGCGTTGCTAGGCAGTTGCTATGGTATTTTGGGCGGTTGCTAGGTGGTTGCTATGGTGTTCTGGGTGGTTGCTAGGGCGTTGCTAGGCAGTTGCTATGGTGTTCTGGGTGGTTGCTAGGCGGTTGCTATGGTGTTCTGGGTGGTTGCTCGGGTGTTGCTAGGCAGTTGCTATGGTGTTCTGGGTGGTTGCTAGGGCGTTGCTAGGCAGTTGCTATGGTGTTCTGGGTGGTTGTTAGGGTGGTTGCTGTGGCGTTCTGGGTGGTTGCTAGGGCATTGCTTTGCAGTTGCTATGGTGTTCTGGGTGGTTGCTACGGCGTTGCTAGGCGGCTGCTATGGTGTTCAGAGTGGTTGCTAGGGTGTTGCTAGGCAGTTGCTATGGTGTTCTGGGTGGTTGCTAGGTGGTTGCTATGGTGTTCTGGGTGGTTGCTAGGGTGTTGCTAGGCGGTTGCTATGGTGTTGTGGGTGGTTGCTAGGGCGTTGCTAGGCAGTTGCTATGGTGTTCTGGGTGGTTGCTAGTGCGTTGCTATGGTGTTCTGGGTGGTAGCTAGGCGGTTGCTATTGTGTTCTGGGTGGTTGCTAGGCGGTTGCGATGGTGTTCTGGGTGGTTGTTAGGGTGTTGCTAGGCAGTTGCTTTGGTGTGCTGGGTGGTTGCTAGGCGGTTGCTATGGTGTTCTGGGAGGTTGCTTGGGCATTGCTAGGCGGTTGCTATGGTGTTCTGGGTGGTTGCTAGGGCCTTGCTAGGCGGTTGCTATGGTGTTTTTGGAGGTTGCTAGGGCATTGCTAGGCTGTTGCTATGGTGTTATGGGTGGTTGCTAGGGCGTTGCTAGGCGGTTGCTATGGTGTTCTGGGTGGTTGTAAGGGTGTTGCTAGGCAGTTGCTATGGTGTTCTGGGTGGTTGCTAGGCGGTTGCTATGGTGTTCTGGGTGGTAGCTAGGGGGTTGCTATGGTGTTCTAAGTGGTTGCTGGGGCGTTGCTAGGCAGTTGCTATGGTGTTCTGGGTGGTTGCTAGGCGGTTGCTATGGTGTTCTAAGTGGTTGCTAGGGCGTTGCTAGGCAGTTGCTATGGTGTTCTGGGTGGTTGCTAGGCGGTTGCTTTGGTATTCTGGGTGGTTGCTAGGGCGTTGCTAGGCGGTTGCTATGGTGTTCTGGGTGGTTGCAAGGCGGTTGATATGGTGTTCTGGGTGGTTGCTAGGGCGTTGCTAGGCGGTTGCTATGGTGTTCTGGGTGGTTGCTAGGGGGTTGCTATGGTGTTCTGGCTGGTTGCTAGGGTGTTGCTAGGCGGTTGATATGGTGTTCTGGGTGGTTGCTAGGCGGTTGCTATGGTGTTCTAAGTGGTTGCTAGGGCGTTGGTAGGCAGTTGCTATGGTGTTCTGGGTGGTTGCTAGGCAGTTGCAATGGTGTTCTGGGTCGTTGCTAGGACCTTGCTAGGCGGTTGCTATGGTGTTCTGGGTGGTTGCTAGGCAGTTGCAATGGTGTTCTGGGTCGTTGCTCGGACGTTGCTAGGCGGTTGCTATGGTGTTTTGGGTGGTTGCTAGGGCGTTGCTATGGTGTTCTGAGTGGTTGCTAGGGCGTTGCTAGGCAGTTGCTATGGTGTTCTTGGTGGTTGCTAGGGCGTTGCTAGGCAGTTGCTATGGTGTTCTGGGTGGTTGCTAGGGCGTTGCTAGGCGGTTGCAATGGTGTTCTGGGTGGTTGCTAGGCGGTTGCTATGGTGTTCTGGGTGGTTGCTAGGGCGTTGCTAGGCGGTTGCTATGGTGTTCTGGGTGGATGCTAGGCGGTTGCTATGGTGTTCTAAGTGGTTGCTAGGGCGTCGCAAGGCAGTTGCTATGGTGTTCTGGGTGGTTGCTAGGCGGTTGCTATGTTGTTCTGGGTGTTTGCTAGGGCGTTGCTAGGCAGTTGCTATGATGTTCTGGGTGGTTGCTAGGGCGTTGCTAGGCGGTTGCTGTGGTGTTCTAAGTGGTTGCTAGGGCGTTGCTAGGCAGTTGCTATGGTGTTCTGGGTGGTTGCTCGGGGGTTGCTATGGTGGGCTGGATGGGTGCTAGGGGGTTGCTAGGCGGTTGCTATGGTGTTCTGGGTCGTTGCTAGGGCGTTGCTAGGCGGTTGCTATGGTGTTCTTGGTGGTTGCTAGGCGGTTGCTATGGTGTTCTGGGTCGTTGCTAGGGCGTTGCTAGGCGGTTGCTATGGTGTTCTGGGTGGTTGCTAGGGCGTTGCTATGGTGTTCTGGGTGGTTGCTCGGGCGTTGCTATGGTGTTCTGGATGGTTGCTAGGGCGTTGCTAGGCGGTTGCTATGGTGTTCTGGGTGGTTGCTAGGGCGTTGCTAGGCGGTTGCTATGGTGTTCTCGGTGGTTGCTAGGCGGTTGCTATGGTGTTCTGGGTGGTTGCTAGGGCGTTGCTAGGCGGTTGCTATGGTGTTCTGGGTGGTTGCTAGGCGGTTGCTATGGTGTTCTCAGTGGTTGCTAGGGCGTTGCTAGGCAGTTGGTATGGTGTTTTGGGTGTTTTCTGGACGATTGATATGGTGTTCTGGGTGGTTGCTAGGGCGTAGCTAGGCAGTTGCTATGGTTTTCTGTGTGGTTGCTAGGCGATTGCTATGGTGTTCTGGGTGGATGCTAGGACGTTGCTAGGCAGTTGCTATGGTGTGTTGGGTGGTTGCTAGGCGGTTGCTATGGTGTTCTGGGTGGTTGCGAGGGCGTTGCTAGGCAGTTGCTATGGTGTTCAGTGTGGTTGCTGGGCAGTTGCTATGGTGTTCTTGGTGGTTGTGAGGGCGTTGTTAGGCGGTTGCTATGGTGTTCTGGGTGGTTGCTAGGGCGTTGCTTGGCAGTTGCTATAGTGTTCTGGGTGGTTGCTAGGCAGTTGCTACGGTGTTTTGGGTGGTTGCTAGGCGGTTGCTATGGTGTTCTGAATATTTGCTTGGGCATTGCTCGACAGTTGCTATGTTGTTCTTGTTGTTGCTCGGGCGTTGATGTGTCTTGTTTGGGGATCGAGTGAAAACTGGGAGAAGTAGTGAACCGTACGATTACGAAATTATTTGGAATATTAACAAGGAAGGAAGGAGGGAAAGAAGGAACTAATGAGGGAAGTAAGGAAAGAGGGAATATAGGAAAAAAAGAAGGAAATCAAAGGAAGGCAGGAAAGAACAAATGAAAGAAGGTGAGGATGGATGGAAAGAAACAGTGGAATGAAGGAAAGAAGGAAGTAAAGAAGGAAGGAAAGGAAGAAGGGAAGAAGAAGGATTTAAGTAAAGATAGAAGGAAGGAAGGAAGGAAGAAGAAATGAAAAACAGAAGGAAAGAGAGAAGGAAGGAAAGAAAAAGTAAAGAAAGGAAGAGGAAGGAAAGAGAGGGAAAGCAGAAAGAAGAAAGGAAGAAAGATAAGAAGGATATGAAGGAATGAAAGAAGGCATGATGGAAGGAAAGAAAAACTAAGGGAGGTAGGAAAGAAAATTGGTAGGGAGGAAGAATGGGAGGAAGGATGAAAGGCAGGATAGAAGGAAGTAAAGTAGGAAAGAACGAATAAAGGAAGGAAGGAACGAAGGAAAGAAATAGGAGGGAAAAAGAAAGAAGGAATGACAGAAAATAGAAGGAAGGAAAGCAGTTAGGAAGCTGGAGTCTCACCAGAGCCAGATTGTAGTCTTACAGCCTGAGAAACTGACAGTTACGGCAGGTGGTCAGAACACCGGGCACAAGATTCCATTTGCTCAATGGCCCTATTGTGATGTCATAATGCCAATGTTAAGTCTATGGGGGGAAAAATTTATAGTTTTTTATTAATAACTCAAAAAGTATAAAAGTTACAAAGATGAAAAATACATTGCACAGGTGTCCTAAGTAAGACCTACGCAACGCAGTTTGAATGAAGTTTCTACGATAAACGGTTGAGGCCGCATTAAGTGTGTTAGAAGAAGAATAATAATAATAATAATAATAATAATAATAACTAGATAATGTAATTCCAGGGAATTACGTGTGCATTGAAAATGCAAAGTGTAGTTGCATAAGGGAGAGTTTGTAACATATCATTGCATTATGATATTGGTAGCTACGTTTTTAGGAGGATAATTATGGTAGTGGTGAGGACTTTTATTTTGAAACAGATGTGGACTGAGGAAACAGTTTGCGGGAGTCATAGTTGATGACAACTGTCATATGGAAATTTTTAATAGTGACATTTTTTAATAGTGAAAAATTGTAGTAAGGACTTATATTTTGATACAGGATTGGGCAGAAGAAACAGTTGCCGGAAGTCATAGTCGAAAACAATCAGGAGTTGGAATGGCTGAAGGGTTGATAAGTTGAGTAGCTTAAAAAGTTACATTTTTTATTGTAATTTGACATAATGAGGACTGGCTGTAACAGTTGTTAGGCAGTTGCTATGGTGTTCTGTGTACTTGTGAGGGTGTAGCTAGGCAGCTGCTATCGTGTTCTGGGTGGTTGCTAGGGCATTGCTAGGCAGTTGCTATGGTGTTCTGGGTGGTTGATAGGGCGTTGCTAGGCGGTTGCTATGGTGTTCTGGGTAGTTGCTAGGCGGTTGCTATGGGGTTCTGGGTGGTTGCTAGGCGGTTGCTATGGCATTCTGGGTGGTTGCTAGGGCTTTGCTAAGCAGTTTCTATGATGTTCTGGGTGGTTGCTAGGGCGTTGCTAGGTGGTTGCTATGGTGTTCTGGGTGGTTGCTAGGGTGTTGCTAGGCAGTTGCTATGCTGTTCTGGGTGGTTGCTAGGCCGTTGCTATGGTGTTCTGGGTGGTTGCTATGGCGTTGCTAGGCAGTTGCTATTGTGTTCTCGGTGGTTGATAGGCCGTTGCTAGGCAGTTGCTATGGTGTTCTGGGTGGTTGTTAGGGTGGTTGCTATGGCGTTCTGGGTGGTTGCTAGGGCATTGCTAAGCAGTTGGTATGGTGTTCTGGGTGGTTGCCACGGCATTGCCAGGCGGTTGCTATGGTGTTCTGGGTGGTTGCTAGGGTGTTGCTAGGCAGTTGCTTTGGTGTTCTGGGTGGTTGCTAGGTGGTTGCTATGATGTTCTGGCAGGTTGCTAGGGCATTGCTAGGCGGTTGCTATGGTGTTCTGGGTGGTTGCTCGGGCGTTGCTAGGCGGTTGCTATGGTGTTCTGGGTGGTTGCTAGGGCGTTGCTATGGTGTTCTGGGTGGTTGCTCGGGTGTTGCTAGGCAGTTGCTTTGGTGTTCTGGTTGGTTGCTAGGTGGTTGCTTTGGTGTTCTGGGTGGTTGTTAGGGTGTTGCTTTGGTGTTCTGGGTGGTTGTTAGGCAGTTGCTCTGGTGTTCTGGATGGTTGCTAGGCGGTTGCTATGGTGTTCTGGGTTGTAGCAAGGCGGTTGCAATTGTGTTCTGGGTGGTTGCAAGGGCGTTGCTAGGCAGTTGCTATGGTGTTCTGTGTTGGTGCTAGGCGGTTGCGATGGTGTTCTGGGTGGTTGCTAGGCGGTTGCTATGGTGTTGTGGGTGCTTGCTACTGCGTTGCTAGGCAGTTGCTATGGTGTTCTGATGGTTGCTAGGCGGTTGCTATGGTGTTCTGGGTGGTTGCTGGGGCATTGCTAGGCAGTTGCTATGGTGTTCTGGGTGGTTGCTAGGGCATTGCTATGGTGTTCTGGGTGGTAGCTAGGCGGTTGCTATTGTGTTCAGGGTGGTTGCTAGGCGGTTGCTATGGTGTTCTGGGTGGTTGCTAGGGCGTTGCTAGGCAGTTGCTCTGGTGTGGTGGGTGGTTGCTAGGCGGTTGCTATGGTGTTCTGGGAGGTTGCTAGGGCATTGCTAGGCGGTTGCTATGGTGTTCTGGGAGGTTGCTAGGGCATTGCTAGGCTGTTGCTATGGTGTTCTGGGTGGTTGCTAGGGCGTTGCTAGGCGGTTGCTATGGTGTTCTGGGTGGTTGTTAGGCTGTTGCTAGGCAGTTGCTATGGTGTTCTGGGTGGTTGCTAGGCGGTTGCTATGGTGTTCTGGGTGGTTGCTAGGGCGTTGCTAGGCAGTTGCTAGGGTGTTTTGGGTGGTTGCTAGGTGGGTGCTATGGTGTTCTGGGTGGTTGATAGGGCGTTGCTAGGCGGTTGCTATGGTGTTCTGGGTGGTTGCTAGGCGGTTGCTATGGTGTTGTGGGTGGTTGCTCGGGCGTTGCTAGGCAGTTGCTATGGTGTTCTTGGTGGTTGCTAGGCGGTTGTTATAGTGTTCTGGGTGGTTGCTAGGCGGTTGCTATGGTGTTCTGGGTGGTTGTTAGGGTGTTGCTAGGCAGTTGCAATGGTGTTCTGGTTGGTTGCTAGGTGGTTGCTATGGTGTTCTGGGTGGTTGCTAGGGCGTTGCTAGGCAGTTGCTATAGTGTTCTGGGTGGTTGCTAGGCGGTTGCTATGGTGTTCTGGGTGGTTGCTCGGGTGTTGCTAGGCAGTTGCTATGGTGTTCTGGGTGGTTGCTAGGCGGTTGCTATGGTCTTCTGGGTGGTTGCTAGGTGGTTGCTATGGTGTTCTGGGTGGTTGCTAGGGCGTTGCTAGGCAGTTGCTATGGTGTTCTGATGGTTGCTAGGCGGTTGCTATGGTGTTCTGGGTGGTTGCTAGGGCGTTGCTAGGCAGTTGCTATGGTGTTCTGGGTGGTTGCTAGGGCGATGCTATGGTGTTCTGGGTGGTAGCTAGGCAGTTGCTATTGTGTTCTGGGTGGTTGCTAGGGCGTTGCTTAGCAGTTGCTATGGTGTTCTGGGTGGTTGCTAGGCGGTTGCTATTGTGTTCTGGGTCGTTGCTAGGGCGTTGCTAGGCAGTTGCTATGGTGTTCTGGGTGGTTGCAAGGGCGTTGCTATGGTGTTCTGGGTGGTAGCTAGGCGGTTGCTATTGTGTTCTGGGTGGTTGCTAGGGCGTTGCTAAGCGGTTGCTTTGGTGTTCTGGGAGGTAGCAAGGTGGTTGCTAGGCAGTTGCTATGGTGTTCAGGGTGGTTGCTAGGCGGTTGCTCTGGTGTTCTGGGTGGTTGCTAGGCGGTTGCTGTGGTGTTCTGGGTGGTTGCTAGGGCGTTGCTAGGCAGTTGCTATGGTGTTCTCATGGTTGCTAGGCGGTTGCTATGGTGTTCTGGGTGGTTGCTAGGGCGTTGCTAGGCAGTTGCTATGGTGTTCTGGGTGGTTGCTAGGGCGTTGCTATGGTGTTCTGGGTGGTGGCTAGGCGGTTTCTATGGTGTTCTGGGTGGTTGCTAGGGCGTTGCTAGGCAGTTGCTATGGTGTTCTGGGTGGTTGCTAGGGCGTTGCTATGGTGTTCTGGGTGGTAGCTAGGCGGTTGCTATTGTGTTCTGGGTTGTTGCTAGGGCGTTGCTAGGCGGTTGCTCTGGTGTTCTGGGTGGTTGTTAGGGTGTTGCTAGGCAGTTGCTATGGTGTTCTGGGTGGTTGCTAGGCGGTTGCTTTGGTGTTCTGGGTGGTTGCTAGCGCGTTGCTAGGCAGTTGCTATGGTGTTCTGGGTGGTTGCTAGGCGGTTGCTATGGTGTTCTGGGTGGTTGCTCGGGTGTTGCTAGGCAGTTGCTATGGTGTTCTGGGTGGTTGCTAGGGCGTTGCTAGGCAGTTGCTATGGTGTGCTGGGTGGTTGTGAGGGTGGTTGCTGTGGCGTTCTGGGTGGTTGCTAGGGCTTTGCTTTGCAGTTGCTATGGTGTTCTGGGTGGTTGCTACGGCGTTGCTAGGCGGTTGCTATGGTGTTCAGAGTGGTTGCTAGGGTGTTGCTAGGCAGTTGCTATGGTGTTCTGGGTGGTTGCTAGGTGGTTGCTATGGTGTTCTGGGTGGTTGCTAGGGCGTTGCTAGGCGGTTGCTATGGTGTTCTGGGTGGTTGCTAGGGCGTTGCTAGGCTGTTGCTATGGTGTTCTGGGTGGTTGCTAGGGCGTTGCTATGGTGTTCTGGGTGGTAGCTAGGCGGTTGCTATTGTGTTCTGGGTGGTTGCTAGGCGGTTGCAATGGTGTTCTGGGTGGTTGTTAGGGTGTTGCTAGGCAGTTGCTTTGGTGTGCTGGGTGGTTGCTAGGCGGTTGCTATGGTGTTGTGGGGGGTTGCTAAGGCGTTGCTAGCGGGTTGCTATGGTGTTTTTGGAGGGTGCTAGGTCATTGCTAGGCTGTTGCTATGGTGTTATGGGTGGTTGCTAGGGCGTTGCTAGGCGGTTGCTATGGTGTTCTGGGTGGTTGTAAGGGTGTTGCTAGGCAGTTGCTATGGTGTTCTGGGTGGTTGCTAGGCGGTTGCTATGGTGTTCTGGGTGGTAGCTAGGCGGTTGCTATGGTGTTCTAAGTGGTTGCTCGGGCGTTGCTAGGCAGTTGCTATGGTGTTCTGGGTGGTTGCTAGGCGGTTGCTATGGTGTTCTAAGTGGTTGCTAGGGCGTTGCTAGGCAGTTGCTATGGTGTTCTGGGTGGTTGCTAGGCGGTTGCTATGGTATTCTGGGCGGTTGCTAGGGCGTTGCTAGGCGGTTGCTATGGTGTTCTGGGTGGTTGCAAGGCGGTTGATATGGTGTTCTGGGTGGTTGCTAGGGCGTTGCTAGGCGGTTCCTATGGTGTTGTGGGTGGTTGCTAGGGGGTTGCTATGGTGTTCTGGGTGGTTGCTAGGGCATTGCTAGGCGGTTGATATGGTGTTCTGGGTGGTTGCTAGGCGGTTGCTATGGTGTTCTAAGTGGTTGCTAGGGCGTTGCTAGGCAGTTGCTATGGTGTTCTGGGTGGTTGCTAGGCGGTTGCTATGGTGTTCTGGGTGGTTGCTAGGACCTTGCTAGGCGGTTGCTATGGTGTTCTGGGTGGTTGCTAGGCAGTTGCAATGGTGTTCTGGGTCGTTGCTAGGACGTTGCTAGGCGGTTGCTATGGTGTTTTGGGTGGTTGCTAGGGCGTTGCTATGGTGTTCTGAGTGGTTGCTAGGGCGTTGCTAGGCAGTTGCTATGGTGTTCTTGGTGGTTGCTAGGGCGTTGCTAGGCAGTTGCTTTGGTGTTCTGGGTGGTTGCTAGGGCGTTGCTAGGCGGTTGCAATGGTGTTTTGGGTGGTTGCTAGGCGGTTGCTATGGTGTTCTGGGTGGTTGCTAGGGCGTTGCTTGGCGGTTGCTATGGTGTTCTGGGTGGATGCTAGGCGGTTGCTATGGTGTTCTAAGTGGTTGCTAGGGCGTCGCAAGGCAGTTGCTATGGTGTACTGGGTGGTTGCTAGGCGGTTGCTATGGTGTTCTGGGTGTTTGCTAGGGCGTTGCTAGGCAGTTGCTATGATGTTCTGGGTGGTTGCTAGGGCGTTGCTAGGCGGTTGCTATGGTGTTCTAAGTGGTTGCTAGGGCGTTGCTAGGCAGTTGCTATGGTCTTCTGGGTGGTTGCTCGGGCGTTGCTATGGTGTTCTGGATGGTTGCTAGGGCGTTGCTACGCGGTTGCTATGGTGTTCTGGGTCGTTGCTAGGGCGTTGCTAGGCGGTTGCTATGGTGTTCTTGGTGGTTGCTAGGCGGTTGCTATGGTGTTCTGGGTCGTTGCTAGGGCGTTGCTCGGCGGTTGCTATGGTGTTCTGGGTGGTTGCTAGGGCGTTGCTATGGTGTTCTGGGTGGTTGCTAGGGCGTTGGTAGGCGGTTGCTATGGTGTTCTGGGTGGTTGCTAGGGCGTTGCTAGGCGGTTGCTATGGTGTTCTCGGTGGTTGCTAGGCGGTTGCTATGGTGTTCTGGGTGGTTGCTAGGGCGTTGCTAGGCGGTTGCTATGGTGTTCTGGGTGGTTGCTAGGCGGTTGCTATGGTGTTCTAAGTGGTTGCTAGGGCGTTGCTAGGCAGTTGGTATGGTGTTTTGGGTGGTTGCTGGGCGGGTGCTATGGTGTTCTGGGTGGGTGCTAGGGCGTTGCTAGGCAGTTGGTATGGTGGTCTGGGGGGTTGGTAGGTGGTTGCTATGGTGTTGTGGGTGGTTGCTAGGGCGTTGCTAGGCAGTTGCTATGGTGTTCTGGGTGGTTGCTAGGCGGTTGCTATGGTGTTCTGGGTGGTTGCTAGGGTGTTGCTAGGCAGTTGCTATGGTGTTCAGTGTGGTTGCTGGGCAGTTGCTATGGTGTTCTTGGTGGTTGTGAGGGCGTTGTTAGGCGTTTGCTATGGTGTTCTGGGTGGTTGCTAGGGCGTTGCTTGGCAGTTGCTATAGTGTTCTGGGTGGTTGCTAGGCAGTTGCTACGGTGTTTTGGGTGGTTGCTAGGCGGTTGCTATGGTGTTCTGAATATTTGCTTGGGCATTGCTCGACAGTTGCTATGTTGTTCTTTTTGTTGCTAGGGCGTTGATGTGTCTTGTTTGGGGATCGAGTGAAAACTGGGAGAAGTAGTGAACCGTACGATTACGAAATTATTTGGAATATTAACAAGGAAGGAAGGAGGGAAAGAAGGAACTAATGAGGGAAGTAAGGAAAGAGGGAATATAGGAAAAAAAGAAGGAAATCAAAGGAAGGCAGGAAAGAACAAATGAAAGAAGGTGAGGATGGATGGAAAGAAACAGTGGAATGAAGGAAAGAAGGAAGTAAAGAAGGAAGGAGAGCAAGAAGGGAAGAAGAAGGATTTAAGTAAAGATAGAAGGAAGGAAGGAAGGAAGAAGAAATGAAAAACAGAAGGAAAGAGAGAAGGAAGGAAAGAAAAAGTAAAGAAAGGAAGAGGAAGGAAAGAGAGGGAAAGCAGAAAGAAGAAAGGAAGAAAGATAAGAAGGATATGAAGGAATGAAAGAAGGCATGATGGAAGGAAAGAAAAACTAAGGGAGGTAGGAAAGAAAATTGGTAGGGAGGAAGAATGGGAGGAAGGATGAAAGGCAGGATAGAAGGAAGTAAAGTAGGAAAGAACGAATAAAGGAAGGAAGGAACGAAGGAAAGAAATAGGAGGGAAAAAGAAAGAAGGAATGACAGAAAATAGAAGGAAGGAAAGCAGTTAGGAAGCTGTAGTCTCAAGAGAGCCAGATTGTAGTCTTACAGCCTGAGAAACTGACAGTTACGGCAGGTGGTCAGAACACCGGGCACAAGATTCCATTTGCTCAATGGCCCTATTGTGATGTCATAATGCCAATGTTAAGTCTATGGGGGGAAAAATTTATAGTTTTTTATTAATAACTCAAAAAGTATAAAAGTTACAAAGATGAAAAATACATTGCACAGGTGTCCTAAGTAAGACCTACGCAACGCAGTTTGAATGAAGTTTCTACGATAAACGGTTGAGGCCGCATTAAGTGTGTTAGAAGAAGAATAATAATAATAATTATAATAATAATAATAATAACTAGATAATGTAATTCCAGGGAATTACGTGTGCATTGAAAATGCAAAGTGTAGTTGCATAAGGGAGAGTTTGTAACATATCATTGCATTATGATATTGGTAGCTACGTTTTTAGGAGGATAATTATGGTAGTGGTGAGGACTTTTATTTTGAAACAGATGTGGACTGAGGAAACAGTTTGCGGGAGTCATAGTTGATGACAACTGTCATATGGAAATTTTTAATAGTGACATTTTTTAATAGTGAAAAATTGTAGTAAGGACTTATATTTTGATACAGGATTGGGCAGAAGAAACAGTTGCCGGAAGTCATAGTCGAAAACAATCAGGAGTTGGAATGGCTGAAGGGTTGATAAGTTGAGTAGCTTAAAAAGTTACATTTTTTATTGTAATTTGACATAATGAGGACTGGCTGTAACAGTTGTTAGGCAGTTGCTATGGTGTTCTGTGTACTTGTGAGGGTGTTGCTAGGCAGCTGCTATCGTGTTCTGGGTGGTTGCTAGGGCATTGCTAGGCAGTTGCTATGGTGTTCTGGGTGGTTGCTAGGGCGTTGCTAGGCGGTTGCTATGGTGTTCTGGGTGGTTGCTAGGCAGTTGCTATGGTGTTCTGGGTGGTTGCTATGCGGTTGCTTTGGCATTCTGGGTGGTTACTAAGGCTTTGCTAAGCAGTTGCTATGATGTTCTGGATGGTTGCTAGGGCGTTGCTAGGCGGTTGCTATGGCATTCTGGGTGGTTGCTAGGATGTTGCTATGCTGTTCTGGGTGGTTGCTAGGCCGTTGCTATGGTGTTCTGGGTGGTTGCTATGGCGTTGCTAGGCAGTTGCTATTGTGTTCTCAGTGGTTGATAGGCCGTTGCTAGGCAGTTGCTATGGTGTTCTGGGTGGTTGTTAGGGTGGTTGCTATGGCGTTCTGGGTGGTTGCTAGGGCATTGCTAAGCAGTTGGTATGGTGTTCTGGGTGGTTGCCACGGCATTGCCAGGCGGTTGCTATGGTGTTCTGGGTGGTTGCTAGCGTGTTGCTAGGCAGTTGCTATGGTGTTCTGGGTGGTTGCTAGGTGGTTGCTATGATGTTCTGGCTGGTTGCTAGGGCATTGCTAGGCGGTTGCTATGGTGTTCTGGGTGGTTGCTCGGGCGTTGCTAGGGGGTTGCTATGGTGATCTGGGTGGTTGCTAGGGCGTTGCTATGGTGTTCTTGGTGGTTGCAAGGGCATTGCTAGGCAGTTGCTATGGTGTTCTGGATGGTTGCTAGGTGGCTGCTATGGTGTTCTGGGTGGTTACTACGGCGTTGCTATGGTGTTCTGGGTGGTTGTTAGGCGGTTGCTCTGGTGTTCTGGGTGGTTGCTAGGCGGTTGCTATGGTGTTCTGGGTTGTAGCAAGGCGGTTGCAATGGTGTTCTGGGTGGGTGCAAGGGCGTTGCTAGGCAGTTGCTATGGTGTTCTGTGTTGTTGCTAGGCGGTTGCTGTGGTGTTCTGGGTGGTTGCTAGGCGGTTGCTATGGTGTTCTGGGTGGTTGCTAGGGCGTTGCTAGGCAGTTGCTATGGTGTTCTGATGGTTGCTAGGCGGTTGCTATGGTGTTCTGGGTGGTTGCTGGGGCATTGCTAGGCAGTTGCTATGGTGTTCTGGGTGGTTGCTAGGGCATTGCTATGGTGTTCTGGGTGGTAGCTAGGCGGTTGCTATTGTGTTCAGGGTGGTTGCTAGGCGGTTGCTATGGTGTTCTGGGTGGTTGCTAGGGCGTTGCTAGGCAGTTGCAATGGTGTGCTGGGTGGTTGCTAGGCGGTTGCTATGGTGTTCTGGGAGGTTGCTAGGGCATTGCTAGGCGGTTGCTATGGTGTTCTGGGAGGTTGCTAGGGCATTGCTAGGCTGTTGCTATGGTGTTCTGGGTGGTTGCTAGGGCGTTGCTAGGCAGTTGCTATGGTGTGCTGGGTGGTTGCTAGGCGGTTGCTATGGTGTTCTGGGAGGTTGCTAGGGCATTGCTAGGCGGTTGCTATGGTGTTCTGGGATGTTGCTAGGCGGTTGCTATGGTGTTCTGGGTGGTTGCTAGGGCGTTGCTAGGCAGTTGCTATGGTGTTTTGGGTGGTTGCTAGGTGGTTGCTATGGTGTTCTGGGTGGTTGATTGGGCGTTGCTAGGCAGTTGCTATGGTGTTCTGGGTGGTTGCTAGGCGGTTGCTATGGTGTTCTGGGTGGTTGCTCGGGCGTTGCTAGGCAGTTGCTATGGTGTTCTTGGTGGTTGCTAGGCGGTTGTTATGGTGTTCTGGGTGGTTGCTAGGCGGTTGCTATGGTGTTCTGGGTGGTTGCTAGGGCGTTGCTAGGCAGTTGCTATGGTGATCTGGGGGGTTGCAAGGCGGTTGCTATTGTGTTCTGGGTGGTTGCTAGGGGATTGCGAGGGTGTTGCTATGGTGTTCGGGGTGCTTGCTAGGGGGTTGCTGGGGGGTTGCTATGGTGTTCTGGGTGGTTGCTAGGCGGTTGCTATGGTGCTCTGGGTGGTTGCTAGGGCCTTGCTATGCAGTTGCTATAGCGTTCTGGGTGGTTGCTAGGGCGTTGCTAGGCAGTTGCTGTGGTGTTCTGGGTGGTGGCTAGGGCGTTGCTAGCCAGTTGCTATGGTGTTCTGGGTGGTTGCTAGGCGGTTGCTATGGTGTTCTGGGTGGGCGCTAGGGCGTTGCTAGGCGGTTGCTATGGTGTTTTGGGTGGTTGCTAGGTGGTTGCTATGGTGTTCTGGGTGGGTGCTAGGGCGTTGCTAGGCAGTTGCTATGGTGTTCTGGGTGGTTGCTAGGTGGTTGCTATGGTGTTCTGGGTGGTTGCTAGGCAGTTGCTATTGTGTTCTGGGTGGTTGCTAGGGCGTTGCTAGGCAGTTGCTATGGTGTTCTGGGTGGTTGCTAGGCGGGTGCTATGGTGTTCTGGGTGGTTGCTAGGCGGTTGCTATGGTGTTCTGGGTGGTTGCTAGGGCGTTGCTAGGCAGTTGCTATGGTGTTCTGGGTGGTTGCTAGGCGGTTGCTATGGTGTTCTGGGTGGTTGCTAGGGCATTGCTAGGCTGTTGCTATGGTGTTCTGGGTGGTTGCTAGTGCGTTGCTAGGCGGTTGCTATGGTGTTCTGGGTGGTTGTAAGGGTGTTGCTAGGCAGTTGCTATGGTGTTCTGGGTGGTTGCTAGGCGGTTGCTATGGTGTTCTGGGTGGTTGCTAGGGCGTTGCTAGGCAGTTGCTATGGTGTTCTGGGTGGTTGCTAGGTGGTTGCTATGGTGTTCATGGTGGTTGCTAGGGCGTTGCTAGGCAGTTGCTATAGCGTTCTGGGTGGTTGCTAGGGCGTTGCTAGGCAGTTGCTATGGTGTTCTGGGTGGTTGCTAGGGCGTTGCTAGGCAGTTGCTAGGGTGTTCTGGGGGGTTGCTAGGCGGTTGCTATGGTGTTCTGAGTGGTTGCTAGGCGGTTGCTATGGTGTTCTGGGTGGTTGCTAGGGCGTTGCTAGGGAGTTGCTGTGGAGTTCTGGGTGGTTGCTAGGGCGTTGCTAGGCAGTTGCTATGGTGTTCTGGGTGGTTGCTAGGCGGTTGCTATGGTGTTCTGGGTGGTTGCTAGGCGGTTGCTATGGTGTTCTGGGTGGTTGCTAGGGCGTTGCTAGGCAGTTGCTATGGTGTTCTGGGTGGTTGCTAGGCGGTTGCTATGGTGTTCTGGGTGGTTGCTAGGGCGTTGCTAGGCAGTTGCTATGGTGTTTTGGGTGGTTGCTAGGTAGTTGCTATGGTGTTCTGGGTGGTTGCTAGGGCGTTGCTAGGCAGTTGCTATGGTGTTCTGGGTGGTTGCTAGGTGGTTGCTATGGTGTTCTGGGTGGTTGCTAGGCGGTTGCTATTGTGTTCTGGGAGGTTGCTAGGGCGTTGCTAGGCAGTTGCTATGGTGTTCTGGGTGGTTGCTAGGCGGTTGCTATGGTGTTCTGGGTGGTTGCTAGGCGGTTGCTATGGTGTTCTGGGTGGTTGCTAGGGCGTTGCTAGGCAGTTGCTATAGTGTTCTGGGTGGTTGCTAGGCAGTTGCTATGGTGTTCTGGGTGGTTGCTAGGGCGTTGCTAGGCAGTTGCTATAGTGTTCTGGGTGGTTGCTAGGCAGTTGCTATGGTGTTCTGGGTGGTTGCTAGGGCGTTGCTAGGCAGTTGCTATAGTGTTTTGGGTGGTTGCTTGGCGGTTGCTATGGTGTTCTGAATATTTGCTTGGGCATTGCTCGACAGTTGCTATGTTGTTCTTGTTGTTGCTAGGGCGTTGATGTGTCTTGTTTGGGGATCGAGTGAAAACTGGGAGAAGTAGTGAACCGTACGATTACGAAATTATTTGGAATATTGACAAGGAAGGAAGGAGGGAAAGAAGGAACTAATGAGGGAAGTAAGGAAAGAAGGAATATAGGAAAAAAAGAAGGAAATCAAAGGAAGGCAGGAAAGAACAAAGGAAAGAAGGCGAGGATGGATGGAAAGAAACAGAGGAATGAAGGAAAGAAGGAAGTAAAGAAGGAAGGAAAGGAAGAAGGGAAGAAGAAGGATTTAAGTAAAGATAGAAGGAAGGAAGGAAGTGAGGAAGAAGAAATGAAAAACAGAAGGAAAGAGAGAAGGAAGGAAAGAAAAAGTAAAGAAAGGAAGAGGGAGGGAAAGAGAGGGAAAGCAGAAAGAAGAAAGGCAGAAAGATAAGAAGGATATGAAGGAATGAAAGAAGGCATGATGGAAGGAAAGAAAAACTAAGGAAGGTAGGAAAGAAAATTGGTAGGGAGGAAGAATGGGAGGAAGCATGAAAGGCAGGATAGAAGGAAGTAAAGGAGGAAAGAAGAAACGAATAAAAGAAGGAAGAAATGAAGGAAAGAAATAGGAGGGAAAAAGAAAGAAGGAATGACAGAAAATAGAACGAAGGAAAGCAGCAAGGAAGCTGTAGTCTCAAGAGAGCCAGATTGTAGTCTTACAGCCTGAGAAACTGACAGTTACAGCAGGTGGTCAGAACACCTGGCACAAGATTCCATTTGCTTAATGGCCCTATTGTGATGTCATAATGCCAATGTTAAGTCTATGGGGGGAAAAATGTATAGTTTTTTATTAATAACTCAAAAAGTATAAAAGTTACAAAGATGAAAAATACATTGCACAGGTCTCCTAAGTAAGACCTACGCAACGCAGTTTGAATGAAGTTTCTACGATAAACGGTTGAGGCCGCATTAAGTGTGTTAGAAGAATAATAATAATAATAATAATAATAATAATAAGAAGACCAGGATAACAATAGTGAGCATTTTCAATGCACACTAATAATAAGACCACCAGGATAACAATAGTGAGCATTTTCAATGCACACTAATAATAATAAGAAGACCAGGATAACAATAGTGGGCATTTTCAATGCACACTAATAATAATAATAACTAGATAATGTAATTCCAGGGAATTACGTGTGCATTGAAAATGCAAAGTGGAGTTGCATCAGGTGGAGTTTGTTACAAATCATTGCATTATGATATTAGTAGCTAGGTTTTAAGTGAGATAATTATAGTAGTGGTGAGGACATTTATTTTGAAACAGATGTGGACTAAGGAAACAGTTTGTGGGAGTCATAGTTGATGACAGCTGTCAAATGGAAATTTTAAATAGTGAAATTTTTTAATGGTGAAGAATTGTAGTAAGGACTTTTATTTTGAGACAGGTTGGCGGAAGTCATAGTCGATAACAATCAGGAGTTGGAATGGCTAAACAGTTGATAAGTGGAGTAGCTTAAAAAGTTAGATTATTTTATTGTAATTTGCCAGAATGAGGACTGGCTAAAACTGTTGCTAGGCGGTTGCTATGGTGTTCTGTGTACATGTGAGGGTGTTGCTAGGAAGCTGCTATGGCGTTCTGGGTGGTTGCTAGGGCGTTGCTAGGCAGTTGCTATGGTGTTCTGGGTGGTTGGTAAGGCATTGCTAGGGGGTTGTTATGGTGTTCTGGGTGGTTGCTAGGGCGTTGCTAGGCGGTTGCTATGGTGTTCTGGGTGGTTTCTAGGGCATTGCTATGCAGTTGCTATGGTGTTCTGAGTGATTGTTAGAGCATTGTTAGGTGGTTGATATACTGTTCCGGGTGGTTGCTAGGGAGTTGCTAGGGGGTTTCTATGGTGTTCTGGGAGGTTGCTAGGGTATTGCTAGGCAGTTGCTATGGTGTTCTGAGTGGTTGTTAGGCGGTTGCTATGGTGTTCTGGGTGGTTGCTAGGGCGTTGCCAAGCAGCTGCAATGGTGTGCTGGGTGGTTGCTAGGCAGTTGCTATGGTGTTCTGGGTGGTCGCTAGGGTATTGCTTTGCAGTTTCTATGGTGTTCTGGGTGGTTGGTAGGGCGTTGCTAGGCGGTTGCTATGGTGTTCTGGGTGGATGCTAGGGCATTGCTTGGCAGTTGTTATGGTGTTCTGGGTGGTTGCTAGGGCGTTGTTAGGCAGTTGCTTTGGTGTTTTGAGTGGTTGCTAGGGCGTTGCTAGGTGGTTGCTATGGTGTTCTAGGAGGTTGCTAGGGCGTTGCTAGGCAGTTCCTATGGTGTTCTGAGTGCTTGCTAGGGCGTTGCTAGGCAGTTGCTATGGAGTTCTGGGTGGCTGCGAGGCGGTTGCTATGGTGGTCTGGGTGGTTGCTTGGGCGTTGCTAGGCAGTTGCTTTGGTGTTCTAAGTGGTTGCTAGGCGGTTGCTATGGTGTTCTTGGTGGTTGCTAGGGCGTTAATAGGCGGTTGCTATGGTGTTCCTGGTGGGTGGTAGGGTGTTGGTAGGCAGTTGTTATGATGTTCTGAGTGGTTGCTAGGGCGTTGGTAGGCAGTTGCTATGGTGTTTTGAGTGGTTACTAGGGCGTTGCTAGGCGGTTGCTATGGTGTTCTAGGAGGTTGCAAGGGCGTTGCTAGGCAGTTCCTATGGTGTTCTGAGTGCTTGCTAGGGCGTTGCTCGGCAGTTGCTATGGAGTTCTGGGTGGCTGCGAAGCGGTTGCTATGGTGTTCTGGGTGGTTGCTACGGTGTTGCTAGGCGGTTGCTATGGTGGTCTGGGTGGTTGCTTAGGCGTAGCTAGGCAGTTGCTTTGGTGTTCTAAGTGGTTGCTAGGCGGTTGCTATGGTGTTCTTGGTGGTTGCTTGGGCGTTGCAAGGCAGTTGCTATGGTGTTCTGGGTGGTTGTTAGGTGGTTGCTATGGTGTTCTTGGTGGTTGCTAGGGCGTTGCTAGGCGGTTGCTATGGTGTTCTGGGTGCTTGCTTGCGCGTTGCTAGGCAGTTGCTATGGTGTTCCGGGTGGTTGCTAGGGCGTTGCTAGGCAGTTTCTATGGTGTTCTGGGTGGGTGCTAGGGAGTTGCTATGCAATTGTTATGGTGATCTGGGTGGTGGCGAGGCGGTTGCTATGGTGTTCAGGGTGATTGCTGGGGCGTTGCTAGGCGGTTGCGATGGTGTTCTGGGTGGTTGCTAAAGCGTTGCTAGGCAGTTGATATGGTGTTTTGGGTGGTTGTTAGGCGGTTGCTATGGTGTTCTGGGTGGTTGCTAGGCAGTTGCTGTGGTGTTCTGGGTGGTTACTAAGGCGTTGCTAGGTGATTTCTACGGTGTTCTGAGTGGTTGCTAGGGCGTTGGTAGGCAGTTGCAATGGTGTTTTGAGTGGTTACTAGGGCGTTGCTAGGCGGTTGCTATGGTGTTCTAGGAGGTTGCTAGGGCGTTGCTAGGCAGTTCCTATGGTGTTCTGAGTGCTTGATCGGGCGTTGCTAGGCGGTTGTTATGTGTTCTGGCTGGTTGCTAGGACATTGTTAGGCGGTTGCTATGGTGTTCTGGGAGGTTGCTACGCAGTTGCTATGGTGTTCTGGGTGGTTGCTAGGGCATTGCGAGGCATTTGCTCTGGTGTTTTTGAGTGGATAATTGGGCGTTTTTACTTGGTTTCTATGGTGTTCTGGATGGTTGCTAGGGCATTGCTAGGCAGTTGCTATGGTGTTCTGAGTGGTTGCTAGGCGGTTGCTATGGTGTTCAGGGTGGTTGCTAGGGCATTGCTAGGCGGTTGTTGTGGTGTTCTGGATGGTTGCTTTGGCGTTTTTGGCGGTTGCTTTGGTGTTCTGAGTGGTTGCTAAGGCATTGCTAGGCGGTTTATATGGTGTTCAAGGTGGTTGCTTGGGCATTGCTAGGCAGTTGCTGTGGTGTTCTGGGTGGTTTCTAGGCGCTTGCTATGGTGTTCTGGGTGGTTGCTAGGGCATTGCAAGGCAGTTGCTTTGGAGTTCTGGGTGGTTGCTAGGCGGGTGCTATGGTGTTCTGGGTGGTTGGTAGGGCGTTGCAAGGCAGTTGGGATGGTGTTCTGGGTGGTTGCTGGGCGGTTGCTCTGTTGTTCTTGGTGGTTACTAGGGTGTTGTTAAGCGGTTGCTATGGTGGTCTGGGTGGATGCTTGGGCGTTGCTTGGCAGTGGCTTTGGTGTTCTAAGTGGTTGCTAGGCGGTTGCTATGGTGTTCTGGGTGGTTGCTAGGGCGTTGCTCGGCAGTTGCTGTTGTGCTCTGGGTGGTTGCTAGACAGTTGCAATGGTGTTCTGGGTGGTTGCTAGGGTGTTGCTAAGCAGTTGCTATGGTGTTCTGAGTGGTTGCTAGGGCGTTGGTAGGCGGTTGCTATGGTGATCAGGGTGGTTGCTAGGTTGTTGCTAGGCGGTTGCTGTGGTGTTCTGGGTGGTTACTAGGGCCTTGCTCGGCAGTTGCGAGGGAGTTCTAGGTGCTTGCTAAGGGATTGCTAGGCGGTTGCAATGGTGTTCTGGGTGGTTGCTAGGGCATTGCTATGCAGTTGCTAAGGTGTTCTGGGTGGTTCCAAGGCGGTTGCTGTGGTATTCTGGGTGGTTGCAAGGGCTTTGCAAGGCAGTTGCTATGGTGTTCTGGGTCGTTGATTGGTGGTTGCTATGGTGTTCTTGATGGTTGCTAGGGCGGTGCTAGCCGGTTGCTATGGTGTTTTGGGTGGTTGCTAGCGCGTTACTAGGCAGTTGCTATGGTGTTCTAGGTGGTTGCTAGGGCGTTGCTAGGCAGTTTCCATGGTGTTCTGGGTGGTTGCTAGGGAGTTGCTAGGCAATTGCTATGGTGTTCTGTGTGGTTGCGAGGCGGTTGCTATGGTGTTCTGGGTGTTTGCTAGGGGGTTGCTAGTCGGTTGCTATGGTGTTCTTGGTGGTTGGTAGGCCGTTGCTGTGGTGTTTTGGGTGGTTGGTAGGGTGTTGCTAGGCAATTGCTATGGTGTTCTGGGTGGTTGCTAAGCAGTTGCTGTGGTGTTCTGGGTGGTTACTAGGGCGTTGCTAGGTGATGGCAATGGTGTTTTGGGTGGTTGCTGGGGCGTTGCGAGGCTGTTGCTTTGGTGTCCTGAGTGGTTGCTACGCGGTTGCTTTGGTGTTCTGGGTGGTTGCTGGGGCGTTGCTAGGCAGTTGCTATGGTGTTCTGGGTGCGTGCTAGGCAGTTGCTATGGTGTTCCGGGTGGTAGCTACGGCGTTGCAAGGCAGTTGCTTTGGTGTCCTAAGTGGTTGCTAGGTGGTTGCTATGGTGTTCTGGGTGGTTGCTAGGGCGTTGCTAGGCAGCTGCTTTGGTGTTCTGGGTGGTTGTTAGGCGGTTGCTATAGTGTTCTGGATGGTTGCTAGGGCGTTGCTATGCGGTTGCTAGTGTGTTCTGGGTGGTTGCAAGGGCGTTACTAGGTGATTGCTATGGTGTTCTTGGTGGTTGCTAGGGCGTTGGTAGGCAGTTGCTTTGGTGTCCTGAGTGGTTGCTATGCGGTTGCTATTGTGTTCTGGGTGGTTGCTAGCGCGTTGCTAGGCAGTTGCTATGATGTTCTGGGTGGTTGCTAGGCGGTTGCTATCATGTTCTGGGTGGTTGCTAGGCGGTTGCTATGGTGTTCTGGGTGGCTTCTAGGGCATTGCTAGGCAGTTGCTATGGTGTCCTGGGTGGTTGCTAGGCGGTTGCTATGGTGTTTTGGGTGATAGCTAGGGCGTTGCTAGGCAGTTGCTATGGTGTTCTGGGTGGTTGCTATGCGGTTGCTATGGTGTTCTGGGAGGTTGCTAGCGCGTTGCAAGGCAGTTGCTATGGTGTTCTTGGTGGTTGCTAGGCGGTTGCTATCGTGTTCTGGGTGGTTGCTAGGGCGTTGTTAGGCAGTTGCTATGGTGTTCAGGGTGGTTTCTACGGCGTTGCTAGGCGGTTGCTATGGTGTTCTGGGTGGTTGCTAGGGCGTTGCTCGGCAGTCGCTATGGTGTTCTGGGTGGTTGCTAGGCGGTTGCTATGGTGTTCTGGGTGGTTGCTAGGGTGTTGCTAAGCAGTTGCTATGGTGTTCTGGGTGGTTGCTAGGACGTAGGGAGGCGGTTGCTATGGTGTTCTGGGTGGTTGCTAAGTTGTTGCTAGGCGGTTGCTGTGGTGTTCTGGGTGGTTGCTAGGGCGTTGCTCGGCAGTTGCTAGGGAGTTCTGGGTGCTTGCTTAGGCATTGCTAGGCGGTTGCTATGGTGTTCAGAGTGGTTGCTAGGGCATTGCTAGGCAGTTTCTAAGGTCTTCTTGGTGGTTCCTAGGCGGTTGCTATGGTGTTCTGGGTGGTTGCAAGGGCGTTGCAAGGCAGTTGCTATGGTTTTCTGGGTCATTGATTGGTGGTTGCTATGGTGTTTTTGTTGGTTGCTAGGGCGGTGCTAGGCGGTTGCTATGGTGTTCTGGGTGGTTGCTAGCACGTTGTTAGGCAGCTGCTATGGTGTTCTGGGAGGTTGCTAGGGCGTTGCTAGGCAGTTTCCATGGTGTTCTGGGTGGTTGCTTGTGAGTTGCTAGGCAATTGCTATGGTGTTCTGGGTGGTTGCGAGGCGGTTGCTATGGTGTTCTGGGTGATTGCAAGGGCGTTGCTAGTCGGTTGCTATGGTGTTCTGGGTGGTTGCTAGGGCGTTGCTAGGCGGTTGCTGTGGTGTTCTGGGTGGTTGCTAGGGCGTTGCTAGGCGGTTGCTATGGTGTTCTGGGTGGTTGCTGGAGCGTTGCTAGGCTGTTGCTTTGGTGTCCTGAGTGGTTGCTAGGCGGTTGCTATGGTGTTGTTGATGGTTGCTAGGGCGGTGCTAGGCGGTTGCTATGGTGTTCTGGGTGGTTGCTAGCGCGTTGCTAGGCAGCTGCTATGGTGTTCTGGGTGGTTGCTGGGGCGTTGCTAGGCAGTTTCCATGGTGTTCTGGGTGGTTGCTAGGGAGTTGCTAGGCAGTTGCGATGGTTTTCTGGGTGGTTGCGAAACGGTTGCTATGGTGTTTTGGGTGGTTGCTAGGGCGTTGCTAGGCGGTTGCTGTGGTGTTCTTGGTGGTTGCTAGGGCGTTGCTAGGCAGTTGCTATGGTGTTCTGGGTGATTGCTAGGGCGTTGCTAGTCGGTTGCTATGGTGTTCTGGGTGGTTGCTGGAGCGTTGCTAGGCTGTTGCTTTGGTGTCCTGAGTGGTTGCTAGGCAGTTGCTATGGTGTTTTGGGTGGTTGCTGGGGCGTTGCTAGGCAGTTGCGATGGTGTTCTGGGTGGTTGCTGAAGTGTTGCTAGGCTGTTGCTTTGGTGTCCTGAGTGGTTGCTAGGCGGTTGCTATGGTGTTCTGGGTGGTTGCTGGGGCGTTGCTTGGCAGTTGCCATGGTGTTCTGGGTGGTTTCTAGGCGCTTGCTATGGTGTTCTGGGTGGTTGCTAGGCGGTTGCTATGGTGTTCTGAGTGGTAGTTAGGGCGTTACTAGGTGATTGCTATGGTGTTCTTGGTGGTTGCTAGGGCGTTGCTAGGCAGTTGTTTTGGTGTCCTGAGTGGCTGCTATGTGGTTGCAATGGTGTTCTGGGTGGTTGCTAGCGCGTTGCAAGGCAGTTGCTATGGTGTTCTGGGTGGCCGCTAGGCGGTTGCTATCGTGTTCTGGGTGGTTGCTAGGGCGTTGCTAGGCAGTTGCTATGGTGTTCTGGGTGGTTGCTACGGCGTTGCTAGGCAGTTGCTATGGTGTTCTGGGTGGTTGCTAGGGCGTTGCTAGGCAGTTGCTATGGTGTGCTGGGTGGTTGCTTGGCGGTTGCTATGGTTTTCTGGGAGGTTGCTAGGGCGTTGTTCGGCGGTTGCTATGGTGTTCAGGGTGGTTGTTAGGGCGTTGCTAGGCAGTTGCTATGGAGTTCTGGGTGATTGCTAAGCGGTTGCTAAGGTGTTCTAGGTGGTTGCTAGTGCATTGCTCGGCAGTTGCTATGGTGTTTTGGCTGGTTGCTAGGCGGTTGCTATGGTGTTCTTGATGGTTGCTAGGGCGGTGCTAGGCGGTTGCTATGGTGTTTTGGGTGGTTGCTAGCGCGTTGCTAGGCAGTTGCTATGGTGTTCTAGGTGGTTGCAAGGGCGTTGCTAGGCAGTTTCCATGGTGTTCTGGGTGGTTGCTAGGGAGTTGCTAGGCAATTGCTATGGTGTTCTGGGTGGTTGCGAGGCGGTTGCTGTGGTGTTCTGGGTGATTGCTAGGGCGTTGCTAGTCAGTTGCTATGGTGTTCTTGTTGGTTGGTAGGCCGTTGCTGTGGTGTTTTGGGTGGTTGGTAGGGTGTTGCTAGGCAATTGCTATGGTATTCTGGGTGGTTGCTAAGGAGTTGCAGTGGTGTTCTGGGTGGTTACTCGGGCGTTGCTAGGTGATGGCAATGGTGTTCTGGGTGGTTGCTGGGGCGTAGCGAGGCTGTTGCTTTGGTGTCCTGAGTGGTTGCTACGCGGATGCTTTGGTGTTCTGGGTGGTTGCTGGGGCGTTGCTAGGCAGTTGCTATGGTGTTCTGGGTGCGTGTTAGGCAGTTGCTATGGTGTTCTGGGTGGTTGCTAGGGCGTTGCTAGGCGGTTGCTATGGTGTTCTGGGTGGTTGCAAGGGCGTTGCTAGGCGGTTGCTATGGTGTTCTGGGTGGTTGCTAGGGGGTTGCTATGGTGTTCCGGGTGATTGCTAGGGCGTTGCTAGGCAGTTGCTTTGGTGTCCAAAGTGGTTGCTAGGTGGTTGCTATGGTGTTCTGGGTGGTTGCTAGGGCGTTGCTAGGCAGCTGCTTTGGTGTTCTGGGTGGTTGTTTGGCGGTTGCTATGGTGTTCTGGATGGTTGCTAGGGCGTTGCTATGCGGTTGCTATGGTGTTCTTGGTGGTTGCAAGGGTGTTGCTAGGCAGTTGCTATGGTGTTCGGGGAGGTTGCTAGGCGGTTGCTATGGTCTTCTGGGTGGTTGCTCGTGCATTGCTAGGCAGTTGCTATGGTGTTTTGGCTGGTTGCTAGGCGGTTGCTATGGTGTTCTGGGTGGTTGCTAGGGCGTTGCTAGGCAGTTGCTATGGTGTGCTGGGTGGTTGCTACGGCGTTGCTAGGCGGTTGCTATGGTGTTCTGGGTGTTTGTTGGGGCGTTGCTAGGCAGTTGCTATGGAGTTCTGGGTGGTTGCTAAGCGGTTGCTAAGGTGTTCTGGGTGTTTGCTAGGGCGTTGCACGGCAGTTGCTATGGTGTTCTGGGTGGTTGCTAGGGTGATGCTTGGCAGTTGCTATGGTGTTCGGGGAGGATGCTAGGCGGTTGCTATGGTCTTCTGGGTGGTTGCTAGGGCATTGCTAGGCTGTTGCTATGGTGTTTTGGCTGGTTGCTTGGCGGTTGCTATGGTGTTCTGAGTGGTAGCTAGGCGGTTGCTATGGTGTTCTGGGTGGTTGCTAGGCGGTTGCTATGGTGTTCTGGGTGGTTGCTAGGCAGTTGCTATGGTGTTCTGGGTGGTTGCTAGGCGGTTACTATGGTGTTCTGGGTGGTTGCTAGGGGGTTGCTTAAGGGTTCTGGGTGGTTGCTAGGGCGTTGCTAGGCGGTTGCTATGGTGTTCTGGGTGGTTGCTAGGCGGTTGCTTAGGTTTTCTGGGTGGTTGCTAGGGCGTTGCTAGGCAGTTGCTATGGGGTGCTGGGTGGTTGCTAGGCGGTTGCTTAGGTGTTCTGGGTGGTTGCTAGGGCGTTGCTAGGCAGTTGCTATGGTGTTCTGGTGGTTGCTAGGCGGTTGCTATGGTGTCCTGGGTGGTTGCTAGGGCGTTGCTAGGCAGTTGCTATGGTGTTCTGGGTGGTTGCTAGGGCGTTGCTGTGGTGTTCTGGGTGGTAGCTAGGCGGTTGCTATTGTGTTCTGGGTGGTTGTTAGGCGGTTGCTATGGTGTTCTGGGTGGTTGCTAGGCGGTTGCTATGGTGTTCTGGGAGGTTGCTAGGGCATTGCTAGGCGGTTGCTATGGTGTTCTGGGTGGTTGATAGGGCCTTGCTACGCGGTTGCTATGGTGTTCTGGGAGGTTGCTAGGGCATTGCTAGGCTGTTGCTATGGTGTTCTGGGTGGTTGCTAGGGCGTTGCTAGGTTGTTGCTATGGTGTTCTAGGTGGTTGTTAGGGTGTTGCTAGGCAGTTGCTATGGTGTTCTGGGTGGTTGCTAGGCGGTTGCTATGGTGTTCTGGGTGGTTGCTAGGGCGTTGTTAGGCAGTTGCTATGGTGTTTTGGGTGGTTGCTAGGTGGTTGCTATGGTGTTCTGGGTGGTTGCTAGGGCATTGCTAGGCAGTTGCTATGGTGTTCTGGGTGGTTGCTAGGCGGTTGCTATGGTGTTCTGGGTGGTTGCCAGGGCGTTGTTAGGCAGTTGCTATGGTGTTTTGGGTGGTTGCTAGGTGGTTGCTATGGTGTTCTAGGTGGTTGCTAGGTGGTTGCTATGGTGTTCTGGGTGGTTGCTAGGTGGTTGCTATGGTGTTCTGGGTGGTTGCTAGGGCGTTGCTAGGCAGTTGCTATGGTGTTCTGGGTGGTTGCTATGGTGTTCTGGGTGGTTGCTAGGTGGTTGCTATGGTGTTGTGGGTGGTTGCTAGGTGGTTGCTATGGTGTTTCTGGGTGGTTGCTAGGTGGTTGCTATGGTGTTCTGGGTGGTTGCTAGGGCGTTGCTAGGCAGTTGCTATGGTGTTCTGGGTGGTTGCTCGGCGGTTGCTATGGTGTTCTGGGTGGTTGCTAGGGTGTTGTTTGGCAGTTGCTATGGTGTTTTGGGTGGTTGCTAGGTGGTTGCTATGGTGTTCTGGGTGGTTGCTAGGTGGTTGCTATGGTGTTCTGGGTGGTTGCTAGGTGGTTGCTATGGTGTTCTGGGTGGTTGCTAGGCGGTTGCTATGGTGTTCTGGGTGGTTGCTAGGCGGTTGCTAAGGTGTTCTGGGTGGTTGCTAGGTGGTTGCTATGGTGTTCTGGGTGGTTGCTAGGCGGTTGCTATGGTGTTCTGGGTGGTTGCTAGGCGGTTGCTAAGGTGTTCTTGGTGGTTGCTAGGGCGTTGCTAGGCAGTTGCTATGGTGTTTTGGGTGGTTGCTGGGCGGTTACTATGGTGTTCTGGGTGGGTGCTAGGGCGGTGCTAGGCGGGTGCTATGGTGGTGTAGGTGGTTGGTAGGGTGTTGCTAGGCAGTTGCTATGGTGTTCTGGGTGGTTGCTAGGCGGTTGCTATGGTGTTCTGGGTGGTTGCTAGGGCGTTGTTAGGCAGTTGCTATGGTGTTTTGGGTGGTTGCTGGGTGGTTGCTATGGTGTTCTGGGTGGTTGCTAGGGCGTTGCTAGGCAGTTGCTATGGTGTTCTGGGTGGTTGCTAGGCGGTTGCTATGGTGTTCTGGGTGGTTGCCAGGGCGTTGTTCGGCAGTTGCTATGGTGTTTTGGGTGGTTGCTAGGTGGTTGCTATGGTGTTCTGGGTGGTTGCTAGGTGGTTGCTATGGTTTTCTGGGTGGTTGCTAGGTGGTTGCTATGGTGTTCTGGGTGGTTGCTAGGGCGTTGCTAGGCAGTTGCTATGGTGTTCTGGGTGGTTGCTATGGTGTTCTGGGTGGTTGCTAGGTGGTTGCTATGGTGTTCTGGGTGGTTGCTAGGGCGTTGCTAGGCAGTTGCTATGGTGTTCTGGGTGGTTGCTATGGTGTTCTGGGTGGTAGCTAGGTGGTTGCTATGGTGTTCTGGGTGGTTGCTAGGTGCTTGCTATGGTGTTCTGGGTGGTTGCTAGGCAGTTGCTATGGTGTTCTTGGTGGTTGTTAGGGCGTTGCTAGGGAGTTGCTATGGTGTTCTGGATGGTTGCTAGGCGGTTGCTATGGTGTTCTGGGTGGTTGCTAGGGTGTTGCTATGGTGTTCTGGGTGGTTGTTCGGCAGTTGCTCTGGAGTTGTGGGTGGTTGCTTGGCGGTTGCTATGGTGTTCTGGGTGGTAGCTAGGCGGTTGCTATGGTGTTCTGGGTGGTTGCTAGGCGGTTGCTATGGTGTTCTGGGTGGTTGCTAGGCAGTTGCTATGGTGTTCTGGGTGGTTGCTAGGCGGTTGCTATGGTGTTCTGGGTGGTTGCTAGGGGGTTGCTTAGGTGTTCTGGGGGGTTGCTAGGGCGTTGCTAGGCGGTTGCTATGGTGTTCTGTGTGGTTGCTAGGGCGTTGCTAGGCAGTTGCTAGGGTGTTCTGGGTGGTGGCTAGGGCGTTGCTAGGCTGTTGCTAGGGGGTGCTGGGGGGTTGCTCGGGGGTTGCTGGGCAGTTGCTATGGTGTTCTGCGTGGTTGCTAAGGCGTTGCTATGGTGTTCTGGGTGGTTGATAGGGCGTTGCAAGGCAGTTACTATGGTGTTCTGGATGGTTGCTCGGCGGTTGCTATGGTGTTTTGGGTGGTTGCTAGGGTGTTGCTATGGTGTTCTGGGTGGTTGTTAGGCGGTTGCTCTGGTGTTCTGGTTGGTTGCTAGGCGGTTGCTATGGTGTTCTGGGTGGTAGCTAGGCGGTTGCTATGGTGTTCTGGGTGGTTGCTAGGCGGTTGCTATGGTGTTCTGGGTGGTTGCTAGGCAGTTGCTATGGTGTTCTGGGTGGTTGCTAGGGCGTTGCTAGGCGGTTGCTATGGTGTTCTGGGTGGTTGCTAGGCGGTTGCTTAGGTGTTCTGGGTGGTTGCTATGGTGTTCTGGGTGGTTGCTAGGTGGTTGCTATGGTATTCTGGGTGGTTGCTAGGTGGTTGCTATGGTGTTCTGGGTGGTTGCTAGGCAGTTGCTATGGTGTTCTTGGTGGTTGTTAGGGCGTTGCTAGGCAGTTGCTATGGTGTTCTGGATGGTTGCTAGGCGGTTGCTATGGTGTTCTGGGTGGTTGCTAGGGTGTTGCTATGGTGTTCTGGGTGGTTGTTAGGCAGTTGCTCTGGTGTTCTGGGTGGTTGCTAGGCGGTTGCTATGGTGTTCTGGGTGGTAGCTTGGCGGTTGCTATGGTGTTCTGGGTGGTTGCTAGGCGGTTGCTATGGTGTTCTGGGTGGTTGCTAGGCAGTTGCTATGGTGTTCTGGGTGGTTGCTAGGCGGTTGCTATGGTGTTCTGGGTGGTTGCTAGGCGGTTGCTTAGGTGTTCTGGGTGGTTGCTAGGGCGTTGCTAGGCGGTTGCTATGGTGTTCTGTGTGGTTGCTAGGGCGTTGCTAGGCAGTTGCTATGGTGTTCTGGGTGGTTGCTAGGGCGTTGCTAGGCGGTTGCTATGGTGTTCTGGGTGGTTGCTCGGGCTTTGCTAGGCGGTTGCTATGGTGTTCTGCGTGATTGCTAAGGCGTTGCTATGGTGTTCTGGGTGGTTGCTAGGGCGTTGCAAGGCAGTTACTATGGTGTTCTGGATGGTTGCTAGGCGGTTGCTATGGTGTTCCGGGTGGTTGCTAGGGTGTTGCTATGGTGTTCTGGGTGGTTGTTAGGCGGTTGCTCTGGTGTTCTGGGTGGTTGCTAGGCGGTTGCTATGGTGTTCTGGGTGGTAGCTAGGCGGTTGCTATGGTGTTCTGGGTGGTTGCTAGGCGGTTGCTATGGTGTTCTGGGTGGTTGCTAGGCAGTTGCTATGGTGTTCTGGGTGGTTGCTAGGCGGTTGCTTAGGTGTTCTGGGTGGTTGCTAGGGCGTTGCTGGGCGGTTGCTATGGTGTTCTGGGTGGTTGCTAGGCGGTTGCTTAGGTGTTCTGGGTGGTTGCTAGGGCGTTGCTAGGCAGTTGCTATGGTGTTCTGGTTGGTTGCTAGGCGGTTGCTTAGGTGTTCTGGGTGGTTGATAGGGCGTTGCTAGGCAGTTGCTATGGTGTTCTGGTGGTTGCTAGGCGGTTGCTATGGTGTTCTGGGTGGTTGCTAGGGCGTTGCTAGGCAGTTGCTATGGTGTTCTGGGTGGTTGCTAGGGCATTGCTGTGGTGTTCTGGGTGGTAGCTAGGCGGGTGCTATTGTGTTCTGGGTGGTTGTTAGGCGGTTGCTATGGTGTTCTGGGTGGTTGCAAGGCGGTTGCTATGGTGTTCTGGGAGGTTGCTAGGGCATTGCTAGGCGGTTGCTATGGTGTTCTGGGTGGTTGATAGGGCCTTGCTAGGCGGTTGCTATGGTGTTCTGGGAGGTTGCTAGGGCATTGCTAGGCTGTTGCTCTGGCGTTCTGGGTGGTTGCTAGGGCGTTGCTAGGTTGTTGCTATGGTGTTCTAGGTGGTTGTTAGGGTGTTGGTAGGCTCTTCCTATGGTGGTCTGGGTGGTTGCTAGGCGGTTGCTATGGTGTTCTTGGTGGTTGCTAGGGCGTTGTTAGCCAGTTGCTATGGTGTTTTGGGTGGTTGCTAGGTGGTTGCTATGGTGTTCTGGGTGGTTGCTAGGGCATTGCTAGGCAGTTGGTATGGTGTTCTGGGTGGTTGCTAGGCGGTTGCTATGGTGTTCTGGGTGGTTGCCAGGGCGTTGTTAGGCAGTTGCTATGGTGTTTTGGGTGGTTGCTAGGTGGTTGCTATGGTGTTCTAGGTGGTTGCTAGGTGGTTGCTATGGTGTTCTGGGTGGTTGCTAGGGCGTTGCTAGGCAGTTGCTATGGTATTCTGGGTGGTTGCTATGGTGTTCTGGGTGGTTGCTAGGTGGTTGCTATGGTGTTCTGGGTGGTTGCTAGGTGGTTGCTATGGTGTTCTGGGTGGTTGCTAAGTGGTTGCTATGGTGTTCTGGGTGGTTGCTAGGGCGTTGCTAGGCAGTTGCTATGGTGTTCTGGGTGGTTGCTAGGCGGTTGCTATGGTGTTCTGGGTGGTTGCTAGGCGGTTGCTAAGGTGTTCTGGGTGGTTGCTAGGTGGTTGCTATGGTGTTCTGGGTGGTTGCTAGGCGGTTGCTAAGGTGTTCTTGGTGGTTGCTAGGGCGTTGCTAGGCAGTTGCTATGGTGTTTTGGGTGGTTGCTGGGCGGTTACTATGGTGTTCTGGGTGGTTGCTAGGGCATTGCTGGGCTGTTGCTATGGTGTTCTGGGTGGTTGCTAGGGCGTTGCTAGGCGGTTGCTATGGTGTTCTAGGTGGTTGTTAGGGTGTTGCTAGGCAGTTGCTATGGTGTTCTGGGTGGTTGCTAGGCGGTTGCTATGGTGTTCTGGGTGGTTGCTAGGGCGTTGTTAGGCAGTTGGTATGGTGTTTTGGGTGGTTGCTAGGTGGTTGCTAGGGTGTTCTGGGTGGTTGGTAGGGCGTTGCTAGGCAGTTGCTATGGTGTTCTGGGTGGTTGCTAGGCGGTTGCTATGGTGTTCTGGGCGGTTGCCAGGGCGTTGTTCGGCAGTTGCTATGGTGTTTCGGGTGGTTGCTAGGTGGTTGCTATGGTGTTCTGGGTGGTTGCTAGGTGGTTGCTATGGGGTTCTGGGTGGTATCTAGGTGGTTGCTATGGTGTTCTGGGTGGTTGCTAGGGCGTTGCTAGGCAGTTGCTATGGTGTTCTGGGTGGTTGCTATAGTGTTCTGGGTGGTTGCTAGGTGGTTGCTATGGTGTTCTGGGTGGTTGCTAGGGCGTTGCTAGGCAGTTGCTATGGTGTTCTGGGTGGTTGCTAGGTGGTTGCTATGGTGTTCTGGGTGGTTGCTAGGTGGTTGCTATGGTGTTCTTGGTGGTTGTTAGCGCGTTGCTAGGCGGTTGCTATGGTGTTCTGGGTGGTTGCTTGGGCGTTGCTAGGCAGTTGCTTTGGTGTTCTGAGTGGTTGCTTGGCGGTTGCTATGGTGTTTTGGGTGGTTGCTAGGGCGTTGCTTGGCAGTTGCTATTGTGTTCTGGGTGGTTGCTAGGCAGTTGCTATGGTGTTTTGGGTGGTTGCTAGGCGGTTGCTATGGTGTTCTGAATATTTGCTTGGGCATTGCTCGACAGTTGCTATGTTGTTCTTGTTGTTGCTAGGGCGTTGATGTGTCTTGTTTGGGGATCGACTGAAAACTGGGAGAAGTAGTGAACCGTACAATTACGAAATTATTTGGAATATTAACAAGGAAGGAAGGAGGGAAAGAAGGAACTAATGAGGGAAGTAAGGAAAGAAGGAATATAGGAAAAAAAGAAGGAAATCATAGGAAGGCAGGAAAGAACAAAGGAAAGAAGGCGAGGATGGATGGAAAGAAACAGAGGAATGAAGGAAAGAAGGAACTAAAGAAGGAAGGAAAGGAAGAAGGGAAGAAGAAGGATTTAAGTAAAGATAGAAGGAAGGAAGGAAGGATGGAAGTGAAGAAGAAGAAATGAAAAACAGAAGGAAAGAGAGAAGGAAGGAAAGAAAAAGTAAAGAAAGGAAGAGGGAAGGAAAGAGAGGGAAAGCAGAAAGAAGAAAGGAAGAAAGATAAGAAGGATATGAAGGAATGAAAGAAGGCATGATGGAAGGAAAGAAAAACTAAGGAAGGTAGGAAAGAAAATTGGTAGGGAGGAAGGATGAAGGGCAGGATAGAAGGAAGGAAAGGAGGAAAGAAGGAATGAATAAAGGAAGGAAGGAACGAAGGAAAGAAATAGGAGGGAAAAAGAAAGAAGGAATGACAGAAAATAGAAGAAAGGAAAGCAGTAAGGAAGCTGTAGTCTCAAGAGAGCCAGATTGTAGTCTCACAGCCTGAGAAACTGACAGTTACAGCAGGTGGTCAGAACACCTGGCACAAGATTCCATTTGCTTTATGGCCCTATTGTGATGTCATAATGCCAATGTTAAGTCTATGGGGGGAAAAAATTTATAGTTTTTTATTAATAACTCAAAAAGTATAAAAGTTACAAAGATGAAAAATACATTGCACAGGTGTCCTAAGTAAGACCTACGCAACGCAGTTTGAATGAAGTTTCTACGATAAACGGTTGAGGCCGCATTAAGTGTGTTAGAAGAATAATAATAATAATAATAATAATAATAATAAGAAGACCAGGATAACAATAGTGAGCATTTTCAATGCACACTAATAATAATAATAATAAGAAGACCAGGATAACAATAGTGAGCATTTTCAATGCACACTAATAATAATAATAATAATAATAAGAAGAAGACCAGGATAACAATAGTGAGCATTTTCAATGCACACTAACTAGATTATGCAATTCCAGGGAATTACGTGTGCATGAAAATGCAAGTGTAGTTGCATCAGGAGGAGTTTGTTGCAAATAATTGCATTATGATATTGGAAGCTAGGTTGTGAGTAGGATAATTATGGTAGGGGTGAGGACTTTTATTTTGAAACTCAAGTCCACAGAGAAAACAGTTGGCGGGAGTCATAGTTGATTACAATCAGGAGTTGGAATGGCTGAATGGTTGAAAAATTAATAGTTTTTTATGAAAACCTCAAAAAGTATAAAAGTTACAAAGATGAAAAATACATTGCACAGGTGTCCTAAGTAAGACCGACGCAACGCAGTTTGAATGAAGTTTTTACGATAAACGGTTGAGGCCGCATTAAGTGTGTTAGAAAAATAATAATAATAATAATAATAATAACTAGATAATGTAATTCCAGGGAATTACGTGTGCATTGAAAATGCAAAGTGGAGTTGCATCAGGTGGAGTTTGTTACAAATCATTGCATTATGATATTAGTCGCTAGGTTTTAAGTGGGATAATTAAAGTAGTGGTGAGGACATTTATTTTGAAACAGATGTGGACTAAGGAAACAGTTTGTGGGAGTCATAGTTGATGACAGCTGTCAAATGGAAATTTAAATAGTGAAATTTTTTAATGGTGAAGAATTGTAGTAAGGACTTTTATTTTGAGACAGGTTGGCGGAAGTCATAGTCGATAACAATCAGGAGTTGGAATGGCTAAACAGTTGATAAGTTGAGTAGCTTAAAAAGTTAGATTATTTTATTGAAATTTGCCAGAATGAGGACTGGCTAAAACTGTTGCTAGCGGTTGCTATGGTGTTCTGTGTACATGTGAGGGTGTTGCTAGGAAGCTGCTATGGCGTTCTGGGTGGTTGCTAGGGCGTTGCTAGGCAGTTGCTATGGTGTTCTGGGTGGTTGCTAAGGCATTGCTAGGCGGTTGTTATGGTGTTCTGGGTGGTTGCTAGGGCGTTGCTAGGCGGTTGCTATGGTGTTCTGGGTGGTTTCTAGGGCGTTGCCAAGCAGCTGCTATGGTGTTCTGGGTGGTTGCTAGGCAGTTGCTATGGTGTTCTGAGTGATTGTTAGAGCATTGTTAGGTGGTTGATTTATTGTTCTGGGTGGTTGCTAGGGAGTTGCTTGGTGGTTGCTATGGTGTTCTGGGTGGTTGCTAGGGCATTGCTAGGCAGTTGCTATGGTGTTCTGAGTGGTTGTTAGGCGGTTGCTATGGTGTTCTGGGTGGTTGCTAGGGCGTTGCCAAGCAGCTGCTATGGTGTTCTGGGTGGTTGCTAGGCAGTTGCTATGGTGTTCTGGGTGGTCGCTAGGGTATTGCTTTGCAGTTTCTATGGTGTTCTGGGTGGTTGCTAGGGCGTTGCTATGTGGTTGCTATGCTGTTCTGGGTGGATGCTAGGGCATTGCTTGGCTGTTGTTATGGTGTTCTGGGTGGTTGCTAGGGCGTTGTTAGGCAGTTGCTTTGGTGTTTTGAGTGGTTGCTAGGGCGTTGCTAGGTGGTTGCTATGGTGTTCTAGGAGGTTGCTAGGGCGTTGCTAGGCAGTTCCTATGGTGTTCTGAGTGCTTGCTAGGGCGTTGCTAGGCAGTTGCTATGGAGTTCTGGGTGGCTGCGAGGCGGTTGCTATGGTGGTCTGGGTGGTTGCTTGGGCGTTGCTAGGCAGTTGCTTTGGTGTTCTAAGTGGTTGCTAGGCGGTTGCTATGGTGTTCTTGGTGGTTGCTAGGGCGTTAATAGGCGGTTGCTATGGTGTTCCTGGTGGGTGGTAGGGTGTTGGTAGGCAGTTGTTATGATGTTCTGAGTGGTTGCTAGGGCGTTGGTAGGCAGTTGCTATGGTGTTTTGAGTGGTTACTAGGGCGTTGCTAGGCGGTTGCTATGGTGTTCTAGGAGGTTGCAAGGGCGTTGCTAGGCCGTTCCTATGGTGTTCTGAGTGCTTGCTGGGGCGTTGCTCGGCAGTTGCTATGGAGTTCTGGGTGGCTGCGAGGCGGTTGCTATGGTGTTCTGGGTGGTTGCTACGGTGTTGCTAGGCGGTTGCTATGGTGGTCTGGGTGGTTGCTTGGGCGTAGCTAGGCAGTTGCTTTGGTGTTCTAAGTGGTTGCTAGGCGGTTGCTATGGTGTTCTTGGTGGTTGCTTGGGCGTTGCAAGGCAGTTGCTATGGTGTTCTGGGTGGTTGTTAGGTGGTTGCTATGGTGTTCTTGGTGGTTGCTAGGGCGTTGCTAGGCGGTTGCTATGGTGTTCTGGGTGGTTGCTTGCGCGTTGCTAGGCAGTTGCTATGGTGTTCCGGGTGGTTGCTAGGGCGTTGCTAGGCAGTTTCTATGGTGTTCTGGGTGGGTGCTAGGGAGTTGCTATGCAATTGTTATGGTGATCTGGGTGGTGGCGAGGCGGGTGCTATGGTGTTCTGGGTGATTGCTGGGGCGTTGCTAGGCGGTTGCGATGGTGTTCTGGGTGGTTGCTAGAGCGTTGCTAGGCAGTTGATAGGGTGGTTTGGGGTGTTGTTAGGCGGGTGCTATGGTGTTCTGGGTGGTTGCTAGGCAGTTGCTGTGGTGTTCTGGGTGGTTACTAAGGCGTTGCTAGGTGATTTCTACGGTGTTCTGAGTGGTTGCTAGGGCGTTGGTAGGCAGTTGCAATGGTGTTTTGAGTGGTTACTAGGGCGTTGCTAGGCGGTTGCTATGGTGTTCTAGGAGGTTGCTAGGGCGTTGCTAGGCAGTTCCTATGGTGTTCTGAGTGCTTGATCGGGCGTTGCCAGGCGGTTGTTATGTGTTCTGGCTGGTTGCTAGGACATTGTTAGGCGGTTGCTTTGGTGTTCTGGGAGGTTGCTACGCAGTTGCTATGGTGTTCTGGGTGGTTGCTAGGGCATTGCGAGGCATTTGCTCTGGTGTTTTTGAGTGGATAATTGGGCGTTTTTACTTGGTTTCTATGGTGTTCTGGATGGTTGCTAGGGCATTGCTAGGCAGTTGCTATGGTGTTCTGGGTGGTTGCTAGGCGGTTGCTATGGTGTTCTGGGTGGTTGCTAGGGCATTGCTAGGCGGTTGTTGTGGTGTTCTGGATGGTTGCTTGGGCGTTTTTGGCGGTTGCTTTGGTGTTCTGAGTGGTTGCTAAGGCATTGCTAGGCAGTTTATATGGTGTTCAAGGTGGTTGCTTGGGCATTGCTAGGCAGTTGCTGTGGTGTTCTGGGTGGTTTCTAGGCGCTTGCTATAGTGTTCTGGGTGGTTGCTAGGGCATTGCTAGGCAGTTGCTTTGGAGTTCTGGGTGGTTGCTAGGCGGTTGCTATGGTGTTCTGGGTGGTTGCTAGGGCGTTGCAAGGCAGTTGCTATGGTGTTCTGGGTGGTTGCTAGGCGGTTGCTATGTTGTTCTTGGTGGTAACTAGGGTGTTGTTAAGCGGTTGCTATGGTGGTCTGGGTGGATGCTTGGGCGTTGCTTGGCAGTTGCTTTGGAGTTCTGGGTGGTTGCTAGGCGGTTGCTATGGTGTTCTGGGTGGTTGCTAGGGCGTTGCTCAGCAGTTGCTGTGGTGTTCTGGGCGGTTGCTAGGCAGTTGCTATGGTGTTCTGGGTGGTTGCTAGGGTGTTGCTAAGCAGTTGCTATGGTGTTCTGAGTGGTTGCTAGGGCGTTGGTAGGCGGTTGCTATGGTGATCAGGGTGGTTGCTAGGTTGTTGCTAGGCGGTTGCTGTGGTGTTCTGGGTGGTTACTAGGGCGTTGCTCGGCAGTTGCGAGGGAGTTCTAGGTGCTTGCTAAGGGATTGCTAGGCGGTTGCAATGGTGTTCTGGGTGGTTGCTAGGGCATTGCTATGCAGTTGCTAAGGTGTTCTGGGTGGTTCCAAGACGGTTGCTGTGGTATTCTGGGTGGTTGCAAGGGCTTTGCAAGGCAGTTGCTATGGTGTTCTGGGTCGTTGATTGGTGGTTGCTATGGTGTTCTTGATGGTTGCTAGGGCGGTGCTAGGCGGTTGCTATGGTGTTTTGGGTGGTTGCTGGGGCGTTGCTAGGCAGTTGCTATGGTGTTCTGGGTGGTTGCTGGAGTGTTGCTAGGCTGTTGCTTTGGTGTCCTGAGTGGTTGCTAGGGTGTTACTATGGTGTTCTGGGTGGTTGCTGGGGCGTTGCTTGGCAGTTGCCATGGTGTTCTGGGTGGTTTCTAGGCGCTTGCTATGGTGTTCTGGGTGGTTGCTAGGCGGTTGCTATGGTGTTCTGAGTGGTAGTTAGGGCGTTACTAGGTGATTGCTATGGTGTTCTTGGTGGTTGCGAGGGCGTTGCTAGGCAGTTGTTTTGGTGTCCTGAGTGGCTGCTATGTGGTTGCAATGGTGTTCTGGGTGGTTGCTAGCGCGTTGCAAGGCAGTTGCTATGGTGTTCTGGGTGGCTGCTAGGCGGTTGCTATCGTGTTCTGGGTGGTTGCTAGGGCGTTGCTAGGCAGTTGCTATGGTGTTCTGGGTGGTTGCTACGGCGTTGCTAGGCGGTTGCTATGGTGTTCTGGGTGGTTGCTAGGGTGTTGCTAGGCAGTTGCTATGGTGTGCTGGGTGGTTGCTTGGCGGTTGCTATGGTTTTCTGGGAGGATGCTAGGGCGTTGTTCGGCGGTTGCTATGGTGTTCAGGGTGGTTGTTAGGGCGTTGCTAGGCAGTTGCTATGGAGTTCTGGGTGATTGCTAAGCGGTTGCTAAGGTGTTCTAGGTGGTTGCTAGTGCATTGCTCGGCAGTTGCTATAGTGTTTTGGCTGGTTGCTAGGCGGTTGCTATGGTGTTCTGGGTTGTTGCTAGGTTGTTGCTAGGCGGTTGCTGTGGTGTTCTGGGTGGTTGCTAGGGCGTTGCTCGGCAGTTGCGAGGGAGTTCTAGGTGCTTGCGAAGGGATTGCTAGGCGGTTGCAATGGTGTTCTGGGTGGTTGCTAGGGCATTGCTATGCAGTTGCTAAGGTGTTCTGGGTGGTTCCAAGGCGGTTGCTGTGGTATTCTGGGTGGTTGCAAGGGCTTTGCAAGGCAGTTGCAATGGTGTTCTGGGTCGTTGATTGGTGGTTGCTATGGTGTTCTTGATGGTTGCTAGGGCGGTGCTAGGCGGTTGCTATGGTGTTTTGGGTGGTTGCTAGCGCGTTGCTAGGCAGTTGCTATGGTGTTCTAGGTGGTTGCTAGGGCGTTGTTAGGCAGTTTCCATGGTGTTCTGGGTGGTTGCTAGGGAGTTGCTAGGCAATTGCTATGGTGTTCTGGGTGGTTGCGAGGCGGTTGCTGTGGTGTTCTGGGTGATTGCTAGGGCGTTGCTAGTCGGTTGCTATGGTGTTCTTGTTGGTTGGTAGGCCGTTGCTGTGGTATTTTGGGTGGTTGGTAGGGTGTTGCTAGGCAATTGCTATGGTGTTCTGGGTGGTTACTAGGGCGTTGCTAGGTGATGGCAATGGTGTTCTGGGTGGTTGCTGGGGTGTAGCGAGGCTGTTGCTTTGGTGTCCTGAGTGGTTGCTACGCAGTTGCTTTGGTGTTCTGGGTGGTTGCTGGGGCGTTGCTAGGCAGTTGCTATGGTGTTCTGGGTGCGTGCTAGGCAGTTGCTATGGTGTTCTGGGTGGTTGCAAGGGCGTTGCTAGGCGGTTGCTATGGTGTTCTGGGTGGTTGCTAGGGGGTTGCTATGGTGTTCCGGTTGATTGCTAGGGCGTTGCTAGGCAGTTGCTTTGGTGTCCTAAGTGGTTGCTAGGTGGTTGCTATGGTGTTCTGGGTGGTTGCTAGGGCGTTGCTAGGCAGCTGCTTTGGTGTTCTGGGTGGTTGTTAGGCGGTTGCTATGGTGTTCTGGATGGTTGCTAGGGCGTTGCTATGCGGTTGCTATGGTGTTCTTGGTGGTTGCAAGGGTGTTGCTAGGCAGTTGCTATGGTGTTCGGGGAGGTTGCAAGGCGGTTGCTATGGTCTTCTGGGTGGTTGCTCGTGCATTGCTAAGCAGTTGCAATGGTGTTTTGGCTGGTTGCTAGGCGGTTGCTAAGGTGTTCTGGGTGGTTGCTAGGGCGTTGCTAGGCAGTTGCTATGGTGTGCTGGGTGGTTGCTACGGCGTTGCTAGGCGGTTGCTATGGTGTTCTGGGTGTTTGTTAGGGCGTTGCTAGGCAGTTGCTATGGAGTTCTGGGTGGTTGCTAAGCGGTTGCTAAGGTGTTCTGGGTGTTTGCTAGGGCGTTGCACGGCTGTTGCTATGGTGTTCGGGGAGGTTGCTAGGCGGTTGCTATGGTCTTCTGGGTGGTTGCTAGTACATTGCTAGGCTGTTGCTATGGTGTTTTGGCTGGTTGCTTGGCGGTTGCTATGGTGTTCTGAGTGGTTGCTAGGGCGTTACTAGGTGATTGCTATGGTGTTGTTGGTGGTTGCTAGGGCGTTGCTAGGCAGTTGCTTTGGTGTCCTGAGTGGTTGCTAGGCGGTTGCTATCATGTTCTGGGTGGTTGCTAGGGCGTTGCTAGGCAGTTGCTTTGGTGTCCTGAGTGGTTGCTAGGCGGTTGCTATCATGTTCTGGGTGGTTGCTAGGCGGTTGCTATGGTGTTCTGGGTGGCTTCTAGGGCATTGCTAGGCAGTTGCTATGGTGTCCTGGGTGGTTGCTAGGCGGTTGCTATGGTGTTTTGGGTGATTGCTAGGGCGTTGTTAGGCAGTTGCTATGGTGTTCTGGTTGGTTGCTATGCGGTTGCTATGGTGTTCTGGGAGGTTGCTAGCGCGTTGCAAGGCAGTTGCTATGGTGTTCTTGGTGGTTGCTAGGCGGTTGCTATCGTGTTCTGGGTGGTTGCTAGGGCGTTGCTAGGCAGTTGCTATGGTGTTCAGGGTGGTTGCTACGGCGTTGCTAGGCGGTTGCTATGGTGTTCTGGGTGGTTGCTACGGCGTTGCTCGGCAGTTGCTATGGTGTTCTGGGTGGTTGCAAGGCGGTTGCTATGGTGTTCTGGGTGGTTGCTAGGGTGTTTCTAAGCAGTTGCTATGGTGTTCTGGGTGGTTGCTAGGACGTAGGGAGGCGGTTGCTATGGTGTTCTGGGTGGTTGCTAAGTTGTTGCTAGGCGGTTGCTGTGGTGTTCTGGGTGGTTGCTAGGGCGTTGCTCGGCAGTTGCAAGGGAGTTCTGGGTGCTTGCTTAGGCATTGCTAGGCGGTTGCTATGGTGTTCAGAGTGGTTGCTAGGGCATTGCTAGGCAGTTGCTAAGGTCTTCTTGGTGGTTCCTAGGCGGTTGCTATGGTGTTCTGGGTGGTTGCAAGGGCGTTGCAAGGCAGTTGCTATGGTGTTCTGGGTCATTGATTGGTGGTTGCTATGGTGTTTTTGATGGTTGCTAGGGCGGTGGTAGGCAGTTGCTATGGTGTTCTGGGTGGTTGCTAGCGCGTTGCTAGGCAGCTGCTATGGTGTTCTGGGTGGTTGCTAGGGCGTTGCTAGGCAGTTTCCATGGTGTTCTGGGTGGTTGCTAGGGAGTTGCTAGGCAATTGCTATGGTGTTCTGGGTGGTTGCGAGGCGGTTGCTATGGTGTTCTGGGTGATTGAAAGGGCGTTGCTAGTCGGGTGCTATGGTGTACTGGGTGGTTGCTAGGGCGTTGCTAGGCGGTTGCTGTGGTGTTCTGGGTGGTTGCTAGGGCGTTGCTAGGCGGTTGCTATGGTGTTCTGGGTGGTTGCTGGAGCGTTGCTAGGCTGTTGCTTTGGTGTCCTGAGTGGTTGCTAGGCGGTCGCTCTGGTGTTTTTGATGGTTGCTAGGGCGGTGCTAGGTGGTTGCTATGGTGTTCTGGGTGGTTGCTAGCGCGTTGCTAGGCAGCTGCTATGGTGTTCTGGGTGGTTGCTGGGGCGTTGCTAGGCAGTTTCCATGGTGTTCTGGGTGGTTGCTAGGGAGTTGCTAGGCAATTGCTATGGTGTTCTGGGTGGTTGCTAGGGCGTTGCTAGGCGGTTGCTGTGGTGTTCTGGGTGGTTGCTAGGGCGTTGCTAGGCGGTTGCTATTGTGTTCTGGGTGATTGCTAGGGCGTTGCTAGTCGGTTGCTATGGTGTTCTGGGTGGTTGCTGGAGCGTTGCTAGGCTGTTGCTTTGGTGTCCTGAGTGGTTGCTAGCAGTTGCTATGGTGTTTTGGGTGGTTGCTGGGGCGTTGCTAGGCAGTTGCTATGGTGTTCTGGGTGATTGCTGGAGCGTTGCTAGGCTGTTGCTTTGGTGTCCTGAGTGGTTGCTAGGAGGTTGCTATGGTGTTCTGGGTGGTTGCTGGGGCGTTGCTAGGCAGTTGCCATGGTGTTCTGGGTGAGTGCTAGGCAGTTGCTATGGTGTTCTGGGTGGTTGTTAGGGCGTTGCTAGGCGGTTGATATGGTGTTCTAGGTGGTTGTTAGGGCGTTGCTAGGCAGTTGCTATGGTCTTCTGGGTGGTTGCTAGGCGGTTGCTATGGTGTTCCGGGTGGTTGCTAGGGCGTTGCTAGGCAGTTGCTTTGGTGTCCTGAGTGGTTGTTAGGTGGTTGCAATGGTGTTCTGGTTGGTTGCTAGGGCGTAGCTAGGCAGCTGCTTTGGTGTTCTGGGTGGTTGTTAGGCGGTTGCTATGGTGTTCTGGGTGGTTGCTCGGGCGTTGCTAGGCGGTTGATATGGTGTTCTAGGTGGTTGTTAGGGTGTTGCTAAGCAGTTGATATGGTGTTCCAGGTGGTTGCTAGGCGGTTACTATGGTGTTCCGGGTGGTTGCTAGGGCGTTGCTAGGCAGTTGCTTTGGTGTCCTGAGTGGTTATTAGGTGGTTGCAATGGTGTTCTGGGTGGTTGCTAGGGCTTAGCTAGGCAGCTGCTTTGGTGTTCTGGGTGGTTGTTAGGCGGTTGCTATGGTGTTCTGGGTGGTTGCTAGGGCGTTGCAAGGCGGTTGCTATGGTGTTCTGGGTGGTTGCTAGGGTGTTGCAAGGCAGTTGCTATGGTGGTCGGGGAGGTTGCTAGGGGGTTGCTCAGGTCTTCTGGGTGGTTGCTAGTGCATTGCTAGGCAGTTGCTATGGTGTTTTGGCTGGTTGGTAGGCGGTTGCTATGGTGTTCTGAGTGGTAGTTAGGGCGTTACTAGGTGATTGCTATGGTGTTCTTGGTGGTTGCTAGGGCGTTGCTAGGCAGTTGTTTTGGTGTCCTGAGTGGCTGCTATGTGGCTGCAATGGTGTTGTGGGTGGTTGCTAGCGCGTTGCAAGGCAGTTGCTATGGTGTTCTGGGTGGCTGCTAGGCGGTTGCTATCGTGTTCTGGATGGTTGCTAGGGCGTTGCTAGGCAGTTGCTATGGTGTTCTGGGTGGTTGCTACCGCGTTGCTAGGCGGTTGCTATGGTGTTCTGGGTGGTTGCTAGGGCGTTGCTAGGCAGTTGCTATGGTGTGCTGGGTGGTTGCTAGGCGGTTGATATGGTTTTCTGGGAGGTTGCTAGGGCGTTGTTAGGCGGTTGCTATGGTGTTCAGGGTGGTTGTTAGGGCGTTGCTAGGCAGTTGCTATGGAGTTCTGGGTGGTTGCTAAGCGGTTGCTAAGGTGTTCTGGGTGGTTGCTAGTGCATTGCTCGGCAGTTGCTATGGTGTTTTGGCTGGTTACTAGGTGATTGCTATGGTGTTGTTGGTGGTTGCTAGGGCGTTGCTAGGCTGTTGCTTTGGTGTCCTGAGTGGTTGCTATGCGGTTGCTATGGTGTTCTGGGTGGTTGCTAGCGCGTTGCAAGGCAGTTGCTATGGTGTTCTGGGTGGTTGCTAGGCGGTTGCTATCGTGTTCTGGGTGGTTGCTAGGCGGTTGCTATGGTGTTCTCGGTGGCTTCTAGGGCATTGCTAGGCAGTTGCTATGGTGTCCTGGGTGGTTGCTAGGCGGTTGCTATGGTGTTTTGGGTGATTGCTAGGGCGCTGTTAGGCAGTTGCTATGGTGTTCTGGGTGGTTGCTTAGCGGTTGCTATGGTGTTCTGGGTGGTTGCGAGCACGTTGCAAGGCAGTTGCTATGGTGTTCTGAGTGGTTGCTTGGCGGTTGCTAGGCGGTTGCTATGGTGTTCTGGGTGGTTGCTAGGGCGTTGCTCGGCAGTTGCTATGGTGTTCTGGGTGGTTGCTAGGTGGTTGCTATGGTGTTCTGGGTGGTTGCTAGGGTGTTGCTAAGCAGTTGCTCTGGTGTTCTGGGTGGTTGCTAGGATGTAGGTAGGCGGTTGCTATGGTGTTCTGGGTGGTTGCTAAGTTGTTGCTAGGCGGTTGCTGTGGTGTTCTGGGTGGTTGCTAGGGCGTTGTTCGGCAGTTGCTAGGGAGTTCTGGGTGCTTGCTAAGGCATTGCTAGGTGGTTGCTATGGTGTTCTGGGTGGTTGCTAGGGCATTGCTAGGCAGTTGCTAAGGTGTTCTTGGTGGTTCCTAGGCGGGTGCTTTGGTGTTCTGGGTGGTTGCAAGGGCGTTGCAAGGCAGTTGCTGTGGTGTTCTGGGTCATTGATTGGTGGTTGCTATGGCGTTTTTGATGGTTGCTAGGGCGGTGCCAGGCGGTTGCTATGGTGTTCTGGGTGGTTGCTAGCGCGTTGCTAGGCAGCTGCTATGGTGTTCTGGGTGGTTGCTAGGGCGTTGCTAGGCAGTTTCCATGGTGTTCTGGGTGGTTGCTAGGGAGTTGCTAGGCAATTGCTATGGTGTTCTGGGTGGTTGCGAGGCGGTTGCTATGGTGTTCTAGGTGATTGCTAGGACGTTGCTTGTCAGTTGCTATGGTGTTCTGGGTGGTTGCTAGGGCGTTGCTAGGCGGTTGCTGTGGTGTTCTCGGTGGTTACTAGGGCGTTGCTAGGTGATGGCTATGGTGTTCTGGGTGTTTGCTGGAGCGTTGCTAGGCTGTTGCTTTGGTGTCCTGAGTGGTTGCTAGGCAGTTGCTATGGTGTTCTGGGTGGTTGCTGGGGCGTTGCTAGGCAGTTGCTATGGTGTTCTGGGTGGTTGCTGGAGCGTTGCTAGGCTGTTGCTTTGGTGTCCTGAGTGGTTGCTAGGCGGTTGCTATGGTGTTCAGGGTGGTTGCTAGGCGGTTGCAATGGTGTTCTGGGTGGTTGCTAGGGCGTAGCTAGGCAGCTGCTTTGGTGTTCTGGGTGGTTGTTAGGCGGTTGCTATGGTGTTCTGGGTGGTTGCTAGGGCGTTGCTAGGCGGTTGATATGGTGTTCTAGGTGGTTGTTAGGGCGTTGCTAAGCAGTTGCTCTGGTGTTCTGGGTGGTTGCTAGGCGGTTGCTATGGTGTTCCGGGTGGTTGCTAGGGCGTTGCTCGGCAGTTGCTATGGTGTTCTGGGTGGTTGCTAGGTGGTTGCTATGGTGTTCTGAGTGGTTGCTAGGGTGTTGCTAAGCAGTTGCTATGGTGTTCTGGGTGGTTGCTAGGATGTAGGTAGGTGGTTGCTATGGTGTTCTGGGTGGTTGCTAAGTTGTTGCTAGGCGGTTGCTGTGGTGTTCTGGGTGGTTGCTAGGCGGTTGCAATGGTGTTCTGGGTGGTTGCTAGGGCGTAGCTAGGCAGCTGCTTTGGTGTTCTGGGTGGTTGTTAGGCGGTTGCTATGGTGTTCTGGGTGGTTGCTAGGGCGTTGCTAGGCGGTTGATATGGTGTTCTAGGTGGTTGTTAGGGCGTTGCTAAGCAGTTGCTCTGGTGTTCTGGGTGGTTGCTGGGGCGTTGCTAGGCAGTTGCTATGGTGTTCTGGGTGGTTGCTGGAGCGTTGCTAGGCTGTTGCTTTGGTGTCCTGAGTGGTTGCTAGGCGGGTGCTATGGTGTTCAGGGTGGTTGCTAGGCGGTTGCAATGGTGTTCTGGGTGGTTGCTAGGGCGTAGCTAGGCAGCTGTTTTGGTGTTCTGGGTGGTTGTTAGGCGGTTGCTATGGTGTTCTGGGTGGTTGCTAGGGCGTTGCTAGGTGGTTGATATGGTGTTCTAGGTGGTTGTTAGGGCGTTGCTAAGCGGTTGCTCTGGTGTTCTGGGTGGTTGCTAGGCGGTTGCTATGGTGTTCCGGGTGGTTGCTAGGGCGTTGCTAGGCAGCTGCTTTGGTGTTCTGGGTGGTTGTTAGGTGGTTGCTATGGTGTTCTTGGTGGTTGCTAGGGCGTTGCTAGGCAGTTGCTTTGGTGTCCTGAGTGGCTGCTATGTGGTTGCTATGGTGTTCTGGGTGGTTGCTCGCGTGTTGCAAGGCAGTTGCTATGGTGTTCTGGGTGGTTGCTAGGCGGTTGCTATAGTGTTCTGGGTGGTTGCTAGGGCGTTGCTAGGCAGTTGCTATGGTGTTTTGGGTGGTTGTTAGGGCGTTGCTCGGCAGTTGTTTTGGAGTTCTGGGTGGTTGCTAAGCGGTTGCTAAGGTGTTCTGGGTGGTTGCTAGGGCTTTGCAAGGCAGTTGCTATGGAGTTCTGGGTGGTTGCTAAGCGGTTGCTAAGGTGTTCTGGGTGGTTGCTAGTGCATTGCTCGGCAGTTGCTATGGTGTTTTGACTGGTTGCTAGGCGGTTGCTATGGTGTTCAGAGTGGTTGCTAGGGCGTTACTAGGTGATTGCTATGGTGTTCTTGGTGGTTGCTAGGGCATTGCTAGGCAGTTGCTTTGGTGTCCTGAGTGGTTGCTATGCGGTTGCTATGGTGTTCTGGGTGGTTGCTAGCGCGTTGCTAGGCAGTTGCTATGGTGTTCTGGGTGGTTGCTAGGCGGTTGCTATCGTGTTCTGGGTGGTTGCTAGGCGGTTGCAATGGTTTTCTCGGTGGCTTCTTGGGCATTGCTAGGCAGTTGCTATGGTGTCCTGGGTGGTTGCTAGGCGGTTGCTATGGTGTTTTGGGTGATTGCTTGGGCGCTGTTCGGCAGTTGCTATGGTGTTCTGGGTGGTTGCTATGCGGATGCTATGGTGTTCTGGGTGGTTGCTAGCACGTTGCAAGGCAGTTGCTATGGTGTTCTGAGTGGTTGCTTGGCGGTTGCTAGGCGGTTGCTATGGTGTTCTGGGTGGTTGCTAGGGCGTTGCTCGGCAGTTGCTATGGTGTTCTGGGTGGTTGCTAGGCGGTTGCTATGGTGTTCTGGGTGGTTGCTAGGGTGTTGCTAAGCAATTGCTATGGTGTTCTGGGTGGTTGCTAGGACGTAGGTAGGCGGTTGCTATGGTGTTCTGGGTGGTTGCTAAGTTGTTGCTAGGCGGTTGCTGTGGTGTTCTGTGTGGTTGCTAGGGCGTTGTTCGGCAGTTGCTAGGGAGTTCTGGGTGCTTGCTAAGGCATTGCTCGGTGGTTGCTATGGTGTTCTGGGTGGTTGCTAGGGCATTGCTAGGCAGTTGCTAAGGTGTTCTTGGTGGTTCCTAGGCGGGTGCTATGGTGTTCTGGGTGGTTGCAAGGGCGTTGCAAGGCAGTTGCTGTGGTGTTCTGGGTCATTGATTGGTGGTTGCTATGGTGTTTTTGATGGTTGCTAGGGCGGTGCCAGGCGGTTGCAATGGTGTTCTGGGTGGTTGCTAGCGCGTTGCTAGGCAGCTGCTCTGGTGTTCTGGGTGGTTGCTAGGGCGTTGCTAGGCAGTTTCCATGGTGTTCTGGGTGGTTGCTAGGGAGTTGCTAGGCAATTGCTATGGTGTTCTGGGTGGTTGCGAGGCGGTTACTATGGTGTTCTAGGTGATTGCTAGGACGTTGCTAGTCAGTTGCTATGGTGTTCTGGGTGGTTGCTAGGGCGTTGCTAGGCGGTTGCTGTGGTGTCCTCGGTGGTTACTAGGGCGTTGCTAGGTGATGGCTATGGTGTTCTGGGTGTTTGCTGGAGCGTTGCTAGGCTGTTGCTTTGGTGTCCTGAGTGGTTGCTAGGCAGTTGCTATGGTGTTCTGGGTGGTTGCTGGGGCGTTGCTAGGCAGTTGCTATGGTGTTCTGGGTGGTTGCTGGAGCGTTGCTAGGCTGTTGCTTTGGTGTCCTGAGTGGTTACTAGGCGGTTGCTATGGTGTTCTGGGTGGTGGCTGGGGCGTTGCTTGGCAGTTGCTATGGTGTTCTGGGTGAGTGCTAGGCAGTTTCTATGGTGTTCTGGGTGGTTGCTAGGGCGTTGCTAGGCAGTTGATATTGTGTTCTAGGTGGTTGTTAGGGCATTGCTAGGCAGTTGCTATGGTGTTCAGGGAGGTTGCTAGGCGGTTGCAATGGTGTTCTGGGTGGTTGCTAGGGCGTAGCTAGGCAGCTGCTTTGGTGTTCTGGGTGGTTGTTAGGCGGTTGCTATGGTGTTCTGGGTGGTTGCTAGGGCGTTGCTAGGCGGTTGATAGGGTGTTCTAGGTGGTTGTTAGGGCGTTGCTAAGCAGTTGCTCTGGTGTTCTGGGTGGTTGCTAGGCGGTTTCTATGGTGTTCCGGGTGGTTGCTAGGGCGTTGCTAGGCAGCTGCTTTGGTGTTCTGGGTGGTTGTTAGGTGGTTGCTATGGTTTTCTTGGTGGTTGCTAGGGCGTTGCTAGGCAGTTGCTTTGGTGTCCTGAGTGGCTGCTATGTGGTTGCTATGGTGTTCTGGGTGGTTGCTAGCGCGTTGCAAGGCAGTTGCTATGGTGTTCTGGGTGGTTGCTAGGCGGTTGCTATCGTGTTCTGGGTGGTTGCTAGGGCGTTGCTAGGCAATTGCTATGGTGTTTTGGGTGGTTGTTAGGGCGTTGCTCGGCAGTTGTTTTGGAGTTCTGGGTGGTTGCTAAGCGGTTGCTAAGGTGTTCTGGGTGGTTGCTAGGGCGTTGCAAGGCAGTTGCTATGGTGTTCTGGGTGGTTGCTAGGCGGTTGCTATGTTGTTCTTGGTGGTTGCAAGGGTGTTGCTAGGCGGTTGCTATGGTGATCTAGGTGGTTGCTTGGGCGTTGCTATGCAGTTGCTTTGGTGTTCTAAGTGGTTGCTAGGCGGCTGGTATGGTGTTCTTGGTGGTTGCTGGGGTGTTGCTAAGCAGTTGGTATGGTGTTCTGGGTGGTTGCTAGGGCTTAGGTAGGCGGTTGCTTTGGTGTCCTGAGTGGCTGCTATGTGGTTGCTATGGTTTTCTGGGTGGTTGCTAGCGCGTTGCAAGGCAGTTGCTATGGTGTGCTTGGTGGTTGCTTGGCGGTTGCTATGGTGTTCTGGGAGGTTGCTTGGGCGTTGTTAGGCGGTTGCTATGGTGTTTAGGGTGGTTGTTAGGGCATTGCTCGGCAGTTGCTATGGAGTTCTGGGTGGTTGCTAAGCGGTTGCTAAGGTGTTCTGGGTGGTTGCTAGGGCGTTGCAAGGCAGTTGCTATGGTGTTCTGGGTGGTTGCTAGGCGGTTGCTATGTTGTTCTTGGTGGTTGCTAGGGTGTTGCTAGGCGGTTGTTATGGTGATCTAGGTGGTTGCTTGGGCGTTGCTATGCAGTTGCTTTGGTGTTCTAAGTGGTTGCTAGGCGGCTGCTATGGTGTTCTGGGTGGTTGCTGGGGTGTTGCTAAGCAGTTGATATGGTGTTCTGGGTGGTTGCTAGGGCTTAGGTAGGCGGTTGCTATGGTGTTCTGGGTGGTTGCTAGGGCGTTGCTCGGCAGTTGCTAGGGAGTTCTGGGTGCTTGCTAAGGCATTGCTAGGCGGTTGCTTTGGTGTTCTGGGTGGTTGCTTGGGCATTGCTAAGGTGTTCTGGGTGGTTTCTAGGCGGTTGCTATGCTGTTCTGGGTGGTTGCAAGGGCGTTGCAAGGCAGTTGCTATGCTGTTCTGGGTCGTTGATTGGTGGTTGCTATGGTGTTCTTGATGGTTGCTAGGGCGGTGCTAAGCGGTTGCTATGGTGTTCTTGGGTGGTTGCTAGCGCATTGCTAGGCAGTTGCTATGGTGTTCTGGGTGGTTGCTAGGGCATTGCTAGGCAGTTTCCATGGTGTTCTGGGTGGTTGCTTGGGAGTTGCTAGGCAATTGCTATGGTTTTCTGGGTGGTTGCCAGGCGGTTGCTATGGTGTTCTGGGAGGTTGCTAGGGCGTTGCTAGGCGGTTGCTGTGGTGTTTTGGGTGGTTGCTAGGCGGTTGCTATGGTGTTTTGGGTGGTTGGTAGGGTGTTGCTGTGGTGTTCTCGGTGGTTACTAGGGCGTTGCTAGGTGATGGCTTTGGTGTTCTGGGTGGTTGCTAGGCAATTGCTATGGTGTTCTGGGTGGTTGCTAGGCAGTTGCTGTGGTGTTCTCGGTGGTTACTGGGGCGTTGCTAGGTGATGGCTATGGTGTTCTGGGTGGTTCTTGGGGCGTTGCTAGGCTGTTGCTTTGGTGTCCTGAGTGGTTGCTAGGCGGTTGCGATGGTGTTCTGGGTGGTTGCTGGGGTGTTGCTAGGCAGTTGCTATGGTGTTCTGGGTGAGTGCAAGGCAGTTGCTATGGTGTTCTGGGTGGTTGCTAAGGCGTTGCTTGGCGGTTGATATGGTGTTCTAGGTGGTTGTTAGGGCATTGCTAGGCAGTTGCTATGGTGTTCTGGGTGGTTGCTAGGCGGTTGCTATTGTGTTCCGGGTGGTTGCTAGGGCGTTGCTAGGCAGTTGCTTTGGTGTCCTGAGTGGTTGCTAGGTGGTTGCTATGGTGTTCTGGGTGGTTGCTAGGGCGTAGCTAGGCAGCTGGTTTGGTGTTCTGGGTGGTTGTTAGGCGGTTGCTATGGTGTTCTGGGTGGTTGCTAGGGTGTTGCAAGGCAGTTGCTATGGTGCTCGGGGAGGTTGCTTAGCGGTTGCTATGGTCTTCTGGGTGGTTGCTAGTGCATTGCTAGGCAGTTGCTATGGTGTTTTGCCTGGTTGCTAGGCGGTTGCTTTGGTGTTCTGAGTGGTAGCTAGGGCGTTACTAGGTGATAGCTATGGTGTTCTTAGTGGTTGCTAGCGCTTTGCTGGGCAGTTGCTTTGGTGTTCTGAGTGGTTGCTAGGCGGTTGCAATGGTGTTCTGGGTGGTTTTTAGGGTGTTGCTAGGCAGTTGCTATGGTGTTCTGGGTGGATGCTAGGCAGTTGTTTTGGTGTTCTGTGTGGTTGGTAGGGCGTTGCTTGGCAGTTTCTATGGTGTTCTGAGTGGTTGCTAGGGCGTTGCTTTGCGGTCTCTTTGGTGTTCTGGGTGGTTGCTAGGGATTTGCTAGGCAGTTGCGATGGTGTTCTGACTGGTTGCTGGGCCGTAGCTATGTCGTTCTTGGTGGTTGATAGAGCGTTGCTAGGCTGTTGCTATGGTGTTCTGAATATTTGCTTGGGTATTGCTAGACAGTTGCTATGTTGTTCTTGTTGTTGCTAGGGCGTTGATGTGTATTGTTTGGGGATCGGGTGAAAACTGGGAGAAGTAGCGAACCGTGCGATTATGAAAGAATTTGGAATAATAACAAAGAAGGAAGAAGGGAAAGAACGAACTAATGAGGGAAGTAAGGAAAGAAGGAATATAGGAAAAAAGAAGGAAATCAAAAGAAGGCAGGAAAGAACAAAGGAAAGAAGGCGAGTATGGATGGAAAGAAACAGAGGAATGAAGGAAAGAAGGATGTAAGGAAGGAAGGAAAGGAAGAAGGGAAGAAGAAGGATTTAAGTAAAGATAGAAGGAAGGAAGGAAGGAAGGAAGTGAGGAAGAAGAAATGAAAAACAGAAGGAAAGAGAGAAGGAAGGAAAGAAAAAGTAAAGAAAGGAAGAGGGAAGGAAAGAGAGGGAAAGCAGAAAGAAGAAAGGAAGAAAGATTAGAAGGATATGAAGGAATGAAAGAAGGCATGATGGAAGGAAAGAAAAACTAAGGGAGGTAGGAAAGAATATTGGAAGGGAGGAAGAATGGGAGGAAGGATGAAAGGCAGGATAGAAGGAAATAAAGTAGGAAAGAACGATAAAGGAAGGAAGGAACGAAGGAAAGAAATAGGAGGGAAAAAGAAAGAAGGAATGACAGAAAATAGAAGGAAGGAAAGCAGTAAGGAAGCTGTAGTCTCAAGAGAGCCAGCCTGAGAAACTGACAGTTACAGCAGGTGGTCGGAACACCTGGCACAAGATTCCATTTGCTTAATGACCCTATTGTGATGTCATAATGCCAATGTTAAGTCTATGGGGGGAAAAATTTATAGTTTTTTATTAAATACTCAAAAAGTATAAAAGTTACAAAGATGAAAAATACATTGCACAGGTGTCCTAAGTGAGACCTACGCAACGCAATTTGAATGAAGTTTCTACGATAAACGGTTGAGGCCGCATTAAGTGTGTTAGAAGAATAATAATAATAATAATAATAACTAGATAATGTAATTCCAGGGAATTACGTGTGCATTGAAAATGCAAAGTGTAGTTGCATAAGGGAGAGTTTGTAACATATCATTGCATTATGATATTGGTAGCTACGTTTTTAGGAGGATAATTATGGTAGTGGTGAGGACTTTTATTTTGAAACAGATGTGGACTGAGGAAACAGTTTGCGGGAGTCATAGTTGATGACAACTGTCATATGGAAATTTTTAATAGTGACATTTTTTAATAGTGAAAAATTGTAGTAAGGACTTATATTTTGAGACAGGATTGGGCAGAAGAAACAGTTGCCGGAAGTCATAGTCGAAAACAATCAGGAGTTGGAATGGCTGAAGGGTTGATAAGTTGAGTAGCTTAAAAAGTTACATTTTTTATTGTAATTTGACATAATGAGGACTGGCTGTAACAGTTGTTAGGCAGTTGCTATGGTATTCTGTGTACTTGTGAGGGTGTTGCTAGGCAGCTGCTATCGTGTTCTGGGTGGTTGCTAGGGCATTGCTAGGCAGTTGCTATGGTGTTCTGGGTGGTTGATAGGGCGTTGCTAGGCGGTTGCTATGGTGTTCTGGGTAGTTGCTAGGCGGTTGCTATGGTGTACTGGGTGGTTGCTCGAGCGTTGCTATGGGGTTCTGGGTGGTTGCTAGGCGGTTGCTATGGCATTCTGGGTGGTTGCTAGGGCTTTGCTAAGCAGTTGCTATGATGTTCTGGGTGGTTGCTAGGGCGTTGCTAGGTGGTTGCTATGGTGTTCTGGGTGGTTGCTAGGGTGTTGCTAGGCAGTTGCTATGCTGTTCTGGGTGGTTGCTAGGCCGTTGCTATGGTGTTCTGGGTGGTTGCTATGGCGTTGCTAGGCAGTTGCTATTGTGTTCTCGGTGGTTGATAGGCCGTTGCTAGGCAGTTGCTATGGTGTTCTGGGTGGTTGTTAGGGTGGTTGCTATGGCGTTCTGGGTGGTTGCTAGGGCATTGCTAAGCAGTTGGTATGGTGTTCTGGGTGGTTGCCACGGCATTGCCAGGCGGTTGCTATGGTGTTCTGGGTGGTTGCTAGGGTGTTGCAAAGCAGTTGCTATGGTGTTCTGGGTGGTTGCTAGGTGGTTGCTATGATGTTCTGGCTGGTTGCTAGGGCATTGCAAGGCGGTTGCTATGGTGTTCTGGGTGGTTGCTCGGGCGTTGCTAGGCGGTTGCTATGGTGTTCTGGGTGGTTGCTAGGGCGTTGCTATGGTGTTCTGGGTGGTTGCTAGGGCGTTGCTAGGCAGTTGCTATGGTGTTCTGGATGGTTGCTAGGTGGTTGCTATGGTGTTCTGGGTGGTTGCTAGGGTGTTGCTATGGTGTTCTGGGTGGTTGTTAGGCAGTTGCTATGGTGTTCTGGGTGGTTGCTAGGCGGTTGCTATGGTGTTCTGGGTGGTAGCAAGGCGGTTGCAATGGTGTTCTGGGTGGGTGCTAGGGCGTTGCTAGGCAGTGGCTATGGTGTTCTGTGTTGTTGCTAGGCGGTTGCTATGGTGTTCTGGGTGGTGGCTGGGGGGTTGCTATGGTGTTCGGGGTGGTTGTTGGGGCGTTGCTAGGCAGTTGCTATGGTGTTCTGATGGTTGCTAGGCGGTTGCTATGGTGTTCTGGGTGGTTGCTAGGGCATTGCTAGGCAGTTGCTATGGTGTTCTGGGTGGTTGCTAGGGCATTGCTATGGTGTTCTGGGCGGTAGCTAGGCGGTTGCTATTGTGTTCTGGGTGGGTGCTAGGCGGTTGCTATGGTGTTCTGGGTGGTTGCTAGGGCGTTGCTAGGCAGTTGCTATGGTGTGCTCGGTGGTTGCTAGGCGGTTGCTATGGTGTTCTGGGAGGTTGCTAGTGCATTGCTAGGCGGTTGCTATGTTGTTCTGGTTGGTTGCTAGGGCCTTGCTAGGCTGTTGCTATGGTGTTGTGGGAGGTTGCTAGGGCATTGCTAGGCTGTTGCTATGGTGTTCTGGGTGGTTGCTAGGGCGTTGCTAGGCGGTTGCTATGGTGTTCTGGGTGGTTGTTAGGCTGTTGCTAGGCAGTTGCTATGGTGTTCTGGGTGGTTGCTAGGCGGTTGCTATGGTGTTCTGGGTGGTTGCTAGGGCGTTGCTAGGCAGTTGCTTTGGTGTTTTGGGTGGTTGCTAGGTGGTTGTTATGGTGTTCTGGGTGGTTGATTGGGCGTTGCTGGGCAGTTGCTATGGTGTTCTGGGTGGTTGCTAGGCGGTTGCTATGGTGTTCTGGGTGGTTGCCCGGGCGTTGCTAGGCAGTTGCTATGGTGTTCTTGGTGGTTGCTAGGCGGTTGTTATAGTGTTCTGGGTGGTTGCTAGGCGGTTGCTATGGTGTTCTGGGTGGTTGCTAGGGCGTTGCTAGGCAGTTGCTATGGTGTTCTGGGTGGTTGCTAGGCGGTTGCTATGGTGTTCTGGGTGGTTGCTAGGGCATTGCTAGGCTGTTGCTATGGTGTTCTGGGTGGTTGCTAGGGCGTTGCTAGGCGGTTGCTATGGTGTTCTGGGTGGTTGCTAGGCTGTTGCTATGGTGCTCTGGGTGGTTGCTAGGGCGTTGCTAGGCAGTTGCTATAGCGTTCTGGGTGGTTGCTAGGGCGTTGCTAGGCAGTTGCTGTGGTGTTCTGGGTGGTTGCTAGGGCGTTGCTAGGCAGTTGCTATGGTGTTCTGGGTGGTTGCTAGGTGGTTGCTATGGTGTTCTGGGTGGTTGCTAGGCGGTTGCTATGGTGTTCTGGGTGGTTGCTAGGGCGTTGCTAGGCAGTTGCTCTGGTGTTCTGGGTGGTTGCTAGGCGGTTGCTATGGTGTTCTGGGTGGTTGCTAGGGCGTTGCTAGGCGGTTGCTATGGTGTTTTGGGTGGTTGCTAGGTGGTTGCTATGGTGTTCTGGGTGGTTGCTAGGGCGTTGCTAGGCAGTTGCTATGGTGTTCTGTGTGGTTGCTAGGTGGTTGCTATGGTGTTCTGGGTGGTTGCTAGGCGATTGCTATTGTGATCTGGGTGGTTGCTAGGGCGTTGCTTGGCAGTTGCTATGGTGTTCTGGCTGGTTGCTAGGCGGGTGCTATGGTGTTCTGGGGGGTTGCTAGGCGGTTGCTATGGTGTTCTGGGTGGTTGCTAGGGCGTTGCTAGGCAGTTGCTATGGTGTTCTGGGTGGTTGCTAGGCGGTTGCTATGGTGTTCTGGGTGGTTACTAGGGCATTGCTAGGCTGTTGCTATGGTGTTCTGGGTGGTTGCTAGGGCGTTGCTAGGCGGTTGCTATGGTGTTCTGGGTGGTTGTTAGGGTACTGCTAGGCAGTTGCTATGGTGTTCAGGGTGGTTGCTAGGCGGTTGCTATGGTGTTCTGGGTGGTTGCTAGGGCGTTGCTAGGCAGTTGCTATGGTGTTCTGGGTGGTTGCTAGGTGGTTGCTATGGTGTTCATGGTGGTTGCTAGGGCGTTGCTAGGCAGTTGCTATAGCGTTCTGGGTGGTTGCTAGGGCGTTGCTAGGCAGTTGCTATGGTGTTCTGGGTGGTTGCTAGGGCGTTGCTAGGCAGTTGCTATGGTGTTCTGGGTGGTTGCTAGGCGGTTGCTATGGTGTTCTGGGTGGTTGCTAGGCGGTTGCTATGGTGTTCTGCGTGGTTGCTAGGGCGTTGCTAGGCAGTTGCTGTGGAGTTCTGGGTGGTTGCTAGGGCGTTGCAAGGCAGTTGCTATGGTGTTCTGGGTGGTTGCTAGGCGGTTGCTATGGTGTCGTGGGTTGTTGCCAGGTGGTTGGTATGTTGTTCTGGGTGGTTGCTAGGCGGTTGCTTTGGTGTTCTGGGTGGTTGCTAGGGCGTTGCTAGGCAGTTGCTATAGTGTTCTGGGTGGTTGCTAGGCAGTTGCTATGGTGTTCTGGGTGGTTGTTAGGGCGTTGCTAGGCAGTTGCTATAGTGTTCTGGGTGGTTGCTAGGCAGTTGCTATGGTGTTTTGGGTGGTTGCTTGGCGGTTGCTATGGTGTTCTGAATAGTTGCTGGGGCGTTGCTCGACAGTTGCTATGTTGTTCTTGTTGTTGCTAGGGCGTTGATGTGTCTTGTTTGGGGATCGAGTGAAAACTGGGAGAAGTAGTGAACCGTACGATTACGAAATTATTTGCAATATTGACAAGGAAGGAAGGAGGGAAAGAAGGAACTAATGAGGGAAGTAAGGAAAGAAGGAATATAGGAAAAAAAGAAGGAAATCAAAGGAAGGGAGAAAAGAACAAAGGAAAGAAGGCGAGGATGGATGGAAAGAAACAGAGGGACGAAGGAAAGAAGGAAGTAAAGAAGGAAGGAAAGGAAGAAGGGAAGAAGAAGGATTTAAGTAAAGATAGAAGGAAGGAAGGAAGTGAGGAAGAAGAAATGAAAAACAGAAGGAAAGAGAGAAGGAAGGAAAGAAAAAGTAAAGAAAGGAAGAGGGAGGGAAAGAGAGGGAAAGCAGAAAGAAGAAAGGAAGAAAGATAAGAAGGATATGAAGGAATGAAAGAAGGCATGATGGAAGGAAAGAAAAACTAAGGAAGGTAGGAAAGAAAATTGGTAGGGAGGAAGAATGGGAGGAAGGATGAAAGGCAGGATAAAAGGAAGTAAAGTAGGAAAGAAGGAACGAATAAAGGAAGGAAGGAACGAAGGAAAGAAATAGGAGGGAAAAAGAAAGAAGGAATGACAGAAAATAGAACGAAGGAAAGCAGCAAGGAAGCTGTAGTCTCAAGAGAGCCAGATTGTAGTCTTACAGCCTGAGAAACTGACAGTTACAGCAGGTGGTCAGAACACCTGGCACAAGATTCCATTTGCTTAATGGCCCTATTGTGATGTCATAATGCCAATGTTAAGTCTATGGGGGGAAAAATGTATAGTTTTTTATTAATAACTCAAAAAGTATAAAAGTTACAAAGATGAAAAATACATTGCACAGGTCTCCTAAGTAAGACCTACGCAACGCAGTTTGAATGAAGTTTCTATGATAAACGGTTGAGGCCGCATTAAGTGTGTTAGAAGAATAATAATAATAATAATAATAACTAGATAATGTAATTCCAGGGAATTACGTGTGCATTGAAAATGCAAAGTGTAGTTGCATAAGGTGGAGTTTGTAACATATCATTGCATTATGATATTGGTAGCTACGTTTTTAGTAGGATAATTATGGTAGTGGTGAGGACTTTTATTTTGAAACAGATGTGGACTGAGGAAACAGTTTGCGGGAGTCATAGTTGATGACAACTGTCATATGGAAATTTTTAATAGTGACATTTTTTAGTAGTGAAGAATTGTAGTAAGGACTTATATTTTGAGACAGGATTGGGCAGAAGAAACAGTTGCCGGAAGTCATAGTCGAAAACAATCAGGAGTTGGAATGGCTGAAAGGTTGATAAGTTGAGTAGCTTAAAAAGTGAAAATTTTTTATTGTAATTTGACATAATGAGGACTGGCTGTAACAGTTGTTAGGCAGTTGCTATGGTGTTCTGTGTACTTGTGAGGGTGTTGCTAGGCAGCTGCTATCGTGTTCTGGGTGGTTGCTAGGGCATTGCTTGGCAGTTGCAATGGTGTTCTGGGTGGTTGCTAGGGCCTTGTTAAGCGGTTGCTATGGTGTTCTGAGTGGTTGATAGGGCGCTGCTAGGCAATTGCTATGGTGTTCTGGGTTGTTGCTAGGCGGTTGCTATGGCATTCTGGGTGGTTGCTAGAGTGTTGCTATGGGGTTCTGGGTGGTTGCTAGGCGGTTGCTGTGGCATTCTGGGTGGTTGCTAGGGCTTTGCTAAGCAGTTGCTATGATGTTCTGGGTGGTTCCTAGGGCGTTGCTGGGTGGTTGCTATGGTGTTCTGGGTGGTTGCTAGGATGTTGCTAGGCAGTTGCTATGGTGTTCTGGGTGGTTGCTAGGGCGTTGCTAGGCAGTTGCTAAGTTGTTCTGGGTGGTTGCTAGGGCGTTGCTAGGCAGTTGCTATGGTGTTCTGGGTGGTTGTTAGGGTGGTTGCTATGGCGTTCTGGGTGGTTGCTAGGGCATTGCTAAGCAGTTGCTATGGTGTTCTCGGTGGTTGCTACGGCGTTGCTAGGCTGTTGCTATGGTGTTCTGGGTGGTTGCTAGGGTGTTGCGAGGCAGTTGCTATGGTGTTCTGGGTGGTTGCTAGGTGGTTGCTATGGTGTTCTGGGTGGTTGCTAGGGTGTTGCTATGGTGTTCTGGGTGGTTGTTAGGCGGTTGCTCTGGTGTTCTGGGTGGTTGCTAGGCGGTTGCTATGGTGTTCTGGGTGGTAGCTACGCGGTTGCTATGGTGTTCTGGGTGGTTGCTAGGTCGTTGCTAGGCAGTTGCTATGGTGTTCTGGGTGGTTGCTAGGCGGTTGCTATGGTGTTCTGGGTGGTTGCTAGGCGGTTGCGATGGTGTTCTGGGTGGTTGCTAGGGCGTTGCTAGGCAGTTGCTATGGTGTTCTGATGGTTGCTAGGCTGTTGCTATGGTGTTCTGGGTGGTTGCTAGGGCGTTGCTAGGCGGTTGCTATGGTGTTCTAGGTGGTTGTTAGGGTGTTGCTAGGCAGTTGCAATGGTGTTCTGGGTGGTTGCTAGGCGGTTGCTATGGTGTTCTGGGTGGTTGCTAGGGTGTGCTTGGCAGTTTCTATGGTGTTTTGGGTGGTTGCTAGGGTGTTGCTATGGTGTTCTGGGTGGTGGCTAGGGCATTGCTAGGCAGTTGCTATGGTGTTCTGGGTGGTTGCTAGGGGGTTGCTTTGGTGTTCTGGGTGGTTGCTAGGGCCTTGCTAGGCGGTTGCTATGGTGTTCGGGGAGGTTGCTAGGGCATTGCTAGGCTGTTGCTATGGTGTTCTGGGTGGTTGCTAGGGTGTTGCTAGGCGGTTGCTATGGTGTTCTGGGTGGTTGTTAGGGTGTTGCTAGGCAGTTGCTATGGTGTTTTGGGTGGTTGGTAGGCGGTTGCTATGGTGTTCTGGGTGGTTGCTAGGGCGTTGCTAGGCAGTTGCTATGGTGTTTTGGGTGGTGGCTAGGTGGTTGCTATGGTGTTCTGGGTGGTTGCTTGGGCGTTGCTAGGCAGTTGCTATGGTGTTCTGGGTGGTTGCTAGGCGGTTGCTATGGTGTTCTGGGTGGTTGCTCGGGCGTTGCTAGGCAGTTGCTGTGGTGTTCTGGGTGGTTGCTAGGCGGTTGCTATGCGGTTGCTATGGTGTTCTGGGTGGTTGCTAGGCAGTTGCTATGGTGTTCTGGGTGGTTGCTAGGCGGTTGCTATGGTGTTCTGGGTGGTTGCTAGGGCGTTGCTAGGCGATTCCTATGGTGTTCTGTGTGGTTGCTAGGGCGTTGCTAGGCAGTTGCTATGGTGTTCTGGGTGGTTGCTAGGCGGTTGCTAAGGTGTTCTTGGTGGTTGCTAGGGCGTTGCTAGGCAGTTGGTATGGAGTTTTGGGTGGTTGCTGGGAGGTTGGTATGGTGTTCTGCGTGGTGGCTAGGTCCTGGCTAGGCGGTTGCTATGGTGTTCTGGGAGGTTGCTAGGGCATTGCTAGGCTGTTGCTATGGTGTTCTGGGTGGTTGGTAGGGCGTTGCTAGGCGGTTGCTATGGTGTTCTGGGTGGTTGTGAGGGTGTTGCTAGGCAGCTGCCATGGTGTTCTGGGTGGTTGCTAGGCGGTTACTATGGTGTTCTGGGTGGTTGCTAGGGCGTTGCTAGGCAGTTGCTATGGTGTTTTGGGTGGTTGCTAGGTGGTTGCTATGGTGTTCTGGGTGGTTGCTTGGGCGTTGCTAGGCAGTTGCTATGGTGTTCTGGGTGGTTGCTAGGCGGTTGCTATGGTGTTCTGGGTGGTTGCTAGGCGGTTGCTATGGTGTTCTGGATTGTTGCTAGGGCGTTGCTAGGCAGTTGCTATGGTGTTCTGGGTGGTTGCTAGGCGGTTGCTAAGGTGTTCTTGGTGGTTGCTAGGGCGTTGCTAGGCAGTTGCTATGGTGTTTTGGGTGGTTGCTGGGCGGTTGCTATGGTGTTCTGGGTGGTTGCTCGGGCGTTGCTAGGCAGTTGCTATGGTGTTCTGGGTTGTTGCTAGGCGGTTGCTATGGTGTTCTGGGTGGTTGCTAGGCGGTTGCTATGGTGTTCTGGGTGTTTGCTAGGGCATTGCTAGGCAGTTGCTGTGGTGTTCTGGGTGGTTGCTAGGCGGTTGCTATGGTGTTCTGGGTGGTTGCTAGGGCGTTGCTAGGCGATTCCTATGGTGTTCTGTGTGGTTGCTAGGGCGTTGCTAGGCAGTTGCTATGGTGTTCTGGGTGGTTGCTAGGGCGTTGCTAGGCAGATGCTATGGTGTTCTAGGTGGTTGCTAGGGCATTGCAAGGCGGTTGCTATGGTGTTCTGGGTGGTTGCTAGGCGGTTGCTATGGTGTTCTGGGTGGTTGCTAGGGCGTTGCTAGGCGATACCTATGGTGTTCTGTGTGGTTGCTAGGGCGTTGCTAGGCAGTTGCTATGGTGTTCTGGGTGGTTTCTTGGGCTTTGCTAGGCAGTTGCTATGGAATTTTGGGTGGTTGCTAGGGCGTTGCTAGGCAGTTGCTATGGTGTTGTGGGTGGTTGCTAGGCGGTTGCTATGGTGTTTTAGGTGGTTGCTAGGGCGTTGCTAGGCAGTTGCTATGGTGTTCGGGGTGGTTGCTAGGGCGTTCTTAGGCAGTTGCTATGGTGTTTTCGGTGGTTGCTAGGCGGTTGCTATGGTGTTTTGGGTGGTTGCTAGGGCGTTGCGAAGCAGTTTCTATGGTGTTCTGGGTGGTTGCAAGGGCGTTGTTAGGCGGTTGATATGGTGTTCTGGGTGGTTGCCTGGGCGTTGCCAGGCAGTTGCTATGGTGTTCTGGAATGCTGCTAGGCGGTTGCTATGGTGTTCTGGGTGGTTGCTAGGGCGTTGCCAGGCAGTTGCTATAGTGTTCTAGGTGGTTGCTAGGCGGTTGCTATGGTGTTCTGGGTGGTTGCTAGGGCGTTGCTAGGCGATTCCTATGGTGTTCTGTGTGGTTGCTAGGGCGTTGCTAGGCAGTTGCTATGGTGTTCTGGGTGGTTGCTAGGCGGTTGCTAAGGTGTTCTGGGTGGTTGCTAGGGCGTTGCTAGGCAGTTGCTATGGTGTTCTGGGTGGTTGCTAGGCGGTTGCTATGGTGTTCTTGGTGGTTGCTAGGGTGTTGCTAGGCGGTTGCTATGGTGTTCTAGGTGGTTGCCTGGGCGGTGCTAAGCAGTTGCTATGGTGTTCTGTGTGGTTGCTAGGGCGTTGCTAGGCAGTTGCTATGGTGTTCTGGGTGGTTGCTAGGCGGTTGCTAAGGTGTTCTTGGTGGTTGCTAGGGCGTTGCTAGGCAGTTGCTATGGTGTTTTGGGTGGTTGCTGGGCGGTTGCTACGGTGTTCTGGGTGGTTGCTAGGGCCTTGCTAGGCGGTTGCTATGGTGTTCTGGGAGGTTGCTAGGGCATTGCTAGGCTGTTGCTATGGTGTTCTGGGTGGTTGCTAGGGCGTTGCTAGGCAGTTGCTATGGTGTTCTGGGTGGTTGCTTGGCGGTTGCTATGGTGTTCTGGGTGGTTGCTAGGTGGTTGCTATGGTGTTCTGGGTGGTTGCTTGGGCGTTGCTAGGCAGTTGCTATGGTGTTCTGGGTGGTTGCTAGGCGGTTGCTATGGTGTTCTGGGTGGTTGCTCGGGCGTTGCTAGGCAGTTGCTATGGTGTTCTGGGTGGTTGCTAGGCGGTTGCTATAGTGTTCTGGGTGGTTGTTAGGCGGTTGCAATGGTGTTCTGGGTGGTTGCTAGGGCGTTGCTAGGCAGTTGCTATGGTGTTCTGGGTGGTTGCTAGGCGGTTGTTATGGTGTTCTGGGTTGTTGCTGGGGCGTTGCTAGGCGATTCCTATGGTGTTCTGTGTGGTTGGTAGGGCGTTGCTAGGCAGTTGCTATGGTGTTCTGGGTGGTTGCTAGGCGGTTGCTAAGGTGTTCATGGTGGTTGCTAGGGCGTTGCTAGGCAGTTGCTATGGTGTTTTGGGTGGTTGCTGGGCGGTTGCTATGGTGTTCTGGGTGGTTGCTAGGGCGTTGCTAGGCAGTTGCTATGGTGTTCTGGGTGGTTGCTAGGCGATTGCTATGGTGTTCTGGTTGGTTGCTAGGGCATTGCTAGGCAGTTGCTATGGTGTTTTGGGTGGTTGCTAGGCGGTTGCTATAGTGTTCTGGGTGGTTGCTAGGGCGTTGCTAGGCAGTTGCTATGGTCTTCTGGGTGGTTGCAAGGCAGTTGCTATGGTGTTCTTGGTGGTTGTGAGGGCGTTGCTAGGCGGTTGCTATGGTGTTCTGGGTGGTTGCTAGGGCGTTGCTAGGCAGTTGCTTTGGTGTTCTGGGTGGTTGCTTGGCGGTTGCCATGGTGTTCTGGGTGGTTGCTAGGGCGTTGCTTGGCAGTTGCTATAGTGTTCTGGGTGGTTGCTAGGCAGTTGCTATGGTGTTTTGGGTGGTTGCTAGGCGGTTGCTATGGTGTTCTGAATATTTGCTTGGGCATTGCTCGACAGTTCCTATGTTGTTCTTGTTGTTGCTAGGGCGTTGATGTGTATTGTTTGGGGATCGAGTGAAAACTGGGAGAAGTAGTGAACTGTAGGATTACGAAATTATTTGGAATATTAACAAGGAAGGAAGGAGGGAAAGAAGGAACTAATGAGGGAAGTAAGGAAAGAAGGAATATAGGAAAAAAAAAGAAGGAAATCAAAGGAAGGCAGGAAAGAACAAAGGAAACTAGGCGATGATGGATGGAAAGAAACAGAGGAATGATGGAAAGAAGGAAGTAAGGAAGGAAGGAAAGGAAGAAGGGAAGAAGAAGGATTTAAGTAAAGATAGAAGGACGGAAGTGAGGAAGAAGAAATGAAAAACAGAAGGAAAGAGAGAAGGAAGGAAAGAAAAAGTAAAGAAAGGAAGAGGGATGGAAAGAGAGGGAAAGCAGAAAGAAGAAAGGAAGAATGATAAGAAGGATATGAAGGAATGAAAGGAGGCATGATGGAAGGAAAGAAAAACTAAGGAAGGTAGGTAAGAAAATTGGTAGGGAGGAAGAATGGGAGGAAGGATGAAAGGCAGGATAGAAGGAAGGAAAGTAGGAAAGAAGGAACGAATAAAGAAAGGAAGGAACTAAGGAAATAAATAGGAGGGAAAAAGAAAGAAGGAATGACAGAAAATAGAAGGAAGGAAAGCAGTAAGGAAGCTGTAGTCTCAAGAGAGCCAGATTGTAGTCCTACAGCCTGAGAAACTGACAGTTACAGCAGGTGGTCAGAACACCTGGCACAAGATTCCATTTGCTTAATAGCCCTATTGTGATGTCATAATGCCAATGTTAAGTCTATGGGGGGAAAAAATTTATAGTTTTTTATTAATAACTCAAAAAGTATAAAAGTTACAAAGATGAAAAATACATTGCACAGGTGTCCTAAGTAAGACCTACGCAACGCAGTTTGAATGAAGTTTCTACGATAAACGGTTGAGGCCGCATTAAGTGTGTTAGAAGAATAATAATAATAATAATAATAATAATAATAATAATAATAATAAGAAGACCAGGATAACAATAGTGAGCATTTTCAATGCACACTAACTAGATAATGTAATTCCAGGGAATTACGTGTGCATTGAAAATGCAAAGTGTAGTTGCATAAGGGAGAGTTTGTAACATATCATTGCATTATGATATTGGTAGCTACGTTTTTAGGAGGATAATTATGGTAGTGGTGAGGACTTTTATTTTGAAACAGATGTGGACTGAGGAAACAGTTTGCGGGAGTCATAGTTGATGACAACTGTCATATGGAAATTTTTAATAGTGACATTTTTTAATAGTGAAAAATTGTAGTAAGGACTTATATTTTGAGACAGGATTGGGCAGAAGAAACAGTTGCCGGAAGTCATAGTCGAAAACAATCAGGAGTTGGAATGGCTGAAGGGTTGATAAGTTGAGTAGCTTAAAAAGTTACATTTTTTATTGTAATTTGACATAATGAGGACTGGCTGTAACAGTTGTTAGGCAGTTGCTATGGTGTTCTGTGTACTTGTGAGGGTGTTGCTAGGCAGCTGCTATCGTGTTCTGGGTGGTTGCTAGGGCATTGCTAGGCAGTTGCTATGGTGTTCTGGGTGGTTGATAGGGCGTTGCTAGGCGGTTGCTATGGTGTTCTGGGTAGTTGCTAGGCGGTTGCTATGGTGTACTGGGTGGTTGCTCGAGCGTTGCTATGGGGTTCTGGGTGGTTGCTAGGCGGTTGCTATGGCATTCTGGGTGGTTGGTAGGGTTTTGCCAAGCAGCTGCTATGATGTTCTGGGTGGTTGCTAGGGCGTTGCTAGGCAGTTGCTATAGTGTTCTGGGTGGTTGCTAGGGCGTTGCTATGGTATTCTGGGTGGTTGCTAGGGCGTTGCTAGGCAGTTGCTATGGTGTTCTGGATGGTTGCTAGGCGGTTGCTATGGTGTTCTGGGTGGTTGCTAGGGTGTTGCTATGGTGTTCTGGGTGGTTGTTAGGCGGTTGCTCTGGTGTTCTGGGTGGTTGCTAGGCGGTTGCTATGGTGTTCTGGGTTGTTGCTAGGCGGTTGCTATGGTGTTCTGGGTGGTTGCTAGGCGGTTGCTATGGTGTTCTGGGTGGTTGCTAGGGCGTTGCTAGGCAGTTGCTATGGTGTTCTGATGGTTGCTAGGCGGTTGCTATGGTGTTCTGGGTGGTTGCTAGGGCGTTGCTAGGCAGTTGCTATGGTGTTCTGGGTGGTTGCTAGGGCGTTGCTATGGTGTTCTGGGTGGAAGCTAGGCGGTTGCTATTGTGTTCTGGGTGGCTGCTAGGCGGTTGCAATGGTGTTCTGGGTGGTTGCTAGGGCGTTGCTAGGCAGTTGCTATGGTGTGCTGGGTGGTTGCTAGGCGGTTGCTATGGTGTTCTGGGAGGTTGCTAGGGCATTGCTAGGCGGTTGCTATGGTGTTCTGGGTGGTTGCTAGGGCCATGCTAGGCGGTTGCTATGGTGTTCTGGGAGGTTGCTAGGGCATTGCTCGGCTGTTGCTATGGTCTTCTGGGTGGTTGCTAGGGCGTTGCTAGGCGGTTGCTATGGTGTTCTGGGTGGTTGCTTGGCGGGTGCTATGGTGTTCTGGGTGGTTGCTAGGGCGTTGCTAGGCAGTTGCTATGGTGTTTTGGGTGGTTGCTAGGTGGTTGCTATGGTGTTCTGGGTGGTTGCTTGGGCGTTGCTAGGCAGTTGCTATGGTGTTCTGGGTGGTTGCTAGGCGGTTGCTATGGTGTTCTGGGTGGGTGCTCGGGCGGTGCTTGGGAGTTGCTATGGTGTTCTTGGTGGTTGCTAGGCGGTTGCGATGGTGTTCTGGGTGGTTGCTGGGCGGTTGCTATGGTGTTGTGGGTGGTTGCTAGGGCGTTGCTAGGCAGTTGCTATGGTGTTCTGGGTGGTTGCTAGGCGGTTGCTATGGTGTTCTGGGTGGTTGCTAGGGCATTGTTGGGCTGCTGCTATGGTGTTCTGGGTGGTTCCTAGGGCGTTGCTAGGCGGTTGCTATGGTGTTCTGGGTGGTTGCTAGGGCGTTGCTAGGCAGTTGCTATGGTGTTCTGGGTGGTTGCTAGGCGGTTGCTATGGTGTTCTGGGTGGTTGCTAGGGCGTTGCTAGGCAGTTGCTATAGCGTTCTGGGTGGTTGCTAGGGCGTTGCTAGGCAGTTGCTGTGGTGTTCTGGGTGGTTGCTAGGGCGTTGCTAGGCGGTTGCTATGGTGTTCTGGGTGGTTGCTAGGCGGTTGCTATGGTGTTCTGGGTGGTTGCTAGGCGGTTGCTATAGTGTTCTGGGTGGTTGCTAGGGCGTTGCTAGGCAGTTGCTATGGTGTTCTGGGTGGTTGCTAGGCGGTTGCTATGGTGTTCTGGGTGGTTGCTAGGGCGGTGCTAGGCAGTTGCTATGGTGTTTTGGGTGGTTGCTAGGTGGTTGCTATGGTTTTCTGGGTGGTTGCTAGGGCGTTGCTAGGGAGTGGCTATGGTGTTCTGGGTGGTTGCTAGGTGGTTGCTATGGTGTTCTGGGTGGTTGCTAGGCAGTTGCTATTGTGTTCTGGGTGGTTGCTAGGGCGTTGCTAGGCAGTTGCTATGGTGTTCCTGGTGGTTGCTAGGCGGGTGCTATGGTGTTCTGGGTGGTTGCTAGGCGGTTGCTTTGGTGTTCTGGGTGGTTGCTAGGGCGTTGCTAGGCAGTTGCTATGGTGTTCTGGGTGGTTGCTAGGCGGTTGCTATGGTGTTTTGGGTGGTTGGTAGGGCTTTGCTAGGCTGTTGCTATGGTGTTCTGGGTGGTTGCTAGGGGGTTGCTGGGCGGTTGCTATGGTGTTCTGGGTGGTTGTTAGGGTGTTGCTAGGCAGTTGCTATGGTGTTCTGGGTGGTTGCTAGGCGGTTGCTATGGTGTTCTGGGTGGTTGCTAGGGCGTGGCTAGGCAGTTGCTATGGTGTTTTGGGTGGTTGCTAGGTGGTTGCTATGGTGTTCTGGGTGGTTGCTAGGGCGTTGCTAGGCAGTTGCTATAGCGTTCTGGGTGGTTGCTAGGGCGTTGCTAGGCAGTTGCTAAGGTGTTCTGGGTGGTTGCTAGGGCGTTGCTAGGCAGTTGCTATGGTGTTCTGGGTGGTTGTTAGGCGGTTGCTATGGTGTTCTGGGTGGTTGCTAGGCGGTTGCTATGGTGTTCTGGGTGGTTGCTAGGGCGTTGCTAGGCAGTTGCTATGGTGTTCTGGGTGGTTGCTAGGCGGTTGCTATGGTGTTCTGGGTGGTTGCTAGGGCGTTGCTAGGCAGTTGCTATAGTGTTCTGGGTGGTTGCTAGGCAGTTGCTATGGTGTTTTGGGTGGTTGCTTGGCGGTTGCTATGGTGTTCTGAATATTTGCTTGGGCATTGCTCGACAGTTGCTATGTTGTTCTTGTTGTTGCTAGGGCGTTGATGTGTCTTGTTTGGGGATCGAGTGAAAACTGGGAGAAGTAGTGAACCGTACGATTACGAAATTATTTGGAATATTAACAAGGAAGGAAGGAGGGAAAGAAGGAACTAATGAGGGAAGTAAGGAAAGAAGGAATATAGGAAAAAAGAAGGAAATCAAAGGAAGGCAGGAAAGAACAAAGGAAAGAAGGCGAGGATGGATGGAAAGAAACAGAGGAATGAAGGAAAGAAGGAAGTAAAGAAGGTAGGAAAGGAAGAAGGGAAGAAGAAGGATTTAAGTAAAGATAGAAGGAAGGAAGGAAGTGAGGAAGAAGAAATGAAAAACGGAAGGAAAGAGAGAAGAAGGAAAGAAAAAGTACAGAAAGGAAGAGGGAGGGAAAGAGAGGGAAAGCAGAAAGAAGAAAGGAAGAAAGATAAGAAGGATATGAAGGAATGAAAGAAGGCATGATGGAAGCAAAGAAAAACTAAGAAAGGTAGGAAAGAAAATTGATAGGGAGGGAGAATGGGAGGAAGGATGAAAAGCACGATAGAAGGAAGTAAAGTAGGAAAGCAGGAACGAATAAAGGAAGGAAGGAACGAAGGAAAGAAATAGGAGGGAAAAAGAAAGAAGGAATGACAGAAAATAGAAGGAAGGAAAGCAGTAAGGAGGCTGTAGTCTCAACAGAGCCAGATTGTAGTCTTACAGCCTGAGAAACTGACAGTTACAGCAGGTGGTCAGAACACCTGGCACAAGATTCCATTTGCTTAATGGCCCTATTGTGATGTCATAATGCCAATGTTAAGTCTGTGGGAGGAAAAAATTTATAGTTTTTTATTAATAACTCAAAAAGTATAAAAGTTACAAAGATGAAAAATACATTGCACAGGTGTCCTAAGTAAGACCTACGCAACGCAGTTTGAATGAAGTTTCTACGATAAACGGTTGAGGCCGCATTAAGTGTGTTAGAAGAATAATAATAATAATAATAATAATAATAATAATAATAAGAAGACCAGGATAACAATAGTGAGCATTTTCAATGCACACTAATAACTAGATAATGTAATTCCAGGGAATTACGTGTGCATTGAAAATGCAAAGTGTAGTTGCATAAGGTGGAGTTTGTAACATATCATTGCATTATGATATTGGTGGCTACGTTTTTAGTAGGATAATTTTGGTTGTGGTGAGGACTTTTATTTTGAAACAGATGTGGACTGAGGAAACAGTTTGCGGGAGACAGAGTTGATGACAACTGTCATATGGAAATTTTTAATAGTGACATTTTTTAATAGTGAAGAATTGTAGTAAGGACTTATATTTAGAGACAGGATTGGGCAGAAGAAACAGTTGCCGGAAGTCATAGTCGAAAACAATCAGGAATTGGAATGGCTGAAAGGTTGATAAGTTGAGTAGCTTAAAAAGTTACATTTTTTTATTGTAATTTCACTTAATGAGGACTGGCTGTAACAGTTGTTAGGCAGTTGCTATGGTGTTCTGTGTACTTGTGAGGGTGTTGCTAGGCAGCTGCTATCGTGTTCTGGGTGGTTGCTAGGGCATTGCTAGGCAGTTGCAATGGTGTTCTGGGTGGTTGCTAGGGCCTTGCTAAGCGGTTGCTATGGTGTTCTGAGTGGTTGAAAGGGCGTTGCTAGGCGATCGCTATGGTGTTCTGGGTGGTTGCTAGGCGGTTGCTATGGCGTTCTGGGTGGTTGCTAGAGCGTTGCGATGGGGTTCTGGCTGGTTGCTAGAGGGTTGCAATGGCATTCTGGGTGGTTGCTAGGGCTTTGCTAAGCAGTTGCTATGATGTTCTGGGTGGTTGCTATGGCGTTGCTAGGTGGTTGCTATGGTGTTCTGGGTGGTTGCTAGGGTGTTGCTAGGCAGTTGCTATGCTGTTCTGGGTGGTTGCTAGGCCGTTGCTATGGTGTTCTGGGTGGTTGCTAGGGCGTTGCTCGGCAGTTGCTTTGGTGTTCTGGGTGGTTGCTAGGGCGTTGCTAGGCAGTTGCTATGGTGTTCTGGGTGGTTGCTAGGGCGTTGCTAGGCAGTTGCTTTGGTGTTCTGGGTGTTTGCAAGGGCGTTGTTAGGCAGTTGCTATGGTGTTCTGGGTGGTTGTTAGGGTGGTTGCTATGGCGTTCTGGGTGGTTGCTAGGGCATTGCTAAGCAGTTGATATGGTGTTCTGGGTTGTTGCTACGGCGTTGCTAGGCGGTTGCTATGGTGTTCTGGGTGATTGTTAGGGTGTTGCTAGGCAGTTGCTATGGTGTTCTGGGTGGTTGCTAGGTGGTTGCTATGGTGTTCTGGGTGGTTGCTAGGGCGTTGCTAGGCGGTTGCTATGGTGTTCTGGGTGGTTGCTAGGGCGTTGCTATGGTGTTCTGGGTGGTTGCTAGGGCGTTGCTAGGCAGTTGCTATGGTGTTCTGGATGGTTGCAAGGCTGTTGCTATGGTGTTCTGGGTGGTTAATAGGGTGTTGCTATGGTGTTCTGGGTGGTTGCTAGGCGGTTGCTTTGGTGTTCTGGGTGGTAGCTAGGCGGTTGCTATGATGTTCTGGGTGGTAGCTAGGTCGTTGCTAGGCAGTTGCTATGGTGTTCTGGGTGGTTGCTAGGCGGTTGCTATGGTGTTGTGGGTGGTTGCTAGGCGGTTGCTATGGTGTTCTGGGTGGTTGCTAGTGCGTTGCTAGGCAGTTGCTATGGTGTTCTGATGGTTGCTAGGCGGTTGGTATGGTGTTCTGGGTGGTTGCTAGGGCGTTGCTAGGCAGTTGCTATGGTGTTCTGGGTGGTAGCTAGGCGGTTGCTATTGTGTTCTGGGTGGTCGCTTGGCGGTTGCTATGGTGTTCTGGGTGGTTGTTAGGGTGTCGCTAGGCAGTTGCTATGGTGTTCTGGGTGGTTGTTAGGCGGTTGCTATGGTGTTCTGGGTGGTAGCTAGGTCGTTGCTAGGCAGTTGCTATGGTGTTCTGGGTGGTTGCTAGGCGGTTGCTATGGTATTTTGGGTGCTTGCTAGGTGGTTGCTATGGTGGTCTGGGTGGGTGCTAGGGCGTTGCTAGGCAGTTGCGATGGTGTTCTGGGTGGTTGCTAGGCGGTTGCTATGGTGTTCTGGGTGCTTGCTCGGGTGTTGCTAGGCAGTTGCTATGGTGTTCTTGCTGGTTGCTAGGCGGTTGCTATGGTGTTCTGGGTGGTTGCTAGGCGGTTGCTATGGTGTTCTGGGTGGTTGCTAGGGCGTTGCTAGGCAGTTGCTATGGTGTTTTGGGTGGTTGCTAGGGCGTTGCTAGGCAGTTGCTGTGGTGTTCTGGGTGGTTGCTAGGCGGTTGCTATGGTGTTCTGGGTGGTTGCTCGCGCGTTGCTAGGCAGTTGCTATGGTATTTTGGGTGGTTGCTACTTGTTGCTATGGTGTTCTGGGTGGTTGCTAGGGCGTTGCTAGGCAGTTGCTATGGTGTTCTGGGTGGTTGCTAGGCGGTTGCTATGGTGTTCTGGGTGGTTGCTCGGGTGTTGCTAGGCAGTTGCTATGGTGTTATGGGTGGTTGCTAGGCGGTTGCTATGGTGTTTTGGGTGGTGGCTTGGCAGTTGCTATGGTGTTCTGGGTGGTTGCTAGGGCGTTGCTAGGCAGTTGCTATGGTGTTCTGGGTGGTTGCTAGGCGGTTGCTATGGTGTTCTGGGTGGTTGCTACGGCGTTGCTAGGCAGTTGCTATGGTGTTCTGGGTGGTTGCTAGGCGGTTGCTAAGGTGTTCTTGGTGGTTGCTAGGGCGTTGCTAGGCAGTTGCTATGGTGTTTTGGGTGGTTGCTGAGCGGTTGCTATGGTGTTCTGCGTGGTTGTTAGGGCGTTGCTAGGCAGTTGCTATGGTGTTCTGGGTGGTTACTAGGCAGTTGCTATGGTGTTCTTGGTGGTGGTTAGGGCGTTGCTAGGCGGTTGCTATGGTGTTCTGGGTGGTTGCTAGGGCGTTGCTAGGCAGTTGCTTTGGTGTTCTGAGTGGTTGCTTGGCGGTTGCTATGGTGTTTTTGGTGGTTGCTAGGGCGTTGCTTGGCAGTTGCTATAGTGTTCTGGGTGGTTGCTAGGCAGTTGCTATGGTGTTTTGGGTGGTTGCTAGGCAGTTGCTATGGTGTTCTGAATATTTGCTTGGGCATTGCTCGACAGTTGCTATGTTGTTCTTGTTGTTGATAGGGCGTTGATGTGTCTTGTTTGGGGATCGAGTGAAAACTGGGAGAAGTAGTGAACCGTACGATTATGAAATTATTTGGAATATTAACAAGGAAGGAAGGAGGGAAAGAAGGAACTCATGAGGGAAGTAAGGAAAGAAGGAATATAGGAAAGAAAGAAGGAAATCAAAGGAAGGCAGGAAAGAACAAAGGAAAGAATGCGAGGATGGATGGAAAGAAACAGAGGAATGAAGGAAAGAAGGGAGTAAAGAAGGAAGGAAAGGAAGAAGGGAAGAAGAAGGATTTAAGTAAAGATAGAGGGAAGGAAGGAAGGAAGGAAGTGAGGAAGAAGAAATGAAAAACAGAAGGGAAGAGAGAAGGAAGGAAAGAAAAAGTAAAGAAAGGAAGAGGGAAGGAAAGGGAGGGAAAGCAGAAAGAAGAAAGGAAGAAAGGAAAGAAGGATATGAAGAAAAGAAACAAGGCATGATGGAAGGGAAGAAAAACTAAGGAAGGTAGGAAAGAAAATTGGTAGGTAGAAAGAATGGGAGGAAGGATGAAAGACAGGATAGAAGGAAGTAAAGTAGGAAAGAAGGAACGAATAAAGGAAGGAAGGAACGAAGGAAAGAAATAGGAGGGAAAAAGAAAGAAGGAATGACAGAAAATAGAAGGAAGGAAAGCAGTAAGGAAGCTGTAGTCTCAACAGAGCCAGATTGTAGTCTTACAGCCCGAGAAACTGACAGTTACAGCAGGTGGTCAGAACACCTGGCACAAGATTCCATTTGCTTAATGGCCCTATTGTGATGTCATAATGCCAATGTTAAGTCTATGGGGGGAAAAAATTTATAGTTTTTTATTAATAACTCAAAAAGTATAAAAGTTACAAAGATGAAAAATACATTGCACAGGTGTCCTAAGTAAGACCTACGCAACGCAGTTTGAATGAAGTTTCTACGATAAACGGTTGAGGCCGCATTAAGTGTGTTAGAAGAATAATAATAATAATAATAATAATAATAAGAAGAAGACCAGGATAACAATAGTGAGCATTTTCAATGCACACTAATAATAAGAAGACCAGGATAACAATAGTGAGCATTTTCAATGCACACTAATAATAATAAGAAGAAGACCAGGATAACAATAGTGAGCATTTTCAATGCACACTAACTAGATAATGTAATTCCAGGGAATTACGTGTGCATTGAAAATGCAAAGTGTAGTCGCATAAGGTGGAGTTTGTTACAAATCATTGCATTTTGATTTTAGTAGCTTGGTTTTAACTAGGATAATTATGGTAGTGGTGAGGACATTTATTTTGAAACAGATGTGGACTAAGGAAACAGTTTGCGGGACTCATAGTTGATGACAGCTGTCAGATGGAAATTTTGAATAGTGAAATTTTTTAATGGTGAAGAATTGTAGTGAGGACTTTTATTTTGAGACAGGTTGGCGGAAGTCATAGTCGATAAAAATCAAGAGTTGGAATGGCTGAACAGTTGATAAGTTGAGTAGCTTAAAAAGTTACATTATTCTATTGGAATTTGCCATAATGAGGACTGGCTGAAACTGTTGCTAGGCAGTTGCTATGGTGTTCGTGTACTTGTGAGGGTGTTTCTAAGCAGCTGCTATGGTCTTCTGGGTGGTTGCTAGGGCATTGCTAGGCAGTTGCTATGGTGTTCTGGGTGGTTGCTAGGCGGTTGCTATGGTGTTCTGGGTGGTTGGTAGGGCGTATCTAGGCAGTTGCTATGGTGTTCTGGGTGGTTGCTAGGGCATTGTTAGGCAGTTCCTATGGTGTTCTGAGTGGTTGCTACGGCCTTGCTTGGCAGTTGCTATGGTGTTCTGGGTGGTTGCTAGGCGGTTGCTATGGTGTTCTTGGTGGTTGCTAGGGCGTTGCGAGGCGGTTGCTATGGTGTTCTGGGTGGTGGCTTGGGCGTTGCTAGGCAGTTGCTATGGTGTTCTGGGTGGTGGCTAGGCGGTTGCTATGGTGTTTTGGGTTGTTGTCAGGGCGTTGCTAGGTGGTTGCTATGGTGTTCTGGGTGGTTGCTAGGGCGTTGCTAGGCAGTTGCTATGGTCATCTGGGTGGTTGCTAGGTGGTTGCTACGGTGTTCTGGGTGGTTGTTAAGGCGTTGCTAGGCAGTTGCTCTGGTGTTCTGGGTGGTTGCTATGGTGTTCTGGGTTGTTGGTAGGGCATTGCTAGGCAGTTGCTATGGTGTGCTGGGTGGTTGCTAGGCGGTTGCTATGGTGTTCTGGGAGGTTGCTAGGGCATTGCTAGGCGGTTGCTATGGTGTTCTGGATGGTTGCTAGGGCGTTGCTAAGCGGTAGCTATGGTGTTCTGGGTGGTTGTTAAAGCGTTGCTAGGCAGTTGCTATGGTGTTCTGGGTGGTTGCTAGGCGGTTGCTATGGTGTTCTTGGTGGTTGCTAGGGCGTTGCTAGGCAGTTGCTAAGGTGTTTTGGGTGGTGGCTAGGCGGTTGCTATGGTGTTCTGGGTGGTTGCTAGGGCGTTGCTAGGCAGTTGCTATGGTGTTCTGGGTGGTTGCTAGGCAGTTGCTATGGTGTTCTGGGTGGTTGCTAGGCGGTTGCTATGATGTTCTGGGTGGTTGCTAGGCAGTTGCTATGGTGTTCTGGGTGGTTGCAAGGGTGTTGCAAGGCAGTTGCTATGGTGTTCTGGGTGGTTGCTAGGCGGTTGCTATGGTGTTCTGGGTGGTTGCTCGGGCGTTGCTAGGCAGTTGCTATGGTGTTCTGGGTGGTTGCTAGTCGGTTGCTATGGTGTTCTGGGTGGTTGCTAGGGTATTGCTAGATGGTTGCTATGGTGTTCCTGGTGGTTGCTAGGGCGTTGCTAGGCAGTTGCTTTGGTGTCCTGAGTGGTTGCTAAGCGGTTGATATGGTGTTCTGGGTGGTTGCTAGGGCGTTGCTAGGCGGTTGCTATGGTGTTCTGGGTGGTTGCTAGGGCATTGCTAGGCAGTTGCTATGGTGTTCTGGGTGGTTGATAGGCGGTTGCTATGGTGTTCTGGGTGGTTGCTGGGGTATTGCTAGATGGTTGCTATGGTGTTCCTGGTGGTTGCTTGTGCCTTGTGCTGTGTGAACCTTGTGCTGGACTTCCGGTTTGAGTGAACGCTGGCGTGAATGTCTGCCGCTGCTCTCCGGCTCTACTTCGTAATGTTTGTCGTGTCCTTCTAATAATCGTATTTTTCCTTCTCGCGGATTATATACGCTTATTTACCGAAAACTGCAACTGAATCGGCATCGGACTGTGACTCTGGACTGCACTCACCTGGATGCGTTGTTCCGATTTTGGTCCGAATATCTCCCACCGGCCTAACCCGAGCCTTTGCTGCTCCAGATGCCTGAACTAACCTGGCTACTTGCATGTAAGTTTCCGCTTTCTTGCTGTGGTCAGTATACTGCGTTTTGTTTTGAGATGGTAGTTTTCCAACTGCTTCTCTAAATTTAACGCTGGTTTCTGGGTGCCATTACTGGCTGCTAGCTGGCTAACGTGGTTTTACTTCCAACTTGGCCGTGTGAGAGCTTATTTTACGGACGGAAGGTATTGAATTATTTACGCGACAAGGGAAAGTAGGCCAATGCCTTATTCGCTTCGTCCGCTCCTGATATTTTGTGCATATAAAAGGGACCTGTGGAACATCTGGCACGGTATATTGTGTCTCTCATTGGGTCTGCTTTCGCTGCTCACTATGGGTTACTCGTATTCTACATCGGACCTCCTACACCTGAACTTCTCGTCTCGTCTTCCGTCCAGGACTTATAAACTTTGCGTTGCTCTTGGAATTGCTCGCCGCCCACCCTATGTACATCACGGCGCTCGGCACAGTCTCTGCACGCCTGTCGGCATCAACACTGACGGCTTCATTCCTGTCATCCGTCCCCTCTCGTCCTCACGATGCACCGCAAGACGGCGAGTCAAAAATAACGGCGTGAATCATCTAAATCTTCGCGAGTTGGAATACCGGCGAAATCCATCCGCATCTCCCTCACCTACGGTCTCCGCAAAAATGGCATTGATAAATGCGCGATCGGTGTCAAATAAGTCATTTATCTTGAACGACTTTTTTATTTCACAGAGTTTAGACTTTCTATTTGTAACCGGAACTTGGCTGACCGTCGGCGACTCCAGCCCTCTGTGTGAACTCTCTCCTCCTAATTGTGGCTTTTTTAATTCCCCAAGGGCTAGCGGGAAAGGTGGAGGCTTGGCCACAGTTTTCAAAAGGCAGTACAAATGCAGGCAGCTGTCAGTCGATCAGTTCTCTAGTTTTGAAGCGCAAGTGATTGCAGTTGATTTAACAAGCCCTTTACTTGTTGCTTTAGTTTATAGACCACCCAAATTCAATAAGAATTTTATCCAAGAATTCTCTGATTTCCTTTCTTTCATTGTACCTTGTTATGATAAGGTTTTAATCATGGGGGATTTTAACATTCACGTTTGCTGTAAATCAAAGCCTCTGGTGAAAGACTTTTTGAATCTTGTTGAATCTTTTAATTTAACACAATCTGTATTGGTCCCTATGCATGAACATGGCCATACTCTTGATCTGGTGTTCTCATTAGGTTTTCCTGTTGACAATGTTATGGTTGTTGATGCTGCTATTTCTGATCACAAACCTGTTCTGTTTGACTCCATCTTATCTTGCTCTGTTCTGCACGTTTCCAGCTGTTTTTATCTCACTCGCTCCATCAATTCTTCTACGGCTAAGCTCTTTTCCGATATGTACCTTGATATACATGATGACCATAAAATTACTACCTCTCCCTGTACTACCTCCGATGAGCTTGCTGGCCAGTTTAACACATTATGTGCTAATATTCTGACTAAGGTTGCTCCTCTGAAACCTAGGAAACCTTAACCTCAAACTCAGCCTTGGCTAAACAGCAGTACTCACGCACTCAGGCAGGAGTGCAGAAAACTAGAACGCAAATGGAAAAAAGACAAGCTTCAAGTTTCCTACCAAATTTTAATTAACAGTTTAAAATCATACCAGTGTGCTGTTAAAGCAGCTAAAATTAGCTATTTATCGGATATTATTTCTAGGAACTCACATAGGCCAAAAGTGCTGTTTAGTACACTAAATAAACTCACCAATCCCTCTTCACCTATTTTTGCGGATGCAACTTCCAACACTTGCAATGTCTTTTTAAAGTTTTTCACAGACAAGATCCATCAAATACGTTCTCAGATCTCTCCCTCTGGTGATGACCCATCTGCACTAACTGCCCCATCCTGCTCTTTCAGCCAGTTCCAGCCCATCTCTCTTTCTCAGCTCAGTGACATCATTTTAAACATGCATCCCACGAACTGCACTCTGGATATCTTGCCTTCTCGTCTTCTCAAAGAGCTACTACCTATCATTGGGCCAAGCATTATGGCTATAATAAACACTAGTCTGCAGCATGGGTCAGTTCCGCTCAGTTTCAAACAAGCTGTGGTCCAGCCGCTCTTGAAAAAACCTAATCTCGACACCACAGTTCTAAATAATTTTAGACCTGTATCTAAGTTGTCATTCCTGTCAAAAATTTTGGAGAAGGTTGTCTTTTACCAGCTTTCTTCATATCTTAATCAACATGAAATCACTGACAAGTTTCAGTCTGGTTTCAGGTCTTTTCACAGTCCTGAGTCAGCACTTTTGAAAGTGTCTAATGATCTGTTATTATCTCTCGATTCAGGGTCCTGTGTTGTGCTCGTATTACTGGACCTCTCTGCGGCCTTTGATACCATCGACCATGGCATTTTGTTGGACCGCCTTAAATTTAGTGTTGGTATTCAGGGCAATGCACATGATTGGTTTGGATCATATTTAAAGGACCGGTCATTTTCTGTTCAAATAGGAAATCTGTCCTCGTCCTCAGCTGCAATCACCTGTGGTGTTCCTCAAGGGTCCATTTTAGGCCCCCTCCTGTTTTCCCTTTATATGCTCCCACTGGGCTCTGTTTTCCAGAAACACAAGGTTTCGTACCATTGTTACGCTGATGATACTCAGCTGTACCTTTCCCTAAGACCTGATAAAACCTCCTGCTTGCAGCCCTTAGTCAATTGTTTAAATGATGTCAAAACTTGGATGAACAACAATTTTCTTCAATTAAATGAGGGAAAAACAGAAGTTATTATTTTTGGGCCCCCTGGCTTGTCTGAAATCGCTAAAGGAAAACTTGGTCCCCTCTCTGTCAACACACACTCTGTAATAAAAAATCTCGGTGTCTTCTTTGATTCTTCTCTCAATTTTGAAAATCAAATTAGTGCAGTGGTTAAGAGCAGCTTTTTTCAACTCCGACGTATTTCTAAATTAAAAACTCTGCTCTCCCAAGCAGACCTGGAGACTGTTATCCATGCTTTTATCACATGTCGGTTGGATTATTGTAATTCTCTATACTTGGGTATCTCACAGTCCTGCCTCTCCCGACTTCAGTTAGTTCAGAACGCTGCAGCTCGCCTCTTAACTGGGTCAAGAAAGAGGGACCACATCTCCCCTGTCTAGGCAGCCCTGCATTGGCTACCAGTTAAATTTCGTGTTGATTTCAAAGTTTTATTATTTGTTTTTAAAGCTCTCCATGGCTTGGCTCCAGGGTATATATCAGATCTTGTCTCGCCCTACTCCACTGCACGGTCCCTAAGATCATCCAATAAACTGCTCTTGTCGGTTCCTCGCTCAAACCTGAAAACCAAAGGTGACCGCGCCTTTTCCGTCGCGGCTCCTCAACTGTGGAATAAACTACCTCTAGACATCAGGTCCTCACCTTCTCTTGCCATTTTTAAATCGCGTCTGAAAACTTATTTTTATTCTCTTTCTTTTTAATCCGCTTGTTTATCTGTCTTTGTCATGTCAAGTTTTTTTTTTTTTTTTTGTGTACCATTTTCCTGTTGCAGTTCTATGCTTGTCTTTTGACTGTCCCATTAATTGTGTGCATTTTTATCTTTATTTATTAATTTATCTGCTTCTGTCTGTTTTATATGTGTATTTTTTTATGTTGACTTCATTTAACTGTTTATTGATTTTATAATTGTTTTAGTTTTCCCATTTTTTTCTTTTTTTTTTTGCCAATTGCCACTGTACAGCACTTTGGTTCAACTCTGTTGTTTTAAATGTGCTTTATAAATAAACTAGACTTGACTTGACTTGACTTGCGAGGGCGTTGCTTGGCAGTTGCTTTGGTGTCCTGAGTGGTTGCTAAGCGGTTGATATGGTGTTCTGGGTGGTTGCTAGGGCGTTGCTAGGCGGTTGCTATGGTGTTCTGGGTGGTTGTTACGGCGTTGCTAGGCGGTTGCTATGGTGTTCTGGGTGGTTGCTAGGGCTTTGCTAGTTGCTATGGTGTTCTGGGTGTTTGCTAGGGCGTTGCTAGGCGGTTGCTATGGTGTTCTGGGTAATTGCTAGGGCGTTGCGAGGCGGTTGCTATTGTGTTCTGGGAGGTTGCGAGGGCATTGCTAGGCAGTTGCTATGGTGTGCTGGGTGGTTGCTTGGCGGTTGCTATGGTGTTCTGGGAGGTCGCCATGGCATTGCTAGGCAGTTGCTATGGTGTTTTTGGTGGTTGCTAGGCGGTTGCTATGGTGTTCTGGGTGGTTGCTAGAGCATTGCAAGGCAGGTGCGATGGTGTTCTGGGTGGTTGCTAGGCGGTTGCTATGGTGTTCTGGGTGGTTGCTAGGGCGTTGCTACGCGGTAGCAATGGTGTTCAGGGTGGTTGTTAGGGCGTTGCTAGGCAGTTGCTATGGTGTTCTGGGTGGTTGCTAGGCGGTTGCTATGGTGTTTTGGGTGGTTGCTAGGGCGTTGCTAGGCAGCTGCTATGGTGTTTTAGGTGGTTGCGAGGCGGTTGCTATGGTGTTCTGGGTGGTTGCTAAGGCGTTGCTAGGCAGTTGCTATGGTGTTCTGGGTGGTTGCTAGGCGGTTGCTATGGTGTTCTGGGTGGTTGCTAGGCGGTTGCTATGGTGTTCTGGGTGGTTGCTAGGCGGTTGCTATGGTGTTCTGGGTGGTTGCTAGGGTGTTGCTAGGCAGTTGCTATGGTGTTTTGGGTGGTTGCTAGGCGGTTGCTATGGTGTTCTGGGTGGTTGCTAGGGCATTGCAAGGCAGTTGCTATGGTGTTCTGGGTGGTTGCTAGGCGGTTGCTATGGTGTTCTGGGTGGTTGCTAGGCGGTTGCTATGGTGTTCTGGGTGGTTGCTCGGGCGTTGCTAGGCAGTTGCTATGGTGTTCTGGGTGGTTGCTAGGCGGTTGCTATGGTGTTCTGGGTGGTTGCTAGGGTATTGCTAGATGGCTGCTATGGTGTTCCTGGTGGTTGCTAGGGCGTTGCTAGGCAGTTGCTTAGGTGTCCTGAGTGGTTGCTAAGCGGTTGATATGGTGTTCTGGGTGGTTGCTAGGGCGTTGCTAGGCGGTTGCTATGGTGTTCTGGGTGGTTGTTACGGCGTTGCTAGGCGGTTGCTATGGTGTTCTGGGTGGTTGCTAGGGCTTTGCTAGGCAGTTGCTATGGTGTTCTGGGTGTTTGCTAGGGCGTTGCTAGGCGGTTGCTATGGTGTTTTGGGTAATTGCTAGGGCGTTGGTAGGCGGTTGCTATTGTGTTCTGGGTGGTTGCTCGGGCATTGCTAGGCAGTTGCTATGGTGTGCTGGGTGGTTGCTTGGCGGTTACTATAATGTTCTGGGAGGTTGCCATGGCATTGCTAGGCAGTTGCTATGGTGTTTTTGGTGGTTGCTAGGCGGTTGCTTTGGTGTTCTGGGTGGTTGCTAGGGCGTTGCAAGGCAGGTGCTATGGTGTTCTGGGTGGTTGCTAGGCGGTTGCTATGGTGTTCTGGGTGGTTGATAGGGCGTTGCTACGCGGTAGCTATGGTGTTCTGGGTGGTTGCTAGGGCGTTGCTAGGCAGTTGCTATGGTGTTTTAGGTGGTTGCTAGGCGGTTGCTATGGTGTTCTGGGTGGTTGCTAAGGCGTTGCTAGGCAGTTGCTATGGTGTTCTGGGTGGTTGCTAGGCGGTTGCTATGGTGTTCTGGGTGGTTGCTAGGCGGTTGCTCTGGTGTTCTGGGTGGTTGCTAGGCGGTTGCTATGGTGTTCTGGGTGGTTGCTAGGGTGTTGCTAGGCAGTTGCTATGGTGTTTTGGGTGGTTGCTAGGCGGTTGCTATGGTGTTTTGGGTGGTTGCTAGGGCGTTGCTAGGCAGTTGCTATGGTGTTTTGGGTGGTTGCTAGGCGGTTGCTATGGTGTTCTGGGTGGTTGCTAAGGCGTTGCTAGGCAGTTGCTATGGTGTTCTGGGTGGTTGCTAGGCGGTTGCTATGGTGTTCTGGGTGGTTGCGAGACGGTTGCTATGGTGTTTTGGGTGGTTGCTAGGGTGTTGCTAGGCAGTTGCTATGGTATTTTTGGTGGTTGCTAGGCGGTTGCTATGGTGTTCTGGGTGGTTGCTAGGGCGTTGCTAGGCAGTTGCTATGGTGTTCTGGGTGGTTGCTCGGCGGTTGCTATGGTGTTCTGGGTGGTTGCTAGGGCGTTGCTAGGCAGTTGCTATGGTGTTCTGGGTGGTTGCTAGGCGGTTGCTATGGTGTTCTGGGTGGTTGCTAGGCGGTTGCTATGGTGTTTTGGGTGGTTGCTAGGGTGTTGCTAGGCAGTTGCTATGGTATTTTTGGTGGTTGCTAGGCGGTTGCTATGGTGTTTTTGGTGGTTGCTAGGGCGTTGCTAGGCAGTTGCTATGGTGTTCTGGGTGGTTGCTAGGCGGTTGCTATGGTGTTCTGGGTGGTTGCTAGGGTATTGCTAGACGGTTGCTACTGTGTTTCTGGTGGTTGCTAGGGCGTTGTTACGCAGTTCCTATGGTGTTCTGAGTGGTTGCTACGGCCTTGCTAGGCAGTTGCTATGGTGTTCTGGGTGGTTGCTAGGCGGTTGCTATGGTGTTCTTGGTGGTTGCTAGGGCGTTGCGAGGCGGTTGCTATGGTGTTCTGGGTGGGGGCTTGGTCGTTGCTAGGCAGTTGCTATGGTGTTCTGGGTGGTTGCTAGGCGGTTGCTATGGTGTTCTGGGTGGTTGCAAGGGCGCTGCTAGACAGTTGCTACGTTGTTCTGGGTGGTTGCTAGGGCATTGCTAGGCAGTTGCTTTGGTGTCCTGAGTGGTTGCTTGGGGGTTGCTATGGTGTTCTGGGTGGTTGCTAGGGTGTTGCTAGGCAGTTGCTATGGTGTTCTAGGTGGTGGCTAGACGGTTGCTATGGTGTTCTGGGTGGTTGCTAGGGCGTTGCAAGGCAGTTGCTATGGTGTTCTGGGTGGTTGCTAGGCGGTTGCTTTGGTGTTCTGGGTGGTTGCTAGGGCGTTGCTAGGCAGTTGCTATGGTGTTCTGGGTGGTTGCCAGGCGGTTGCTATGGTGTTCTGGGTGGTTGCTAGGGTATTGCTAGATGGTTGCTATGGTGTTCCTGGTGGTTGCCAGGGCGTTGCTAGGCAGTTGCTATGGTGTCCTGAGTGGTTGCTAAGCGGTTGATATGGTGTTCTGGGTGGTTGCAAGGGCGTTGCTAGGCGGTTGCTATGGTGTTCTGGGTGGTTGTTACGGCGTTGCTAGGCTGTTGCTATGGTGTTCTGGGTGGTTGCTAGGGCTTTGCTAGGCGGTTGCTATGGTGTTCTGGGTAATTGCTAGGGCGTTGCTAGGCTGTTGCTATTGTGTTCTGGGTGGTTGCGAGGGCGTTGCTAGGCGGTTGCTATGGTGTTCTGGGTAATTGCTAGGGCGTTGCTAGGCTGTTGCTATTGTGTTCTGGGTGTTTGCTAGGGCGTTGCTAGGCGGTTGCTATGGTGTTCTGGGTAATTGCTAGGGCGTTGCTAGGCTGTTGCTATTGTGTTCTGGGTGGTTGCGAGGGCATTGCTAGGCAGTTGCTATGGTGTGCTGGGTGGTTGCTTGGCGGTTGCGATGGTGTTCTGGGAGATTGCCATGGCATTGCTAGGCAGTTGCTATGGTGTTTTTGGTGGTTGCTAGGCGGTTGCTATGGTGTTCTGGGTGGTTGCTAGGGCGTTGCAAGGCAGGCGCTATGGTGTTCTGGGTGGTTGCTAGGCGGTTGCTATGGTGTTCTGGGTGGTTGCTAGGGCGTTGCTACGCGGTAGCAATGGTGTTCTGGGTGGTTGTTAGCGCGTTGGTCGGCAGTTGCTATGGTGTTCTGGGTGGTTGCTAGGGCGTTGCTAGGCAGTTGCTATGGTGTTCTGGGTGGTTGCTAAGGCGTTGCTAGGCAGTTGCTATGGTGTTCTGGGTGGTTGCTAATCGGTTGCTATGGTGTTCTGGGTGGTTGCTAGGCGGTTGCTATGGTGTTCTGGGTGGTTGCTAGGGCGTTGCTAGGCAGTTGCTATGGTGTTCTGGGTGGTTGCTGGGCAGTTGCTATGGTGTTCTGGGTGGTTGCTAGGGCGTTGCTAGGCAGTTGCTATGGTGTTCTGGGTGGTTGCTAGGCGGTTGCTATGCTGTTCTGGGTGGTTGCTAGGCGGTTGCTATGGTGTTCTTGGTGGTTGCTAGGGCGTTGCTAGGCAGTTGCTATGGTGTTTTGGGTGGTCGCTAGGCGGTTGCTATGGTGTTCTGGGTGGTTGCTAGGGCGTTGCTAGGCAGTTGCTATGGTGTTCTGGGTGGTTGCAAGGGTGTTGCTAGGCAGTTGCTATGGTGTTTTGGGTGGTTGCTAGGCGGTTGCTATGGTGTTCTGAGTGGTTGCTAGGGCGTTTCAAGGCAGTTGCTATGGTGTTCTGGGTGGTTGCTAGGCGGTTGCTATGGTGTTCTGGGTGGTTGCTAGGGCATGGCTAGGCAGTTGCTATGGTGTTCTGGGTGGTTGCTAGGCGGTTGCTATGGTGTTCTGGGTGGTGGCTAGGGTATTGCTAGATGGTTGCAATGGTGTTCCTGGTGGTTGCTAGGGCGTTGCTAGGTAGTTGCTTTGGTGTCCTGAGTGGTTGCTAAGCAGTTGATATGGTGTTCTGGGTGGTTGCCAGGGCGTTGCTAGGCGGTTGCTTTGGTGTTCTGGGTGGTTGCTAGGGCTTTGCTAGGCAGTTGCTATGGTGTTCTGGGTATTTGCTAAGGCGTTGCTAGGCGGTTGCTATGGTGTTCTGGGTAATTGCTAGGGCATTGCTAGGCGGTTGCTATTGTGTTCTGGGTGGTTGCGAGGGCATTGCTAGGCAGTTGCTATGGTGTGCTGGGTGGTTGCTTGGCGGTTGCTATGGTGTTCTGGGAGGTTGCCATGGCATTGCTAGGCAGCTGCTATGGTGTTTTTTGTGGTTGCTAGGCGGTTGCTATGGTGTTCTGGGTGGTTGCTAGGCAGTTGCTATGGTGTTCTGGGTGGTTGCTAGGGCGTTGCTACGTGGTAGCAATGGTGTTCTGGGTGGTTGCTAGGCGGTTGCTATGGTGTTCTGGGTGGTTGCTAGGCAGTTGCTTTGGTGTTCTTGGTGGTTGCTAGGCGGTTGCTATGGTGTTCGGGGTGGTTGCTAGGCGGTTGCTATGGTGTTCTGGGTGGTTGCTAGGGCGTTGCTAGGCAGTTGCAATGGTGTTCTGGGTGGTTGCTAGGCGGTTGCTATGGTGTTCTGGGTGGTTGCTAGGGCATTGCTAGGCTGTTGCTATGGTGTTCTGGGTGGTTGCTAGGGCGTTGCTAGGCGGTTGCTATGGTGTTCTGGGTGGTTGCTAGGGCGTTGCTAGGCAGTTGCTATGGTGTTCTGGGTGGTTGCTAGGCGGTTGCTATGGTGTTCTGGGTGGTTGCTAGGGCGTTGCTAGGCAGTTGCTATAGCGTTCTGGGTGGTTGCTAGGGCATTGCTAGGCAGTTGCTGTGGTGTTCTGGGTGGTTGCTAGGGCGTTGCTAGGCAGTTGCTATGGTGTTCTGGGTGGTTGCTAGGCGGTTGCTATGGTGTTCTGGGTGGTTGCTAGGCGGTTGCTATGGTGTTCTGGATGGTTGCTAGGGCGTTGCAAGGCAGTTGCTATGGTGTTCTGGGTGGTTGCTAGGCGGTTGCTATGGTGTTCTGGGTGGTTGCTAGGGCGTTGCAAGGCAGTTGCTATGGTGTTTTGGGTGGTTGCTAGGTGGTTGCTATGGTGTTCTGGGTGGTTGCTAGGGTGTTGCAAGGCAGATGCTATGGTGTTCTGGGTGGTTGCTAGGTGGTTGCTATGATGTTCTGGCTGGTTGCTAGGGCGTTGCTAGGCGGTTGCTATGGTGTTCTGGGTGGTTGCTAGGGCGTTGCTAGGCGGTTGCTATGGTGTTCTGGGTGGTTGCTAGGGCGTTGCTAGGCAGTTGCTATGGTGTTCTGGATGGTTGCTAGGCGGTTGCTATGGTGTTCTGGGTGGTTGCTAGGGTGTTGCTATGGTGTTCTGGGTGGTTGTTTGGCGGTTGCTCTGGTGTTCTGGGTGGTTGCTAGGCGGTTGCTATGGTGTTCTGGGTGGTAGCAAGGCGGTTGCAATGGTGTTCTGGGTGGTTGCTAGAGCATTGCTAGGCAGTTGCTATGGTGTTCTGTGTTGTTGCTAGGCGGTTGCTATGGTGTTCTGGGTGGTTGCTAGGCGGTTGCTATGGTGTTCTGGGTGGTTGCTAGGGCGTTGCTAGGCAGTTGCTATGGTGTTCTGATGGTTGCTAGGCGGTTGCTATGGTGTTCTGGGTGGTTGCTAGGGCGTTGCTCGGCAGTTGCTATGGTGTTCTGGGTGGTTGCTAGGGCATTGCTATGGTGTTCTGGGTGGTAGCTAGGCGGTTGCTATTGTGTTCTGGGTGGTTGCTAGGCGGTTGCTATGGTGTTCTGGGTGGTTGCTAGGGCATTGCTAGGCAGTTGCTATGGTGTGCTGGGTGGTTGCTAGGCGGTTAATATGGTGTTCTGGGAGGTTGCTAGGGCATTGCTAGGCGGTTGCTATGGTGTTCTGGGTGGTTGCTAGGGCCTTGCTAGGCGGTTGCTATGGTGTACTGGGAGGTTGCTAGGGCATTGCTAGGCTGTTGCTATGGTGTTCTGGGTGGTTGCTAGGGCGTTGCTAGGCGGTTGCTATGGTGTTCTGGGTGGTTGTTAGGGTGTTGCTCGGCAGTTGCTATGGTGTTCTGGGTGGTTGCTAGGCAGTTGCTATGGTGTTCTGGGTGGTTGCTAGGCGGTTGCTATGGTGTTCTGGGTGCTAGGGCGTTGCTAGGCAGTTGCTATGGTGTTTTGGGTGGTTGCTAGGTGGTTGCTATGGTGTTCTGGGTGGTTGCTAGGCGGTTGCTATGGTGTTCTGGGTGGTTGCTAGGGCGGTGCTAGGCAGGTGCTATGGTGTGTTGGGTGGGTGCTAGGTGGGTGCTATGGTGGTCTGGGTGGGTGCTGGGGCGTGGCTAGGCAGTTGCGAAGGTGGTCTGGGTGGTTGCTAGGCGGTTGCTATGGTGTTCTGGGTGGTTGCTCGGGCGTTGCTAGGCAGTTGCTATGGTGTTCTTGGTGGTTGCTAGGCGGTTGCTATGGTGTTCTGGGTGGTTGCTAGGCGGTTGCTATGGTGTTCTGGGTGGTTGCTAGGGCGTTGCTAGGCAGTTGCAATGGTGTTCTGGGTGGTTGCTAGGCGGTTGCTATGGTGTTCTGGGTGGTTGCTAGGGCATTGCTAGGCTGTTGCTATGGTGTTCTGGGTGGTTGCTAGGGCGTTGCTAGGCGGTTGCTATGGTGTTCTGGGTGGTTGCTAGGGCGTTGCTAGGCAGTTGCTATGGTGTTCTGGGTGGTTGCTAGGCGGTTGCTATGGTGTTCTGGGTGGTTGCTAGGGCGTTGCTAGGCAGTTGCTATAGCGTTCTGGGTGGTTGCTAGGGCATTGCTAGGCAGTTGCTGTGGTGTTCTGGGTGGTTGCTAGGGCGTTGCTAGGCAGTTGCTATGGTGTTCTGTGTGGTTGCTAGGCGGTTGCTATGGTGTTCTGGGTGGTTGCTAGGCGGTTGCTATGGTGTTCTGGATGGTTGCTAGGGCGTTGCTAGGCAGTTGCTATGGTGTTCTGGGTGGTTGCTAGGCGGTTGCTATGGTGTTCTGGGTGGTTGCTAGGGCGTTGCAAGGCAGTTGCTATGGTGTTTTGGGTGGTTGCTAGGTGGTTGCTATGGTGTTCTGGGTGGTTGCTAGGGCGTTGCTAGGCAGTTGCTATGGTGTTCTGGGTGGTTGCTAGGTGGTTGCTATGGTGTTCTGGGTGGTTGCTAGGCGGGTGCTATGGTGTTCTGGGTTGTTGCTAGGCGGTTGCTATGGTGTTCTGGGTGGTTGCTAGGGCATTGCTAGGCAGTTGCTATGGTGTTCTGGGTGGTTGCTAGGTGGTTGCTATGGGGTTCTGGGTGATTGCTAGGGCGTTGCAAGGCGGTTGCTATGGTTTTCTGGGTGGTTGCTTGGGTGTTGCTAGGCGGTTGCTATGGTGTTCTGGGTGGTTGTTAGGGTGTTGCTAGGCAGTTGCTATGGTGTTCTGGGTGGTTGCTAGGCGGTTGCTATGGTGTTCTGGGTGGTTGCTAGGGCGTTGCTAGGCAGTTGCTATGGTGTTTTGGGTGGTTGCTAGGTGGTTGCTATGATGTTCTGGGTGGTTGCTAGGGCGTTGCTAGGCAGTTGCTATAGCGTTCTGGGTGGTTGCTAGGGCGTTGCTAGGCAGTTGCTATGGTTTTCTGGGTGGTTGCTAGGGCGTTGCTATGGTGTTCTGGGTGGTTGCTAGGCGGTTGCTATGGTGTTCTGGGTGGTTGCTAGGTCGTTGCTAGGCAGTTGCTATGGTGTTCTGGGTGGTTGCTAGGCGGTTGCTATGGTGTTCTGGGTGGTTGCTAGGGCGTTGCTAGGCAGTTGCTATAGTGTTCTGGGTGGTTGCTCGGCAGTTGCTATGGTGTTTTGGGTGGTTGCTTGGCGGTTGCTATGGTGTTCTGAATATTTGCTTGGGCATTGCTCGACAGTTGCTATGTTGTTCTTATTGTTGCTAGGGCGTTGATGTGTCTTGTTTGGGGATCGAGTGATTACTGGGAGAAGTAGTGAACCGTACGATTACGAAATTATTTGGAATATTAACAAGGAAGGAAGGAGGGAAAGAAGGAACTAATGAGGGAAGTAAGGAAAGAAGGAATATAGGAAAAAAAGAAGGAAATCAAAGGAAGGCAGGAAAGAACAAAGGAAAGAAGGCGAGGATGGATGGAAAGAAACAGAGGAATGAAGGAAAGAAGGAAGTAAAGAAGGAAGGAAAGGAAGAAGGGAAGAAGAAGTATTTAAGTAAAGATAGAAGGAAGGGAGGAAGTGAGGAAGAAGAAATGAAAAACAGAAGGAAAGAGAGAGGAGAGGAAAGAAAAAGGAAAGAAAGGTAGAGGGAGGGAAAGAGAGGGAAAGCAGAAAGAAGAAAGGAAGAAAGATAAGAAGGAAATGAAGGAAAGAAACAAGGCAAGATGGAAGGAAAGAAAAACAAACGAAGGTAGGAAAGAAAATTGGTAGGGAGGAAGAATGGGAGGAAGCATGAAAGGCAGGATAGAAGGAAGTAAAGTAGGAAAGAAGGAACGAATAAAGGAAGGAAGGAACGAAGGAAAGAAATAGGAGGGAAAAAGAAAGAAGGAATGACAGAAAATAGAAAGAAGGAAAGCAGCAAGGAAGCTTTAGTCTCAAGAGAGCCAGATTGTAGTCTTACAGCCTGAGAAACTAACAGTTACAGCAGGTGGTCAGAACACCTGGCACAAGATTCCATTTGCTTAATGGCCCTATTGTGATGTCATAATGCCAATGTTAAGTCTATGGGGGGAAAAAATTAATAGTTTTTTATTAATAACTCAAAAAGTATAAAAGTTAAAAGATGAAAAATACATTGCACAGGTGTCCTAAGTAAGACCTACGCAACGCAGTTTGAATGAAGTTTCTACGATAAACGGTTGAGGCCGCATTAAGTGTGTTAGAAGAATAATAATAATAATAATAATAATAACTAGATAATGTAATTCCAGGGAATTACGTGTGCATTGAAAATGCAAAGTGTAGTTGCATAAGGTGGAGTTTGTAACATATCATTGCATTATGATATTGGTAGCTACGTTTTTAGGAGGATAATTATGGTAGTGGTGAGGACTTTTATTTTGAAACAGATGTGGACTGAGGAAACAGTTTGCGGGAGTCATAGTTGATGACAACTGTCATATGGAAATTTTTAATAGTGACATTTTTTAATAGTGAAAAATTGTAGTAAGGACTTATATTTTGAGACAGGATTGGGCAGAAGAAACAGTTGCCGGAAGTCATAGTCGAAAACAATCAGGAGTTGGAATGGCTGAAAGGTTGATAAGTTGAGTAGCTTAAAAAGTTACATTTTTTATTGTAATTTGACATAATGAGGACTGGCTGTAACAGTTGTTAGGCAGTTGCTATGGTGTTCTGTGTACTTGTGAGGGTGTTGCTAGGCAGCTGCTATCGTGTTCTGGGTGGTTGCTAGGGCATTGCTAGGCAGTTGCTATGGTGTTCTGGGTGGTTGATAGGGCATTGCTAGGCGGTTGCTATGGTGTTCTGGGTAGTTGCTAGGCGGTTGCTATGGCGTACTGGGTGGTTGTTCGGGCGTTGCTATGGGGTTCTGGGTGGTTGCTAGGCGGTTGCTATGGCATTCTGGGTGGTTGCTAGGGCTTTGCTAAGCAGTTGCTATGATGTTCTGGGTGGTTGCTAGGGCGTTGCTAGGTGGTTGCTATGGTGTTCTGGGTGGTTGCTAGGGTGTTGCTAGGCAGTTGCTATGCTGTTCTGGGTGGTTGCTAGGCCGTTGCTATGGTGTTCTGGGTGGTTGCTATGGCGTTGCTAGGCAGTTGCTATTGTGTTCTGGGTGGTTGATAGGCCATTGCTAAGCAGTTGCTATGGTGTTCTGGGTGGTTGTTAGGGTGGTTGCTATGGCGTTCTGGGTGGTTGCTAGGGCATTGCTAAGCAGTTGGTATGGTGTTCTGGGTGGTTGCCACGGCATTGCCAGGCGGTTGCTATGGTGTTCTGGGTGGTTGCTAGGGTGTTGCTAGGCAGTTGCTATGGTGTTCTGGCTGGTTGCTAGGCGGTTGCTATGGTGTTCTGGGTGGTTGCTCGGGCGTTGCTAGGCGGTTGCTATGGTGTTCTGGGTGGTTGCTAGGGCGTTGCTATGGTATTTTGGGTGGTTGCTAGGGCGTTGCTAGGCAGTTGCTATGGTGTTCTGGATGGTTGCTAGGCAGTTGCTATGGTGTTCTGGGTGGTTGCTAGGGCGTTGCTATGGTGTTCTGGGTGGCAGCTAGGCGGTTGCTCTGGTGTTCTGGGTGGTTGCTAGGCGGTTGCTATGGTGTTCTGGGTGGTAGCAAGGCGGTTGCAATGGTGTTCTGGGTGGTTGCTAAATCATTGGTAGGGAGTTGCTATGGTGGTCTGTGTTGTTGCTAGGCGGTTGCTATGGTGTTCTGGGTGGTTGCTAGGCGGTTGCTATGGTGTTCTGGGTGGTTGCTAAGGCGTTGCTAGGCAGTTGCTATGGTGTTCTGATGGTTGCTAGGCGGTTGCTATGGTGTTCTGGGTGGTTGCTAGGGCGTTGCTAGGCAGTTGCTATGGTGTTCTGGGTGGTTGCTAGGGCGTTGCTATGGTGTTCTGGGTGGCAGCTAGGCGGTTGCTATTGTGTTCTGGGTGGTTGCTAGGCGGTTGCTATGGTGTTCTGGGTGGTTGCTAGGGCGTTGCTAGGCAGTTGCTACGGTGTGCTGGGTGGTTGCTTGGCGGTTGCTATGGTGTTCTGGGAGGTTGCTAGGGCATTGCTAGGCGGTTGCTATGGTGTTCTGGGTGGTTGCTTGGGCCTTGCTAGGCGGTTGCTATGGTGTTCTGGGAGGTTGCTAGGGCATTGCTAGGCTGTTGCTATGATGTTCTGGCTGGTTGCTAGGGCGTTGCTAGGCGGTTGCTATGGTGTTCTGGGTGGTTGCTCGGGCGTTGCTAGGCGGTTGCTATGGTGTTCTGGGTGGTTGCTAGGGCGTTGCTATGGTATTCTGGGTGGTTGCTAGGGCGTTGCTAGGCAGTTGCTATGGTGTTCTGGATGGTTGCTAGGCGGTTGCTATGGTGTTCTGGGTGGTTGCTAGGGTGTTGCTATGGTGTTCTGGGTGGTTGTTAGGCGGTTGCTCTGGTGTTCTGGGTGGTTGCTAGGCGGTTGCTCTGGTGTTCTGGGTGGTAGCAAGGCGGTTGCAATGGTGTTCTGGGTGGTTGCTAGATCATTGCTAGGCAGTTGCTATGGTGTTCTGTGTTGTTGCTAGGCGGTTGCTATGGTGTTCTGGGTGGTTGCTAGGCGGTTGCTATGGTGTTCTGGGTGGTTGCTAGGGCGTTGCTAGGCAGTTGCTATGGTGTTCTGATGGTTGCTAGGCGGTTGCTATGGTGTTCTGGGTGGTTGCTAGGGCGTTGCTAGGCAGTTGCTATGGTGTTCTGGGTGGTTGCTAGGGCGTTGCTATGGTGTTCTGGGTGGTAGATAGGCGGTTGCTTTTGTGTTGGGGGTGGTTGCCAGGCGGTTGCTGGGGTGTTGTGGGTGGTTGCTAGGGCGTTGCGAGGCAGTTGCTATGGTGTGCTGGGTGGTTGCTAGGCGGTTGCTATGGTGTTCTGGGAGGTTGCTAGGGCATTGCTAGGCGGTTGCTATGGTGTTCTGGGTGGTTGCTAGGGCCTTGCTAGGCCGTTGCTATGGTGTTCTGGGAGGTTGCTAGGGCATTGCTAGGCTGTTGCTATGGTGTTCTGGGTGGTTGCTAGGGCGGTGCTAGGCGGTTGCTATGGTGTTCTGGGTGGTTGTTAGGGTGTTGCTAGGCAGTTGCTATGGTGTTCTGGGTGGTTGCTAGGCGGTTGCTATGGTGTTCTGGGTGGTTGCTAGGGCGTTGCTAGGCAGTTGCTATGGTGTTTTCGGTGGTTGCTAGGTGGTTGCTATGGTGTTCTGGGTGGTTGCTAGGGCGTTGCTAGGCAGTTGCTATGGTGTTCTGGGTGGTTGCTTGGCGGTTGCTATGGTGTTCTGGGTGGTTGCTAGGGCATTGCAAGGCGGTTGCTATGGTGTTTTGGGTGGTTGCTAGGTGGTTGCTATGGTGTTCTGGGTGGTTGATTGGGCGTTGCTAGGCAGTTGCTATGGTGTTCTGGGTGGTTGCTAGGCGGTTGCTATGGTGTTCTGGGTGGTTGCTCGGGCGTTGCTAGGCAGTTGCTATGGTGTTCTTGGTGGTTGCTAGGCGGTTGCTATGGTGTTCTGGGTGGTTGCTTGGCGGTTGCTATGGTGTTCTGGGTGGTTGCTAGGGCGTTGCTAGGCAGTTGCTATGGTGTTCTGGGTGGTTGCTAGGCGGTTGCTATGGTGTTCTGGGTGGTTGCTAGGGCATTGCTAGGCTGTTGCTATGGTGTTCTGGGTGGTTGCTAGGGCGTTGCTAGGCGGTTGCTATGGTGTTCTGGGTGGTTGCTAGGGCGTTGCTAGGCAGTTGCTATGGTGTTCTGGGTGGTTGCTAGGCGGTTGCTATGGTGTTCTGGGTGGTTGCTAGGGCGTTGCTAGGCAGTTGCTATAGCGTTCTGGGTGGTTGCTAGGGCGTTGCTAGGCAGTTGCTGTGGTGTTCTGGGTGGTTGCTAGGGCGTTGCTAGGCAGTTGCTATGGTGTTCTGGGTGGTTGCTAGGCGGTTGCTATGGTGTTCTGGGTGGTTGCTAGGCGGTTGCTATGGTGTTCTGGGTGGTTGCTAGGGCGTTGCTAGGCAGTTGCTATGGTGTTCTGGGTGGTTGCTAGGCGGTTGCTATGGTGTTCTGGGTGGTTGCTAGGGCGTTGCTAGGCAGTTGCTATGGTGTTTTGGGTGGTTGCTAGGTGGTTGCTATGGTGTTCTGGGTGGTTGCTAGGGCGTTGCTAGGCATTTGCTATGGTGTTCTGGGTGGTTGCTAGGTGGTTGCTATGGTGTTCTGGGTGGTTGCTAGGCAGTTGCTATTGTGTTCTGGGTGGTTGCTAGGGCGTTGCTAGGCAGTTGCTATGGTGTTCTGGGTGGTTGCTAGGCGGGTGCTATGGTGTTCTGGGTGGTTGCTAGGCGGTTACTATGGTGTTCTGGGTGGTTGCTAGGGCGTTGCTAGGCAGTTGCTATGGTGTTCTGGGTGGTTGCTAGGCGGTTGCTATGGTGTTCTGGGTGGTTGCTAGGGCATTGCTAGGCTGTTGCTATGATGTTCTGGGTGGTTGCTAGGGCGTTGCTAGGTGGTTGCTATGGTGTTCTGGGTGGTTGTTAGGGTGTTGCTAGGCAGTTGCTATGGTGTTCTGGGTGGTTGCTAGGCGGTTGCTATGGTGTTCTGGGTGGTTGCTAGGTGGTTGCTATGGTGTTCTGGGTGGTTGGTAGGGCGTTGCTAGGCAGTTGCTATAGCGTTCTGGGTGGTTGCTAGGGCGTTGCTAGGCAGTTGCTAAGGTGTTCTGGGTGGTTGATAGGGCGTTGCTAGGCAGTTGCTATGGTGTTCTGGGTGGTTGCTAGGCGGTTGCTATGGTGTTCTGGGTGGTTGCTAGGCGGTTGCTATGGTGTTCTGGGTGGTTGCTAGGGCGTTGCTAGGCAGTTGCTATGGTGTTCTGGGTGGTTGCTAGGCGGTTGCTATGGTGTTCTGGGTGGTTGCTAGGGCGTTGCTAGGCAGTTGCTATAGTGTTGTGGGTGGTTGCTAGGCAGTTGCTATGGTGTTTTGGGTGGTTGCTTGGCGGTTGCTATGGTGTTCTGAATATTTGCTTGGGCATTGCTCGACAGTTGCTATGTTGTTCTTGTTGTTGCTAGGGCGTTGATGTGTCTTGTTTGGGGATCGAGTGAAAACTGGGAGAAGTAGTGAACCGTACGATTACGAAATTATTTGGAATATTAACAAGGAAGGAAGGAGGGAAAGAAGGAACTAATGAGGGAAGTAAGGAAAGAAGGAATATAGGAAAAAAGAAGGAAATCAAAGGAAGGCAGGAAAGAACAAAGGAAAGAAGGCGAGGATGGATGGAAAGAAACAGAGGAATGAAGGAAAGAAGGAAGTAAAGAAGGAAGGAAAGGAAGAAGGGAAGAAGATGGATTTAAGTAAAGATAGAAGGAAGGAAGGAAGTGAGGAAGAAGAAATGAAAAACGGAAGGAAAGAGAGAAGGAAGGAAAGAAAAAGTAAAGGAAGGAAGAGGGAGGGAAAGAGAGGGAAAGCAGAAAGAAGAAAGGAAGAAAGATAAGAAGGATATGAAGGAATGAAAGAAGGCATGATGGAAGGAAAGAAAAACTAAGGAAGGTAGGAAAGAAAATTGGTAGGGAGGAAGAATGGGAGGAAGGATGAAAGGCAGGATAGAAGGAAGTAAAGTAGGAAAGCAGGAACGAATAAAGGAAGGAAGGAACGAAGGAAAGAAATAGGAGGGAAAAAGAAAGAAGGAATGACAGAAAATAGAAGGAAGGAAAGCAGTAAGGAAGCTGTAGTCTCAAGAGAGCCAGATTGTAGTCTTACAGCCTGAGAAACTGACAGTTACAGCAGGTGGTCAGAACACCTGGCACAAGATTCCATTTGCTTAATGGCCCTATTGTGATGTCATAATGCCAATGTTAAGTCTGTGGGAGGAAAAAATTTATAGTTTTTTATTAATAACTCAAAAAGTATAAAAGTAACAAAGATGAAAAATACATTGCACAGGTGTCCTAAGTAAGACCTACGCAACGCAGTTTGAATGAAGTTTCTACGATAAACGGTTGAGGCCGCATTAAGTGTGTTAGAAGAATAATAATAATAATAATAATAATAATAATAATAAGAAGAAGAAGACCAGGATAACAATAGTGAGCATTTTCAATGCACACTAACTAGATAATGTAATTCCAGGGAATTACGTGTGCATTGAAAATAGTGGAGTTTGTAACATATCATTGCATTATGATATCGGTAGCTACAATTTTAGTAGGATAATTATGGTAGTGGTGAGGACTTTTATTTTGAAACAGATGTGGACTGAGGAAACAGTTTGCGGGAGTCATAGTTGATGACAACTATCATATGGAAATTTTTAATAGTGACATTTTTTGGTATTCTGGGTGGTTGCTAGGGCATTGCTAAGCAGTTGATATGGTGTTCTGGGTGGTTGCTAGGGCGTTGCTAGGCGGTTGCTATGGTGTTCTGGGTGGTTGTTAGGGTGTTGCTAAGCAGTTGATATGGTGTTCTGGGTGGTTGCTAGGGCGTTGCTGGGCGGTTGTTGTGGTGTTCTGGGTGGTTGCTAGGCGGTTGCTATGGTGTTCTGGGTGGTTGCTAGGCGGTTGCTATGGTGTTCTGGGTGGTTGCTCGGGCGTTGCTAGGCGGTTGCAATGGTACTCTGGGTGGTTGCTAGGGCGTTGTTATGGTGTTCTGGGTGGTTGCTAGGGCGTTGCTAGGCAGTTGCTATGGTGTTCTGGATGGTTGCTAGGCGGTTGCTATGGTGTTCTGGGTGGTTGTTAGGCGGTTGCTCTGGTGTTCTGGGTGGTTGCTAGGCGGTTGTTATGGTGTTCTGGGTGGTTGTTAGGCGGTTGCTATGGTGTTCTGGGTGGTTGTTAGGCGGTTGCTCCTGTGTTCTGGGTGGTTGCTAGGCGGTTGCTATGGTGTTCTGGGTGGTTGGTAGGTCGTTGCTAGGCAGTTGCTATGGTGTTCTGGGTTGTTGCTAGGCGGTTGCTATGGTGTTCTGGGTGGTTGCTATATGGTTGCTTTGGTGTTCTGGGTGGTTGCTAGGGCGTTGCTAGGCAGTTGCTATGGTGTACTGATGGTTGCTAGGCGGTTGCTATGGTGTTCTGGGTGGTTGCTAGGGCGTTGCTAGGCAGTTGCTATGGTGTTCTGGGTGGTTGCTAGGGCGTTGCTATGGTGTTCTGGGTGGTAGCTAGGCGGTTGCTATTGTGTTCTGGGTGGTTGCTTGGGCGTTGCTAGGCAGTTGCTTTGGTGTTCTGGATGGTTGCTAGGCGTTTGCTATGGTGTTCTGGGTGGTTGTTAGGCAGTTGCTCTGGTGTTCTGGGTGGTTGCTAGGCGGTTGCTATGGTGTTCTGGGTGGTTGTTAGGGGGTTGCTATGGCGTTTTGGGTGGTTGTTAGGCGGTTCTTCTGGTGTTCTGGGTGGGTGCTTGGCGGTTGCTATGGTGTTCTGGGTGGTTGCTAGGTCGTTGCTAGGCAGTTGCTATGGTGTTCTGGGTGGTTGCTTGGCGGTTGCTATGGTGTTCTGGGTGGCTGCTAGGCGGTTGCTATGGTGTTCTGGGTGGTTGCTAGGGCTTTGTTAGGCAGTTGCTATGGTGTTCTGATGGTTGCTAGGCGGTTGCTATGGTGTTCTGGGTGGTTGCTAGGGCGGTGCTGGCAGTTGCTATGGTGTTCTGGGTGGTTGCTCGGGCGTTGCTATGGTGTTCTGGGTGGTAGATAGGCGGTTGCTATTGTGTTCTGGGTGGTTGCTGGGCGGTTGCTATGGTGTTCTGGGTGGTTGCTAGGGCGTTGCAAGGCAGTTGCTATGGTGTGCTGGGTGGTTGCTAGGCGGTTGCTATGGCGTTCTGGGAGGTTGCTAGGGCATTGCTAGGCGGTTGCTGTGGTGTTCTGGGTGGTTGCTAGGGCCTTGCTAAGCGGTTGCTATGGTGTTCTGGGAGGTTGCGAGGGCATTGCTAGGCTGTTGCTATGGTGTTCTGGGTGGTTGCTAGGGCGTTGCTAAGCGATTGCTATGGTGTTCTGGGTGGTTGCTAGGCTGTTGCTTTGGTGTTCTGGGTGGTTGCTAGGGCGTTGTTAGGCAGTTGCTATGGTGTTTTGGGTGGTTGCTAGGTGGTTGCTATGGTGTTCTGGGTGGTTGCTAGGGCGTTGCTAGGCAGTTGCTATGGTATCCTGGGTGGTTGCTAGGCGGTTGCTATGGTGTTCTGGGTGGTTGCTCGGGCGTTGCGAGGCAGTTGCTATGGTGTTCTGGGTGGTTGCTGCGCGGTTGCTATGGTGTTCTGGGTGGTTGCTACGGCGTTGCTAGGCGATTCCTATGGTGTTCTGTGTGGTTGCTAGGGCGTTGCTAGGCAGTTGCTATGGTGTTCTGGGTGGTTGCTAGGCGGTTGCAAAGGTGTTCTTGGTGGTTGCTAGGGCGTTGCTAGGCAGTTGCTAAGGTGTTTTGGGTGGTTGCTGGGCGGTTGCTATGGTGTTCTGGGTGGTTGCTAGGGCGTTGCTAGGCAGTTGCTATGGTGTTCTGGGTGGTTGCTAGGCGATTGCTATGGTGTTCTGGGTGGTTGCTAGGGCGTTGCTCGGCAGTTGCTCTGGTGTTTTGTGTGGTTGCTAGGCGGTTGCTTTGGTGTTCTGAGTGGTTGCTTGGCGGTTGCTATGGTGTTTTGGGTGGTTGCCAGGGCGTTGCTTGGCAGTTGCTATAGTGTTCTGGGTGGTTGCTAGGCAGTTGCTATGGTGTTTTGGGTGGTTGCTTGGCGGTTGCTATGGTGTTCTGAACATTTGCTTGGGCATTGCTCGACAGTTGCTATGTTGTTCTTGTTGTTGCTTGGGCGTTGATGTGTCTTGTTTGGGGATCGAGTGAAAACTGGGAGAAGTAGTGAATCGTTCGATTACGAAATTATTCGGAATATTAACAAGGAAGGAAGGAGGGAAAGAAGGAACTAATGAGGGAAGTATGGAAAGAAGGAATATAGGAAAAAAAGAAGGAAATCAAAGGAAGGCAGGAAAGAACAAAGGAAAGAAGGCGAGGATGGATGGAAAGAAACAGAGGAATGAAGGACAGAAGGAAGTAAAGAAGGAAGGAAAGGAAGAAGGGAAGAAGAAGGATTTAAGTAAAGATAGAAGGAAGGAAGGAAGGAAGTGAGAAAGAAGAAATGAAAAACAGAAGGAAAAAGAGAAGGAAGGAAAGAAAAAGTAAAGAAAGGAAGAGGGAGGGAAAGAGAGGGAAAGCAGAAAGAAGAAAGGAAGAAAGATAAGAAGGATATGAAGGAATGAAAGAAGGCACGATGGAAGGAGAGAAAAACTAAGAAAGGTAGGAAAGAAAATAGGTAGGGAGGAAAAATGGGAGGAAGGATGAAAGGCAGGATAGAAGGAAGTAAAGTAGGAAAGAAGGAACGAATAAAGGAAGGAAGGAACGAAGGAAAGAAATAGGAGGGAAAAAGAAAGAAGGAATGACAGAAAATAGAAAGAAGGAAAGCAGCAAGGAAGCTGTAGTCTCAAGAGAGCCAGACTGTAGTCTTACAGCCTGTGAAACTGACAGTTACAGCAGGTGGTCAGAACACCTGGCACAAGATTCCATTTGCTTAATGGCCCTATTGTGATGTCATAATGCCAATGTTAAGTCTATGGGGGGAAAAAATTAATAGTTTTTTATTAATAACTCAAAAAGTATAAAAGTTACAAAGATGAAAAATACATTGCACAGGTGTCCTAAGTAAGACCTACGCAACGCAGTTTGAATGAAGTTTCTACGATAAACGGTTGAGGCCGCATTAAGTGTGTTAGAATAATAATAATAATAACTAGATAATGTAATTCCAGGGAATTACGTGTGCATTGAAAATGCAAAGTGTAGTTGCATAAGGTGGAGTTTGTAACATATCATTGCATTATGATATTGGTAGCTACGTTTTTAGGAGGATGATTATGGTAGTGGTGAGGACTTTTATTTTGAAACAGATGTGGACTGAGGAAACAGTTTGCGGGAGTCATAGTTGATGACAACCATCATATGGAAATTTTTAATAGTGACATTTTTTAATAGTGAAAAATTGTAGTAAGGACTTATATTTTGAGACAGGATTAGGCAGAAGAAACAGTTGCCGGACGTCATAGTCGAAAACAATCAGGAGTTGGAATGGCTGAAAGGTTGATAAGTTGAGTAGCTTCAAAAGTTACATTTTTTATTGTAATTTGACATAATGAGGACTGGCTGTAACAGTTGTTAGGCAGTTGCTATGGTGTTCTGTGTACTTGTGAGGGTGTTGCTAGGCAGCTGCTATCGTGTTCTGGGTGGTTGCTAGGGCGTTGCTAGGCGGTTGCTATGGTGTTCTGGGTAGTTGCTAGGCGGTTGCTATGGCGTACTGGGTGGTTGCTCGAGCGTTGCTATGGGGTTCTGGGTGGTTGCTAGGCGGTTGCTATGGCATTCTGGGTGGTTGCTAGGGCTTTGCTAAGCAGTTGCTATGATGTTCTGGGTGGTTGCTAGGGCGTTGCTAGGTGGTTACTATGGTGTTCTGGGTGGTAGCTAGGGTGTTGATAGGCAGTTGCTATGCTGTTCTGGGTGGTTGCTAGGCCGTTGCTATGGTGTTCTGGGTGGTTGCTATGGCGTTGCTAGGCAGTTGCTATTGTGTTCTGGGTGGTTGATAGGCCGTTGCTAGGCAGTTGCTATGGTGTTTTGGGTGGTTGTTCGGGTGGTTGCTATGGCGTTCTGGGTGGTTGCTAGGGCATTGCTAAGCAGTTGGTATGGTGTTCTGGGTGGTTGCCACGGCATTGCCAGGCGGTTGCTATGGTGTTCTGGGTGGTTGCTAGGGTGTTGCTAGGCAGTTGCTATGGTGTTCTGGGTGGTTGCTAGGTGGTTGCTATGATGTTCTGGCTGGTTGCTAGGGCGTTGCTAGGCGGTTGCTATGGTGTTCTGGGTGGTTGCTAGGGCGTTGCTAGGCAGTTGCTATGGTGTTCTGGGTGGTTGCTAGGGCGTTGCTAGGCAGTTGCTAGGGTGTTCTGGATGGTTGCTAGGCGGTTGCTATGGTGTTTTGGGTGGTTGCTAGGGTGTTGCTATGGTGTTGTGGATGGTTGTTTGGCGGTTGCTCTGGTGTTCTGGGTGGTTGCTAGGGGGTTGCTATGGTGTTCTGGGTGGTAGCAAGGCGGTTGCAATGGTGTTCTGGGTGGTTGCTAGAGCATTGCTAGGCAGTTGCTATGGTGTTCTGTGTTGTTGCTAGGCGGTTGCTATGGTGTTCTGGGTGGTTGCTAGGCGGTTGCTATGGTGTTCTGGGTGGTTGCTAGTGCGTTGCTAGGCAGTTGCTATGGTGTTCTGATGGTTGCGAGGGGGTTGCTATGGTGTTCTGGGGGGTTGCTAGGGCGTTGCTAGGCAGTTGCTATGGTGTTCTGGGTGGTTGCTTGGGCATTGCTATGGTGTTCTGGGTGGTAGGTAGGCGGTTGCTATTGTGTTCTGGGTGGTTGCTAGGCGGTTGCTATGGTGTTCTGGGTGGTTGCTAGGGCGTTGCTAGGCAGTTGCTATGGTGTGCTGGGTGGTTGCTAGGCGGTTGCTATGGTGTTCTGGGAGGTTGCTAGGGCATTGCTAGGCGGTTGCTATGGTGTTCTGGGTGGTTGCTAGGGCCTTGCTAGGCGGTTGCTATGGTGTACTGGGAGGTTGCTAGGGCATTGCTAGGCTGTTGCTATGGTGTTCTGGGTGGTTGCTAGGGCGTTGCTAGGCGGTTGCTATGGTGTTCTGGGTGGTTGTTAGGGTGTTGCTCGGCAGTTGCTATGGTGTTCTGGGTGGTTGCTAGGCGGTTGCTATGGTGTTCTGGGTGGTTGCTAGGCGGTTGCTATGGTGTTCTGGGTGGTTGCTAGGGCGTTGCTAGGCAGTTGCTATTGTGTTTTGGGTGGTTGCTAGGTGTTTGCTATGGTGTTCTGGGTGGTTGCTTGGGCGTTGCTAGGCAGTTGCTATGGTGTTCTAGGTGGTTGCTAGGCGGTTGCTATGGTGTTCTGGGTGGTTGCTAGGGCGTTGCTAGGCAGTTGCTATGGTGTTTTGGGTGGTTACTAGGTGGTTGCTATGGTGTTCTGGGTGGTTGCTTGGGCGTTGCTAGGCAGTTGCTATGGTGTTCTGGGTGGTTGCTAGGCGGTTGCTATGGTGTTCTGGGTGGTTGCTCGGGCGTTGCTAGGCAGTTGCTATGGTGTTCTTGGTGGTTGCTAGGCGGTTGCTATGGTGTTCTGGGTGGTTGCTAGGCGGTTGCTATGGTGTTCTGGGTGGTTGCTAGGGCGTTGCTAGGCAGTTGCTATGGTGTTCTGGGTGGTTGCTAGGCGGTTGCTATGGTGTTCTGGGTGGTTGCTAGGGCATTGCTAGGCTGTTGCTATGGTGTTCTGGGTGGTTGCTAGGGCGTTGCTAGGCGGTTGCTATTGTGTTCTGGGTGGTTGCTAGGGCGTTGCTAGGCAGTTGCTATGGTGTTCTGGGTGGTTGCTAGGCGGTTGCTATGGTGTTCTGGGTGGTTGCTAGGGCGTTGCTAGGCAGTTGCTATAGCGTTCTGGGTGGTTGCTAGGGCATTGCTAGGCAGTTGCTATGGTGTTCTGGGTGGTTGCTAGGGCGTTGCTAGGCAGTTGCTATGGTATCCTGGGTGGTTGCTAGGCGGTTGCTATGGTGTTCTGGGTGGTTGCTCGGGCGTTGCTAGGCAGTTGCTATGGTGTTCTGGGTGGTTGCTAGGCGGTTGCTATGGTGTTCTGGGTGGTTGCTAGGGCGTTGCTAGGCGATTCCTATGGTGTTCTGTGTGGTTGCTAGGGCGTTGCTAGGCAGTTGCTATGGTGTTCTGGGTGGTTGCTAGGCGGTTGCAAAGGTGTTCTTGGTGGTTGCTAGGGCGTTCCTAGGCAGTTGCTAAGGTGTTTTGGGTGGTTGCTGGGCGGTTGCTATGGTGTTCTGGGTGGTTGCTAGGGCGTTGCTAGGCAGTTGCTATGGTGTTCTGGGTGGTTGCTAGGCGATTGCTATGGTGTTCTGGGTGGTTGCTAGGGCGTTGCTCGGCAGTTGCTCTGGTGTTTTGTGTGGTTGCTAGGCGGTTGCTTTGGTGTTCTGAGTGGTTGCTTGGCGGTTGCTATGGTGTTTTGGGTGGTTGCCAGGGCGTTGCTTGGCAGTTGCTATAGTGTTCTGGGTGGTTGCTAGGCAGTTGCTATGGTGTTTTGGGTGGTTGCTTGGCGGTTGCTATGGTGTTCTGAACATTTGCTTGGGCATTGCTCGACAGTTGCTATGTTGTTCTTGTTGTTGCTTGGGCGTTGATGTGTCTTGTTTGGGGATCGAGTGAAAACTGGGAGAAGTAGTGAATCGTTCGATTACGAAATTATTCGGAATATTAACAAGGAAGGAAGGAGGGAAAGAAGGAACTAATGAGGGAAGTATGGAAAGAAGGAATATAGGAAAAAAAGAAGGAAATCAAAGGAAGGCAGGAAAGAACAAAGGAAAGAAGGCGAGGATGGATGGAAAGAAACAGAGGAATGAAGGACAGAAGGAAGTAAAGAAGGAAGGAAAGGAAGAAGGGAAGAAGAAGGATTTAAGTAAAGATAGAAGGAAGGAAGGAAGGAAGTGAGGAAGAAGAAATGAAAAACAGAAGGAAAGAGAGAAGGAAGGAAAGAAAAAGAAAAGAAAAGAAGAGGGAGGAAAAGAGAGGGAAAGCAGAAAGAAGAAAGGAAGAAAGATAAGAAGGATATGAAGGAATGAAAGAAGGCACGATGGAAGGAGAGAAAAACTAAGGAAGGTAGGAAAGAAAATTGGTAGGGAGGAAGAATGGGAGGAAGGATGAAAGGCAGGATAGAAGGAAGTAAAGTAGGAAAGAAGGAACGAATAAAGGAAGGAAGGAACGAAGGAAAGAAATAGGAGGGAAAAAGAAAGAAGGAATGACAGAAAATAGAAAGAAGGAAAGCAGCAAGGAAGCTGTAGTCTCAAGAGAGCCAGACTGTAGTCTTACAGCCTGTGAAACTGACAGTTACAGCAGGTGGTCAGAACACCTGGCACAAGATTCCATTTGCTTAATGGCCCTATTGTGATGTCATAATGCCAATGTTAAGTCTATGGGGGGAAAAAATTAATAGTTTTTTATTAATAACTCAAAAAGTATAAAAGTTACAAAGATGAAAAATACATTGCACAGGTGTCCTAAGTAAGACCTACGCAACGCAGTTTGAATGAAGTTTCTACGATAAACGGTTGAGGCCGCATTAAGTGTGTTAGAATAATAATAATAATAACTAGATAATGTAATTCCAGGGAATTACGTGTGCATTGAAAATGCAAAGTGTAGTTGCATAAGGTGGAGTTTGTAACATATCATTGCATTATGATATTGGTAGCTACGTTTTTAGGAGGATAATTATGGTAGTGGTGAGGACTTTTATTTTGAAACAGATGTGGACTGAGGAAACAGTTTGCGGGAGTCATAGTTGATGACAACCATCATATGGAAATTTTTAATAGTGACATTTTTTAATAGTGAAAAATTGTAGTAAGGACTTATATTTTGAGACAGGATTAGGCAGAAGAAACAGTTGCCGGACGTCATAGTCGAAAACAATCAGGAGTTGGAATGGCTGAAAGGTTGATAAGTTGAGTAGCTTCAAAAGTTACATTTTTTATTGTAATTTGACATAATGAGGACTGGCTGTAACAGTTGTTAGGCAGTTGCTATGGTGTTCTGTGTACTTGTGAGGGTGTTGCTAGGCAGCTGCTATCGTGTTCTGGGTGGTTGCTAGGGCGTTGCTAGGCGGTTGCTATGGTGTTCTGGGTAGTTGCTAGGCGGTTGCTATGGCGTACTGGGTGGTTGCTCGAGCGTTGCTATGGGGTTCTGGGTGGTTGCTAGGCGGTTGCTATGGCATTCTGGGTGGTTGCTAGGGCTTTGCTAAGCAGTTGCTATGATGTTCTGGGTGGTTGCTAGGGCGTTGCTAGGTGGTTGCTATGGTGTTCTGGGTGGTTGCTAGGGTGTTGCTAGGCAGTTGCTATGCTGTTCTGGGTGGTTGCTGGGCCGTTGCTATGGTGTTCTGGGTGGTTGCTATGGCGTTGCTAGGCAGTTGCTATTGTGTTCTGGGTGGTTGATAGGCCGTTGCTAGGCAGTTGCTATGGTGTTTTGGGTGGTTGTTAGGGTGGTTGCTATGGCGTTCTGGGTGGTTGCTAGGGCATTGCTAAGCAGTTGGTATGGTGTTCTGGGTGGTTGCCACGGCATTGCCAGGCGGTTGCTATGGTGTTCTGGGTGGTTGCTAGGGTGTTGCTAGGCAGTTGCTATGGTGTTCTGGGTGGTTGCTAGGTGGTTGCTATGATGTTCTGGCTGGTTGCTAGGGCGTTGCTAGGCGGTTGCTATGGTGTTCTGGGTGGTTGCTAGGGCGTTGCTAGGCAGTTGCTATGGTGTTTTGGGTGGTTGCCAGGCGGTTGTTAAGGTGTTCTGGATGGTTGCTAGGCGGGTGCTATGGTGTTTTGGGTGGTTGCTAGGGTGTTGCTATGGTGTTCTGGGTGGTTGTTTGGCGGTTGCTCTGGTGTTCTGGGTGGTTGCTAGGCGGTTGCTATGGTGTTCTGGGTGGTAGCAAGTCGGGTGCAATGGTGTTCTGGGTGGTTGCTAGATCATTGCTAGGCAGTTGCTATGGTGTTGTGTGTTGTTGCTAGGCGATTGGGATGATGTTCTGGGTGGGTGCTGGGCGGTTGCTATGGTGTTCTGGGTGGTTGCTAGGGCGTTGCTAGGCAGTTGTTTTGGTCTTCTGATGGTTGGTAGGCGGTTGCTATGGTGTTCTGGGTGGTTGCTAGGGCGTTGCTAGGCAGTTGCTATGGTGTTCTGGGTGGTTGCTAGGGCATTGCTATGGTGTTCTGGGTGGTAGGTAGGCGGTTGCTATTGTGTTCTGGGTGGTTGCTAGGCGGTTGCTATGGTGTTCTGGGTGGTTGCTAGGGCGTTGCTAGGCAGTTGCTATGGTGTGCTGGGTGGTTGCTAGGCGGTTGCTATGGTGTTCTGGGAGGTTGCTAGGGCATTGCTAGGCGGTTGCTATGGTGTTCTGGGTGGTTGCTAGGGCCTTGCTAGGCGGTTGCTATGGTGTACTGGGAGGTTGCTAGGGCATTGCTAGGCTGTTGCTATGGTGTTCTGGGTGGTTGCTAGGGCGTTGCTAGGCAGTTGCTATGGTGTTCTGGGTGGTTGTTAGGGTGTTGCTCGGCGGTTGCTATGGTGTTCTGGGTGGTTGCTAGGCGGTTGCTATGGTGTTCTGGGTGGTTGCTAGGCGGTTGCTATGGCGTTCTGGGTGGTTGCTAGGGCGTTGCTAGGCAGTTGCTATTGTGTTTTGGGTGGTTGCTAGGTGGTTGCTATGGTGTTGTGGGTGGTTGCTTGGGCGTTGCTAGGCAGTTGCTATGGTGTTCTAGGTGGTTGCTAGGCGGTTGCTATGGTGTTCTGGGTGGTTGTTAGGGCGTTGCTAGGCAGTTGCTATGGTGTTTTGGGTGGTTACTAGGTGGTTGCTATGGTGTTCTGGGTGGTTGCTTGGGCGTTGCTAGGCAGTTGCTATGGTGTTCTGGGTGGTTGCTAGGCGGTTGCTATGGTGTTCTGGGTGGTTGCTCGGGCGTTGCTAGGCAGTTGCTATGGTATTCTTGGTGGTTGCTAGGCGGTTGCTATGGTGTTCTGGGTGGTTGCTAGGCGGTTGCTATGGTGTTCTGGGTGGTTGCTAGGGCGTTGCTAGGCAGTTGCTATGGTGTTCTGGGTGGTTGCTAGGCGGTTGCTATGGTGTTCTGCGTGGTTGCTAGGGCATTGCTAGGCTGTTGCTATGGTGTTCTGGGTGGTTGCTAGGGCGTTGCTAGGCGGTTGCTATTGTGTTCTGGGTGGTTGCTAGGGCGTTGCTAGGCAGTTGCTATGGTGTTCTGGGTGGTTGCTAGGCGGTTGCTATGGTGTTCTGGGTGGTTGCTTGGCGGGTGGTATGGTGTTCTGGGTGGTTGCTAGGGCGTTGCTAGGCAGTTGCTATGGTGTTCTGGGTGGTTGCTAGGCGGTTGGTATGTTGTGCTGGGTGGTTGGTGGGGCGTTGCTAGGCAGTTGCTATGGTGTTTTGGGTGGTTGCTGGGTGGTTGCTATGGTGTTCTGGGTGGTTGCTAGGGCGTTGCTAGGCAGTTGCTATGGTGTTCTGGGTGGTTGCTAGGTGGTTGCTATGGTGTTCTGGGTGGTTGCTAGGCGGTTGCTATTGAGTTCTGGGTGGGTGCTAGGGCGGTGCTAGGCAGTTGCTATGGTGGTCTGGGGGGGGGCTAGGCGGGTGCTATGGTGTTCTGGGTTGTTGCTAGGCGGTTGCTATGGTGTTCTGGGTGGTTGCTAGGGCATTGCTAGGCAGTTGCTATGGTGTTCTGGGTGGTTGCTAGGCGGTTGCTATGGTGTTCTGGGTGGTTGCTAGGGCATTGCTAGGCTGTTGCTATGGTGTTCTGGGTGGTTGCTAGGGCTTTGCTAGGCGGTTGCTATGGTGTTCTGGGTGGTTGTTAGGGTGTTGCTAGGCAGTTGCTATGGTGTTCTGGGTGGTTGCTAGGCGGTTGCTATGGTGTTCTGGGTGGTTGCTAGGGCGTTGCTAGGCAGTTGCTATGGTGTTTTGGGTGGTTGCTAGGTGGTTGCTATGATGTTCTGGGTGGTTGCTAGGGCATTGCTAGGCAGTTGCTATAGCGTTCTGGGTGGTTGCTACGGCGTTGCTAGGCAGTTGCTATGGTGTTCTGGGTGGTTGCTAGGCGGTTGCTATGGTGTTCTGGGTGGTTGCTAGGGCGTTGCTAGGCAGTTGCTATGGTGTTCTGGGTGGTTGCTAGGCGGTTGCTATGGTGTTCTGGGTGGTTGCTAGGGCGTTGCTAGGCAGTTGCTATAGTGTTCTGGGTGGTTGCTAGGCAGTTGCTATGGTGTTTTGGGTGGTTGCTTGGCGGTTGCTATGGTGCTCTGAATATTTGCTTGGGCATTGCTCGACAGTTGCTATGTTGTTCTTATTGTTGCTAGGGCGTTGATGTGTCTTGTTTGGGGATCGAGTGATTACTGGGAGAAGTAGTGAACCGTACGATTACGAAATTATTTGGAATATTAACAAGGAAGGAAGGAGGGAAAGAAGGAACTAATGAGGGAAGTAAGGAAAGAAGGAATATAGGAAAAAAAGAAGGAAATCAAAGGAAGGCAGGAAAGAACAAAGGAAAGAAGGCGAGGATGGATGGAAAGAAACAGAGGAATGAAGGAAAGAAGGAAGTAAAGAAGGAAGGAAAGGAAGAAGGGAAGAAGAAGGATTTAAGTAAAGATAGAAGGAAGGAAGGAAGTGAGGAAGAAGAAATGAAAAACAGAAGGAAAGAGAGAAGGAAGGAAAGAAAAAGTAAAGAAAGGAAGAGGGAGGGAAAGAGAGGGAAAGCAGAAAGAAGAAAGGAAGAAAGATAAGAAGGATATGAAGGAATGAAAGAAGGCATGATGGAAGGAAAGAAAAACTAAGGAAGGTAGGAAAGAAAATTGGTAGGGAGGAAGAATGGGCGGAAGGATGAAAGGCAGGATAGAAGGAAGTAAAGTAGGAAAGAAGGAACAAATAAAGGAAGGAAGGAACGAAGGAAAGAAATAGGAGGGAAAAAGAAAGAAGGAATGACAGAAAATAGAAAGAAGGAAAGCAGCAAGGAAGCTGTAGTCTCAAGAGAGCCAGATTGTAGTCTTACAGCCTGAGAAACAAACAGTTACAGCAGGTGGTCAGAACACCTGGCACAAGATTCCATTTGCTTAATGGCCCTATTGTGATGTCATAATGCCAATGTTAAGTCTATGGGGGGAAAAATGTATAGTTTTTTATTAATAACTCAAAAAGTATGAAAGTTAAAAGATGAAAAATACATTGCACAGGTGTCCTAAGTAAGACCTACGCAACGCAGTTTGAATGAAGTTTCTACGATAAACGGTTGAGGCCGCATTAAGTGTGTTAGAAGAATAATAATAATAATAATAATAATAACTAGATAATGTAATTCCAGGGAATTACGTGTGCATTGAAAATAGTGGAGTTTGTAACATATCATTGCATTATGATATCGGTAGCTACAATTTTAGTAGGATAATTATGGTAGTGGTGAGGACTTTTATTTTGAAACAGATGTGGACTGAGGAAACAGTTTGCGGGAGTCATAGTTGATGACAACTGTTATATGGAAATTTTTAATAGTGACATTTTTTAATCGTGAAGAATTGTAGTAAGGACTTATATTTTGAGACAGGATTGGGCAGAAGAAACAGTTGCCGGAAGTCATAGTCAAAAACAATCAGGAGTTGGAATGGCTGAAAGGTTGATAAGTTGAGTAGCTTAAAAAGTTACATTTTTTATTGTAATTTGACATAATGAGGACTGGCTGTAACAGTTGTTAGGCAGTTGCTATGGTGTTCTGTGTACTTGTGAGGGTGTTGCGAGGCAGCTGCTATCGTGTTCTGGGTGGTTGCTAGGGCATTGCTAGGCAGTTGCAAAGGTGTTTTGGGTGGTTGCTAGGGTATTGCTAAGCGGTTGCTATGGTGTTCTGAGTGGTTGATAGGGCGTTGCTAGGCGAGTGCTATGGTGTTCTGGGTGGTTGCTAGGCAGTTGCTATGGCATTCTGGGTGGTTGCTAGGGCTTTGCTAAGCAGTTGCTATGATGTTCTGGGTGGTTGCTAGGGCATTGCTAGGTGGTTGCTATGGTGTTCTGAGTGGTTGCTAGGGTGTTGCTATGCTGTTCTGGGTGGTTGCTAGGGCGTTGCTAGGCAGTTGCTATGGTTTTCTGGGTGGTTGCTAGGGCGTCGCTAGGCAGTTGATATGGTGTTCTGGGTGGTTGTTAGGGTGGTTGCTATGGCGTTCTGGGTGGTTGCTAGGGCATTGCTCAGCAGTTGTTATGGTGTTCTGGGTGGTTGCTACGGCGTTGCTAGGCGGTTGCTATGGTGTTCTGAGTGGTTGCTAGGGTGTTGCTAGGCAGTTGCTATGGTGATCTGGGTGGTTGCTAGGTGGTTGCTATGGTGTTCTGGGTGGTTGCTAGGGCGTTGCTAGGCGGTTGCTATGGTGTTCTGGGTGGTTGCTCGGGCGTTGCTAGGCGGTTGCAATGGTACTCTGGGTGGTTGCTAGGGGGTTGTTATGGTGTTCTGGGTGGTTGCTAGGGCGTTGCTAGGCAGTTGCTATGGTGTTCTGGATGGTTGCTAGGCGGTTGCTATGGTGTTCTGGGTGGTTGTTAGGCGGTTGCTCTGGTGTTCGGGGTGGTTGCTAGGCGGTTGTTATGGTGTTCTGGGTGGTTGTTAGGCGGTTGCTATGGTGTTCTGGGTGGTTGTTAGGCGGTTGCTCCTGTGTTCTGGGTGGTTGCTAGGCGGTTGCTATGGTGTTCTGGGTGGTTGGTAGGTCGTTGCTAGGCAGTTGCTATGGTGTTCTGGGTGGTTGCTAGGCGGTTGCTATGGTGTTCTGGGTGGTTGCTAGGGCGTTGCTAGGCAGTTGCTATGGTGTTTTGGGTGGTTGCTAGGTGGTTGCTATGATGTTCTGGGTGGTTGCTAGGGCGTTGCTAGGCAGTTGCTATAGCGTTCTGGGTGGTTGCTAGGGCGTTGCTAGGCAGTTGCTATGTTGTTCTGGGTGGTTGCTAGGCGGTTGCTAAGGTGTTCTTGGTGGTTGGTAGGGCGTTGCTAGACGGTTGCTATGGTGTTCTGGGTGGTTGCTAGGCGGTTGCTATGGTGTTCTGGGTGGTTGCTAGGGCGTTGCTAGGCAGTTGCTATAGTGTTCTGGGTGGTTGCTAGGCAGTTGCTATGGTGTTTTGGGTGGTTGCTCGGCGGTTGCTATGGTGTTCTGAATATTTGCTTGGGCATTGCTCGACAGTTGCTATGTTGTTCTTATTGTTGCTAGGGCGTTGATGTGTCTTGTTTGGGGATCGAGTGATTACTGGGAGAAGTAGTGAACCGTACGATTACGAAATCATTTGGAATATTAACAAGGAAGGAAGGAGGGAAAGAAGGAACTAATGAGGGAAGTAAGGAAAGAAGGAATATAGGAAAAAAAGAAGGAAATCAAAGGAAGGCAGGAAAGAACAAAGGAAAGAAGGCGAGGATGGATGGAAAGAAACAGAGGAATGAAGGAAAGAAGGAAGTAAAGAAGGAAGGAAAGGAAGAAGGGAAGAAGAAGGATTTAAGTAAAGATAGAAGGAAGGAAGGAAGTGAGGAAGAAGAAATGAAAAACAGAAGGAAAGAGAGAAGGAAGGAAAGAAAAAGTAAAGAAAGGAAGAGGGAGGGAAAGAGAGGGAAAGCAGAAAGAAGAAAGGAAGAAAGATAAGAAGGATATGAAGGAATGAAAGAAGGCATGATGGAAGGAAAGAAAAACTAAGGAAGGTAGGAAAGAAAATTGGTAGGAAGGAAGAATGGGAGGAAGGATGAAAGGGAGGATAGAAGGAAAAAAAGAAGGAGAGAAGGAACAAATAAAGGAAGGAAGGAACGAAGGAAAGAAATAGGAGGGAAAAAGAAAGAAGGAATGACAGAAAATAGAAAGAAGGAAAGCAGCAAGGAAGCTGTAGTCTCAAGACAGCCAGATTGTAGTCTTACAGCCTGAGAAACAAACAGTTACAGCAGGTGGTCAGAACACCTGGCACAAGATTCCATTTGCTTAATGGCCCTATTGTGATGTCATAATGCCAATGTTAAGTCTATGGGGGGAAAAATGTATAGTTTTTTATTAATAACTCAAAAAGTATAAAAGTTAAAAGATGAAAAATACATTGCACAGGTGTCCTAAGTAAGACCTACGCAACGCAGTTTGAATGAAGTTTCTACGATAAACGGTTGAGGCCGCATTAAGTGTGTTAGAAGAATAATAATAATAATAATAATAATAACTAGATAATGTAATTCCAGGGAATTACGTGTGCATTGAAAATAGTGGAGTTTGTAACATATCATTGCATTATGATATCGGTAGCTACAATTTTAGTAGGATAATTATGGTAGTGGTGAGGACTTTTATTTTGAAACAGATGTGGACTGAGGAAACAGTTTGCGGGAGTCATAGTTGATGACAACTGTTATATGGAAATTTTTAATAGTGACATTTTTTAATCGTGAAGAATTGTAGTAAGGACTTATATTTTGAGACAGGATTGGGCAGAAGAAACAGTTGCCGGAAGTCATAGTCAAAAACAATCAGGAGTTGGAATGGCTGAAAGGTTGATAAGTTGAGTAGCTTAAAAAGTTACATTTTTTATTGTAATTTGACATAATGAGGACTGGCTGTAACAGTTGTTAGGCAGTTGCTATGGTGTTCTGTGTACTTGTGAGGGTGTTGCGAGGCAGCTGCTATCGTGTTCTGGGTGGTTGCTAGGGCATTGCTAGGCAGTTGCAAAGGTGTTTTGGGTGGTTGCTAGGGTATTGCTAAGCGGTTGCTATGGTGTTCTGAGTGGTTGATAGGGCGTTGCTAGGCGAGTGCTATGGTGTTCTGGGTGGTTGCTAGGCAGTTGCTATGGCATTCTGGGTGGTTGCTAGGGCTTTGCTAAGCAGTTGCTATGATGTTCTGGGTGGTTGCTAGGGCGTTGCTAGGTGGTTGCTATGGTGTTCTGAGTGGTTGCTAGGGTGTTGCTATGCTGTTCTGGGTGGTTGCTAGGGCGTTGCTAGGCAGTTGCTATGGTGTTCTGGGTGGTTGCTAGGGCGTCGCTAGGCAGTTGATATGGTGTTCTGGGTGGTTGTTAGGGTGGTTGCTATGGCGTTCTGGGTGGTTGCTAGGGCATTGCTCAGCAGTTGTTATGGTGTTCTGGGTGGTTGCTACGGCGTTGCTAGGCGATTGCTATGGTGTTCTGAGTGGTTGCTAGGGTGTTGCTAGGCAGTTGCTATGGTGATCTGGGTGGTTGCTAGGTGGTTGCTATGGTGTTCTGGGTGGTTGCTAGGGCGTTGCTAGGCGGTTGCTATGGTGTTCTGGGTGGTTGCTCGGGCGTTGCGAGGCGGTTGCTATGGTACTCTGGGTGGTTGCAAGGGCGTTGTAATGGTGTTCTGGGTGGTTGCTAGGGCGTTGCTTGGCAGTTGCTATGGTGTTCTGGATGGTTGCTAGGCGGTTGCTATGGTGTTCTGGGTGGTTGTTAGGCGGTTGCTCTGGTGTTCTGGGTGGTTGCTAGGCGGTTGTTATGGTGTTCTGGGTGGTTGCTAGGCGGTTGCTATGGTGTTCTGGGTGGTTGTTAGGCGGTTGCTCCTGTGTTCTGGGTGGTTGCTAGGCGGTTGCTATGGTGTTCTGGGTGGTTGGTAGGTCGTTGCTAGGCAGTTGCTATGGTGTTCTGGGTGGTTGCTAGGCGGTTGCTATGGTGTTCTGGGTGGTTGCTATGTGGTTGCTTTGGTGTTCTGGGTGGTTGCTAGGGCGTTGCTAGGCAGTTGCTATGGTGTACTGATGGTTGCTAGGCGGTTGCTATGGTGTTCTGGGTGGTTGCTAGGGCGTTGCTAGGCAGTTGCTATGGTGTTCTGCGTGGTTGCTAGGGCGTTGCTATGGTGTTCTGGGTGGTAGCTAGGCGGTTGCTATTGTGTTCTGGGTGGTTGCTTGGGCGTTGCTAGGCAGTTGCTTTGGTGTTCTGGATGGTTGCTAGGCGGTTGCTATGGTGTTCTGGGTGGTTGTTAGGCAGTTGCTCTGGTGTTCTGGGTGGTTGCTAGGCGGTTGCTATGGTGTTCTGGGTGGTTGTTAGGCGGTTGCTATGGTGTTCTGGGTGGTTGTTAGGCGGGTGCTCTGGTGTTCTGGGTGGGTGCTTGGCGGTTGCTATGGTGTTCTGGGTGGTTGCTAGGTCGCTGCTAGGCAGTTGCTATGGTGTTCTGGGTGGTTGCTTGGGGGTTGCTATGGTGTTCTGGGTGGTTGCTAGGCGGTTGCTATGGTGTTCTGGGTGGTTGCTAGGGCTTTGTTAGGCAGTTGCTATGGTGTTCTGATGGTTGCTAGGTGGTTGCTATGGTGTTCTGGGTGGTTGCTAGGGCGGTGCTGGCAGTTGCTATGGTGTTCTGGGTGGTTGCTCGGGCGTTGCTATGGTGTTCTGGGTGGTAGCTAGGCGGTTGCTATTGTGTTCTGGGTGGTTGCTGGGCGGTTGCTATGGTGTTCTGGGTGGTTGCTAGGGCGTTGCTATGGCGTTCTGGGAGGTTGCTAGGGCATTGCTAGGCGGTTGCTATGGTGTTCTGGGAGGTTGCGAGGGCATTGCTAGGCTGTTGCTATGGTGTTCTGGGTGGTTGCTAGGGCGTTGCTAAGCGATTGCTATGGTGTTCTGGGTGGTTGTTAGGGTGTTGCTAGGCAGTTGCTATGGTGTTCTGGGTGGTTGCTAGGCTGTTGCTTTGGTGTTCTGGGTGGTTGCTAGGGCGTTGTTAGGCAGTTGCTATGGTGTTTTGGGTGGTTGCTAGGTGGTTGCTATGGTGTTCTGGGTGGTTGCTAGGGCGTTGCTAGGCAGTTGCTATGGTGTCCTGGGTGGTTGCTCGGCGGTTGCTATGGTGTTCTGAGTGGTTGCTCGGGCGTTGCTAGGCAGTTGCTATGGTGTTCTGGGTGGTTGCTAGGCGGTTGCTATGGTGTTCTGGGTGGTTGCTACGGCGTTGCTAGGCGATTCCTATGGTGTTCTGTGTGGTTGCTAGGGCGTTGCTAGGCAGTTGCTATGGTGTTCTGGGTGGTTGCTAGGCGGTTGCAAAGGTGTTCTTGGTGGTTGCTAGGGCGTTGCTAGGCAGTTGCTAAGGTGTTTTGGGTGGTTGCTGGGCGGTTGCTATGGTGTTCTGGGTGGTTGCTAGGCAGTTGCTATGGTGTTCTGGGTGGTTGCTAGGCGATTGCTATGGTGTTCTGGGTGGTTGCTAGGGCGTTGCTCGGCAGTTGCTATGGTGTTTTGGGTGGTTGCTAGGCGGTTGCTTTGGTGTTCTGAGTGGTTGCTTGGCGGTTGCTATGGTGTTTTGGGTGGTTGCCAGGGCGTTGCTTGGCAGTTGCTATAGTGTTCTGGGTGGTTGCTAGGCAGTTGCTATGGTGTTTTGGGTGGTTGCTTGGCGGTTGCTATGGTGTTCTGAACATTTGCTTGGGCATTGCTCGACAGTTGCTATGTTGTTCTTGTTGTTGCTTGGGCGTTGATGTGTCTTGTTTGGGGATCGAGTGAAAACTGGGAGAAGTAGTGAATCGTTCAATTACGAAATTATTCGGAATATTAACAAGGAAGGAAGGAGGGAAAGAAGGAACTAATGTGGGAAGTAAGGAAAGAAGGAATATAGGAAAAAAAGAAGGAAATCAAAGGAAGGCAGGAAAGAACAAAGGAAAGAAGGCGAGGATGGATGGAAAGAAACAGAGGAATGAAGGAAAGAAGGAAGTAAAGGAGGAAGGAAAGGAAGAAGGGAAGAAGAAGGATTTAAGTAAAGATAGAAAAAAGGAAGGAAGGAAGTGAGGAAGAAGAAATGAAAAACAGAAGGAAAGAGACAAGGAAGGAAAGAAAAAGTAAAGAAAGGAAGAGGGAAGGAAAGAGAGGGAAAGCCGAAAGAAGAAAGGAGGAAAGATAAGAAGTATATGAAGGAATAAAAGAAGGCATGATGGAAGGAAAGAAAAACTAAGGAAGGTAGGAAAGAAAATTGGGAGGGAGGAAGAATGGGAGGAAGGATGAAAGGCAGGATAGAAGGAAGTAAAGTAGGAAAGAACTAATAAAGGAAGGAAGGAACGAAGGAAAGAAATAGGAGGGAAAAAGAAAGAAGGAATGACAGGAAATGGAAGGAAGGAAAGCATTAAGGAAGCTGTAGTCTCAAGAGAGCCAGATTGTAGTCTTACAGCCTGAGAAACTGACAGTTACAGCAGGTGGTCAGAACACCTGGCACAAGATTCCATTTGCTAAATGGCCCTATTGTGATGTCATAATGCCAATGTTAAGTCTATGGGGGGAAAAAATTAATAGTTTTTTATTAATAACTCAAAAAGTATAAAAGTTACAAAGATGAAAAATACATTGCACAGGTATCCTAAGTAAGACCTACGCAACGCAGTTTGAATGAAGTTTCTACGATAAATGGTTGAGGCCGCATTAAGTGTGTTAGAAGAATAATAATAATAACTAGATAATGTAATTCCAGGGAATTACGTGTGCATTGAAAATGCAAAGTGTAGTTGCATAAGGTGGAGTTTGTAACATATCATTGCATTATGATATTGGTAGCTACGTTTTTAGTAGGATAATTATGGTAGTGGTGAGGACTTTTATTTTGAAACAGATGTGGACTGAGGAAACAGTTTGCGGGAGTCATAGTTGATGACAACTGTCATATGGAAATTTTTAATAGTGACATTTTTCAATAGTGAAGAATTGTAGTAAGGACTTATATTTTGAGAAAGGATTGGGCAGAAGAAACAGTTGCCGGAAGTCATAGTCGAAAACAATCAGGAGTTGGAATGGCTGAAAGGTTGATAAGTTGAGTAGCTTAAAAAGTAACATTTTTTTATTGTAATTTGACATAATGAGGACTGGCTGTAACAGTTGTTAGGCAGTTGCTATGGTGTTCTGTGTACTTGTGAGGGTGTTGCTAAGCAGCTGCTATCCTGTTCTGGGTGGTTGCTAGGGCATTGCTAGGTAGTTGCAATGGTGTTCTGGGTGGTTGCTAGGGCCTTGCTAAGCGGTTGCTATGGTGTTCTGAGTGGTTGATAGGGCGTTGCTAGGCGATTGCTATGGTGTTCTGGGTTGTTGCTAGGCGGTTGCTATGGCATTCTGGGTGGTTGCTATAGTGTTGCTATGGGGTTCTGGGTGGTTGCTAGGCGGTTGCTATGGCATTCTGGGTGGTTGCTAGGGCTTTGCTAAGCAGTTGCTATGATGTTCTGGGTGGTTGCTAGGGCGTTGCTAGGTGGTTGCTATGGTGTTCTGGGTGGTTGCTAGGGTGTTGCTAGGCAGTTGCTTTCGTGTTCTGCGTGGTTGCTAGGGCGTTGCTAGGCAGTTGCTATGGTGTTCTGGGTGTTTGCTAGGGCGTTGCTAGGCAGTTGCTATGGTGTTCTGGGTGGTTCTTAGGGTGGTTGCTATGGCGTTCTGGGTGGTTGCTAGGGCATTGCTATGCAGTTGCTATGGTGTTCTGGGTGGTTGCTACGGCGTTGCTAGGCGGTTGCTATGGTGTTCTGGGTGGTTGCTAGGGTGTTGCTAGGCAGTTGCTATGGTGTTCTGGGTGGTTGCTATGTGGTTGCTATGGTGTTCTGGGTGGTTGCTAGGGTGTTGCTATGGTGTTCTGGGTGTTTGTTAGGGGTTTGCTCTGGTGTTCTGGGTGGTTGCTAGGCGGTTGCTATGGTGTTCTGGGTGGTAGCAAGGCGGTTGCTATGGTGTTCAGGGTGGTTGCTAGGTCGTTGATAGGCAGTTGTTATGGTGTTCTGGGGGGTTTTTAGGCGGGTGCTATGCTGTTCTGGGTGGTTGCTAGGCGGTTGCGATGGTGTTCTGGGTGGTTGCTAGGGCGTTGCTAGGCAGTTGCTATGGTGTTCTGATGGTTGCTAGGCTGTTGCTATGCTGTTCTGGGTGGTTGCTGGGGCGTTGCTAGGCGGTTGCTATGGTGTTCTGGGTGGTTGTTAGGGTGTTGCTAGGCAGTTGCAATGGTGTTCTGGGAGGTTGCTAGGCGGTTGATATGGTGTTCTGGGTGGTTGCTAGGGCGTTGCTAGGCAGTTGCTATGGTGTTTTGGGTGGTTGCTAGGGTGTTGCTATTGTGTTCTGGGTGGTTGCTAGGGCGTTGCTAGGCAGTTGCTATGGTGTTCTGGGTGGTTGCTAGGGTGTTGCTATGGTGTTCTGGGTGGTTGCTAGGGCGTTGCTAGGCAGTTGCTATGGTGTTTTGGGTGGTTGCTAGGGTGTTGCTATGGTGTTCTGGGTGGTTGCTAGGGCGTTGCTAGGCAGTTGCTATGGTGTTTTGGGTGGTTGCTAGGGTGTTGCTATGGTGTTCTGGGTGGTTGCTAGGGCGTTGCTAGGCAGTTGCTATGGTGTTTTGGGTGGTTGCTAGGGTGTTGCTATGGTGTTCTGGGTGGTTGCTAGGGCGTTGCTAGGCGGTTGCTATGGTGATCTGGGTGGTTGCTAGGGCCTTGCTAGGCGGTTGCTATGGTGTTCTGGGAGGTTGCTAGGGCATTGCTAGGCTGTTGCTATGGTGTTCTGGGTGGTTGCTAGGGCGTTGCTAGGCAGTTGCTATGGTGTTCTGGGTGGTTGTTAGGGTGTTGCTAGGCAGTTGCTATGGTCTTCTGGGTGGTTGCTAGGGCGTTGCTAGGCAGTTGCTATGGTGTTCTGGGTGGTTGTTAGGGTGTTGCTAGGCAGTTGCTATGGTGTTCTGGGTGGTTGCTAGGCGGTTGCTATGGTGTTCTGGGTGGTTGCTAGGGCGTTGCTAGGCGGTTGCTATGGTGTTCTGGGTGGTTGCTAGGGCCTTGCTAGGCGGTTGCTATGGTATTCTGGGAGGTTGCTAGCCCATTGCTAGGCTGTTGCTATGGTGTTCTGGGTGGTTGCTAGGGCGTTGCTAGGCAGTTGCTATGGTGTTCTGGGTGGTTGTTAGGGTGTTGCTAGGCAGTTGCTATGGTGTTCTGGGTGGTTGCTAGGCGGTTGCTATGGTGTTCTGGGTGGTTGCTAGGGCCTATCTAGGCGGTTGCTATGGGGTTTTGGGTGGTTGCTAGGTGGTTGCTATGGAGTTCTGGGTGGTTGCTAGGGCGTTGCTAGGCAATTCCTATGGTGTTCTGTGTGGTTGCTAGGGCGTTGCTAGGCAGTTGCTATGGTGTTCTGGGTGGTTGCTAGGCGGTTGCTAAGGTGTTCTTGGTGGTTGCTAGGGCGTTGCTAGGCAGTTGCTATGGTGTTTTGGGTGGTTGCTGGGCGGTTGCTATGGTGTTCTGGGTGGTTGCTAGGGCCTTGCTAGGCGGTTGCTATGGTGTTCTGGGAGGTTGCCAAAGCATTGCTAGGCTGTTGCTATGGTGTTCTGGGTGGTTGCTAGGGCGTTGCTAGGCGGTTGCTATGGTGTTCTGGGTGGTTGTTTGGGTGTTGCTAGGCAGTTGCTATGGTGTTCTGGGTGGTTGCTAGGCGGTTGCTATGGTGTTCTGGGTGGTTGCTAGGGCGTTGCTAGGCAGTTGCTATGGAGTTTTGGGTGGTTGCTAGGTGGTTGCTATGGTGTTCTGGGTAGTTGCTTGGGCGTTGCTAGGCAGTTGCTATGGTGTTCTGGGTGGTTGCTAGGCGGTTGCTATGGTGTTCTGGGTGGTTGCTAGGCGGTTGCTAAGGTGTTCTGGGTGGTTGCTAGGGCGTTGCTAGGCAGTTGCTATGGTGTTCTGGGTGGTTGCTAGGCGGTTGCTATGGTGTTCTGGGTGGTTGCTAGGGCGTTGCTAGGCGATTCCGATGGTGTTCTGTGTGGTTGCTAGGGCGTTGCTAGGCAGTTGCTATGGTGTTCTGGGTGGTTGCTAGGCGCTTGCTAAGGTGTTCTTGGTGGTTGCTAGGGCGTTGCTAGGCAGTTGCGATGGTGTTTTGGGTGGTTGCTGGGCGGTTGCTGTGGTGTTCTGGGTGGTTGCTAGGGCGTTGCTAGGCAGTTGCTTTGGTGTTCTGAGTGGTTGCTTGGCGGTTGCTATGGTGTTCTGGGTGGTTGCTAGGGCGTTGCTTGGCAGTTGCTATCGTGTTCTGGGTGGTTGCTAGGCAGTTGCTATGGTGTTTTGGGTGGTTGCTATGGTGTTCTGAATATTTGCTTGGGCATTGCTCGACAGTTGCTATGTTGTTCTTGTTGTTGCTAGGGCGTTGATGTGTATTGTTTGGGAATCGAGTGAAAACTGGGAGAAGTAGTGAACCATAGGATTACGAAATTATTTGGAATATTATTAAGGAAGGAAGGAGGGAAAGAAGGAACTAATGAGGGAAGTAAGGAAAGAAGGAATATAGGAAAAAAAGAAGGAAATATAAGGAAGGCAGGAAAGAACAAAGGAAACTAGGCGAGGATAGATGGAAAGAAACAGAGGAATGACGGAAAGAAGGAAGTAAGGAAGGAAGGAAAGGAAGAAGGGAAGAAGAAGGATTTAAGTAAAGATAGAAGGAAGGAAGTGAGGAAGAAGAAATGAAAAACAGAAGGAAAGAGAGAAGGAAGGAAAGAAAAAGTAAAGAAAGGAAGAGGGATGGAAAGAGAGGGAAAGCAGAAAGAAGAAAGGAAGAATGATAAGAAGGATATGAAGGAATGAAAGAAGGCATGATGGAAGGAAAGAAAAACTAAGGAAGGTAGGTAAGAAAATTGGTAGGGAGGAAGAATGGGAGGAAGGATGAAAGGCAGGATAGAAGGAAGTAAAGTAGGAAAGAAGGAACGAATAAAGGAAGGAAGGAACGAAGGAAAGAAATAGGAGGGAAAAAGAAAGAAGGAATGACAGAAAATAGAAGGAAGGAAAGCAGTAAGGAAGCTGTAGTCTCAAGAGAGCCAGATTGTAGTCTTACAGCCTGAGAAACTGACAGTTACAGCAGGTGGTCAGAACACCTGGCACAAGATTCCATTTGCTTAATGGCCCTATTGTGATGTCATAATGCCAATGTTAAGTCTATGGGGGGAAAAAATCTATAGTTTTTTATTAATAACTCAAAAAGTATAAAAGTTACAAAGATGAAAAATACATTGCACAGGTGTCCTAAGTAAGACCTACGCAACGCAGTTTGAATGAAGTTTCTACGATAAACGGTTGAGGCCGCATTAAGTGTGTTAGAATAATAATAATAATAATAATAATAATAATAAGACCAGGATAACAATAGTGAGCATTTTCAATGCACACTAATAATAATAACTAGATAATGTAATTCCAGGGAATTCCGTGTGCATTGAAAATGCAAAGTGTAGTTGCATAAGGTGGAGTTTGTAACATATCATTGCATTATGATATTGGTAGCTATGTTTTTAGTAGGATAATTATGGTAGTGGTGAGGACTTTTATTTTGAAACAGATGTGGACTGAGAGAACAGTTTGCGGGAGTCATAGTTGATGACAACTGTCATATGGAAATTTTTAATAGTGACATTTTTTAATAGTGAAGAATTGTAGTAAGGACTTATATTTTGAGACAGGATTGGGCAGAAGAAACAGTTGCCAGAAGTCATAGTCGAAAACAATCAGGAGTTGGAATGGCTGAAAGGTTGATAAGTTGAGTAGCTTAAGAGTTACATTTTTTTATTGTAATTTGACATAATGAGGACTGGCTGTAACAGTTGTTAGGCAGTTGCTATGGTGTTCTGTGTACTTGTGAGGGTGTTGCTAGGCAGCTGCTATCGTGTTCTGGGTGGTTGCTAGGGCATTGCTAGGCAGTTGCAATGGTGTTCTGGGTGGTTGCTAGGGCCTTGCTAAGCGGTTGCTATGGTGTTCTGAGTGGTTGATAGGGCGTTGCTAGGCGATTGCTATGGTGTTCTGGGTGGTTGCTAGGCGGTTGCGATGGCGTTCTGGGTGGTTGCTAGAGCGTTGCTATGGGGTTCTGGGTGGTTGCTAGGCGGTTGCTATGGCATTCTGGGTGGTTGCTAGGGCTTTGCTAAGCAGTTGCTATGATGTTCTGGGTGGTTGCTAGGGCGTTGCTAGATGGTTGCTATGGTGTTCTGGGTGGTTGCTAGGGTGTTGCTAGGGAGTTGCTATGGTGTTCTGGGTGGTTGCTAGGGCGTTGCTAGGCAGTTGCTATGGTGTTCTGGGTGGTTGCTCAGGCGTTTCTAGGCAGTTGCTATGGTGTTCTGGGTGGTTGCTAGGCGGTTGCTAAGGTGTGCTTGGTGGGTGGTAGGGCATTGCTAGGCAGGTGCTATGGTGTTTTGGGTGGTTGCTGGGCGGTTGCTATGGTGTTCTGGGTGGTTGTTAGGGCGTTGCTAGGCAGTTGCTATGGTGTTCTGGGTGGTTGCTAGGCAGTTGCTATGGTGTTCTTGGTGGTTGTTAGGGCGTTGCTAGGCGGTTGCTATGGTGTTCTGGGTGGTTGCTAGGGCGTTGCTAGGCAGTTGCTTTGGTGTTTTGAGTGGTTGCTTGGCGGTTGCTATGGTGTTTTGGGTGGTTGCTAGGGCGTTGCTTGGCAGTTGCTATAGTGTTCTGGGTGGTTGCTAGGCAGTTGCTATGGTGTTTTGGGTGGTTGCTAGGCAGTTGCTATGGTGTTCTGAATATTTGCTTGGGCATTGCTCGACAGTTGCTATGTTGTTCTTGTTGTTGCTAGGGCGTTGATGTGTCTTGTTTGGGGATCGAGTGAAAACTGGGAGAAGTAGTGAACCGTAAGATTACGAAATTATTTGGAATATTAACAAGGAAGGAAGGAGGGAAAGAAGGAACTAATGAGGGAAGTAAGGAAAGAAGGAATATAGGAAAAAAAGAAGGAAATCAAAGGAAGGCAGGAAAGAACAAAGGAAAGAAGGCGAGGATGGATGGAAAGAAACAGAGGAATGAAGTAAAGAAGGAAGTAAAGAAGGAAGGAAAGGAAGAAGGGAAGAAGAAGGATTTAAGTAAAGATAGAAGGAAGGAAGGAAGGAAGTGAGGAAGAAGAAATGAAAAACAGAAGGAAAGGGACAAGGAAGGAAAGAAAAAGTAAAGAAAGGAAGAGGGAAGGAAAGAGAGGGAAAGCAGAAAGAAGAAAGGAAGAAAGATAAGAAGGATATGAAGGAATGAAAGAAGGCATGATGGAAGGGAAGAAAAACTAAGGAAGATAGGAAAGAAAATTGGTAGGGAGGAAGAATGGGAGGAAGGATGAAAGGCAGGATAGAAGGAAGGAAAGCAGGAAGAGAGGAACGAATAAAGGAAGGAAGAAACGAAGGAAAGAAATGGGAGGGAAAAAGAAAGAAGGAATGACAGAAAATAGAAGGAAGGAAAGCAGTAAGGAAGCTGTAGTCTCAACAGAGCCAGATTGTAGTCTTACAGCCTGAGAAACTGACAGTTACAGCAGGTGGTCAGAACACATGGCACAACATTCCATTTGCTTAATGGCCCTATTGTGATGTCATAATGCCAATGTTAAGTCTATGGGGGGAAAAAATTAATAGTTTTTTATTAATAACTCAAAAAGTATAAAAGTTACAAAGATGAAAAATACATTGCACAGGTGTCCTAAGTAAGACCTACGCAACGCAGTTTGAATGAAGTTTCTACGATAAACGGTTGAGGCCGCATTAAGTGTGTTAAAAGAATAATAATAATAACTAGATAATGTAATTCCAGGGAATTACGTGTGCATTGAAAATGCAAAGTGTAGTTGCATAAGGTGGAGTTTGTAACATATCATTGCATTATGATATTGGTAGCTACGTTTTTAGGAGGATAATTATGGTAGTGGTGAGGACTTTTATTTTGAAACAGATGTGGATTGAGGAAACAGTTTGCGGGAGTCATAGTTGATGACAACTGTCATATGGAAATTTTTAATAGTGACATTTTTTAATAGTAAAAAATTGTAGTACGGACTTATATTTTGAGACAGGATTGGGCAGAAGAAACAGTTGCCGGAAGTCATAGTCGAAAACAATCAGGAGTTGGAATGGCTGAAAGGTTGATAAGTTGAGTAGCTTAAAAAGTTACATTTTTTTTTTGTAATTTGACATAATGAGGACTGGCTGTAACAGTTGTTAGGCAGTTGCTATGGTGTTCTGTGTACTTGTGAGGGTGTTGCTAGGCAGCTGCTATCGTGTTCTGGGTGGTTGCTAGGGCATTGCTAGGCAGTTGCTATGGTGATCTGGGTGGTTGATAGGGCGTTGCTAGGCAGTTGCTATGGTGTTCTGGGTAGTTGCTAGGCGGTTGCTATGGCGTTCTGGGTGGTTGCTAGAGCGTTGCTATGGGGTTCTGGGTGGTTGCTAGGCGGTTGCTATGGCATTCTGGGTGGTTGCTAGGGCTTTGCTTAGCAGTTGCTATGATGTTCTGGGTGGTTGCTAGGGCGTTGCTAGGTGGTTGCTATGGTGTTCTGGGTGGTTGCTAGGGTGTTGCTAGGCAGTTGCTATGCTGTTCTGGGTGGTTGCTAGGCCATTGCTATGGTGTTCTGGGTGGTTGCTATGGCGTTGCAAGGCAGTTGCTATTGTGTTCTGGGTGGTTGCTAGGCCGTTGCTAGGCAGTTGCTATGGTGTTCTGGGTGGTTGTTAGGGTGGTTGCTATGGCGTTCTGGGTGGTTGCTAGGTGGTTGCTATGATGTTCTGGCTGGTTGCTCGGGCGTTGCTTGGCGGTTGCTATGGTGTTCTGGGTGGTTGCTAGGGCGTTGCTATGGTGTTCTGGGTGGTTGCTAGGGCGTTGCTCGGCAGTTGCTATGGTGTTCTGGATGGTTGCTAAGCGGTTGCTATGGTGTTCTGGGTGGTTGCTAGGGTGTTGCTATGGTTTTCTGGGTGGTTGTTAGGCGGTTGCTCTGGTGTTCTGGGTGGTTGCTAGGCGGTTGCTTTGGTGTTCTGGGTGGTAGCAAGGCGGTTGCTATGGTGTTCTGGGTGGTTGCTAGGGTGTTGCTAGGCAGTTGCTATGGTGTTCTCGGTGGTTGCTAGGTGGTTGCTCTGATGTTCTGGCTGGTTGTTAGGGTGTTGCTAGGCGGTTGCTATGGTGTTCTGGGTGGTTGCTCACGCGTTGCTAGGCGGTTGCTATGGTGTTCTGGGTGGTTGCTTGTGCGTTGCTATGGTATTCTGGGTGGTTGCTCGGGCGTTGCTAGGCAGTTGCTATGGTGTTCTGGATGGTTGCTAGGCGGTTGCTATGGTGTTCTGGGTGGTTGCTAGGGTGTTGCTATGGTGTTCTGGGTGGTTGTTAGGCGGTTGCTCTGGTGTTCTGGGTGGTTGCTAGGCGGTTGCTATGGTGTTCTGGGTTGTTTCTAGGCGGTTGCTATAGTGTTCTGTGTGGTTGCTAGGCGGTTGGTATGGTGTTCTGGGTGGTTGCTAGGGCGTTGCTAGGCAGTTGCTATGGTGTTCTGATGGTTGCTAGGCGGTTGCTATGGTGTTCTGGGTGGTTTCTAGGGCGTTGCTTGGCAGTTGCTATGGTGTTCTGGGTGGTTGCTAGGGCGTTGCTATGGTGTTCTGGGTGGTAGCTAGGCGGTTGCTATTGTGTTCTGGGTGGTTGCTAGGTGGTTGCTATGGTGTTCTGGGTGGTTGCTAGGGCGTTGCTAGGCAGTTGCTATGGTGTGCTGGGTGGTTGCTAGGCGGTTGCTATGGTGTTCTGGGAGGTTGCTATGGCATTGCTAGGCGGTTGCTATGGTGTTCTGGGTGGTTGATTGGGCCTTGCTAGGCGGTTGCTATGGTGTTCTGGGAGGTTGCTAGGGCATTGCTAGGCTGTTGCTATGGTGTTCTGGGTGGTTGCTAGGGTGTTGCTAGGCGGTTGCTATGGTGTTCTGGGTGGTTGTTAGGGTGTTGCCAGGCAGTTGCTATGGTGTTCTGGCTGGTTGCTTGGCGGTTACTATGGTGTTCTGGGTGGTTGCTAGGGCGTTGCTAGGCAGTTGCTATGGTGTTTTGGGTGGTTGCTAGGTGGTTGCTATGGTGTTCTGGGTGGTTGCTAGGGCGTTGCTAGGCAGTTGCTATGGTGTTCTGGGTGGTTGCTAGGCGGTTGCTATGGTGTTCTGGGTGGTTGCTAGGCGGTTGCTATGGTGTTCTGGATGGGTGCTAGGGCGTTGCTAGGCAGTTGCTATGGTGTTCTGGGTGGGTGCTAGGCGGTTGCTTTGGTGTTCTGGGTGGTTGCTAGGGCGTTGCTAGGCAGTTGCTATGGTGTTCTGGGTGGTTGCTAGGCAGTTGCTATGGTGTTCTGGGTGGTTGCTAGGGCATTGCTAGGCTGTTGCTATGGTGTTCTGGGTGGTTGCTAGGGCGGTGCTAGGCGGTTGCTATGGTGTTCTGGGTGGTTGTTAGGGTGTTGCTAGGCGGTTGCTATGGTGTTCTGGGTGGTTGCTAGGGCGTTGCTAGGCGGTTGCTATGGTGTTCTGGGTGGTTGCTAGGCGGTTGCTATGGTGTTCTGGGTGGTTGCTAGGGCGTTGCTAGGCAGTTGCTATGGGGTTCTGGGTGGTTGCTTGGCGGTTGCTATGGTGTTCTGGGTGGTTGCTAGGGCATTGCTAGGCTGTTGCTATGGTGGTCTGGGTGGTTGCTAGGGCGTTGCTAGGGGGTTGCTATGGTGTTTTGGGTGGTTGTTAGGGTGTTGCTAGGCAGTTGCTATGGTGTTCTGGGTGGTTGCTAGGCGGTTGCTATGGTGTTCTGGGTGGTTGCTCGGGCGTTGCTAGGCAGTTGCTATGGTGTTCTGGGTGGTTGTTAGGCGGTTGCTATGGTGTTCTGGGTGGTTGCTCGGGCGTTGCTAGGCAGTTGCTATGGTGTTCTGGGTGGTTGCTAGGCGGTTGCTATGGTGTTCTGGGTGGTTGCTAGGCGGTTGCTATGGTGTTCTGGGTGGTTGCTAGGGCGTTGCTAGGCAGTTGCTATGGTGTTCTGGGTGGTTGCTAGGCGGTGGCTATGGTGTTCTGGGTGGTTGCTTAGGCATTGCTAGGCGATTCCTATGGTGTTCTGTGTGGTTGCTAGGGCGTTGCTAGGCAGTTGCTATGGTGTTCTGGGTGGTTGCTAGGCGGTTGCTAAGGTGTTCTTGGTGGTTGCTAGGGCGTTGCCAGGCAGTTGCTATGGCGTTTTGGGTGGTTGCTGGGCGGTTGCTATGGTGTTCTGGGTGGTTGCTAGGGCTTTGCTAGGCAGTTGCTATGGTGTTCTGGGTGGTTGCTAGGTGATTGCTAAGGTGTTCTGGGTGGTTGCTAGGGCGTTGCTAGGCAGTTGCTATGGTGTTCTGGATGGTTGCTAGGCGGTTGCTATGGTGGTCTGGGTGGTTGGTAGGGCGGTGCTAGGCAGTTGCTATGGTGTTCTGGGTGGTTGCTATGGTGTTGTGGGTAGTTGCTAGGGGGTTGCTATGGTGTTCTGGGTTGTTGCTGGGCGGTTGTTATGGTGTTCTGTGTGGTTGCAAGGCGGTTGCTATGGTGTTCTCGGTGGTTGCTAGGGCGTTGCTAGGCAGTTGCTATGGTTTTCTGATGGTTGCTAAGCGGTTGCTATGGTGTTCTGGGTGGTTGCTAGGGCATTGCTAGGCTGTTGCTATGGTGTTCTGGGTGGTTGCTAGGGCGTTGCTAGGCGGTTGCTATGGTGTTCTGGGTGGTAGTTAGGGTGTTGCTAGGCGGTTGGTATGGTGTTCTGGGGGGGTGGTAGGGCGTTGCTTGGCGGTTGCTATGGTGTTCTGGGTGGTTGCTAGGCGGTTGCTATGGTGTTCTGGGTGGTTGCTAGGGCGTTGCTAGGCAGTTGCTATGGTGTTCTGGGTGGTTGCTAGGCGGTTGCTATGGTGTTCTGGGTGGTTGCTAGGGCATTGCTAGGCTGTTGCTATGGTGTTCTGGGTGGTTGCTAGGGCGTTGCTAGGCGGATGCTATGGTGTTCTGGGTGGTTGTTAGGGTGTTGCTAGGCAGTTGCTATGGTGTTCTGGGTGGTTGCTAGGCGGTTGCTATGGTGTTCTGGGTGGTTGCTAGGGCGTTGCTAGGCAGTTGCTATGGTGTTCTGGGTGGTTGCTAGGCGGTTGCTATGGTGTTCTGGGTGGTTGCTAGGGCATTGCTAGGCTGTTGCTATGGTGTTCTGGGTGGTTGCTAGGGCGTTGCTAGGCGGTTGCTATGGTGTTCTGGGTGGTTGTTAGGGCGTTGCTAGGCAGTTGCTATGGTGTTCTGGGTGGTGGCTAGGCGGTTGCTATGGTGTTCTGGGTGGTTGCTAGGGCGTTGCTAGGCAGTTACTATGGTGTTTTGGGTGGTTGCTAGGTGGTTGCTATGGTGTTCTGGGTGGTTGCTAGGGCGTTGCTAGGCAGTTGGTATGGTGTTCTGGGTGGTTGCTAGGCGGTTGCTATGGTGTTCTGGGTGGTTGCTCGGGCGTTGCTAGGCAGTTGCTATGGTGTTCTGGGTGGTTGCTAGGCGGTTGCTATGGTGTTCTGGGTGGTTGCTCGGGCATTGCTAGGCAGTTGCTATGGTGTTCTGGGTGGTTGCTAGGCGGTTGCTATGGTGTTCTGGGTGGTTGCTAGGCATTTGCTATGGTGTTCTGGGTGGTTGCTAGGGCGTTGCTAGGCAGTTGCTATGGTGTTCTGGGTGGTTGCTAGGCGGTTGCTATGGTGTTCTGGGTGGTTGCTAGGGCGTTGCTAGGCAGTTGCTATGGTGTTCTGGGTGGTTGCTAGGCAGTTGCTATGGTGTTCTGGGTGGTTGCTAGGGCGTTGCTTGGCTGTTGCTATTGTGTTCTGGGTGGTTGCTAGGCGATTGCTATGGTGTTCTGGGTGGTTGCTAGGGCGTTGCTAGGCAGTTGCTATGGTGTTTTGGGTGGTTGCTAGGCGGTTGCTATGGTGTTCTGGGTGGTTGCTAGGGCGTTGCTAGGCAGTTGCTATGGTGTTCTGGCTGGTTGCTAGGCAGTTGCTATGGTGTTCTTGGTGGTTGTGAGGGCGTTGTTAGGCGGTTGCTTTGGTGTTCTGAGTGGTTGCTTGGCGGTTGCTATGGTGTTCTGGGTGGTTGCTAGGGCGTTGCTTGGCAGTTGCTATAGCGTTCTGGATAGTTGCTAGGCAGTTGCTATGGTGTTTTGGGTGGTTGCTAGGCGGTTGCTTTGGTGTTCTGAATATTTGCTTGGGCATTGCTCGACAGTTGCTATGTTGTTCTTGTTGTTGCTCGGGCGTTGATGTGTCTTTTTTGGGGATCGAGTGAAAACTGGGAGAAGTAGTGAACCGCACGATTACGAAATTATTTGGAATATTAACAAGGAAGGAAGGAGGGAAAGAAGGAACTAATGAGGGAAGTAAGGAAAGAAGGAATATAGGAAAAAAAGAAGGAAATCAAAGGAAGGCAGGAAAGAACAAAGGAAAGAAGGCGAGGATGGATGGAAAGAAACAGAGGAATGAAGGAAAGAAGGAAGTAAAGAAGGAAGGAAAGGAAGAAGGGAAGAAGAAGGATTTAAGTAAAGATAGAAGGAAGGAAGGAAGTGAGGAAGAAGAAATGAAAAACAGAAGGAAAGAGAGAAGGAAGGAAAGAAAAAGTAAAGAAAGGAAGAGGGAAGGAAAGAGAGGGAAAGCAGAAAGAAGAAATGAAGAAAGATAAGAACGATATCAAGGAATGAAAGAAGGCATGATGGAAGGAAAGAAAAAGTAAGGGAGGTAGGAAAGAAAATTGGTAGGGAGGAAGAATGGGAGGAAGGATGAAAGGCAGGATAGAAGGAAGTAAAGTAGGAAAGAACGAATAAAGGAAGGAAGGAACGAAGGAAAGAAATAGGAGGGAAAAAGAAAGAAGGAATGACAGAAAATAGAAGGAAGGAAAGCATTAAGGAAGCTGTAGTCTCAAGAGAGCCAGATTGTAGTCTTACAGCCTGAGAAACTGACAGTTACAGCAGGTGGTCAGAACACCTGGCACAAGATTCCATTTGCTCAATGGCCCTATTGTGATGTCATAATGCCAATGTTAAGTCCATGGGGGGAAAAATTTATAGTTTTTTATTAATAACTCAAAAAGTATAAAAGTTACAAAGATGAAAAATACATTGCACAGGTGTCCTAAGTAAGACCTACGCAACGCAGTTTGAATGAAGTTTCTACGATAAACGGTTGAGGCCGCATTAAGTGTGTTAGAAGAATAATAATAATAACTAGATAATGTAATTCCAGGGAATTACGTGTGCATTGAAAATGCAAAGTGTAATTGCATAAGGTGGAGTTTGTAACATATCATTGCATTAAGATATTGGTAGCTACGTTTTTAGTAAGATAATTTTGGTCGTGGTGAGGACTTTTATTTTGAAACAGATGTGGACTGAGGAAACAGTTTGCGGGAGTCAGAGTTGATGACAACTGTCATATGGAAATTTTTAATAGTGACATTTTTTAATAGTGAAGAATTGTAGTAAGGACTTATATTTTGAGACAGGATTGGGCAGAAGAAACAGTTGCCGGAAGTCATAGTCGAAAACAATCAGGAATTGGAATGGCTGAAAGGTTGATAAGTTGAGTAGCTTAAAAAGTTACATTTTTTTATTGTAATTTGACATAATGAGGACTGGCTGTAACAGTTGTTAGGCAGTTGCTATGGTGTTCTGTGTACTTGTGAGGGTGTTGCTAGGCAGCTGCTATCGTGTTCTGGGTGGTTGCTAGGGCATTGCTAGGCAGTTGCAATGGTGTTCTGGGTGGTTGCTAGGGCCTTGCTAAGCGGTTGCTATGGTGTTCTGAGTGGTTGATAGGGCGTTGCTAGGCGATTGCTATGGTGTTCTGGGTGGTTGCTAGGCGGTTGCTATGGCGTTCTGGGTGGTTGCTAGAGCGTTGCTATGGGGTTCTGGGTGGTTGCTAGAGGGTTGCTATGGCATTCTGGGTGGTTGCTAGGGCTTTGCTAAGCAGTTGCTATGATGTTCTGGGTGGTTGCTAGGGCGTTGCTAGGTGGTTGCTTTGGTGTTCTGGGTGGTTGCTAGGGTGTTGCTAGGCCGTTGCTATGCTGCTCTGGGTGGTTGCCATGCCGTTGCTATGGTGTTCTGGGTGGTTGCTAGGGCGTTGCTCGGCAGTTGCTTTGGTGTTCTGGGTGGTTGCTAGGGCGTTGCTAGGCAGTTGCTTTGGTGTTCTGGGTGGTTGCTAGGGTGTTGCTAGGCAGTTGCCATGGTGTCCTGGGTGGTTGCTAGGGCGTTGCTAGGCAGTTGCTTTGGTGTTCTGGGTGGTTGCTAGGGCGTTGCTAGGCAGTTGCTATGGTGTTCTGGGTGGTTGTTAGGGTGGTTGCTATGGCGTTCTTGGTGGTTGCTAGGGCATTGCTAAGCAGTTGCTATGGTGTTCTGGGTGGTTGCTACGGCGTTGCTAGGCGGTTGCTATGGTGTTCTGGGTGGTGGCTAGGGTGTAGCTAGGCAGTTGCTATGGTGTTCTGGGTGGTTGCTAGGTGGTTGCTATGGTGTTCTGGGTGGTTGCTAGGGCGTTGCTAGGCGGTTGCTATGGTGTTCTGGGTGGTTGCTCGGGCGTTGCTAGGCGGTTGCTATGGTGTTTTGGGTGGTTGCTAGGTCGTTGCTATGGTGTTCTGGGTGGTTGCTAGGGCGTTGCTAGGCAGTTGCAATGGTGTTCTGGATGGTTGCTAGGCGGATGCTATGGTGTTCTGGGTGGTTGCTAGGGTGTTGCTATGGTGTTCTGGGTGGTTGCTAGGCGGTTGCTATGGTGTTCTGGGTGGTAGCTAGGCGGTTGCTATGGTGTTCTGGGTGGTAGCTAGGTCATTGCTAAGCAGTTGCTATGGTGTTCTGGGTGGTTGCTAGGCGGTTGCTAAGGTGTTCTGGGTGGTTGCTAGGCGGTTGCTATGGTGTTCTGGGTGGTTTCTAGGGTGTTGCAAGGCAGATGCAATGGTGTTCTGATGGTTGCTAGGCGGTTGCTATGGTGTTCTGGGTGGTTGCCAGGGCGTTGCTAGGCAGTTGCTATGGTGTTCTGGGTGGTTGATAGGGCGTTGCTATGGTGTTCTGGGTGGTAGCTAGGCGGTTGCTATTGTGTTCTGGGTGGTTGCTAGGGCGTTGCTAGGCAGTTGCTATGGTGTTCTGGGTGGTTGCTAGGGCGTTGCTAAGGTGTTCTGGGTGGTAGCTAGGCGGTTGCTATTGTGTTCTGGGTGGTTGCTAGGGCGTTGCTAGGCGGTTGCTCTGGTGTTCTGGGTGGTAGCTAGGTCATTGCTAGGCAGTTGCTATGGTGTTCTGGGTGGTTGCTAGGCGGTTGCTATGGTGTTCTGGGTGGTTGCTAGGCGGTTGCTTTGGTGTTCTGGGTGGTTGCTAGGGCGTTGCTAGGCAGTTGCTATGGTGTTCTGATGGTTGCTAGGCGGTTGCTATGGTGTTCTGGGTGGTTGCTAGGGCGTTGCTAGGCAGTTGCTATGGTGTTCTGGGTGGTTGCTAGGGCGTTGCTATGGTGTTCTGGGTGGTAGCTAGGCGGTTGCTATTGTGTTCTGGGTGGTTGCTAGGGCGTTGCTAGGCGGTTGCTATGGTGTTCTGGGTGGTTGTTAGGGTGTTGCTAGGCAGTTGCTATGGTGTTCTGGGTGGTTGCTAGGCGGTTGCTATGGTGTTCTGTGTGGTTGCTAGCGAGTTGCTATGGTATTTTGGGTGGTTGCTAGGTGGTTGCTATGGTGTTCTGGGTGGTTGCTAGGGCGTTGCTAGGCAGTTGCTATGGTGTTCTGGGTGGTTGCTAGGCGGTTGCTATGGTGTTCTGTGTGGTTGCTAGCGAGTTGCTATGGTATTTTGGGTGGTTGCTAGGTGGTTGCTATGGTGTTCTGGGTGGTTGCTAGGGCGTTGCTAGGCAGTTGCTATGGTGTTCTGGGTGGTTGCTAGGCGGTTGCTATGGTGTTCTGGGTGGTTGCTCGGGTGGTGCTAGGCGGTTGGTATGGTGTTCTGGGTGGTTGCTAGGCGGTTGCTATGGTCTTCTGGGTGGTTGCTAGTCGGTTGCTATGGTGTTCTGGGTGGTTGCTAGGCGGTTGCTATGGTCTTCTGAGTGGTTGCTAGGCGGTTGCTATGGTGTTCTGGGTGGTTGCTAGGCGGTTGCTATGGTGTTCTGGGTGGTTGCTAGGGCGTTGCTAGGCCGTTTCTAATGGTTGCTAGGCGGTTGCTATGGTGTTCTGGGTGGTTGCTAGGGCGTTGCTAGGGCGTTTCTGATGGTTGCTAGGCGGTTGCTATTGTGTTCTGGGTGGTTGCTAGGGCGTTGCTAGGCGGTTGCTGTGGTGTTCTGGGTGGTTGTTAGGGTGTTGCTAGGCAGTTGCTATGGTGTTCTGGGTGGTTGCTAGGCGGTTGCTATGGTGTTCTGTGTGGTTGCTAGCGCGTTGCTATGGTATTTTGGGTGGTTGCTAGGTGGTTGCTATGGTGTTCTGGGTGGTTGCTAGGGCGTTGCTAGGCAGTTGCTATGGTGTTCTGGGTGGTTGCTCGGGTGTTGCTAGGCAGTTGCTATGGTGTTCTGGGTGGTTGCTAGGCGGTTGCTATGGTCTTCTGGGTGGTTGCTAGGCGGTTGCTATGGTGTTCTGGGTGGTTGCTAGGCGGTTGCTATGGTGTTCTGGGTGGTTGCTAGGCGGTTGCAATGGTGTTCTGGGTGATTGCTAGGGTGTTGCTAGGCGGTTGCTATGGTGTTCTGGGTGGTTGCTGGGGTGTTGCTAGGCAGTTGCTATGGTGTTCTGGGTGGTTGCTAGGCGGTTGCTATGGTCTTCTGGGTGGTTGCTAGGCGGTTGCTATGGTGTTCTGGGTGGTTGCTAGGCGGTTGCTATGGTTTTCTGGGTGGTTGGTAGGGCGTTGCTAGGCAGTTGCTATGGTGTTCTGATGGTTGCTAGGCGGTTGCTATGGTCTTCTGGGTGGTTGCAAGGCGGTTGCTATGGTGTTCTGGGTGGTTGCTAGGCGGTTGCTATGGTGTTCTGGGTGGTTGCTAGGGCGTTACTAGGCAGTTGCTATGGTGTTCTGGGTGGTTGCTAGGCGGTTGCTATGGTGTCCTGGGTGGTTGCTAGGGCGTTGCTAGGCAGTTGCTATGGTGTTCTGGGTGGTTGCTAGGGCGTTGCTATGGTGTTCTGGGTGGTAGCTAGGCGGTTGCTATTGTGTTCTGGGTCATTGCTAGGGCGTTGCTAGGCAGTTGCTATGGTGTTCTGGGTGGTTGCAAGGGCGTTGCTATGGTGTTCTGGGTGGTAGCTAGGGGGTTGTTATTGTGTTGTGGGTGGTTGCTAGGGCGTTGCTAGGCGGTTGCTATGGTGTTCTGGGAGGTAGCTAGGTGGTTGCTAGGCAGTTGCTATGGTGTTCTGGGTGGTTGCTAGGCGGTTGCTATGGTGGTCTGGGTGGTTGCTAGGCGGTTGCTAAGGTGTTCTGGGGGGTTGCTAGGGCGTTGCTAGGCAGTTGCTATGGTGTTCTGATGGTTGCTAGGCGGTTGCTATGGTGTTCTGTGTGGTTGCTAGGGCGTTGCTAGGCAGTTGCTATGGTGTTCTGGGTGGTTGCTAGGGCGTTGCTATGGTGTTCTGGTTGGTAGCTAGGCGGTTGCTATGGTGTTCTGGGTGGTTGCTAGGGCGTTGCTAGGCAGTTGCTATGGTGTTCTGGGTGGTTGCTAGGGCGTTGCTATGGTGTTCTGGGTGGTAGCTAGGCAGTTGCTATTGTGTTCTGGGTGGTTGCTAGGCCGTTGCTAGGCGGTTGCTATGGTGTTCTGGGTGGTTGTAAGGGTGTTGCTAGGCAGTTGCTATGGTGTTCTGGGTGGTTGCTAGGCGGTTGCTATGGTGTTCTGGGTGGTTGCTAGCGCTTTGCTAGGCAGTTGCTATGGTATTTTGGGCGGTTGCTAGGTGGTTGCTATGGTGTTCTGGGTGGTTGCTAGGGCGTTGATAGGCAGTTGCTATGGTGTTCTGGGTGGTTGCTAGGCGGTTGCTATGGTGTTCTGGGTGGTTGCTCGGGTGTTGCTCGGCAGTTGCTATGGTGTTCTGGGTGGTTGCTAGGCGGTTGCTATGGTGTTTTGGGTGGTTGCTAGGCGGTTGCTGTGGTGTTGTGGGTGGTTGCTAGGGCATTGCAAGGCAGTTGCTATGGTGTTCTGGGTGGTTGCTAGGCGGTTGCTATGGTGTTCTGGGTGGTTGCTAGGGCGTTGCTAGGGAGTTGCTATGGTGTTCTCGGTGGTTGCTAGGCGGTTGCTATGGTGTTCTGGGTGGTTGCTAGCGCGTTGCTAGGCAGTTGCTATGGTATTTTGGTGGTTGCTAGGTGGTTGCTATGGTGTTCTGGGTGGTTGCTAGGGCGTTGCTAGGCAGTTGCTATGGTGTTCTGGGTGGTTGCAAGGCGGTTGCTATGGTGTTCTGGGTGGTTGCTCGGGTGTTGCTAGGCAGTTGCTATGGTGTTCTGGGTGGTTGCTAGCCGGTTGCTGTGGTGTTCTGGGTGGTTGATAGGCGGTTGCTATGGTGTTCTGGGTGGTTGCTAGGGCGTTGCTCGGCGGTTGCTATGGTGTTTTGGGTGGTTGCTAGGGCGTTGCTAGGCAGTTGCTATGGTGTTCTGGGTGGTTGCTAGGCGGTTGCTAAGGTGTTCTTGGTGGTTGCTAGGGCGGTGCTAGGAAGTTGCTATGGTGTTTTGGGTGGTTGCTGGGCGGTTGCGATGGTGTTCTGGGTGGTTGTTAGGGCGTTGCTAGGCAGTTGCTGTGGTGTTCTGGGTGGTTCCTAGGCAGTTGCTATGGTGTTCTTGGTGGTTGTTAGGGCGTTGCTAGGCGGTTGCTATGGTGTTCTGGGTGGTTGCTAGGGCGTTGCTAGGCAGTTGCTTTGGTGTTCTGAGTGGTTGCTTGGCGGTTGCTATGGTGTTTTGGGTGGTTGCTAGGGCGTTGCTTGGCAGTTGCTATAGTGTTCTGGGTGGTTGCTAGGCAGTTGCTATGGTGTTTTGGGTGGTTGCTAGGCAGTTGCTATGGTGTTCTGAATATTTGCTTGGGCATTGCTCGACAGTTGCTATGTTGTTCTTGTTGTTGCTAGGGCGTTGATGTGTCTTGTTCGGGGATCGAGTGAAAACTGGGAGAAGTAGTGAACCGTACGATTACGAAATTATTTGGAATATTAACAAGGAAGGAAGGAGGGAAAGAAGGAACTAATGAGGGAAGTAAGGAAAGAAGGAATATAGGAAAAAAAGAAGGAAATCAAAGGAAGGCAGGAAAGAACAAAGGAAAGAAGGCGAGGATGGATGGAAAGAAACAGAGGAATGAAGGAAAGAAGGAAGAAAAGAAGGAAGGAAAGGAAGAAGGGAAGAAGAAGGATTTAAGTAAAGATAGAAGGAAGGGAGGAAGGAAGGAAGTGAGGAAGAAGAAATGAAAAACAGAAGGAAAGAAAGAAGGGAAGAAGAAGGATTTAAGTAAAGATAGAAGGAAGGGAGGAAGGAAGGAAGTGAGGAAGAAGAAATGAAAAACAGAAGGAAAGAGGGAAGGAAGGTAAGAAAAAGTAAAGAAAGGAAGAGGGAAGGAAAGAGAGGGAAAGCAGAAAGAAGAAAGGAAGAAAGATAAGAAGGATATGAAGGAATGAAAGAAGGCATGATGGAAGGGAAGAAAAACTAAGGAAGGTAGGAAAGAAAATTGGTAGGGAGGAAGAATGGGACGAAGGATGAAAGACAGGATAGAAGGAAGTAAAGTAGAAAAGAAGGAACGAATAAAGGAAGGAAGGAACGAAAGAAAGAAATAGGAGGGAAAAAGAAAGAAGGAATGACAGAAAATAGAAGGGAGGAAAGCAGTAAGGAAGCTGTAGTCTCAACAGAGCTAGATTGTAGTCTTACAGCCCGAGAAACTGACAGTTACAGCAGGTGGTCAGAACACCTGGCACAAGATTCCATTTGCTTAATGGCCCTATTGTGATGTCATAATGCCAATGTTAAGTCTATGGGGGGAAAAAATTTATAGTTTTTTATTAATAACTCAAAAAGTATAAAAGTTACAAAGATGAAAAATACATTGCACAGGTGTCCTAAGTAAGACCTACGCAACGCAGTTTGAATGAAGTTTCTACGATAAACGGTTGAGGCCGCATTAAGTGTGTTAGAAGAATAATAATAATAACTAGATAATGTAATTCCAGGGAATTACGTGTGCATTGAAAATGCAAAGTGTAGTTGCATAAGGTAGAGTTTGTAACATATCATTGCATTATGATATTGGTAGCTACGTTTTTAGGAGGATAATTATGGTAGTGGTGAGGACTTTTATTTTGAAACAGATGTGGACTGAGGAAACAGTTTGCGGGAGTCATAGTTGATGACAACTGTCATATGGAAATTTTTAATAGTGACATTTTTTAATAGTGAAAAATTGTAGTAAGGACTTATATTTTGAGACAGGATTGGGCAGAAGAAACAGTTGCCGGAAGTCATAGTCGAAAACAATCAGGAGTTGGAATGGCTGAAGGGTTGATAAGTTGAGTAGCTTAAAAAGTTACATTTTTTATTGTAATTTGACATAATGAGGACTGGCTGTAACAGTTGTTAGGCAGTTGCTATGGTGTTCTGTGTACTTGTGAGGGTGTTGCTAGGCAGCTGCTATCGTGTTCTGGGTGGTTGCTAGGGCATTGCTAGGCAGTTGCTATGGTGTTCTGGGTGGTTGATAGGGCGTTGCTAGGCGGTTGCTATGGTGTTCTGGGTAGTTGCTAGGCGGTTGCTATGGTGTACTGGGTGGTTGCTCGAGCGTTGCTATGGGGTTCTGGGTGGTTGCTAGGCGGTTGCTATGGCATTCTGGGTGGTTGCTAGGGCTTTGCTAAGCAGTTGCTATGATGTTCTGGGTGGTTGCTAGGGCGTTGCTAGGTGGTTGCTATGGTGTTCTGGGTGGTTGCTAGGGTGTTGCTAGGCAGTTGCTATGCTGTTCTGGGTGGTTGCTAGGCCGTTGCTATGGTGTTCTGGGTGGTTGCTATGGCGTTGCTAGGCAGTTGCTATTGTGTTCTTGGTGGTTGATAGGCCGTTGCTAGGCAGTTGCTATGGTGTTCTGGGTGGTTGTTAGGGTGGTTGCTATGGCGTTCTGGGTGGTTGCTAGGGCGTTGCTAGGCAGTTGCTATGGTGTTCTAGGTGGTTGCTAGGGCATTGCTATGGTGTTCTGGGTGGTAGCTAGGCAGTTGCTATTGTGTTCTGGGTGGTTGCTAGGGCGTTGCTAGGCAGTTGCTATGGTGTTCTGGGTGGTTGCTAGGGCGTTGCAAAGCAGTTGGTATGGTGTTCTGGGTGGTTGCCACGGCATTGCCAGGCGGTTGCTATGGTGTTCTGGGTGGTTGCTAGGGTGTTGCTAGGCAGTTGCTATGGTGTTCTGGGTGGTTGCTAGGTGGTTGCTATGATGTTCTGGCTGGTTGCTAGGGAATTGCCAGGCGGTTGCTATGGTGTTCTGGGTGGTTGCTCGGGCGTTGCTAGGCGGTTGCTATGGTGTTCTGGGTGGTTGCTAGGGCGTTGCTATGGTGTTCTGGGTGGTTGCTAGGGCGTTGCTAGGCAGGTGCTATGGTGTTCTGGATGGTTGCTAGGCGGTTGCTATGGTGTTCTGGGTGGTTGCTAGGGTGTTGCTATGGTGTTCTGGGTGGTTGTTAGGCGGTTGCTCTGGTGTTCTGGGTGGTTGCTAGGCGGTTGCTATGGTTGTCTGGGTGGTAGCAAGGCGGTTGCAATGGTGTTCTGGGTGGTTGCTAGGGCGTTGCTAGGCAGTTGCTATGGTGTTCTGATGGTTGCTAGGCGGTTGCTATGGTGTTCTGGGTGGTTGCTAGGGCGTTGCTAGGCAGTTGCTATGGTGTTCTGGGTGGTTGCTAGGGCATTGCTATGGTGTTCTGGGTGGTAGCTAGGCGGTTGCTATTGTGTTCTGGGTGGTTGCTAGGCGGTTGCTATGGTGTTCTGGGTGGTTGCTAGGGCGTTGCTAGGCAGTTGCTATGGTGTGCTGGGTGGTTGCTACGCGGTTGCTATGGTGTTCTGGGAGGTTGCTAGGGCATTGCTAGGCGGTTGCTATGGTGTTCTGGGTGGTTGCTAGGGCCTTGCTTGGCGGTTGCTATGGTGTTCTGGGAGGTTGCTAGGGCATTGCTAGGCTGTTGCTATGGTGTTCTGGGTGGTTGCTAGGGCGTTGCTAGGCGGTTGCTATGGTGTTCTGGGTGGTTGTTAAGGTGTTGCTAGGCAGTTGCTATGGTGTTCTGGGTGGTTGCTAGGCGGTTGCTATGGTGTTCTGTGTGGTTGCTAGGGCGTTGCTAGGCAGTTGCTATGGTGTCTTGGGTGGTTGCTAGGTGGTTGCTATGGTGTTCTGGGTGGTTGATTGGGCGTTGCTAGGCAGTTGCTGTGGTGTTCTGGGTGGTTGCTAGGGGGTTGCTGTGGTGTTGTGGGTGGTTGCTCGGGCGTTGCTAGGCAGTTGCTATGGTGTTCTTGGTGGTTGCTAGGCGGTTGCTATGGTGTTCTGGGTGGTTGCTAGGCGGTTGCTATGGTGTTCTGGGTGGTTGCTAGGGCGTTGCTAGGCAGTTTCTATGGTGTTCTGGGTGGTTGCTAGGCGGTTGCTATGGTGTTCTGGGTGGTTGCCTGGGCATTGCAAGGCTGTTGCTATGGTGTTCTGGGTGGTTGCTAGGGCGTTGCTAGGCGGTTGCTATGGTGTTCTGGGTGGTTGCTAGGCGGTTGCTATGGAGTTCTGGGTGGTTGCTAGGGCGTTGCTAGGCAGTTGCTATAGCGTTCTGGGTGGTTGCTAGGGCGTTGCTAGGCAGTTGCTGTGGTGTTCTGGGTGGTTGCTAGGGCGTTGCTAGGCAGTTGCTATGGTGTTCTGGGTGGTTGCTAGGCGGTTGCTATGGTGTTCTGGGTGGTTGCTAGGCGGTTGCTATGGTGTTCTGGGTGGTTGCTAGGGCGTTGCTAGGCAGTTGCTATGGTGTTCTGGGTGTTTGCTAGGCGGTTGCTATGGTGTTCTGGGTGGTTGCTAGGGCGTTGCTAGGCAGTTGCTATGGTGTTTTGGGTGGTTGCTAGGTGGTTGCTATGGTGTTCTGGGTGGTTGCTAGGGCGTTGCTAGGCAGTTGCTATGGTGTTCTGGGTGGTTGCTAGGTGGTTGCTATGGTGTCCTGGGTGGTTGCTAGGCGGTTGCTATTGTGTTCTGGGTGGTTGCTAGGGCGTTGCTAGGCAGTTGCTATGGTGTTCTGGGTGGTTGCTAGGCGTGTGCTATGGTGTTCTGGGTGGTTACTAGGCGGTTGCTATGGTGTTCTGGGTGGTTGCTAGGGCGTTGCTAGGCAGGTGCTATGGTGTTCTGGGTGGTTGCTAGGCGGTTGCTATGGTGTTCTGGGTGGTTGCTAGGGCTTTGGTAGGGTGTTGCTATGGTGTTCTGGGTGGTTGCTAGGGCGTTGCTAGGCGGTTGGTTTGGTGTTCTGGGTGGTTGTTAGGGTGTTGCTAGGCAGTTGCTATGGTGTTCTGGGTGGTTGCCAGGCGGTTGCTATGGTGTTCTGGGTGGTTGCTAGGGCGTTGCTAGGCAGTTGCTATGGTGTTCTGGGTGGTTGCTAGGCGGTTGCTATGGTGTTCTGGGTGGTTGCTAGGGCGTTGCTAGGCAGTTGCTATGGTGTTTTGGGTGGTTGCTAGGTGGTTGCTATGGTGTTCTGGGTGGTTGCTAGGGCGTTGCTAGGCAGTTGCTATAGCGTTCTGGGTGGTTGCTAGGGCGTTGCTAGGCAGTTGCTATGGTGTTCTGGGTGGTTGCTAGGGCGTTGCTAGGCAGTTGCTATGGTGTTCTGGGTGGTTGCTAGGCGGTTGCTATGGTGTTCTGGGTGGTTGCTAGGCGGTTGCTATGGTGTTCTGGGTGGTTGCTTGGGCGTTGCTAGGCAGTTGCTATAGTGTTCTGGGTGGTTGCTAGGCAGTTGCTATGGTGTTCTGGGTGGTTGCTAGGGCGTTGCTAGGCAGTTGCTATAGTGTTCTGGGTGGTTGCTAGGCAGTTGCTATGGTGTTTTGGGTGGTTGCTTGGCGGTTGCTATGGTGTTCTGAATATTTGCTTGGGCATTGCTCGACAGTTGCTATGTTGTTCTTGTTGTTGCTAGGGCGTTGATGTGTCTTGTTTGGGGATCGAGTGAAAACTGGGAGAAGTAGTGAACCGTACGATTACGAAATAATATGGAATATTAACAAGGAAGGAAGGAGGGAAAGAAGGAACTAATGAGGGAAGTAAGGAAAGAAGGAATATAGGAAAAAAAGAAGGAAATCAAAGGAAGGCAGGAAAGAACAAAGGAAAGAAGGCGAGGATGGATGGAAAGAAACAGAGGAATGAAGGAAAGAAGGGAGTAAAGAAGGAAGGAAAGGAAGAAGGGAAGAAGAAGGATTTAAGTAAAGATAGAAGGAAGGAAGGAAGTGAGGAAGAAGAAATGAAAAACAGAAGGAAAGAGAGAAGGAAGGAAAGAAAAAGTAAAGAAAGGAAGAGGGAGGGAAAGAGAGGGAAAGCAGAAAGAAGAAAGGAAGAAAGATGAGAAGGATATGAAGGAATGAAAGAAGGCATGATGGAAGGAAAGAAAAACTAAGGAAGGTAGGAAAGAAAATTGGTAGGGAGGAAGAATGGGAGGAAGGATGAAAGGCAGGATAGAAGGAAGTAAAGTAGGAAAGAAGGAACGAATAAAGGAAGGAAGGAACGAAGGAAAGAAATAGGAGGGAAAAAGAAAGAAGGAATGACAGAAAATAGAATGAAGGAAAGCAGCAAGGAAGCTGTAGTCTCAAGAGAGCCAGATTGTAGTCTTACAGCCTGAGAAACTGACAGTTACAGCAGGTGGTCAGAACACCTGGCACAAGATTCCATTTGCTTTATGGCCCTATTGTGATGTCATAATGCCAATGTTAAGTCTATGGGGGGAAAAATGAATAGTTTTTTATTAATAACTCAAAAAGTATAAAAGTTACAAAGATGAAAAATACATTGCACAGGTCTCCTAAGTAAGACCTACGCAACGCAGTTTGAATGAAGTTTCTACGATAAACGGTTGAGGCCGCATTAGGTGTGTTAGAAGAATAATATTAATAATAATAATAATAATAATAATAATAATAATAATAATAATAATAATAATAATAAGAAGACCAGGATAACAATAGTGAGCATTTTCAATGCACACTAATAATAATAATAATAATAATAAGAAGACCATGATAACAATAGTGAGCATTTTCAATGCACACTAATAATAATAATAATAATAATAATAATAATAAGAAGAAGACCAGGATAACAATAGTGAGCATTTTCAATGCACACTAATAATAATAAGAAGACCAGGATAACAATAGTGAGCATTTTCAATGCACACTAATAATAATAATAAGAAGACCAGGATAACAATAGTGAGCATTTTCAATGCACACTAACTAGATAATGTAATTCCAGGGAATTACGTGTGCATTGAAAATGCAAAGTGTAGTTGCATAAGGTGGAGTTTGTAACATATCATTGCATTATGATATTGGTAGCTACGTTTTTAGTAGGATAATTATGGTAGTGGTGAGGACTTTTATTTTGAAACAGATGAGGACTGAGGAAACAGTTTGCGGGAGTCATAGTTGATGACAACTGTCATATGGAAATTTTTAATAGTGACATTTTTTAATAGTGAAGAATTGTAGTAAGGACTTATATTTTGAGACAGGATTGGGCAGAAGAAACAGTTGCCGGAAGTCATAGTCGAAAACAATCAGGAGTTGGAATGGCTGAAAGGTTGATAAGTTGAGTAGCTTAAAAAGTTACATTTTTTTTATTGTAATTTGACATAATGAGGACTGGCTGTAACAGTTGTTAGGCAGTTGCTATGGTGTTCTGTGTACTTGTGAGGGTGTTGCTAGGCAGCTGCTATCGTGTTCTAGGTGGTTGCTAGGGCATTGCTTGGCAGTTGCTATGGTGTTCTGGGTGGTTGCTAGGGCCTTGCAAAGCGGTTGCTATGGTGTTCTGGGTGGTTGCTAGGCGGTTGCTATGGCGTTCTGGGTGGTTGCCAGAGCGTTGCTATGGGGTTCTGGGTGGTTGCTAGGCGGTTGCTATGGCATTCTGGGTGGTTGCTAGGGTTTTGCTAAGCAGTTGCTATGATGGTCTGGGTGGTTGCTAGGGCGTTGCTAGGTGGTTGCTATGGTGTTCTGGGAGGTTGCTAGGGTGTTGCTAGGCAGTTGCTATGCTGTTCTGGGTGGTTGCTAGGCCGTTGCTAGGCAGTTGCTATGGTGTTCTGGGTGGTTGTTAGGGTGGTTGCTATGGCGTTCTGGGTGGTTGCTAGGTGGTTGCTATGATGTTCTGGCTGGTTGCTTGGGCGTTGCTAGGCGGTTGCTATGGTGTTCTGGGTGGTTGCTCGGGCGTTGCTTAGCGGTTGCTATGGTGTTCTGGGTGGTTGCTAGGGCGTTGCTATGGTGTTCTGGGTGGTTGCTAGGGCGTTGCTAGGCAGTTGCTATGGTGTTCTGGATGGTTGCTAAGCGGTTGCTATGGTGTTCTGGGTGGTTGCTAGGGTGTTGCTATGGTGTTCTGGGTGGTTGTTAGGCGGTTGCTCTGGTGTTCTGGGTGGTTGCTAGGCGGTTGCTATGGTGTTCTGGGTGGTAGCAAGGCGGTTGCTATGGTGTTCTGGGTGGTTGCTAGGGTGTTGCTAGGCAGTTGCTATGGTGTTCTGGGTGGTTGCTAGGTGGTTGCTATGATGTTCTGGCTGGTTGCTAGGGTGTTGCTAGGCGATTGCTATGGTGTTCTGGGTGGTTGCTCGGGCGTTGCAAGGCGGTTGCTATGGTGTTCTGGGTGGTTGCTTGGGCGTTGCTATGGTGTTCTGGGTGGTTGCTCGGGCGTTGCTAGGCAGTTGCTATGGTGTTCTGGATGGTTGCTAGGCGGTTGCTATGGTGTTCTGGGTGGTTGCTAGGGTGTTGCTATGGTGTTCTGGGTGGTTGTTAGGCGGTTGCTATGGTGTTCTGGGTTGTTGCTAGGCGGTTGCTATGGTGTTCTGTGTGGTTGGTAGGCGGTTGGTATGGTGTTCTGGGTGGTTGCTAGTGCGTTGCTATGGTGTTCTGGGTGGTTTCTAGGGCGTTGCTTAGCAGTTGCTATTGTGTTCTGGGTGGTTGCTAGGGCGTTGCTATGGTGTTCTGGGTGGTAGCTAGGCGGTTGCTATTGTGTTCTGGGTGGTTGCTAGGTGGTTGCTATGGTGTTCTGGGTGGTTGCTAGGGCGTTGCTAGGCAGTTGCTATGGTGTGCTGGGTGGTTGCTAGGCGGTTGCTATGGTGTTCTGGGAGGTTGCTAGGGCATTGCTAGGCGGTTGCTATGGTGTTCTGGGTGGTTGATTGGGCCTTGCTAGGCGGTTGCTATGGTGTTCTAGGAGGTTGCTAGGGCATTGCTAGGCTGTTGCTATGGTGTTCTGGGTGGTTGCTAGGGTGTTGCTAGGCGGTTGCTATGGTGTTTTGGGTGGTTGCTAGGTGGTTGCTATGGTGTTCTGGGTGGTGGCTACGGCGTGGCTAGGCTGTTGCTGTGGTGTTCTGGGTGGTTGCTAGGCAGTTGCTATGGTGTTCTGGGTGGTTGCTAGGCGGTTGCTTTGGTGTTCTGGATGGTTGCTAGGGCGTTGCTAGGCAGTTGCTATGGTGTTCTGGGTGGTTGCTAGGCGGTTGCTTTGGTGTTCTGGGTGGTTGCTAGGGCGTTGCTAGGCAGTTGCTATGGTGTTCTGGGTGGTTGCTAGGCGGTTGCTATGGTGTTCTGGGTGGTTGCTAGGGCATTGCTAGGCTGTTGCTATGGTGTTCTGGGTGGTTGCTAGGGCGTTGCTAGGCAGTTGCTATGGTGTTCTGGGTGGTTGTTAGGGTGTTGCTAGGCGGGTGCTATGGTGTTCTGGGTGGTTGCTAGGGCGTTGCTAGGCGGTTACTATGGTGTTCTGGGTGGTTGCTAGGCGGTTGCTATGGTGTTCTGGGTGGTTGCTAGGGCGTTACTAAGCAGTTGCTATGGTGTTCTGGGTGGTTGCTTGGGGGTCGCTATGGTGTTCTGGGTGGTTGCTAGGGCATTGCTAGGCTCTTGCTATGGTGTTCTGGGTGGTTGCTAGGGCGTTGCTAGGCGGTTGCTATGGTGTTTTGGGTGGTTGTTAGGGTGTTGCTAGGTAGTTGCCATGGTGTTCTGGGTGGTTGCTAGGCGGTTGCTATGGTGTTCTGGGTGGTTGGTAGGGCATTGCTAGGCGGTTGCTATGGTGTTCTGGGTAGTTGCAAGGCAGTTGCTATGGTGTTCTGCATGGTTGCTAGGGCATTGCTAGTCTGTTGCTATGGTGTTCTGGGTGGTTGCTAGGGCGTTGCTAGGCAGTTGCTATGGTGTTCTGGGGGGTTGCTAGGCGGTTGCTATGGTGTTCTGGGTGGGTGGTAGGGTGTTGCTAGGCAGTTGCTATGGTGTTTTGGGTCGTTGCTAGGTGGTTGCTATGGTGTTCTGGGTGGTTGCTAGGGCGCTGCTAGGCAGTTGCTATGGTGTTCTGGGTGGTTGCTAGGTGCTTGCTATGGTGTTCTGGGTGGTTGCTCGGGCGTTGCTAGGCAGTTGCTATGGTGTTCTGGGTGGTTGTTAGGCGGTTGCTATGGTGTTCTGGGTGGTTGCTCGGGCGTTGCTAGGCAGTTGCTATGGTCTTCTGGGTGGTTGCTAGGCGGTTGCTATGGTGTTCTGGGTGGTTGCTAGGGCGTTGCTAGGCAGTTGCTATGGTGTTCTGGGTGGTTGCTAGGCGGTGGCTATGGTTTTCTGGGTGGTTGGTTAGGCATTGCTAGGGGCTTCCTATGGTGTTCTGTGTGGTTGGTAGGGCGTTGCTCGGCAGTTGCTATGGTGTTCTGGGTGGTTGGTAGGGGGTTGCTAAGGTGTTCTTGGTGGTTGCTAGGGCGTTGCCAGGCAGTTGCTATGGCGTTTTGGGTGGTTGCTGGGCGGTTGCTATGGTGTTCTGGGTGGTTGCTAGGGCGTTGCTAGGCAGTTGCTATGGTGTTCTGGGTGGTTGCTAGGCGATTGCTATGGTGTTCTGGGTGGTTGCTAGGGCGTTGCTTGGCAGTTGCTATGGTGTTCTGGATGGTTGCTAGGCAGTTGCTATGGTGTTCTGGGTGGTTGCTAAGGTGTTGCTATGGTGTTCTGGGTGGTTGGTAGGCGGTTGCTCTGGTGTTCTGGGTGGTTGCTAGGCGGTTGCTATGGTGTTCTGGGTTGTTGCTAGGTGGTTGCTATGGTGTTCTGTGTGGTTGCTAGGCGGTTGCTATGATGTTCTCGGTGGTGGCTAGGGCGTTGCTAGGCAGTTGCTATGGTTTTCTGATGGTTGCTAGGCGGTTGCTATGGTGTTCTGGGTGGTTGCTAGGGCGTTGCTTGGCAGTTGCTATGGTGTTCTGGGTGGTTGCTAGGGCGTTGCTATGGTGTTCTGGGTGGTAGCTAGGCGGTTGCTATTGTGTTCTGGGTGGTTGCTAGGTGGTTGCTATGGTGTTCTGGGTGGTTGCTAGGGCGTTGCTAGGCAGTTGCTATGGTGTGCTGGGTGGTTGCTAGGCGGTTGCTATGGTGTTCTGGGAGGTTGCTAGGGCATTGCTAGGCGGTTGCAATGGTGTTCTGGGTGGTTGCTAGGGCCTTGCTAGGCGGATGATATGGTGTTCTGGGAGGTTGCTACGGCATTGCTAGGCTGTTGCTATGGTGTTCTGGGTGGTTGCTATGGCGTTGCTAGGCAGTTGCTATGGTGTTCTGGGTGGTTGCTTGGCGGTTGCAATGGTGTTCTGGGTGGTTGCTAGGGCGTTGCTAGGCAGTTGCTATGGTGTTTTGGGTGGTTGCTAGGTGGTTGCTATGGTGTTCTGGGTGGTTGCTAGGGCGTTGCTAGGCAGTTGCTATGGTGTTTTGGGTGGTTGCTAGGTGGTTGCTATGGTGTTCTGGGTGGTTGCTAGGCGGTTGCTATGGTGTTCTGGGAGGTTGCTAGGGCGTTGCTAGGCAGTTGCTATGGTGTTCTGAGTGGTTGCTAGGCGGTTGCTATGGTGTTCTGGGTGGTTGCTAGGGCATTGCTAGGCAGTTGGTATGGTGTTCTGGGTGGTTGCTAGGCGGTTGCTATGGTGTTCTGGGTGGTTGCTAGGGCATTGCTAGGCTGTTGCTATGGTGTTCTGGGTGGTTGCTAGGGCGTTGCTAGGCAGTTGCTATGGTGTTTTGGGTCGTTGCTAGGTGGTTGCTATGGTGTTCTGGGTGGTTGCTAGGGCGTTGTTAGGCAGTTGCTATGGTGTTCTGGGTGGTTGCTAGGTGGTTGCTATGGTGTTCGGGGTGGTTGCTCGGGCGTTGCTAGGCAGTTGCTATGGTGTTCTGGGTGGTTGTTAGGCAGTTGCTATGGTGTTCTGGGTGGTTGCTTGGGCGTTGCTAGGCAGTTGCTATGGTGTTCTGGGTGGTTGCTAGGCGGTTGCTATGGTGTTCTGGGTGGTTGCTAGGCGGTTGCTATGGTGTTCTGGGTGGTTGCTAGGCGGTTGCTATGGTGTTCTGGGTGGTTGCTAGGGCGTTGCTAGGCAGTTGCTATGGTGTTCTGGGTGGTGGCTAGGGGGGGGCTGGGGTGTTCTGGGTGGTTGCTTAGGCATTGCTAGGCGATTCCTATGGTGTTCTGTGTGGTTGCTAGGGCGTTGCTAGGCAGTTGCTATGGTGTTCTGTGTGGTTGCTAGGCGGTTGCTAAGGTGTTCTTGGTGGTTGCTAGGGCGTTGCCAGGCAGTTGCTATGGCGTTTTGGGTGGTTGCTGGGAGGTTGCAATGGTGTTCTGGGTGGTTGCTAGGGCGTTGCTAGGCAGTTGCTATGGTGTTCTGGGTGGTTGCTAGGCGATTGCTATGGTGTTCTGGGTGGTTGCTAGGGCGTTGCTAGGCAGTTGCTATGGTGTTCTGGATGGTTGCTAGGCGGTTGCTATGGTGTTCTGGGTGGTTGCTAGGGTGTTGCTATGGTGTTCTGGGTGGTTGTTAGGCGGTTGCTATGGTGTTCTGGGTAGTTGCTAGGCGGTTGCTATGGTGTTCTGGGTTGTTGTTAGGCAGTTGCTATGGTGTTCTGTGTGGTTGCTAGGCGGTTGCTATGGTGTTCTCGGTGGTTGCTAGGGCATTGCTAGGCAGTTGCTATGGTTTTCTGATGGTTGCTAGGCGGTTGCTATGGTGGTCTGGGTGGTTGCTAGGGTGTTGCTTGGCAGTTGCTATGTTGTTCTGGTTGGTTGCTAGGGCGTTGCAATGGTGTTCTGGGTGGTAGCTAGGCGGTGGCTATTGTGTTCTGGGTGGTTGCTAGGTGGTTGCTATGGTGTTCTGGGTGGTTGCTAGGGCGTTGCTAGGCAGTTGCTATGGTGTGCTGGGTGGTTGCTAGGCGGTTGCTATGGTGTTCTGGGAGGTTGCTAGGGCATTGCTAGGGGGTTGGTTTGGTGTTCTGGGTGGTTGCTAGGGCCTTGCTAGGCGGATGCTATGGTGTTGTGGGAGGTTGCTAGGGCATTGCTAGGCTGTTGCTATGGTGTTCTGGGTGGTTGCTAGGGCGTTGCTAGGCGGTTGCTATGGTGTTCTGGGTGTTTGTTAGGGTGTTGCTAGGCAGTTGCTATGGTGTTCTGGGTGCTTGCTTGGCGGTTGCTATGGTGTTCTGGGTGGTTGGTCGCTAGGGCTTTGCTAGGCAGTTGCTATGGTGTTTTGGGTGGTTGCTAGGTGGTTGCTATGGTGTTCTGGGTGGTTGCTAGGGCGTTGCTAGGCAGTTGCTATGGTGTTCTGAGTGGTTGCTAGGCGGTTGCTATGGTGTTCTGGGTGGTTGCTAGGGCGTTGCTAGGCAGTTGGTATGGTGTTCTGGGTGGTTGCGAGGCGGTTGCTATGGTGTTCTGGGTGGTTGCTAGGGCATTGCTAGGCTGTTGCTATGGTGTTCTGGGTGGTTGCTAGGGCGTTGCTAGGCGGTTGCTATGGTGTTCTGGGTGGTAGTTAGGGTGTTGCTAGGCGGTTGCTATGGTGTTCTGGGTGGTTGCTAGGGCGTTGTTTGGCGGTTGCTATGGTGTTCTGGGTGGTTGCTAGGCGGTTGCTATGGTGTTCTGGGTGGTTGCTAGGGCGTTGCTAGGCAGTTGCTATGGTGTTCTGGGTGGTTGCTAGGCGGTTGCTATGGTGTTCTGGGTGGTTGCTAGGGCGTTGCTAGGCAGTTACTATGGTGTTCTGGGTGGTTGCTAGGGCGTTGCTTGGCGGTTGCTATGGTGTTCTGGGTGGTTGTTAGGGTGTGGCTAGGCAGTTGCTATGGTGTTCTGGGTGGGTGCTAGGCGGTTGCTATGGTGTTCTGGGTGGTTGCTAGGGGGGTGCGAGGGAGTGGCTAGGGTGGTCTGGGTGGTTGCTAGGGCGTTGCTATGGTGTTCTGGGTGGTTGCTAGGGCATTGCTAGGCTGTTGCTATGGTGTTCTGGGTGGTGGCTAGGGCGTTGCTAGGCGGTTGCTATGGTGTTCTGGGTGGTTGTTAGGGCGTTGCTAGGCAGTTGCTATGGTGTTCTGGGTGGTTGCTAGGCGGTTGCTATGGTGTTCTGGGTGGTTGCAAGGGCGTTGCTAGGCAGTTACTATGGTGTTTTGGGTGGTTGCTAGGTGGTTGCTATGGTGTTCTGGGTGGTTGCTAGGGCGTTGCTAGCCAGTTGCTGTGGTGTTCTGGGTGGTTGCTAGGCGGTTGCTATGGTGTGCTGGGTGGTTGCTCGGGCGTTGCTAGGCAGTTGCTATGGTGTTCTGGGTGGTTGCTAGGCGATTGCTATGGTTTTCTGGGTGGTTGCCAGGCGGTTGCTATGGTGTTCTGGGTGGTTACTAGGCATTTGCTATGGTGTTCTGGGTGGTTGCTAGGGCGTTGCTAGGCAGTTGCTATGGTGTTCTGGGTGGTTGCTAGGCGGTTGCTATGGTGTTCTGGGTGGTTGCTCGGGCGTTGCTAGGCAGTTGCTATGGTCTTCTGGGTGGTTGCTAGGCGGTTGCTATGGTGTTCTGGGTGGTTGCTAGGCGGTTGCTATGGTGTTCTGGGTGGTTGCTAGGGCGTTGCTAGGCAGTTGCTATGGTGTTCTGGGTGGTTGCTAGGCGGTGGCTATGGTTTTCTGGGTGGTTGCTTTGGCATTGCGAGGCGATTCCTATGGTGTTCTGTGTGGTTGCTAGGGCGTTGCTAGGCAGTTGCTATGGTGTTCTGGGTGGTTGCTAGGCGGTTGCTAAGGTGTTCTTGGTGGTTACTAGGGCATTGCCAGGCAGTTGCTATGGCGTTTTGGGTGGTTGCTGGGCGGTTGCAATGGTGTTCTGGGTGGTTGCTAGGGCGTTGCTAGGCAGTTGCTATGGTGTTCTGGGTGGTTGCTAGGCGATTGCTATGGTGTTCTGGGTGGTTGCTAGGGCGTTGCTAGGCAGTTGCTATGGTGTTCTGGATGGTTCCTAGGCGGTTGCTATGGTGTTCTGGGTGGTTGCTAGGGTGTTGCTATGGTGTTCTGGGTGGTTGTTAGGCGGTTGCTATGGTGTTCTGGGTAGTTGCTAGGCGGTTGCTATGGTGTTCTGGGTTGTTGCTAGGTGGTTGCTATGGTGTTCTGTGTGGTTGCTAGGCGGTTGCTATGGTGTTCTCGGTGGTTGCTAGGGCGTTGCTAGGCAGTTGCTATGGTTTTCTGATGGTTGCTAGGCGGTTGCTATGGTGTTCTGGGTGGTTGCTAGGGCGTTGCTTGGCAGTTGCTATGGTGTTCTGGGTGGTTGCTAGGGCGTTGCTATGGTGTTCTGGGAGGTTGCTAGGGCATTGCAAGGCGGTTGCAATGGTGTTCTGGGTGGTTGCTAGGGCCTTGCTAGGCGGATGATATGGTGTTCTGGGAGGTTGCTAGGGCATTGCTAGGCTGTTGCTATGGTGTTCTGGGTGGTTGCTATGGCGTTGCTAGGCAGTTGCTATGGTGTTCTGGGTGGTTGCTTGGCGGTTGCTATGGTGTTCTGGGAGGTTGCTAGGGCATTGCTAGGCGGTTGCAATGGTGTTCTGGGTGGTTGCTAGGGCCTTGCTAGGCGGATGATATGGTGTTCTGGGAGGTTGCTAGGGCATTGCTAGGCTGTTGCTATGGTGTTCTGGGTGGTTGCTATGGCGTTGCTAGGCAGTTGCTATGGTGTTCTGGGTGGTTGCTTGTCGGTTGCTATGGTGTTCTGGGTGGTTGCTAGGGCGTTGCTAGGCAGTTGCTATGGTGTTTCGGGTGGTTGCTAGGTGGTTGCTATGGTGTTCTGGGTGGTTGCTAGGGCGTTGCTAGGCAGTTGCTATGGTGTTTTGGGTGGTTGCTAGGTGGTTGCTATGGTGTTCTGGGTGGTTGCTAGGGCGTTGCTAGGCAGTTGCTATGGTGTGCTGGGTGGTTGTTAGGCGGTTGCTATGGTGTTCTGGGAGGTTGGTAGGGCATTGGAGGCGGTTGCAATGGTGGTCTGGGTGGGTGCTAGGGCCGTGGTAGGCGGATGATATGGTGTTCTGGGAGGCTGCTAGGGCATTGCTAGGCTGTTGCTATGGTGTTCTGGGTGGTTGCTATGGCGTTGCTAGGCAGTTGCTATGGTGTTCTGGGTGGTTGCTTGGCGGTTGCTATGGTGTTCTGGGTGGTTGCTAGGGCGTTGCTAGGCAGTTGCTATGGTGTTTTGGGTGGTTGCTAGGTGGTTGCTATGGTGTTCTGGGTGGTTGCTAGGGCGTTGCTAGGCAGTTGCTATGGTGTTTTGGGTGGTTGCTAGGTGGTTGCTATGGTGTTCTGGGTGGTTGCTAGGCGGTTGCTATGGTGTTCTGGGAGGTTGCTAGGGCGTTGCTAGGCAGTTGCTATGGTGTTCTGAGTGGTTGCTGGGCGGTTGCTATGGTCTTCTGGGTGGTTGCTAGGGCATTGCTAGGCAGTTGGTATGGTGTTCTGGGTGGTTGCAAGGCGGTTGCTATGGTGTTCTGGGTGGTTGCTAGGGCATTGCTTGGCTGTTGCTATGGTGTTCTGGGTGGTTGCTAGGGCGTTGCTAGGCAGTTGCTATGGTGTTTTGGGTCTTTGCTAGGTGGTTATTATGGTGTTCTGGGTGGTTGCTAGGGCGTTGCTAGGCAGTTGCTATGGTGTTCTGGGTGGTTGCTAGGCGGTTGCTATGGTGTTCTGGGTGGTTGCTCGGGCGTTGCTAGGCAGTTGCTATGGTGTTCTGGGTGGTTGTTAGGCGGTTGCTATGGTGTTCTGGGTGGTTGCTTGGGCGTTGGTAGGCAGTTGCTATGGTGTTCTGGGTGGTTGCTAGGCGGTTGCTATGGTGTTCTGGGTGGTTGCTAGGCGGTTGCTATGGTGTTCTGGCTGGTTGCTAGGCGGTTGCTATGGTGTTCTGGGTGGATGCTAGGGCGTTGCTAGGCAGTTGCTATGGTGTTCTGGGTGGTTGCTAGGCGGTGGCTATGGTGTTCTGGGTGGTTGCTTAGGCATTGCTAGGCGATTCCTATGGTGTTCTGTGTGGTTGCTAGGGCGTTGCTAGGCAGTTGCTATGGTGTTCTGGGTGGTTGCTAGGCGGTTGCTAAGGTGTTCTTGGTGGTTGCTAGGGCGTTGCCAGGCAGTTGCTATGGCGTTTTGGGTGGTTGCTGGGCGGTTGCTATGGTGTTCTGGGTGGTTGCTAGGGCGTTGCTAGGCAGTTGCTATGGTGTTCTGGGTGGTTGCTAGGCGATTGCTATGGTGTTCTGGGTGGTTGCTAGGGCGTTGCTAGGCAGTTGCTATGGTGTTCTGGATGGTTGCTAGGCGGTTGCTATGGTGTTCTGGGTGGTTGCTAGGGCGTTGCAAGGCAGTTGCTATGGTGTTCTGGGTGGTTGCTAGGCGGTTGCTATGGTGTTCTGGGTGGTTGCTAGGGCGTTGCTAGGCAGTTGCTATGGTGTTCTGGGTGGTTGCTTGGCGGATGCTATGGTGTTCTGGGTGGTTGCTAGGGCATTGCTAGGCTGTTGCTATGGTGTTCTGGGTGGTTGCTAGGGCGTTGCTAGGCGGTTGCTATGGTGTTTTGGGTGGTTGTTTGGGTGTTGCTAGGCAGTTGCTATGGTGTTCTGGGTGGTTGCTAGGCGGTTGCTATGGTGTTCTGGGTGGTTGCTAGGGCGTTGCTAGGCAGTTGCTATGGTGTTCTGGGTGGTTGCTAGGCAGTTGCTATGGTGTTCTGGGTGGTTGCTAGGGCATTGCTAGTCTGTTGCTATGGTGTTCTGGGTGGTTGCTAGGGCGTTGCTAGGCAGTTGCTATGGTGTTCTGGGTGGTTGCTAGGCGGTTGCTATGGTGTTCTGGGTGGTTGCTAGGGTGTTGCTAGGCAGTTGCTATGGTGTTTTGGGTCGTTGCTAGGTGGTTGCTATGGTGTTCTGGGTGGTTGCTTGGGCGTTGCTAGGCAGTTGCTATGGTGTTCTGGGTGGTTGCTAGGTGGTTGCTATGGTGTTCTGGGTGGTTGCTCGGGCGTTGGTAGGCAGTGGCTATGGTGTTCTGGGTGGTTGTTAGGTGGTTGCTATGGTGTTCTGGGTGGTTGCTTGGGCGTTGCTAGGCAGTTGGTATGGTCTTCTGGGTGGTTGCTAGGCGGTTGCTATGGTGTTCTGGGTGGTTGCTAGGCGGTTGCTATGGTGTTTTGGGTGGTTGCTAGGGCGTTGCTCGGCAGTTGCTATGGTGTTCTGGGTGGTTGCTAGGCGGTGGCTATGGTTTTCTGGGTGGTTGCTTAGGCATTGCTAGGCGATTGCTATGGTGTTCTGTGTGGTTGCTAGGGCGTTGCTAGGCAGTTGCTATGGTGTTCTGGGTGGTTGCTAGGCGGTTGCTAAGGTGTTCTTGGTGGTTGCTAGGGCGTTGCCAGGCAGTTGCTATGGCGTTTTGGGTGGTTGCTGGGCGGTTGCTATGGTGTTCTGGGTGGTTGCTAGGGCGTTGCTAGGCAGTTGCTATGGTGTTCTGGGTGGTTGCTAGGCGATTGCTATGGTGTTCTGGGTGGTTGCTAGGGCGTTGCTAGGCAGTTGCTATGGTGTTCTGGAGGGTTGCTAGGCGGTTGCTATGGTGTTCTGGGTGGTAGCTAGGGTGTTGCAATGGTGTTCTGGGTGGTTGTTAGGCTGTTGCTATGGTGTTCTGGGTAGTTGCTAGGCGGTTGGTATGGTGTTCTGGGTTGTTGGTAGGTGGGTGGTATGGTGTTCTGTGTGGGTGCTAGGGGGTTGCTATGGTGTTCTCGGTGGGTGGTAGGGGGTTGCTAGGCAGTTGCTATGGTTTTCTGATGGTTGCTAGGCGGTTGCTATGGTGTTCTGGGTGGTTGCTAGGGCGTTGCTTGGCAGTTGCTATGGTGTTCTGGGTGGTTGCTAGGGCGTTGCTATGGTGTTCTGGGTGGTAGCTAGGCGGTTGCTATTGTGTTCTGGGTGGTTGCTAGGTGGTTGCTATGGTGTTCTGGGTGGTTGCTAGGGCGTTGCTAGGCAGTTGCTATGGTGTGCTGGGTGGTTGCTAGGTGGTTGCTATGGTGTTCTGGGAGGTTGCTAGGGCATTGCTAGGCGGTTGCAATTGTGTTCTGGGTGGTTGCTAGAGCCTTGCTAGGCGGATGATATGGTGTTCTGGGTGGTTGCTAGGGCATTGCTAGGCTGTTGCTATGGTGTTCTGGGTGGTTGCTATGGCGTTGCTAGGCAGTTGCTAGGGTGTTCTGGGTGGTTGCTTGGCGGTTGCTATGGTGTTCTGGGTGGTTGCTAGGGCGTTGCTAGGCAGTTGCTATGGTGTTTTGGGTGGTTGCTAGGTGGTTGCTATGGTGTTCTGGGTGGTTGCTAGGGCGTTGCTAGGCAGTTGCTATGGTGTTTTGGGTGGTTGCTAGGTGGTTGCTATGGTGTTCTGGGTGGTTGCTAGGCGGTTGCTATGGTGTTCTGGGAGGTTGCTAGGGCGTTGCTAGGCAGTTGCTATGGTGTTCTGAGTGGTTGCTAGGCGGTTGCTATGGTGTTCTGGGGTGTTGGTAGGGCATTGCTAGGCAGTTGGTATGGTGTTTTGGGTGGTTGCTAGGCGGTTGCTATGGTGTTCTGCGTGGTTGCTAGGGCATTGCTAGGCTGTTGCTATGGTGTTCTGGGTGGTTGCTAGGGCGTTGCTAGGCAGTTGCTATGGTGTTTTGGGTCGTTGCTAGGTGGTTGCTATGGTGTTCTGGGTGGTTGCTAGGGCGTTGTTAGGCAGTTGCTATGGTGTTCTGGGTGGTTGCTAGGCGGTTGCTATGGTGTTCGGGGTGGTTGCTCGGGCGTTGCGAGGCAGTTGCTATGGTGTTCTGGGTGGTTGTTAGGCGGTTGCTATGGTGTTCTGGGTGGTTGCTTGGGCGTTGCTAGGCAGTTGCTATGGTGTTCTGGGTGGTTGCTAGGCAGTTGCTATGGTGTTCTGGGTGGTTGCTAGGCGGTTGCTATGGTGTTCTGGGTGGTTGCTAGGCGGTTGCTATGGTGTTCTGGGTGGTTGCTAGGCGGTGGCTATGGTGTTCTGGGTGGTTGCTTAGGCATTGCTAGGCGATTCCTATGGTGTTCTGTGTGGTTGCTAGGGCGTTGCTAGGCAGTTGCTATGGTGTTCTGGGTGGTTGCTAGGCGGTGGCTATGGTGTTCTGGGTGGTTGCTTAGGCATTGCTAGGCGATTCCTATGGTGTTCTGTGTGGTTGCTAGGGCGTTGCTAGGCAGTTGCTATGGTGTTCTGGGTGGTTGCTAGGCAGTTGCTAAGGTGTTCTTGGTGGTTGCTAGGGCGTTGCCAGGCAGTTGCTATGGCGTTTTGGATGGTTGCTGGGCGGTTGCTATGGTGTTCTGGGTGGTTGCTAGGGCGTTGCTAGGCAGTTGCTATTGTGTTCTGGGTGGTTACTAGGCGATTGCTATGGTGTTCTGGGTGGTTGCTAAGGCGTTGCTAGGCAGTTGCTATGGTGTTCTGGATGGTTGCTAGGCGGTTGCTATGGTGTTCTGGGTGGTTGCTAGGGTGTTGCTATGGTGTTCTGGGTGGTTGTTAGGCGGTTGCTATGGTGTTCTGGGTAGTTGCTAGGCGGTTGCTATGGTGTTCTGGGTTGTTGCTAGGCGGTTGCTATGGTGTTCTGTGTGGTTGCTAGGCGGTTGCTATGGTGTTCTCGGTGGTTGCTAGGGCGTTGCTAGGCAGTTGCTATGGTTTTCTGATGGTTGCTAGGCGGTTGCTATGGTGTTCTGGGTGGTTGCTAGGGTGTTGCTTGGCAGTTGCTATGGTGTTCTGGGTGGTTGCTAGGGCGTTGCTATGGTGTTCTGGGTGGTAGCTAGGCGGTTGCTATTGTGATCTGGCTCGTTGCTAGGTGCTTGCTATGTTGTTCTGGGTGGTTGCTAGGGCGTTGCTAGGCAGTTGCTATGGTGTGCTGGGTGGTTGCTAGGCGGTTGCTATGGTGTTCTGGGAGGTTGCTAGGGCATTGCTAGGCGTTTGCTATGGAGTTCTGGGTGGTTGCTAGGGCCTTGCTGGGCGGATGCTCTGGTGTTCTGGGAGGCTGCTAGGGCATTGCTTGGCTGTTGCTATGGTGTTCTGGGTGGTTGCTAGGGCGTTGCTAGGCGGTTGCTATCGTGTTCTGGGTGGTTGCTTGGCGGTTGCTATGGTGTGCTGGATGGTTGCTGGGGCGTTGCTAGGCAGTTGGTATGGTGTTGTGGGGGGGTGGTAGGTGGTTGCAATGGGGTCCGGGGTGGTTGCTAGGGCGTTGCTAGGCAGTTGCTATGGTGTTTTGGGTGGTTGCTGGGTGGTTGCTATGGTGTTCTGGGTGGTTGCTAGGCGGTTGCTATGGTGTTGTGGGTGGTTGCTAGGGCGTTGCTAGGCAGTTGCTATGGTGTTCTGAGTGGTTGCTAGGCGGTTGCTATGGTGTTCTGGGTGGTTGCTAGGGCGTTGCTAGGCAGTTGGTATGGTGTTCTGGGTGGTTGCTAGGCGGTTGCTATGGTGTTCTGGGTGGTTGCTAGGACATTGCTCCGCTCTTGCTATGGTGTTCTGGGTGGTTGCTAGGGCGTTGCTAGGCGGTTGCTATGATGTTCTGGGTGGTAGTTAGGGTGTTGCTAGGCGGTTGCTATGGTGTTCTGGGTGGTTGCTAGGGCGTTGCTTGGCGGTTGCTATGGTGTTCTGGTGGTTGCTAGGCGGTTGCTATGGTGTTCTGGGTGGTTGCTAGGGCGTTGCTAGGCAGTTGCTATGGTGTTCTGGGTGGTTGCTAGGCGGTTGCTATGGTGTTCTGGGTGGTTGCTAGGGCATTGCTAGGCTGTTGCTATGGTGTTCTGGGTGGTTGCTAGGGCGTTGCTTGGCGGTTGCTATGGTGTTCTGGGTGGTTGTTAGGGTGTTGCTAGGCAGTTGCTATGGTGTTCTGGGTGGTTGCTAGGCGGTTGCTATGGTGTTCTGGGTGGTTGCTAGGGCGTTGCTAGGCAGTTGCTATGGTGTTCTGGGTGGTTGCTAGGCGGTTGCTATGGTGTTCTGGGTGGTTGCTAGGGCATTGCTAGGCTGTTGCTATGGTGTTCTGGGTGGTGGCTAGGGCGTTGCTAGGCGGTTGCTATGGTGTTCTGGGTGGTTGTTAGGGCGTTGCTAGGCAGTTGCTATGGTGTTCTGGGTGGTTGCTAGGCGGTTGCTATGGTGTTCTGAGTGGTTGCTAGGGCGTTGCTAGGCAGTTACTATGGTGTTTTGGGTGGTTGCTAGGTGGTTGCTATGGTGTTCTGGGTGGTTGCTAGGGCGTTGCTAGCCAGTTGCTGTGGTGTTCTGGGTGGTTGCTAGGCGGTTGCTATGGTGTGCTGGGTGGTTGCTCGGGCGTTGCTAGGCAGTTGCTATGGTGTTCTGGGTGGTTGCTAGGCGGTTGCTATGGTTTTCTGGGTGGTTGCTAGGCGGTTGCTATGGTGTTCTGGGTGGTTGCTAGGCATTTGCTATGGTGTTCTGGGTGGTTGCTAGGGCGTTGCTAGGCAGTTGCTATGGTGTTCTGGGTGGTTGCTAGGCGGTTGCTATGGTGTTCTGGGTGGTTGCTCGGGCGTTGCTAGGCAGTTGCTATGGTCTTCTGGGTGGTTGCTAGGCGGTTGCTATGGTGTTCTGGGTGGTTGCTAGGCGGTTGCTATCGTGTTCTGGGTGGTTGCTAGGGCGTTGAAAGGCAGTTGCTATGGTGTTCTGGGTGGTTGCTAGGCGGTGGCTATGGTTTTCTGGGTGGTTGCTTTGGCATTGCTAGGCGATTCCTATGGTGTTCTGTGTGGTTGCTAGGGCGTTGCTAGGCAGTTGCTATGGTGTTCTGGGTGGTTGCTAGGCGGTTGCTAAGGTGTTCTTGGTGGTTGCTAGGGCGTTGCCAGGCAGTTGCTATGGCGTTTTGGGTGGTTGCTGGGCGGTTGCTATGGTGTTCTGGGTGGTTGCTAGGGCGTTGCTAGGCAGTTGCTATGGTGTTCTGGGTGGTTGCTAGGCGATTGCTATGGTGTTCTGGGTGGTTGCTAGGGCGTTGCTAGGCAGTTGCTATGGTGTTCTGGATGGTTGCTAGGCGGTTGCTATGGTGTTCTGGGTGGTTGCTAGGGTGTGGCTATGGTGTTCTGGGTGGTTGTTAGGCGGTTGCTATGGTGTTCTGGGTAGTTGCTAGGCGGTTGCTATGGTGTTCTGGGTTGTTGCTAGGTGGTTGCTATGGTGTTCTGTGTGGTTGCTAGGCGGTTGCTATGGTGTTCTCGGTGGTTGCTAGGGCGTTGCTAGGCAGTTGCTATGGTGTTCTGGGTGGTTGCTAGGGCGTTGCTTGGCAGTTGCTATGGTGTTCTGGGTGGTTGCTAGGGCGTAGCTATGGTGTTCTGGGTGGTAGCTAGGCGGTTGCTATTGTGTTCCGGGTGGTTGCTAGGTTGTTGCTATGGTGTTCTGGGTGGTTGCTAGGGCGTTGCTAGGCAGTTGCTATGGTGTGCTGGGTGGTTGTTAGGCGGTTGCTATGGTGTTCTGGGAGGTTGCTAGGGCATTGCTAGGCGGTTGCAATGGTGTTCTGGGTGGTTGCTAGGGCCTTGCTAGGCGGATGATATGGTGTTCTGGGTGGTTGCTATGGCGTTGCTAGGCAGTTGCTATGGTGTTCTGGGTGGTTGCTTTGCGGTTGCTATGGTGTTCTGGGTGGTTGCTAGGGCGTTGCTAGGCAGTTGCTATGGTGTTTTGGGTGGTTGCTAGGTGTTTGCTATGGTGTTCTGGGTGGTTGCTAGGCGGTTGCTATGGTGTTCTGGCTGGTTGCTAGGCGGTTGCTATGGTGTTCTGGGTGGTTGCTAGGGCGTTGCTAGGCAGTTGTTATGGTGTTCTGGGTGGTGGCTAGGCGGTTGCTATGGTGTTCTGGGTGGTTGCTAGGCGGTTGCTATGGTGTTCTGGGTGGTGGCTATGGCGTTGCTAGGCAGTTGCTATGGTGTTTTGGGTGGTTGCTCGGGCGTTGCTAGGCAGTTGTTGTGGTGTTGTGGGTGGTTGCTAGGTGGTTGGTTTGGTGTTCTGGGTGGTTGCTAGGGCGTTGCTAGGCAGTTGCTATGGTGTTCTGGGTAGTTGCAAGGCGGTTGCTATGGTGTTCTGGGTGGTTGCTAGGATATTGCAAGGCGGTTGCTATGGTGTACCTGGTGGTTGTTAGGGCGTTGCTATGCAGTTGCTTTGGTGTTCTTGGTGGTTGCTAGGGCGTTGCTAGGCGGTTGCTATGGTGTTCTGGGTGGTTGACAGAGCGTTGCTATGGGGTTCTGGGTGGTTGCTAGGCGGTTGCTATGGCATTCTGGGTGGTTGCTAGGGTTTTGCTAAGCAGTTGCTATTATGTTCTGGGTGGTTGCTAGGGCGTTGCTAGGTGGTTGCTATGGTGTTCTGGGAGGTTGCTAGGGTGTTGCTAGGCAGTTGCTATGCTGTTCTGGGTGGTTGCTAGGCCGGTGCTATGGTGTTCTGGGTGGTTGCTAGGGCGTTGCTAGGCAGTTGCTATGGTGTTCTGGGTGGTTGCTAGGGCGTTGCTAGGCAGTTGCAATGGTGTTCTGGGAGGTTGCTAGGGCATTGCTAAGCAGTTGCTATGGTGTTCTGGCTGGTTGCTAGGGTGTTGCTAGGCAGTTGCTTTGCTGTTCTGGGTGGTTGCTAGGTGGTTGCTATGGTGTTCTGGGTGGTTGCTAGGGCGTTGCTAGGCGGTTTGTATGGTGTTCTGGGCGGTTGCTCGGGCATTGCTAGGCGGTTTGTATGGTGTTCTGGGTGGTTGCTGGGGCGTTGCTATGGTGTTCTGGGTGGTTGCTAGGGCATTGCTAGACAGTTGCTATGGTGTTCTGGATGGTTGCCTGGCGGTTGTTATGGTGTTCTGGGTGGTTGTTAGGGTGTTGCTATGGTGTTCTGGGTGGTTGTTAGGCGGTTGCTCTGGTGTTCTGTGTGGTTGCTAGACGGTTGCTATGGTGTTCTGGGTGGTTGCTCGGGCGTTGCTAGGCAGTTGCTATGGTGTTCTGGGTGATTGCTAGGCGGTTGCTATGGTGTTCTGGGTGGTTGCTAGGCGGTTGCTATGGTGTTCTGGGTGGTTGCAAGGGCGTTGCTAGGCAGTTGCTATGGTGTTCTGGGTGGTTACTAGGCGGTTGCTATGGTGTTCTGGGTGGTTGCTAGGGCGTTGCTAGGCAGTTGCTACGGTGTTCTGGGTGGTTGCTAGGCGGTTGCAATGTTGTTCTGGTGGTTGCTAGGGCGTTGCTAGGCAGTTGCTATGGTGTTTTGGGTGGTTGCAAGGCGGATGCTATGGTGTTCTGGGGGGTTGGTAGGGCGTTGCTAGGCAGTGGCTAGGGTGTGCTGGGTGGGTGGTAGGTGGTTGCTATGGTGTTCTGGGTGGTTGCTAGGGCGTTGCTGGGCAGTTGCTATGGTGTTTCCGGTAGTTGCTAGGCGGTTGCAATGGTGTTCTGGGTGGTTGCTAGGGTATTGCTAGGCAGTTGCTATGGTGTACCTGGTGGTTGTTAGGGCCTTGCTAGGCAGTTGCTTCGGTGTGCTGAGTGGTTGCTAGGCAGTTGCTAGGGTGTTCTTGGTGGTTGCTAGGGCGTTGCTAGGCGGTTGCTATTGTGTTCTGGGTGGTTGCTCGAGCATTGCTAGGCAGTTGCTATGGTGTTCTGGGTGGTTGCTAGGGCGTTGCTAGGCGGTTGCTAGGGTGTTCTGGGTGGTTGCTAGAGCGTTGCTAGGCAGTTGCTATGGTGTTCTGGGTGGTTGCTAGGCGGTTGCTATGGTGTTCTGGGTGGTTGCTAGGGCGTTGCTAGGCGATTTTTATGGTGTTCTGGGTGGTTGCTAGGGCGTTGCTAGGCAGTTGCTATGGTGTTCTGGGTGGTTGCTAGACGGTTGCTATGGTGTTCTGGGTGGTTGCTAGGGCGTTGCTAGGCAGTTGCTATGGTGTTCTGGGTTGTTGCTAGGCGATTGCTATGGTGTTCTGGGTGGTTGCTAGGGCGTTGCTAGGCAGTTGCTATGGTGTTTTGGGTGGTGGCTAGGCGGTTGCTATGGTGTTCTGGGTGGTTGCTAGGGTGTTGCTAGGCAGTTGCTATGGTGTTCTGGGTGGTTGCTAGGCAGTTGCTATGGTGTTCTTGGTGGTTGTTAGGGCGTTGCTAGGCGGTTGCCTTGGTGTTCTGGGTGGTTGCTAGGCGGTTGCTATGGTGTTCTGGGTGGTGGCTATGGCGTTGCTAGGCAGTTGCTATGGTGATTTGGGTGGTTGCTAGGCGGTTGCTATGGTGTTCTGGGTGGTTGCTCGGGCGTTGCTAGGCAGTTGCTATGGTGTTCTGGGTGGTTGCTAGGTGGTTGCTATGGTGTTCTGGGTGGTTGCTAGGGCGTTGCTAGGCAGTTGCTATGGTGTTCTGGGTAGTTGCAAGGCGGTTGCTATGGTGTTCTGGGTGGTTGCTAGGATATTGCTAGGCGGTTGCTATGGTGTACCTGGTGGTTGTTAGGGCGTTGCTATGCAGTTCCTTTGGTGTTCTTGGTGGTTGCTAGGGCGTTGCTAGGCGGTTGCTATGGTGTTCTGGGTGGTTGCTAGGGCGTTGCTAGGCAGTTGCTATGGTGTTCTGGGTAGTTGCTAGGCGGTTGCTATGGTGTTCTGGGTGGTTGCTAGGGTATTGCTAGGCGGTTGCTATGGTGTACCTGGTGGTTGTTAGGGCGTTGCTAGGCAGTTGCTATGGTGTTCTGGGTGGTTGCTAGGTGGTTGCTATGGTGTTCTGGGTGGTTGCTAGGGCATTGCAAGGCGGTTGCTATGGTGTTCTGGGTGGTTGCTAGGGCCTTGCTAGGCTGTTGCTATGGTGTTCTGGGTGGTTGCTAGGGCGTTGCTAGGCGGTTGCTATGGTGTTCTGGGTGGTTGTTAGGGTGTTGCTAGGCAGTTACTATGGTGTTCTGGGTGGTTGCTAGGCGGTTGCTATGGTGTTCTGGGTGGTTGCTAGGGCGTTGCTAGGCAGTTGCTATGGTGTTTTGGGTGGTTGCTAGGTGGTTGCTATGGTGTTCTGGGTGGTTGCTTGGGCGTTGCTAGGCAGTTGCTATGGTGTTCTGGGTGGTGGCTAGGCGGTTGCTATGGTGTTCTGGGTGGTTGCTCGGGCGTTGCTAGGCAGTTGCTATGGTGTTCTTGGTGGTTGCTAGGCGGTTGCTATGGTGTTCTGGGTGGTTGCTAGGCGGTTGCTATGGTGTTCTGGGTGGTTGCTAGGGCATTGCTAGGCAGTTGCTATGGTGTTCTGGGTGGTTGCTAGGGCGTTGCTAGGCGGTTGCTATGGTGTTCTGGGTGGTTGCTAGGGCGTTGCTAGGCAGTTGCTATGGTGTTCTGATGGTTGCTAGGCGGTTGCTATGGTGTTCTGGGTGGTTGCCAGGGCGTTGCTAGGCAGTTGCTATAGCGTTCTGGGTGGTTGCTAGGGCGTTGCTAGGCAGTTGCTGTGGTGTTCTGGGTGGTTGCTAGGGCGTTGCTAGGCGGTTGCTATGGTGTTCTGGGTGGTTGCTAGGTCGTTGCTAGGCAGTTGCTATGGTGTTCTGGGTGGTTGCAAGGCGGTTGCTATGGTGTTCTGGGTGGTTGCTAGGGCGTTGCTAGGCAGTTGCTATAGTGTTCTGGGTGGTTGCTAGGCAGTTGCTATGGTGTTTTGGGTGGTTGCTTGGCGGTTGCTATGGTGTTCTGAATATTTGCTTGGGCATTGCTCGACAGTTGCTATGTTGTTCTTGTTGTTGCTAGGGCGTTGATGTGTCTTGTTTGGGGATCGAGTGAAAACTGGGAGAAGTAGTGAACAGTACGATGACAAAATTATTTGGAATATTAACAAGGAAGGAAGGAGGGAAAGAAGGAACTAATGAGGGAAGTAAGGAAAGAAGGAATATAGGAAAAAAAGAAGGAAATCAAAGGAAGGCAGGAAAGAACAAAGGAAAGAAGGCGAGGATGGATGGAAAGAAACAGAGGAATGAAGGAAAGAAGGAAGTAAAGAAAGAAGGAAAGGAAGAAGGGAAGAAGAAGGATTTAAGTAAAGATAGAAGGAAGGAAGTAAGTGAGGAAGAAGAAATGAAAAACAGAAGGAAAGAGAGAAGGAAGGAAAGAAAAAGTAAAGAAAGGAAGAGGGAGGGAATGAGAGGGAAAGCAGAAAGAAGAAAGGAAGAAAGATTAGAAGGATATGAAGGAATGAAAGAAGGCATGATGGAAGGAAAGAAAAACTAAGGAAGGTAGGAAAGAAAATTGGTAGGGAGGAAGAATGGGAGGAAGGATGAAAGGCAGGATAGAAGGAAGTAAAGTAGGAAAGAAGGAACGAATAAAGGAAGGAAGGAACGAAGGAAAGAAATAGGAGGGAAAAAGAAAGAAGGAATGACAGAAAATAGAAAGAAGGAAAGCAGCAAGGAAGCTGTAGTCTCAAGAGAGCCAGATTGTAGTCTTACAGCCTGAGAAACTGACAGTTACAGCAGGTGGTCAGAACACCTGGCACAAGATTCCATTTGCTTCATGGCCCTATTGTGATGTCATAATGCCAATGTTAAGTCTATGGGGGGGAAAATGTATAGTTTTTTATTAATAACTCAAAAAGTATAAAAGTTACAAAGATGAAAAATACATTGCACAGGTGTCCTAAGTAAGACCTACGCAACGCAGTTTGAATGAAGTTTCTACGATAAACGGTTGAGGCCGCATTAAGTGTGTTAGAATAATAATAATAATAATAATAATAATAATAAGAAGAAGAAGACCAGGATAACAATAGTGAGCATTTTCAATGCACACTAATAATAATAATAATAAGAAGACCAGGATAACAATAGTGAGCATTTTCAATGCACACTAATAATAATAATAAGAAGACCAGGATAACAATAGTGAGCATTTTCAATGCACACTAATAATAAGAAGACCAGGATAACAATAGTGAGCATTTTCAATGCACACTAATAATAATAAGAAGACCAGGATAACAATAGTGAGCATTTTCAATGCACACTAATAATAATAATAAGAAGACCAGGATAACAATAGTGAGCATTTTCAATGCACACTAATAATAATCAGAAGAAGACCAGGATAACAATAGTGAGCATTTTCAATGCACACTAATAATAAGAAGAAGACCAGGATAACAATAGTGAGCATTTTCAATGCACACTAATAATAATAAGAAGACCAGGATAACAATAGTGAGCATTTTCAATGCACACTAATAATAATAATAAGAAGACCAGGATAACAATAGTGAGCATTTTCAATGCACACTAATAAGAAGAAGACCAGGATAACAATAGTGAGCATTTTAAATGCACACTAATAAGAAGACCAGGATAACAATAGTGAGCATTTTCAATGCACACTAATAAGAAGACCAGGATAACAATAGTGAGCATTTTCAATGCACACTAATAATAATAAGAAGAAGACCAGGATAAAAATAGTGGACATTTTCAATGCAGACTAATAAGAAGACCCAGATAACAATAGTGAGCATTTTCAATGCAGACTAATAAGAAGACCCGGATAACAATAGTGAGCATTTTCAATGCACACTAATAATAATAACTAGATAATGTAATTCCAGGGAATTACGTGTGCATTGAAAATGCAAAGTGTAGTTGCATAAGGTTGCTATGGTGTTCTGGATGGTTGCTAGTGTGTGCTAGGCAGTTGCTATGGTGTTCTGATTGCTTGATAGGGCATTGCTAGGTGGTTGCTATGTGTTCTAGGTGGTTGGAAGGGCATTGTAGGGCGGTTGCCATGGTGTTTCAGGTGGTTGCTAGGGCATTGCTAGGCCGTTGCTATGTCTTCTGGGTGGTTGCTAGGGTGTTACTAGGCGGTTGTTATGGTGTTTTTCGTGGTTGCTTGGGCGTTGGTGGCAGTTACTATGATGTTCTGAGTGGTTGCTAGGGCGTTGTTAGGCGGTTCCTATGGTGTTCTGGGTGGTTGGTAGGGCGTTGCTAGGCCGTTGCTATGTCTTCTGGGTGGTTGCTAGGGTGTTGTTAGGCGGTTGCTATGGTGTTTTTGGTGGTTGCTAGTGTGTTGGTAGGCAGTTGCTATGGTGTTTTGAGTGGTTGCTAGGGCGTTTTTAGGCGGTTGCTATGGTGTTCTCGATGGTTGCTAGGGTGTTGTAAGGCGGTTGCTATGGTGTTCTTGGTGGTTGCTAGGGCGTTGGTAGGCGGTTGCGATGGTGTTCTGGGTGGTTGCTAGGGCGTTGCAAGGCAGTTGCTATGGTGTTCTGGGTGGGTGCTAGGTGGTTGCTATGGTGTTTTGAGTGGTTACTAGGGCGTTGGTACGTGGTTATTATGGTGTTCTGGGTGGTTGCTAAGGGCATTGCCAAGCAGTTGTTATGGTGTTTTGAGTGGTTGCTAGGGCATTGTTAGGCGGTTGCTATGGTGTTCTGGGTGGTTACTAGGGCGTTGCTAGGCAGTTGCTATGGTGTTCTGGGTGGGTGCTAGGCAGTTACTATGGTGTTCTGGGTGGTTGCTAGGGCGTTGCTAGGCAGTTCCTAGGGTGTTCTGGTGGTTGATAGGGCGTTGTTAGGCCGTTGCTATGTCTACTGGGTGGTTACTAGGGTGTTATTAGGCGGTTGCTATGGTGTTTTTGGTGCTTGCTAGGGCGTTGGTAGGCAGTTGCTATGGTGTTTTGAGTGGTTGCTAGGGCGTTTTTAGGCGGTTGCTATGGTGTTCTCGATGGTTGCTAGGGTGTTGTAAGGCGGTTGCTATGGTGTCCTTGGTGGTTGCTAGGGCGTTGGTAGGCGGTTGCGATGGTGTTCTGGGTGGTTGCTAGGGCGTTGCAAGGCAGTTGCTATGGTGTTCTGGGTGGGTGCTAGGTGGTTGCTATGGTGTTTTGAGTGGTTACTAGGGCGTTGGTACGTGGTTATTATGGTGTTCTGGGTGGTTGCTAGGGCATTGCCAAGCAGTTGTTATGGTGTTTTGAGTGGTTGCTAGGGCATTGTTAGGCGGTTGCTATGGTGTTCTGGGTGGTTACTAGGGCGTTGCTAGGCAGTTGCTATGGTGTTCTGGGTGGGTGCTAGGCAGTTACTATGGTGTTCTGGGTGGTTGCTAGGGCGTTGCTAGGCAGTTCCTAGGGTGTTCTGGTGGTTGATAGGGCGTTGCTAAGCAGTTGCTATTGTGTTCTGGGTGGTTGCTAGGTGGTTTTTATGGTGTTCTGGGTGGTTGCTAGGGCATTGCTAGGCAGTAGGGTGGGTTGCGTGGTTGCTAGGGCGTTGCTAGGTGGTTGAAATGGTGTTCTGGGTGGTTGCTAGGGCGTTGCTAGGCAGTTGCTAAGGTTTTCTGGGTGGTTGCTAGGCGGTTACTTTGGTGTTCTGGGTGGTTGCTATGGCATTGCTAGGCAGTTGCTATGGTGTTCTGAGTGGTTGCTAGGGTATTGATAGGCAGTTGCTATGGTGTTTTGAGTGGTTGCTAGGGCGTTGCTAGGCAGTTGCTATGGTGTTTTGAGTGGTTGCTAGGGCATTTTTAGGCGGTTGTTATGGTGTTCTCGGTGGTTGCTAGGGTGTTGTAAGGCGGTTGCTATGGTGTTTTTGGTGGTTGCTAGGGCGTTGGTAGGCGGTTTCTATGGTGTTCTGGGTGGTTGCTAGGGCGTTGCAAGGCAGTTGCTATGGTGTTCTGGGTGGGTGCTAGGCGGTTGCTATGGTGTTTTGAGTGGTTACTAGGGCGTTGTTACGTGGTTGCTATGGTGTTCTGGGTGGTTGCTAGGGCATTGCCAAGCAGTTGTTATGGTGTTTTGAGTGGTTGCTAGGGCATTGTTAGGCGGTTGCTATGGTGTTCTGGGTGGTTGCTAGGGCGTTGCTAGGCAGTTACTATGGTGTTCTGGGTGGGTGCTAGGCAGTTGCTATGGTGTTCTGGGTGGTTGCTAGGGCGTTGCTAGGCAGTTGCTAGGGTGTTCTGGGTGGTTGATATGGCGTTGCTAAGCAGTTGCTATTGTGTTCTGGGTGGTTGCTAGGTGGTTTTTATGGTGTTCTGGGTGGTTGCTAGGGCATTGCTAGGCAGTAGGGTGGGTTGGGTGGTTGCTAGGGCGTTGCTAGGTGGTTGAAATGGTGTTCTGGGTGGTTGCTAGGGCGTTGCTAGGCAGTTGCTAAGGTTTTCTGGGTGGTTGCTAGGCGGTTATTTTGGTGTTCAGGGTGGTTGCTAGGGCATTGCTACGCAGTTGCTATGGTGTTCTGAGTGGTTGCTAGGGTATTGATAGGCAGTTGCTATGGTGTTTTGAGTGGTTGCTAGGGCGTTGCTAGGCTGTTGCTAGGCTGTTGCTATGGTGTTCTAAGTGGTTGCTAGAGCGTTACTAGGTGGTTGCTTTTGTGTTCTCGGTGGTTGCTCAGGCATTGCTAGGCAGTTGCTATGGTGTTCTGAGTGGTTACTAGGGCGTTGCTAGGCTGTTGTTATGTGTTCTGGGTGATTGCTCGGGCGTTGCTATGCAGTTGCTATGGTGTTCTGGGTGGGTGCTATGGTGTTGCTAGGTGGTTGCTATGGTGTTCTGGGTGGTTGCTATGGCTTTGCTGGGCGGTTGTTATGGTGTTCTGAGTGGTTGCTAGGGCGTTGCCAGGCAGTTGCTACGGTGTTCTGGGTGGTTGTTAGGCCATTGCTAGGTGGTTGCTATGGTGTTCTGGGTGGTTGCTAGGGCAGTGCTAGGCAGTTGCTATGGTGTTCTGGGTGGTTGTTAGGGCGTTGCTACACAGTTGCTATGGTGTTCTGAGTGGTTCTAGGGCGTTGCTAGGCGGTTGCAATGGTGTTCTGGGTTGGTGCTTGCCGGTTGCTATGGTGTTCTGGGTGGTTGTTAGGGCATTGCTACGCAGTTGCCATGGTGTTCTGAGTGGTTCTCGGGCGTTGCTAGGCGGTTGCAATGGTGTTCTGGGTGGTTGCTAGAGTGTTGCTAGGCAATTGCTATGTTCTGGTGGTTGCTAGGACGTTGATGTGTAATGTTTGGGGATTGGGTGAAGACTGGGAGAAGTAGCAAACCGTGCGATTACGAAAGAATTTGGAATAATAACAAGGAAGGAAGGAAAGAAGGAATTAATGAGGGAAGCAAGGAAAGAAGGAAGGTAGGAAAAAAGAAAAAAAGCAAAGGAAGGCCGGGAAGCTTGAAGAAAGAAGGAGTGGATGGATGGAAAGAAACAGAGGAATGAAGGGAAGAAGGCGGTAAGGAAGGAAGGAAAGGAAGGAAGAAAGGAAAGAAAGAAGGGATGAAGAAGGATGGAAGTAAAGATTGAAGGAGGGAAGGAAACAAGGGAAGGAAATAAGGAATAACAAATGAAAGAAAGAAGGAAAGACAGAAGGAAGGAAAGAAAGAGGGATGTAAAGAGAGAGGGAAAGCAGAAAGAGGAAAGAAAGATAGGAAAGATAGTAAGAATGAAGGAAGGAAAGAAGGCATGATGGAAAGAAAGACAAACTAAGGAAGGAAGGAAAGAAAATTGGTCGGAAGAATGGATGGAAGAATGAAAGGCAGGATAGAAGTAAGTAAATTAGGAAAGAAGGAACGAATAAAGGAAGGAAGGAACGAAGGAAAGAAATAGGAGGGAAAAAGGAAGAAGGAATGACAGAAAATAGACGGGAGGAAAGCAGTAAGGAAGCTGTAGTCTCAAGAAAGCCAGATTGTAGTCTTAAAGCCTGAGAAACTGAGAGTTACAGCAGGTGGTCAGAACATCTGGCACAAGATTCCATTTGCTTAATGGCCCTATTGTGATGTCATAATGCCAATGTTAAGTCTTTTGGGGGAAAAAATTTATAGTTTTTTATTAATAACTCAAAAAGTATAAAAGTTAAAAAGATGAAAAATACATTGCACAGGTGTCCTAAGTAAGACCTACGCAACGCAGTTTGAAAGAAGTTTCTACGATAAACGGTTGAGGCCGCATTAAGTGTTAGAAGAAAAATAATAATAATAAGAAGACCAGGATAACAATAGTGAGCATTTTCAATGTACACAAATAATAAGAAGACCCAGATAACAATAGTGAGCATTTTCAATGCACACTAATAATAATAATAAGAAGACCAGGATAACAATAGTGAGCATTTTCAATGCACGCTAATAATAATAATAATAAGAAGAAGACCATGATAACAATAGTGAGCATTTTCAATGCACACTAATAATAATGATAAGAAGACCCGGATAACAATAGTGAGCATTTTCAATGCACAATAATAATAATAAGAAGACCAGGATAACAATAATGAGCATTTTCAATGCACACTAATAAGAAGACCCGGATAACAATAGTGATCATTTTCAAAGCACACTAATAATAATGATAAGAAGACCCGGATAACAATAGTGAGCATTTTCAATGCACACTAATAATAATGATAAGAAGACCCGGATAACAATAGTGAGCATTTTCAATGCACACTAATGATAATAATAAAGAAGTATGCAGGATTTTAATATGTGTCTGCATTGCTGCAGGCACATAATAATAATAATAATAATAATAATAATAACAATAAAGAGGTATTCAGGATTTTAATATGTGTCTGCATTGCTGCAGACACATAATAATAATAATAATAAAGAAGTATGCAGGATTTTAATATGTGTGCATTGCTACAGGCACATAATAATAAAGAATTATGCAGGATTTTAATATGTGTCTGCATTGCTGCAGGCACATAATAAAAATATAGGCACAGAATAATATAAGTGGCCCACTACTAAAGAAGTATGCAGGATTGTAATATGTGTCTGCATTGCTGCAGGCACATAATAATAAAGAAGTATGCAGGATTGTAATATGTGTCTGCATTGCTGCAGGCACATAATAATAAGAAAGAAGTATGCAGCATTATAATATGTGTCTGCATTGCTGCAGGCACATAACTAGCTTTCCTTTAAAGAAAAAACCGTGTGTTAAGGGTGTAATTAGTGCTGTTCCATTGGACATAGATTTAAATGATTTTTTAAAGGTGGAGGGGCTGTGTGGAGCAAAGCGACTGAGAAGCAACCGGGAGGGAAAGGTGCAAGACAGCCTGTCAGTGCTGTTCGAGTTTAACAGTGAAGTACCAGAGAGAGAGAAATAGCATGCGCCTTATGTCAAAATGATTGATGGCTTTTTAATGAGTTGAAGAGTTCACCTGAGTTCATTTGAAAAAATAAAAATAGTAACAAAATTTCATTTTGTCTTTCCCGCCCTTTTCTCCTATCCCGCTCCCCCCTCGCCTCTTCTCTCCCTCTCCGGGGAGGCTGTGTGTGAGTGAGATTCAGCACTGTCCCCAACCCCCTTTCCCCCATGAACATTCTGGTGCGGGGAGAGAGTTTTATACATTTTAGTGTGTTTTACGTTTTTTTGGGGGGTGAACCTTTTAAAGAATTTATTTTCTTGTGTTATAGTTTGGTGGTTTTAAAACGGTTATGGTTGGAAGGGGGAAGTGCATGTGCTAAAAGTGGTAAAACTTTATTTCAAGAGTTTTGTTGGTTGTGTGTTGTAACGAAAGAAACGAAAGAGAGTTTAAATTCGGAGAGTTTCGGAGAGAAGAGAGTTTTTTTTAAAGCGGAAAAAATGAGAACATGAAGTGTTCAAATAAAGGAAATAAATAAAGGTGAAAGAGAGAAAGCAAATTATTTACCCGTTTTTCAGCGCGATGTGGGTGGAAAAGTAAAGTTACCAAAAAGTTGTATTGTAGTTGACGAAAGAAGTGCGAAATTAAGGATGGTTTCCATGCAGAGTAATACCGTACGTCTTCTCCCTTGGTCTGTGTCACTCCCATCTGTGTGTCTGACTGTGTGTATTGAAAGTGGTCGGTCCACATGGGCGGGCGGGGCTTGCGGGGTGCAAGCCACGGAATGATTGATTGTCCATTGATGAGCGAACGACTTCTGTAAAAAGCAGGAAAACGGTAAAACTAACACAGGCGGAGCGGATTTGAATCCGACAGGTGTTGGTGTGTGACACCATGGGACGGCGGAACTTGCGAATGCGCACTGTCATCATTTTTAAAACAACAGCTGAATTAGGTGTGATTGATGCGCGATCAGCTTCTGTCAAAAAGCAGGAGACCGATAAAACTTACCCAGGAGGGAGGGGTTGAATCCGACAGGTGTTTGAGTGCGTTGCTGAGTTGGCGGAACTTGCGGATGCGCACAGCTGTCATTTTTAAAACAACAGCTGAATTCGGGATGATTGATGTGCGAACGACTTCTGTAAAAAGCAGGAGAACAATAAACTTACACAGGTGGGGCGGGGTTGAATCCGGTGGGGTGTTGAAACTTACCCAGGGCGGTGGTATGAACGATATGGGTGTCTGCGTGTTGTGAGATTGTTCCTGGCGGTCATTGCTATGTATTAGGGATTTTGCTGGGCCTTCGTATTGATTTTAAAAAGAGCGAGAAAATCATACATTAAGCACGTTCACAATGTCAAGTTATTGAATGGAGGGAGCGAAATTGTTCAGAACTATGAACGGCCGCATATAAACATGACTGAATAATTATTTTGAAAATAACATCCGCTGTATTCGCAATTTAAAAAGTTTTGAGGTGGCCTAGGCAACAGGGTATTCACATTCCAAAGTTTTTGAAGGCCTGGGAACTCTCAAGGTGAAAGAGTAAACATGAAATGATATTGTAATGTGAATAGAGGCCACTAGATGACAGTATTTACCTTTTTTTTGTGAAGCTCAGACTGGAGCTAGGTTTAGACATGTCCTGGACATGTCTGGGGAAAGTCCCAGAAAATAAAAAAAAGGTCTAAATGTGGGTGGGGTCTGCAAAAGAGTATATATAAGGAGTAGAATTGAGACAGTAAAGTAGTCGGAGAAATTGCAAGAAGAAGGATACATGTGACCAGACCTGTCCTTTCTGTTCAAGACCTGTGAAGTTTCTTTTGTGGATTTTTGCCTGTGTTTGAGCTTTTTTTTTCCTCACCCAGCACATCACCAGGAAACTGTAAATATTTCTGTTTTTTTTATTCAATCTTGGTCAGTTAGTTAGTTGTTATTTGTCTTTGTCTGTTTAATTAAATGTGTTTAAGTTTTTAAAACTGTGTCTGTCATCCCTTGCTGTTGCTGTTGCTGTTGTGTTATAAATGTAATAACAAATTGGGGCCATAACAATATATTATTCAGAAATTGTGCTTGGTAATGCGCTGGTTGGTGGTCTATATGTTTTTGAGGGTGCGGAGATGCGCACAGCTATGGGGCGTGAAATTGCTCTCTGAGGTCATAGGTCTCAGGATGTTTCATTATAGGCTTTTGGGACACTGCGCTAAATATTTTTCTAACGGGTTGTCATTATTTTTTAAACAATATACTTTCCCACCATAAGTAATTACCGCCCTTCTCCCTAATCCTCCCCCCTCTCCTCTTCTCACCCTCTCCGGGGAGGCTGTGTGTGAGTGAGATTCGGCACCGGCCTCTCACCCTCCCCTTGCACGTTCTGGTGCGGGGAGAGAATTTTATACATTTTAATGTGTTTTTGCGTGTTTACGTTTTTTTGCGGGGATAACCCTTTTAAAACATTTATTTAATTGTGTTAAAGTTTAGTGTTTTGAAACGCGTATTATTTGCGTGGTTGGCTGGTGGGGAATGAAAACCGTGTTTTCAAGCAAAAAAATGAGAATATGAAGTGTTAAAACGGGTAAGATAAAGAAAATAAATAAATAAAGGAGAAAGAGTGAAAGAAAATTATTTTCCAGTTTTTCGGCGCGATGTGCGTGGAAAAAGAAAAGTTACCATAAAGTTGTAATGTAGTTGACGAAAGAAGTGCGAGTAATGCCTGCACAAGCGCGTCTTTTAATAACCATCACCGGTGAAAGATTTCAGGCCTACTTATAATTATTTGTCCCAGGTTCACTTATTGAATAGGCTACATGGTTAATCGCAGTGCCGCACCAACGGCGAATTGAAGTCGTGCGACACCATCTACTTCTTGATTAAGGATTTTTAACTGGCCGTGTAAAATATTTTCAGTATTTTTTATTTGATAATGCTTAGTATTTATCACTTACAAGTACTTTATTTGTAATATATTGCATCCAGTCTTGAAAATGAGTAACAATAAATAAATACCGATATTCTCGATTACAGATAAACCATTTTCATAAATATCAATGCAACATTAGTTTGTTAAGTCTTTGTTTCTAAAAATGCGAGTTTCAAAGTATATCCAGGAATTTTATGTTGAATATAGGTTTTAACTAAGTTTCTCATTTGAGCGGGAGTGCAGGTCGTGTGCGCGTTTGTGTGTGTGTGTGCGTGTGTGTGCGTGCGTGCGCGCGCGTGTGTGTGTGTGAGTTTGTCAAATTATATGCAAGTTCTTTGTTTTTAAAAAAACAGTCAAAGGGTCGAAATATACCCGTTATTTTTTCTTTCAGTATGAATAAACAATCAGCCCCCTTTAGGTCAATGTATGAACCATGTTATATCATGTATCATATGAAAGTCTTTTGACTTAAAGAAATGATAAAATCGTGTGTAGTAAGCTGGAAAATGTGAGTTTCAAAGTAGATTTTTATATCGAAAATAGGTTTTAACTGTGTTTTTCATTTAAGCGGGAGTGTATGTCGGTTGTGTGCGCGTGTGTGTGTGGGTGTGTCTGTGTGTGTGCGCGCGCGTGTGTTAGTTTGTTAAATTATATGCAAGATCTTTGTTTTTAAAAAGCAGTCAAAGAGTCGAAATATACCCGTTATTTTTTCTTTCAGTATCAATAGGGGAGACCGGGGATGATAGTAATACTTTTTGCTTGAGCACGTGTAACGCAGTGGTTCCTTGTAAAATTTGAGATCTCTATCACATGTGGTTCCCATATTTGTCTGCTATAGATGATACACTTGGACTTCTACTACACTATCACAGATTATGTGAATTAATGTCAAATAGAAAGAGGTATGTTGTTTCAACCGACCCCCACAGTACCGGGGTGAGTTGTAACGCGATGTGAGGATGGATGTAACAATGAAATTAATAGCCTTAAAAAAGATGCACGCTATTAAATGTAAGGAAGCACTTTAATGAATAATAAAGAAGGGACCATAAACTTGTCAGACTACAAAATAATAATAATAAAATAAATAAGAAGTATAAGTTAAATACGATAAAAATAAATACAATAAAATAAATAAATAAATATAATATGAAGAAATATAAAGTATAAACTGGCATGTGTTGTGTGTGTGTGTGTGTTTGTTTTGTAACCTGACACAGGTTAATGTGAAAAAGCATTTGAACACTTGGAGATCTGTGGAACAATCAACAAAACTACTTTTGAACAGTGTAGTGCAAAGCTGCACTAAGTACTTAATAAGTGCTGCAAGGCATATGAACAGTTGAACTGTCTATTGAACAATAAACAAAACACTTTTGAACACTGTGTTTTCAAGGTGCAGAAGTACTTAGTAAGTAACTATTAACCAAGCAAACTGCCCTAGGCATGCTGTAAAAAGGGGACCAGTACAAAATGTCAACATAAGGGGAAGATTGTAACACATTTTAAGAACAGTTACAACCCTCTCCATGCCTGACAGCCATTCAAAAGGTAACCATTTTTAACATTTATCTTCAAAGCTAGCACTAATGCAACAAGTCAAATCAAACTAGAGAAACAATTACTTGAGCTTATGTACGTGAAACAATTGTATGTACGACACAATGGACACTATGCAAAAATATTTGTGATGAAAATATTTACTTTTTTACCTGAAAAATTGTTTTTGGCACCAGAACAGACAGTTTTCAACTCAAAGACATGAGGCTTCACCAGGGAGCTCACTTTGTAAGTGGGCATGGACTGTATTGATGACATCACTGCAGAGATTTTTAACTTTAAGAAATGATGAAATTGTGTGTAGAAAGCTGGAAAATATGAGTTTCAAAGTATATCATAGAGTTTTATGTTGAATATAGGTTTCAACTAAGTTTTTCATTTGAGTGGGAGTGCTTGCAGGTCGTGTATGTATGAGTGTGTGTGTGTGTGTGCGTGTCTGTGTGTGTGTGTGTGTGTGTGTGTGTTTGTTAGTTTGTTAAATTAAAAGCAAGGTCTTAGTTTTTTAAAAACAGTCAAAGACTCGAAAAATACCTGTTAATTTTTCTACCAGTATGAATAAACAAGCAGGGCCTTTTTAGGTCAATGTATCAGCCATGTTTTTCATGCGTCATTTTAAAGTTTTTTAACTTTAATGAATGATAAAATTGTGAGTAGAAAGCTGGTAAATGGGAGTTTCAAAGTATGTCCTAGAATTTTATGTTGAATATAGGTTTTAACTAAGTTTTTCATTTAAGCGGGAGGGCTTGCGAGTCGTGTGTGTGTGTGTGTGGGTCCCCCCCATTCTGAGATTCGGCAACAAAAATGGCAGACATGTCAGGCAAAGGATCTCATGTCAGCGCTGGTGTTTTACTCTGAACAACATGGCATTGAGAGCAAGATCTCCGAAAAGGAGTAGGCAAGACTACTTCGACAAGAAAGATGGGAATGGACAATGGAGAGAGCGTTATGAGAAGGACTCGATCGACTGCTGACCAAAGTACACAGGGTAGAAGACAGTGATCATCGGATAACTTTTCTTGTGGGAACAGTTCTGTCTGACTTAAGGCGTGGTTAGAGTCCACTGACATAAATATCAAGGCAGGAGTGTGTCTTGAGTGACATTGTTGGTGTGCCTTAATTCCTACCCATCTCAATTTTGTCTGCTTTCTTAATTACCTCAGTGCAGAAACGTCTTTAACTATGGACGCCATATCCAGTAGTCCAACAGAGTTTAGAGTATTGGAAGTCGGGCATATGACAGCATCAGAAAAATTGAATTCCTGGGCTGAAAATGTGGTTGACAGGTGTGAATCACCCCACAGCTTTTTTAGACTGTTGTACCCAAATAAGGTGAGAGCCATGCGAGTCATATTGACTGATGTCGTAAGAAACTAATGTACTGCTGAGGCCTTCTTATCGGCCCTCAGGGATGAAGATCCTTTCCTTTTCAACGACCTGGAAACAAACGGCCCTAGAGAAAATTTTGGTGAGTATCAACATCGTTGGCCTCAGCCGCCGTTCTCACTAAATAAATTCCACGTCGACTTACCTGTCGTTTTCCTCTTTGTACGTCTGTCCTGTTACTTAGTCTGTTCTTGACATAACAGTGAGGAGTCGTCCACCGACTGAGCCGTTTGACTTATGGAGCGCAAACCGAGGCCTGCGCAACTTCTTTGAAACACGAAGAGATGAATTCAACGTCGTGGATATGCTTGTGGAATGCAACCTTTTGACTGTGGAAGAGTACGATGACATACGGCTTGCTAGAGTGAGGCCGCTGTTTCTTGCACTGCACGAAATTATGACACGAGCATCTCCGGAACATGTCGCATTTCTGGAATGCCTGGAGGGACTGTATCGAGATGTGTGGCCGTCACCAAACACGGAGGTTGTTTCACAGGACGACACACACCAACAGAAAATCGAGAAGACTTTCAATGGACGGGAATTATGACATCATACATGTGAACAGTGTCATGACACCTGAGGCCACAGTAGAGGACGTGTGGTGGTGCCCAATTTGTACAATTCACAGAGCGGAACACGCTTTTGGGTGTGGGCATGTAACCTGTGCAACTTGCGATAGAAACACTGGAAACAAATGCCCCTTGTGTCGGCGGCGTAAGGAAAAGGTGTACAAGGAAGCTTTCGCTGTGAAAAATGCTCACCTGCAATGTCCCGAATGTAAGGGTCCTAAAATGGTGCTTATTTACGACGGGCCCAACGAGGAGGGCTATCATCATGTTGCATGTGAGTGCGCCGTTAAAAAAAACCATAGGTGTGCTTGTGGGCATACAGCAACTATGTTCATGACTATCTACAAGAGGTAGTTTTGGGACTTGGAGCTATTATGTACCAAAACCTGTGTGAAACTTTGCTATTAAGATGTCTGTTTTGTTTTTTTGTTTATTTGTTTTTACAATAAAACAACCAGTGTATGATCAATTTACACTGCTTACAGCCACGCAGCAAACTGTATGCAATAAAAGAGGCTTCACGCTCACAAACTGCCAAGTTTCTAAAAAACTTGTTCCGCAGCCAGATTTCAAGACTTTACCATGTGGCTTCTAAAACTGTGTTTGGCGATGAGAGAGCCATCTCATCGTGTTAAATATTGAGGGCGATTTCACAAATAGTTTTTATCAGTTCTGGGCTGATCGATTGAAGAATGGCGCTTCGCTGACGTGCATGGCCTTCAAATTTCAGAGCTATTACTGGCCGCTTCCATGAGGTCATCAATCATAACCAAATGGGTCTTATGCAAAGGAAGCAGTGCTTCATCAGTCAATGATTCAGGCAGACCTTCAACAAAATGTAAATTCTTTATTTAATGACGTAAATCATCAAAATCATCATTTTGTAAAAACAAATAAACAAAAAAACAAAACAGACATCTTAATAGCAAAGTTTCACACAGGTTTTGGTAGATAATAGCTCCAAGTCCCAAAACTACCTCTTGTAGATAGTCATGAACATAGTTGCTGTATGCCCACAAGCACACCGATGGTTTTTAACGGCGCACTCACATGCAACATGATGACAGCCCTCCTCGTTGGGCCCGTCGTAAATAAGCACGATTTTAGGACCCTTACATCCGGGACATTGCAGGTGAGCATTTTTCACAGCGAAAGCTTCCTTGTACACCTTTTCCTTACGCCACCGACACAAGGGGCATTTGTTTCCAGTCTTTTTATCGCAAGTTGCACAGGTTACATGCCCACACCCAAAAGCGTGTTCCGCTCTGTGAATTGTACAAATTGGGCACCACCACACGTCCTCTACTGTGGCCTCAGGTGTCATGACACTGTTCACATGTATGATGTCATAATTCCCGTCCATTGAAAGTCTTCTCGATTTTCTGTTGGTGTGTGTCGTCCTGTGAAACAACCTCCGTGTTTGGTGACGGCCACACATCTCGATACAGTCCCTCCAGGCATTCCAGAAATGCGACATGTTCCGGAGATGCTCGTGTCATAATTTCGTGCAGTGCAAGAAACAGCGGCCTCACTCTAGCAAGCCGTATGTCATCGTACTCTTCCACAGTCAAAAGGTTGCATTCCACAAGCATATCCACGACGTTGAATTCATCTCTTCGTGTTTCAAAGAAGTTGCGCAGGCCTCGGTTTGCGCTCCATAAGTCAAACGGCTCAGTCGGTGGACGACTCCTCACTGTTATGTCAAGAACAGACCAAGTAACAGGACAGACGCACAAAGAGGAAAACGACAGGTAAGTCGACGTGGAATTTATTTAGTGAGAACGGCGGCTGAGGCCAACGATGTTGATACTCACCAAAATTTTTTCTAGGGCCGTTTGTTTCCAGGTCGTTGAAAAGGAAAGGATCTTCATCCCTGATGGCCGATAAGAAGGCCTCAGCAGTACATTAGTTTCTTACGACATCAGTCAATATGACTCGCATGGCTCTCACCTTATTTGGGTACAACAGTCTAAAAAATCTGTGGGCTGATTCACACCTGTCAACCACATTTTCAGCCCAAGAATTCAATTTTTCTGATGCTGTCATATGCCCGACTTCCAATACTCTAAACTCTGTCGGCCTACTGGATATGGCGTCCATAGTTAAAGACGTTTCTGCACTGAGGTAATTAAGAAAGCAGACAAAATTGAGATAGGTAGGAATTAAGGCACACCAACAATGTCACTCAAGACACACTCCTGCCTTGATATTTATGTCAGTGGACTCTAACCACGCCTTAAGTCAGACAGAACTGTTCCCACAAGAAAAGTTATCCGATGATCACTGTCTTCTACCCTGTGTACTTTGGTCAGCAGTCGATCGAGTCCTTCTCATAACGCTCTCTCCATTGTCCATTCCCATCTTTCTTGTCGAAGAAGTCTTGCCTACTCCCTTTCGGAGATCTTGCTCTCAATGCCATGTTGTTCAGAGTAAAACACCAGCGCCGACATGAGATCCTTTGCCTGACATGTCTGCCATTTTTGTTGCCGAATCTCAGAATGGGGGGGACCCACACACACACACACGACTAGCAAGCCCTCCCGCTTAAATGAAAAACTTAGTTAAAACCTATATTCAACATAAAATTCTAGGACATACTTTGAAACTCCCATTTACCAGCTTTCTACTCACAATTTTATCATTCATTAAAGTTAAAAAACCTTAAAATGACGCATGAAAAACATGGCTGATACATTGACCTAAAAAGGCCCTGCTTGTTTATTCATACTGGTAGAAAAATTAACTGGTATTTTTCGACTCTTTGACTGTTTTTAAAAAACTAAGACCTTGCTTGTAATTCAACAAACTAACACACACACACACACGAACACACACACACACACACTCACACATACAGGACCTGCAAGCACTCCCGCTCAAATGAAAAACTTAGTTGAAACCTATATTCAACATAAAACTCTATGATATACTTTGAAACTCATATTTTCCAGCTTTCTACACACAATTTCATCATTTCTTAAAGTTAAAAATCTCTGCAGTGATGTCATCAATACAGTCCATGCCCACTTACAAAGTGAGCTCCCTGGTGAAGCCTCATGTCTTTGAGTTGAAAACTGTCTGTTCTGGTGCCAAAAACAATTTTTCAGGTAAGAAAGTAAATATTTTCATCACAAATATTTTTGCATAGTGTCCATTGTGTCGTACATACAATTGTTTCACGTACATAAGCTCAAGTAATTGTTTCTCTAGTTTCATTTGACTTGTTGCATTAGTGCTAGCTTTGAAGATAAATCTTAAAAACGGTTACCTTTTTAATGGCTGTCAGGCATGGGGAGGGTTGTAACTGTTCTTAAAAAGTGTTACAATCTTCCCCTTATGTTGACATTTTGTACTGGTCCCCTTTTTACAGCATGCCTAGGGCAGTTTGCTTGGTTAATAGTTACTTACTAAGTACTTCTGCACCTTGAAAACACAGTGTTCAAAAGTGTTTTGTTTATTGTTCTATAGACAGTTCAACTGTTCATATGCCTTGCAGCACTTATTAAGTACTTAGTGCAGCTTTGCACTACACTGTTCAAAAGTAGTTTTGTTGATTGTTCCACAGATCTCCAAGTGTTCAAATGCTTTTTCACATTAACCTGTGTCAGGTTACAAAACAAACACACACACACACAACACATGCCAGTTTATACTTTATATTTCTTCATATTATATTTATTTATTTATTTTATTGTATTTATTTTTATCGTATTTAACTTATACTTCTTATTTATTTTATTATTATTATTTTGTAGTCTGACAAGTTTATGGTCCCTTCATTATTATTCATTAAAGTGCTTCCTGACATTTAATAGCGTGCATCTTTTTTAAGGCTATTAATTTCATTGTTACATCCATCCTCACGTCGTGTTACAACTCACCCCGGTACTGTGGGGGTCGGTTGAAACAACATACCTCTTTCTATTTGACATTAATTCACATAATCTGTGATAGTGTAGTAGAAGTCCAAGTGTATCATTTATAGCAGACAAATATGGGAACCACATGTGATAGAGATCTCAAATTTTACAAGGAACCACTGCGTTACACGTGCTCAAGCAAAAAGTGTTACTATCATCCCCGGTCTCCCCTATTGATACTGAAAGAAAAAATAACGGGTATATTTCGACTCTTTGACTGCTTTTTAAAAACAAAGATCTTGCATATAATTTAACAAACTAACACACGCGCACACACACACACAGACACACCCACACACACACACACACACACGCGCGCGCACACAACCGACATACACTCCCGCTGAAATGAAAAATTCTGTTAAAACCTATTTTCAACATAAAATTCTACTTTGAAACTCGCATTTTCCAGCTTAATACACACGATTTTATCATTTCTTAAAGTCAAAAGACTTTAATATGATACATGGTATAACATGGTTCATACATTGACCTAAAGGGGGCTGATTGTTTATTCATACTGAAAGAAAAAATAACGGGTATATTTCGACTCCTTGACTGTTTTTTAAAAACAAAGAACTTGCATATAATTTGACAAACTCTCACACACACACACACACACACACACACACACACACACACACACACGCACACACACAAACGCGCACACGACCTGCTAGCACTCCCGCTCAAATGAGAAACTTATAGTTAAAACCTATGTTCAACATAAAATTCCTGGATATACTTTGAAACTCGCATTTTTAGAAACAAAGACTTAACAAACTAATGTTGCATTGATATTTATGAAAATGGTTTATCTGTAATCGAGAATATCGGTATTTATTTATTGTTACTCATTTTCAAGACTGGATGCAATATATGACAAATAAAGTACTTGTAAGTGATAAATACTAAGCATTATCAAATAAAAAATACTGAAAATATTTTACACGGCCAGTTAAAAATCCTTAATCAAGAAGTAGATGGTGTCGCACGATTTCAATTCGCCGTTGGTGCGGCACTGCGATTAACCATGTAGCCTATTCAATAAGTGAACCTGGGACAAATAATTATAAGTAGGCCTGAAATCTTTCACCGGTGATGGTTATTTAAAGGCGCGCTTGTGCAGGCATTACTCGCACTTCTTTCGTCAACTACATTACAACTTTATGGTAACTTTTCTTTTTCCACGCACATCGCGCCGAAAAACTGGAAAATAATTTTCTTTCACTCTTTCTCCTTTATTTATTTATTTCCTTTATCTTACCCGTTTTAACACTTCATATTCTCATTTTTTCTGCTTGAAAACACGGTTTTCATTCCCCACCAACCAACCACGCAAATATTACGCGTTTCAAAACACTAAACTTTAACACAATTAAATACATTTTTTTAAAAGGGTTATCCCCACAAAAAAACGTAAACACGCAAAAACACACTAAAATGTATAAAATTCTCTCCCCGCACCAGAACGTGCAAGGGGAGGGTGAGAGGCCGGTGCTGAATCTCATTCACACACAGCCTCCCCGGAGAGGGTGAGAAGAGGAGAGGGGGGAGGATTAGGGAGAAGGGCGGTAATTACTTATGGTGGGAAAGTATGATTGTTTAAAAAATAATGACAACCCGTTAGAAAAATATTTAGCGCAGTGTCCCAAAAGCCTAATAATGAAACATCCTGAGACCTATGACCTCAGAGAGTATTTTCACGCCCCATAGCTGTGCGCATCTCCGCACCCTCAAAAACATATAGACCACCAACCAGCGCATTACCATGCACAATTTCAGAATAATATATCATTTCATGTTACTCTTTCACCTTGAGAGTTCCCAGGCCTTCAAAAACTTTGGAATGTGAATACCCTGTTGCCTAGGCCACCTCAAAACTTTTTAAATTAAGATTGCGAATACTGCGGATGTTATTTTCAAAATAATTATTCAGTCATGTTTATATGCGGCCGTTCATAGTTCTGAACAATTTCGCTCCCTCCATTCAATAACTTGACATTGTGAACGTGCTTAATGTATGATTTTCTCGCTCTTTTTATAATCAATACGAAGGCCCAGCAAAATCCCTAATACATAGCAATGACCGCCAGGAACAATCTCACAACACGCAGACACCCATATCGTTCACTGGGTAAGTTTCATTACCCTATTATTTCTTGACAGAAGATTTCATTCATGAATCGCTACCCCAACGCAGGTTCCGCCGTCCCATGGTGTCCCACACACCAACACCCCGCCGGATTCAACCCCGCCCCACCTGTGTAAGTTTATTGTTCTCCTGCTTTTTACAGAAGTCGTTCGCACATCAATCATCCCGAATTCAGCTGTTTTAAAAATGACAGCTGTGCGCATCCGCAAGTTCCGCCAACTCAGCAACGCACTCAAACACCTGTCGGATTCAACCCCTCCCTCCTGGGTAAGTTTCATCGGTCTCCTGCTTTTTGACAGAAGCTGATCGCGCATCAATCACACCTAATTCAGCTGTTATTTTAAAAATGATGACAGTGCGCATTCGCAAGTTCCGCCGTCCCATGGTGTCACACACCAACACCTGTCGGATTCAAATCCGCTCCGCCTGTGTTAGTTTTACCGTTTTCCTGCTTTTTACAGAAGTCGTTCGCTCATCAATGGACAATCAATCATTCCGTGGCTTGCACCCTCCCCGCAAGCCCCGCCCGCCCATGTGGACCGACCACTTTCAATACACACAGTCAGACACACAGATGGGAGTGACACAGACCAAGGGAGAAGACGTACGGTATTACTCTGCATGGAAACCATCCTAATTTCGCACTTCTTTCGTCAACTACAATACAACTTTTTGGTAACTTTACTTTTCCACCCACATCGCGCTGAAAAACGGGTAAATAATTTGCTTTCTCACTTTCACCTTTATTTATTTCCTTTATTTGAACACTTCATGCTCTCATTTTTTCCGCTTTAAAAAAAACTCTCTTCTCTCCGAAACTCTCCGAATTTAAACTCTCTTTCGTTTCTTTCGTTACAACACACAACCAACAAAACTCTTGAAATAAAGTTTTACCACTTTTAGCACATGCACTTCCCCCTTCCAACCATAACCGTTTTAAAACCACCAAACTATAACACAAGAAAATAAATTCTTTAAAAGGTTCACCCCCCAAAAAAACGTAAAACACACTAAAATGTATAAAACTCTCTCCCCGCACCAGAATGTTCAAGGGGGAAAGGGGGTTGGGGACAGTGCTGAATCTCACTCATACACAGCCTCCCCGGAGAGGGAGAGAAGAGGCGAGGGGGGAGCGGGATAGGAGAAAAGGGCGGGAAATACAAAATGAAATTTTGTTACTATTTTTATTTTTTCATATGAACTCAGGTGAACTCTTCAACTCATTAAAAAGCCATCAATCATTTTGACATAAGGCGCATGCTATTTCTCTCTCTTACCAGAAAGAATATTTGTTGATTAAGTGAGTTACAGGGTGAGAATGTACGAAAGGGCTCTACTGCGCTGTTTCCGATGTCAGGAATATGGGCGTGTGGCGGTTGTATGTAAAAAAGAAATGCACAGTTGTAGAAGGTGTGGACAGGAGGGATGCGCTGAGGACAATTGTATAATGGCAAAAGCATGTTTTCACTGTGGGGGAAGTCATGAGATGGGGTCAGTGCAGTGTGAAAGAAGGAAAATGGAAAGAGAGGTGGAAAGGACAAGAGTGCAGGGGAAAATATATGCAGAAGCAACTAAAAGGGTCGTGAGTAAAAAAAGAAACGGTGGGGAAAGAGCAGGCCAGAGTGCAGCCAGTGGAAAAGAAGCAAAAGGAGTTTGAGGAGGATGAAATTAGGATGAACAGAGGAAGTTTTTTAGCGTTCATTTCAATGGTTTTAAAATGTGCCTGTGAGACAGAAAGCAAAACGAAGAGAATTAAGATGGAGGTAGATGCGGCAAGAGAGATTTTGGGTGGTGGGTGCAGTAGATGTAAAGAGGGAAGATATTCAGAGAATTTTGGAAAGGGTTTGGTAGCACTCAGACTGTAGAAAAGTAAGGAGAGACAGAAAGCCTGGGAAATAATTGAAGCAGAGAAGGATATGTGATAGGATTGTTTTTATTATTATTATTATTATTATTTTTAAAGTAAAGCACGCAGTTAAAATACAGCACGAAATTCAGTACTGTTGGTGGCGGGCTTGCACTAAAGACAACGTTCCGTACGCCATTAAACCAAAAGAAGAAGAAGAAGTGGCTGGTTGCCGCAATGTACTAAGGTTGCGTTCTAATTAGCCTATTTCACAAGATGGCCACGCCTACCGGGAAGCATGTAAAAACACTTCCTGTGGCTGATACGACAGAAGCTTACAGGCATATACTGTTAATTTGTCTTTTCGCAAACTCCTCTTTCTTTATTTCAAGAGATGATTAGTTGTGGTCCGTATTTTGGAATTACAAGGTAGTGTGAGGAGGTATAAATTTGGTTAAGGTTTTTAGGTTTGCCTATTCGTAATTTGTTTTTGATTGTATAGGTATAGCTTATGATAGCTGGCATTTCAGATAATTTGGCTTGCTTGCCTGTCAAAATGTTAGCAAGTATACGACTTAATGACTTATGAAATGCCTGTGTTCGTAAAACTCGCCGTTAGTATGTTTGTTTTTCTCTTTACCTAGCCATGTCTACTCTCAGATATTGTGTAGTGGTCACTGGGTTGGATGTTATACCGTTCAGTCACTGAGGAAGCTAGCTAATTGTACCAAGGTTGTAGCTACAGCGAGGCGAGATTGAGGGTTCGCTCGTTAGGTGAGTTGTGTTTGACCTGAAGCTATAGATATATATTTTTTTGTCACGAACATAGCTCGGTTTCATCCAGGCTAGAACGCTTAGCAATGGTGTCTGATAGGGAGCTTGAGGTTCGCCCTGCCAGCTTATGCAAAGAAAGCCTGGCTAAATGTAACTTGCTTCGCAGTAGATGGCGAGCGAGCTAGCTAGCTAGTAAATTAAGATATTGCAAATGCATGCTGGCTAATGACCACCATTACCTGGCATTTCTTTTTCATTACTGCAGCTGCTGCGACTTGCGTTTTCAACAAACACCTAGGCATTCCATCTGGGGTAGCCAGTGAAAGACCAGTAACCATCGCCAACTCTGCGCTTTCTTCTTCAGAAGCAGTATTCCCTAAAAGGCAAAAATGCAGTTCTCCATCAAGGCACCGATTATCAACAAAATTAATACCATACCTGCGCAGAGTTGGTTAAGGTGTAGCCTTGAACCAAAAAAAAAAAAATTTCTTTACCCGTGCTGTTCTGAATATATAACGATATTTCTTCCAGGGAAATCCCCTCTTAAAAAGTGGGTTCGTCTTAGATTCCGGGACTCGGTTTTTTAGTCAAAATCAGTGATTCTGCGTATTTTAGTCTATCGTCATTATACTTTGACAATAGATGGCGCCGGACAACAGTCAGTCTTGTTTTATATTGGTAGTTCTCAAGGTTTTATCAGTATTTTCATATGTATATATTCGTGATTAAAACAAGATTTCATGAAAACCCCCTTTCCCCAAAAAATTGTCTTGAGAAAGGGAGTCGTCTTACATCCAAAATCCTAGGGGGTCTTATTTTTCCAAGTAGGAGTATTTGTTCCAAGTTTGATTGTGTTGCATTTTGAAGTTCGTTGAATAAGCTTTCATTTGAGGCCAACTTTTGGAAAATCAAAACAGGCCCACATGGTCAAAATGAGGGTCAAAAAGTGCACCGTTTCAGTAATTAGCTGAAAAGGGTTAATGTTTCTCCAAATTGGATGAAGCTAGAAAGATTTTTTTACCTTCATTTGAAACTCCGTCAGGTATACTATCAAGAATGTAAATGGCAAAGGGGGCATTCTAAGGATACTTGCATAATATTTCATTTGAAATCGACATGTTTGGCACCAAATTTCAATGTTTAGGGGTTAATTGCAAAGCACTCAAAGGGTTAATCACTATATTAAAAGGTTTGTTGCAGACTATTAAACAGAATAAACATATCCTGAAAGAATGAAATTTGTATCCTAATTAGTTCATTGGTTATAACCCTTTGAAAATAGTCACAAACTATGACCAGAGGGTTAACGTGGGCCATGCCCCCTTTTGTGGGGGCCCATAAAATGAGAACGGAACGAGATATCAACCTGAAACCACCTGCAATTTAATTTGCTCATCACAGGCAACAAAATATTACCAAATGAGGCATTTCTGAGACCATCAAGATGGGAGCTTGGGTGATTTCATATAGAATGACCCAGCAGTGAATGAATGAAATCATAACGATAATATCATGTTGGTAAAATCCATGAGTAAGCTAAGCAAGCCCAACTGGGTGGCATGCGTGAACTGAGGTGTCCCAGTCTGAGACTTAAGAAGTCTGGCCACCTTATTTATTAAATTTATCCTGGGTGTACTCAATGAATCTCCAGGACTTGTGAAATTAACATGTCAAAGTTCACATCATAGCCTATTACAGCACCCTTGGTTCCAAATATGTCCCTGCTGCTGCTTACATGAGAGCACAACATATTTGGCACCGGCCCCATGCTTATGTAAAAAGGGAGTAACTCAAGACATTACCAGAAAAAGATGAATGAAAATGAAAAACTTTAATAAAACCAATTTTATTTGAAAAAATGTTCTTTGTTAGGTCACTGCTTCAGAGCCAGCTGGTGCACTTGCAGTGCTCAATTCTGCGGCCTCAGGTACAAATTCTGTGCAGTCAACACTACAGAACTAGCTATCCCAAATCTGCATATTTGCAAAACTACAAACCTCACACACAAATGTGTCTGGACCACTGCCTAACAAGGACAACTTGACTGCAACAGCATCAATAATTGGCCTTTGACCACTGCTGCTTACAGCGAAGATAAGGCTGCCCTTGTGAATACTCACTCATGGCTCCTCAGAGCTCTCTCCTCGCAGATGAACTGAGAGCTTTGATATGACCTGCAAGATGGCTGATACATGAAAACTTCTGCTTCAAGCGAAAAGCAAGGAAGTATCAAATAAGATTTAAGATGTACCCAATGTCCTCCAGTTCTCAGATCCTTACCAAAGGTGAGCAAGTGCGCCTGATGAAATGACAAAAAAGGCAAAGCAATTTATGTGTAGAATGTCATACAATCAGACTAAAACTTCTTTAATTAGAAATATGCCACAAAGACAGTGTAAAAAGCCAAGGAGATTAGATGATAAAAGAGCAATAGTAAATGAGTAGTTTGAGTATATCCGAAGGATTCTATATTACAAGGTAACAGTGCAAAGGACCATTAAACACTAATAAAACACCTTGGTAAATTTGCGATGATTGAAGCAAGTAGCACCAATAAGTCATAATTAAGCAGCTAAAGGTTGTCACTGTCTTCATGAAATACAAAAGAAGTTGAACAAATTGATCCCTTACATCTACATAAGCGGTGGCTAATGGACTGAAAATATTAAGCGCCAGTTGGATAGCCTGCATTGCAGGATGTGCCAAAAACGAGCACAGAAGTTCAGAATAGTGTACTTTTTTATTTCACTTTTTTTATTTACATAATTAAAACAATCTTCTTCGTTGAATTTACCATGTTGCAGCATTGCAGAAAGAAAGACGAGTGTTAAACTGCCAAAGGATTATTCTAATCTTTGGAAAACTTTATTAAGCATAATTATCAAACAAATGCGTACAAATGCGTTACCCACACAAGCCAATCTAGACCACAGCTAACTGATGTTTTCTAAACCGGTAATAAGCAACTTCGGAGACGTGATATCTAGAAAGCAAATTCATAGACGTATGTTCGCAAGGTAAAAGGTGCAAGATATCTTTGATACCAATGTAGTTCGAGCGAACGCAGAAGGCTAGCAAACTAGCCACGGATTACAGCATGAACGATAGGCAGCAGGCTAATGCCAGTATTTTTATGTTCCATTATGTTAATTGTTGATGCCATAATATTGTGTCAATTGACCAATAACTCTAAAATTTTCCGGTTTAACTGGCTTTGCAGATCCTATTTTTTGACTCAATTTTTAAACGCATGGTTAAAGTGAGCTAGGTTATTTGCAAGACGCAGCAAGATAGCTAGTTACCTGCTGGAGGACAGCAATCGTAGTCAATGCTCCATAGGTTCTGCACCAGGTGAATCCGTTTTTCAACCCGACTCCATCGCAGACCCCTTTCTTTCTTTGCCGTTGCCGTCACTCGTATTTTTCACCCCCCAGTTCACATGGATCTGAGTGGTAGCTACAGCTTAGTCAGCTTAGTTGCACCCTCAGGTAGCTACCCAGGTAGCTATATACATCTCATAATCGTAAATCTTCCTCTGCCATCTGGGTCAGTCCATGTCAAATCACCCAATACAGAAAAAGCTGGTTGCTGCACCATTTTCAAATTTAACAAGCTTCCACTAACTTAAAGATAATGCCAAAAGAACATGCCATGCAAAATTTTAGATCTCTAATTCCAATAATTTTCAAGCAAAATAGTTTTTAAATTTTGGCAATTTAGGCCTGAACCAGCCCCCTCTAATCCTCGAGTGTATTTTTTAGAAAATGAAGTGCTTGTATCGCAGCTTCTAGGCAACATAGCATCACCAAATTTGACATGCAAGTTCTCTATAAGTAGCTTGTTAAATAAAACCCTTCCTAGCCTTCTAGCTAGTGTATAGTAGCAACTGGAGCTTGTCAAAAATGCCCAAATTTACGAAAAATAAGCTCGCAAATGAGTTTTCAGAATTTTTTTCACATTTTGTAAGCCATTATCTGTAATTGATGATTCTTACCATAATCACTATATATTACTTAGAGTGGTACATCAGTGTAACTGAATAGTTTGGATTTCATAGGATAACCTCAGGAAATGTACTAAGTGTACTAAAGCAGTATTATATACAGAAATAACAGGGGAACACATCAGTTAGTATAAGGCCAACTGACTTTATTTCCAAAAACCAAGCCGACAATATTTCAGAAATATTTAGATAAGAAGTTCAGCTGCTGCTATCTCAGCAGATCAGCAGGAATACACCAAAGTGGCATGCATCCAATGTTTGTTATGAACTAAAGATTTAACTGCTTTATTGCATATTAAACAAAGGAGTATTCCATTGTGTAACTGTAAGGTTAGAGGTTGCTCTCACTCATTGAACTTGTCATGTGCCTACATGAGCATGGTTCTGATAATTACAAGTACAACAACAATTGTTAGCAAACACCATGGTCAGCAGGTTAACAGGCACTATTACCATTATTACATGTGGTTATCTTTAAACTCTTCATAGGCCTTGGCAACATTTCCTTTCATTTTTGAGTTGAGCCTGTAGACACGGGCTCTCCTGTTTGTGCTCGGCGCTGGTATTATACACAGTACATGCTGCACAGGAACCCAACATCTGTCTTCCCTGTCTGGCCATTTGAAAGAGACTGCTGGTCCACTTGGATGCATAAACAACACCAGTACATCTCCATGCTCCTCAGCTGTTTGTTCAGTGATGTCTAACCACTACTTGGCATCATAGACACAAACAATATATTGGCCTACTTTCAGGTCTTGTACTGTAAGCACTCCCCACTCTGCTTGTTGATTAGTTAACTCAATGCCTAATTTGTTCCCCTGCCCCCTTTCACTACTCATTGCTCTCCCTCGTCTGCTTTGAGTTTGAGCTAATGACTAGTGACTTGATTTGACTTGGACATGATGACTTGGTCACAACTCTGGAATCATCAATTACCGATAATGGCTTACAAAATGTGAAAAAAAATTCAATGATACTGTGATGGGGAAAACTTGCAATTATTATGTGGAAACAGCCAAATGATAGATGCTTTCCTGCACAAAGTTTCATATCCCTGCCACCTGTGCTACACTGGCTTCTGGCCTGTCAAATTTTGGCAATTTTTGATCATTTTCACTCTGATTAGAAATTCAGCTGATTATATCTCTGCAGATAATGAAGCTAGGGGGCTCTAATTTGTTAAAATACTGCATAGTGTTGTTAAGAATGGAACTGGAGGGTATTAGAACAGATATGAGCCCTATTTCTTGTTTTTTAGGGTTTCAAAAAACTCATTCGCGAGCTTATTTTTCATAAATTTGGGCATTTTTGACAAGCTCCAGTACCTACTACACACTAGCTAGAAGGCCAGGAAGGGTTTTATTTAACAAGCTACTTATAGAGAACTTGCATGTCAAATTTGGCGATTCTATGTTGCCTAGAAGCTGAGATACAAGCACTTCATTTTCTAAAAAATACCCTCGAGGATTAGGGGGGGCTGGTTCAGGCCTAAATTGCTGAAACTTAAAAACTATTTTGCTTGAAAACTATTTGTATTAGAGATCTAAAATTTTGCATGGTATGTTCTTTTGGCATTATCTTTAAGTTAGTGGAAGCTTGTTAAATTTGAAAATGATGCCACAACCACCCCTGGGTGATTTGACATGGACTGACCCATCTCTTCTTATGCACGAAATCCATCTCTTCACGTCGTCTTCGGTGGGCAAACCAAGAAAAGAGAGGTCGGCCTGCTTCTTCGAGTTAGAGTTTGAACAGTCAGGACCGGGAACACCGACTAGTAGACTACTGGCACTCTGCCATTGTAAATACACGGAGCATCAAGCAAGCATAAATTGGCGGAAGTCGGTTTACCTGCTATCCGGTTTGTATACCAGGAAATGTGAAATAGGCCTATCCGAAAAAAATCTTGCTTTCTTCGTGTTCACTTGCCCTCCAATCGAGGGGGGGATCCCCAAATAATCCCGGATGTAAAATGGCTGCCACTTGTAGGGTCGTTCCAATCCAGTTTTGCGGAGGGAGGGGCGCATTTTCATTTGCTCAAGCCCTCGATTATCCTCCCTCAAACGAAGCCAACAACGAACATCCCTCCCATCATATTGCCCAGAATGCTTTGCTCATTCTCCCTCGGTAAAAATTTCACAGCCGCCATTTTTTTCTGCTGGCAAAAGGAGGAATTATGGCAGGGAAATTACCATACAAATGAAAGAATTGTGCTCGAGTAGAGTGTAATTTATGACAGTTATATGCAAATAGCGAAGTCTCAGGTGAGGGACATCGGTTTTGCATTATTTTTAAGCTTGTAACATTACGTTTAATTTTGCTGAAGCTAGCCCATAGCATCCACGAGGACTGTTATGGAGCTTGCAGCCGCTTTCACATTGGACAAGAAACAATTTTTTCGCATGACAGATTACATTCAAAGTCAACGCAAAGTCTTTACATTGATTTTGAATGTAATCTGTCGTGCGAAAAATTTGTTTCTTGTCCGCTGTGAAAGCAGCTTTATTTTCCCATAAAACAGTCGCGAGTGCCGCAGCAATCAAACGAGCAAGCCATCTTCTTCTTGCCATAAACATGCGATAAAGAGTCCGCTGAGCTGTTAAAGGTGAAACGTACAGGCAGCTAACTAAGTCGGCTCCATGGCAACACAAACTTCCCGTTAGCTTGACGAGTAGAAGCGCGAAGAAACGCTGCGAGGGTCGTTCCAATCCAATGTCATACAAGCCTCCCCATAAAGCCTGATTCATGCTTCTTGCGGTCGGCACAACCCACACGGTGAAATGATGCAATGGCAGCCAGGATGACAGAGCGCGGAGGCTCTGAACGCCGAGCCGCGCACCTGGAGGATTTTGTAACAACGCGGCCGGGATCGCACAGACTGCGTTGCAATGATTGGCTAGCTTCAGGACTCCGAAGTACGAATACCGATTAAAACTAAAAATAGAAAGCTGAACAGCTGAAAATACGTATGACTTCCAACACACGGAGGGACCCTGATAGCAGACTGACCTCTTTCAGACATAATGAACTGGTCCTAACCTGGTCAATACGTCATACGTCGTATAGCCGACGTTAATTTGACGTCTGTATGAGACCAAAAATGTTCTCACTTTTTATATGACCATTATATGACGTATTTTTTACATCAATTATTTACCACTTTTTCTACGTCTTTTTAAGACTACAATAAAACGTATTTTTATGTAATTTATTTACCACTTTTTCCATGTCTTTTTAAGACCACATTACGTGTTTTTTTACGTCTTATTATTTACTACCTTAAGAAATTATGTCAATTATCATATGGCTACCACCGCAGGAAATAAGTTTCATTTAATAATGCATTTCCTTTCTTGTTACTTGAATTTTCAAAAAGGGAAATTTATTTTGGGATGGTCCCGCGATGCATATTTTTTTCCCCCAGGTGAATGCGTTATTAAATGAAACTTATTTCCATATCTTCTTAAGTCTCCTGATTCACGTGATTAGCTGCGCAGCAGTTTCAGTTTACTCTTCGAGCAGACGCGCGCCGCCCGCCGCCCGCCCTGCAGCTGGGTAAAAAAATACGCGCCCCGGATATGGTTTAAAATTTAATATATTCTGTGAAGGATGTTGAGGTAACTTTTTCTGTTTTGGCTGTTGCTGTTTACTTTGTTTTTTTATATTTTTTCCCCTTTTTTACACTTCAACAATCATTGTTTTTAATCTTTTTCTTTTTACGTCCTCAGTTTGTCTGAAAACCTGTTTGTTCATATTTATGTTTCAAGAGGAGGCCCGAGCAGATAATAAGTTTGTTTGAATAGAAGCACAAAAATGAGAGTAACAGATTACTGAAAGTTCGAGCAAATTACAATTCAAAATAAGAAATTAAGAATTTTTGAAGTTGTGATCGGTCACCCCCACTTCTGGGCTGAGAGTCCATTTGCCTCAAAATGATTTTTTCAAAAAAAAAAACGATGGCGCAGTCACAGACAGCACTTTGGTGCAAAAAGGTGATTTGTTCTGGTTCCCTACCAAACCAACAACTCACACTCACACTCACACAACCCAAACAAATATTTCACATTTAACTGGGTAGGCCAGTTACCACCACCTACACCGTGGCCCAAGCCAACCCAGACTCTCCTGGTTGCTCGAACCAGAACGCCTCGAACCAGAACGCCTCTTCAATGGAAAGCCCCTCCCTCAATGGGCAATACCAACATAACATAACTACTAATCATTTAATCTGGCATGATAAAACATTCCCCTTATTTCCATCAACTTTTGGCTTCGTATAATACCTTTTAATACTTTTACAAGTGTCCCACTTTTTATATTTAAGGCGTTTTATTAATGCATCCACCCCCACACATGGTTGCTCCCTACTGCAGAGCAAGTGTGCAGGCGTCGTAAATTCAGGCACTTGAAAAGACACCTCAATACAAGAAATGTAATGGATGTGATAAGCTGCAAGAGGAAACGCTTATTGTGAATAGGAATAGTTTTGTTCTCTTCATGGCAGAGATTATTAATTGTACTGCTCAGACAGAGCAAAAATGAAAAGATCAGAATAATTGTAAGATCAGCTGAGAAATATCTAGATGTGAAAAAGCTGCACTGGGAAACGGTGAAAAATATACTAGATGAAGATACACCACCGTCTCAGACAGGAGGTGGATAATTATAAAGAAGCTAATTATACTTAAGTGGAATGCAAGAAGCCTAATGGCGAATGGCCAAGAATTTAAAAAACATATTGACAATTTGAAAGAGAAACCTAATATAATTTGTGTACAGGAGACCTGGTTGAAACCACCGTTGGATTTTACAATAAAGGGATATGTCTCAGTTAGAAAAGACAGGGAATCAGGTCAAGGAGGAGGAGTGGCAAAATTCATACAGAATGGAATGTGCTACAAAATAAATCATATAAGCACTGACCACAAATCAATTGTGGTTAAGGTATGGACCGACAGTGGTAAGGTAGACATAATTAATTATCATAATCCATGTGGGAAACTAAGCCAAGAAATATTAGAGGATGTTGATGAACAATGGAAGATAATGTAGTATGGTGTGGAGACTTCAATTCACATAATTCATTATGGGGAAGTCATATCACAGATGCAAATGGCTTAGAGATTGAAGAATTTATAGACTCTCATGGATTTGTCTGTATTAATAATGGGGAAGGAACTAGATACAAAAGCAGACAAAATACAGAAACAGCACTTGACCTGACAATCCTGTCTCGTGCAATAGCAGGGATAAGCACATGGACTGTAATTAAACAAACTACAATAGGCAGTGATCACTACCCTGTTGTGACAAAAATAGGTAGAAAGATTTTTATTGAGAAGGGAAGAAAAATCCCTAGGTGGAAATTGGGTAATGCTAACTGGGATGCTTTTCAAATCATCAGTGCAATCAGGTGCAATAAATTTCCTGAGGAGAACCAAATGGATGTTAACAAATTTAATGCTGAACTAGTCAGTGTGATTATTCAGGCCGCTGAGGAAACAATCCCTAAGAGTACAGGCGCTAGATGTACCAAGAGTGTACCTTGGTGGAATAGCAAATGTAGCGAAGTAATTAAAGCCAGAAATAAAGCCTTAAGGAAACTTAAAACACTGCACTCTCAGGATTCTTTAATCCAGTACAAACGGGCACAGTCAGTAGTTAGGAAAACAATAAGAACACAAAAACGTACCTTTTGGAGGGAGTATTGTAATAGCACTGGAAGAGAAATACAGCTGTCAGATGTCTGGGGTATGATCAGAAGATTGGGGGGTATCAGACGAAATTATGAATTACCAGTGCTGAACAGTGGGGACAGAGTGGCTCTCAGTAATTTAGAAAAGGCAGAACTTCTGGCCCAAACATTTTTTTAAAATACACAGTTCAGACAATCTTGCGGATGAGGCCAGGCAGAGTAGAAATAGAATTTTAATGGAGAACCCCACACTGTTGGAGAAAGTGGAGGTGTCAGAAGACCCATTAGATTTGGACGTCACGATGTTTGAGTTGAGAAGGGCAATAATGAATGCTCGTCAGACCACCCTTGGGAAAGATGGAGTATGCTACAAAATGTTGGAGCATATGACTGACGACACACTGGGCATAGTATTAAGACTATTTAATTTAGTTTGGGATATTGGCCGGCTTCCTGACATGTGGAAACAAGCAATTATAGTGCCTGTTTTAAAACCTGGGAAAGACGCTTCAGATCCATCTAGTTATAGACCTATTGCACTAACATCCCATTTATGCAAAATCATGGAGTGAATGGTCACAGAAAGACTAACGTATTCTCCAGAAAGTAGAGATCTTTTGTCTCCTTATCAGAGTAGTTTCAGTAAGGGTCGGAATACGTTGGATTCAGTTGTGTGCTTAGTCAGACATCAGGAAAGCACAGACCAACAAGGAAGTCGTCATAGCAGTCTTTATTGATGTTGAAAAGGCATATGACATGCTCTGGAAAGAAGGGCTACTAATTAAACTAAAGTCTTTAGGAATTGGAGGAAGAATATATAATTGGGTGTTAAATTTTTTGTTTGATAGGAAAATCCAGGTTAAAGTTGGTGTTGAATATTCTAGTGTATATACGGTGGAAAATGGAACTCCACAAGGTAGTGTATGCAGCCCTTTATTGTTCAACATACTGATTAATGAGATATTTTTACAGGTTGAACAAAATCTAGGGAAATCTCTGTATGCGGATGATGGAGCCTTGTGGATAAGAAACCGTAATGTATCATATGCCAATAAGAAAATGCAAGAGGCAGTATTGGTTGTGGAAAAATGGGCAAATAAATGGGGATTCAAACTATCTGTTGCAAAAACACAAGTGATTTGATTTTCAAAACGACATAAAATCATTCCCATTTCTTTAAAATTGTATGAACAACCTCTTGAGCAAGTAAAAGCTATTAGATTCTTTGGTGTATGGTTTGATGAAAAACTCACATGGAATTTTCATTTGGATAAAGTCAAGAGCAAATGTAAAAAGGTGATTAATATTCTTTGGTGTTTGTCAGGGCAGGAGTGGGGAGCAAGCAGAGCATCTTTACTGAACATATACTGGGCTCTTATGAGATCTGCTTTGGACTATGGTTGCATAGCCTACATGTCGGCAGCAGAAACCAACCTGAAGAAGTTAGAAATATTGCAGGCTCAGGCCCTGAGGATTTGTAGTGGGTCTTTTAAAACATCTCCAGTATCAGCTATGCAGGTTGAAATGGAGGAAATGCCTTTAAGGATCAGAAGGATCAAGTTAATGCAAGCATACTGGGTTAATCTAGAGGGACAATATGCTACACATCCTGTCAAGAGAGTGTTAGAAGACTGTTGGGAATATAACAAGTCCAATTTTATGAGTTTCGGCTGGATTTGTGATGCAAAGGCAGAGAACTTGGGACTAAAACAACTACAGTACAGCCCCACAGTTGCAATCTCTCCCATTCCTCTCTGGTTATTCCCTTTGCCTATTATTGACCTGAATATTCAACAAGAATTGAAGGAGAAATCGGAGCATAGTCCGGTTTGGTATATAGTCCAGGAATATTTTGAACAACATTTTCCAGGCGCAGTTTTTATATTTACAGATGGCTCCAAGGATCCAGGTACAGGGTGTGTAGGTGCTGCAGTATATATCCCGGTGAGTGAAACATGCATAAAGAAAAGGTTATCAGACCATATATCAGTTTATACCGCTGAACTAGTGGCAATATTATTGGCTTTACAGTGGATAGAAGAGAAGGAAATTAAATACACGTTTATCGCTTCTGACAGTTATTCGGCACGTAAGAGCATACAATATGGCAAATCACTGGTAAGAGCAGATATAATCAATGAAATATTCAATGTAATGTATAGTATGGAAAGCAAGGGTGTATCAACACGCTTCCTTTGGGTTCCTGCTCATGTTGGTGCGGAGGGTAATGAGCAGGTGGACATTCTTGCTAAACAAACACTTCAAATAAAGCAGATAGACATGCAAGTCCCATTAAAATAGTAGTAGTAAATCTGAAGCCAAAGCCTTTATCAGGAAGTATGCGCAATCAGTATGGCAGGAGTATTGGTACGATTGTGATACTGGAAGGCATCTGTATAACATCCAAAGACAAGTTGGTGCTGGTAGGATGGTGGGCTGGAAAAGAAGGGAGGAAAATATTACAACTCGCATGAGAATTGGCCACACGGGGCTTAACCAGAATTTATACAGAATAGGGAAGCACCCAACCGGGAAATGTATTCACTGTGAACAGTTACAAACGGTCGTTCATGTGCTGCTTCAGTGTAGAAAATACAGTCATGAAAGAAATCATCTGTTTCAGTCACGAAAGAAGAAAGAACACCATGATTTTTAACTAATCGGTCTGTTGGGGAAAACCGCATGCAAGATATTCTCGCACATCATTATATTTCTAAAAGAAACTGGTTTGTATAAGAGAATCTAGGTTTTTTTTTTTTCTTTCCCTTGCATAATCTCGATCCACACTCCAGTCTAGATGGTGGCGGTAATACACCTTAAGTTGGTCCACCACCAAAAAAAGGAAAGAAGAAGAAGAAGAAGAACACGACACCTCAATACGCCTCAGTTAGGATCCTGATATTTTGGTCGACAAACACGGAAACGTGAGACAAACACAGAAGACGCGGAACCGAAGGCAGACAACAAATAACACGAATGTTATGGATAACTGAAACTCTACGATAAGTGAAATAAACGTGCATCTAACTAGTCAAGCAGTGTGCGTTATGTTTAACGATGTATATATGTGTAAATTAAACCGTCATGTATATTTGAGTTAGTCAATGTGTGCACCCACTGACCAAGACAAATATATTACTACTAAAGAAAAGGGAAACCTAACTCCACACTTGGACACAGACACTAATGCTACACCCGCGATGTATGTATGAGTGTATGCGAGCGCTGCCAGTGGTTTAATAGTGTAAAAGCGCTATAGGACGTTAGCGACCGAAGCCGCGGTAGCAAGATCAAACACAAATTGGTTACTCTGCAAAGTATCGTATAACAGGCCTACCAAAGAAAACGTAGCCTCAGCACACAAAAACTTTGAAATGCCTTCATTAATCGCGGAAATAGCAACTGAAAAATAATACCCCGCTACCGAAACTGCAAAAACCGCAACATAAACTGTTGACTCGTAGCAAAAGTCTATGAAACTGCAACATCTTTCGCATCCGTCTTTGCCATTTACTGCGCTTGCGCGTACCGGCCCAGGCTGCTTTTAGAGATACCGAAGGAGACACGCCTGATTCCGTTTGGTAAGTAAAACTTCCAAATATGACGTTATTGTTAATGCAGATGTTTAACAATGAATTGTAAGACGTAGCTGTTAAATCCACATTATCGTAAATTCGCTTATTTTAGCATGTCACCCTGCCGAAAATGAACGATGCACTGTCGATTTCGCTTAAGTCTTAGAGTTGCCAACTTGACGACTTTCTCGCTTAATCTGGCGAATTTCCAAATCGGGATTGTTTGTCCACTCAAGACGTATGTATACATCTTGAGAAAGTCGTCAAGTTGGCAACTCTAAGACTATAGCGAAATCGACAGTGCATCGTTCATTTTCGGCAGGGTGACATGCTAAAATAAGCGAATTTACGAGAATGTGGATGTAACAGCTACGTCTTACAATTCATTGTTAAACATCCGCATTAACAATAACGTCATATTTGGAAGTTTTACTTACCAAACGGAATCAGGCGTGTCTCCTTCGGTATCTCTGAAAGCAGCCTGGGCCGGTACGCGCAAGCGCAGTAAATGGCAAAGACGGATGCGAAAGAAGATGTTGCAGTTTCATAGACTTATGCTACGAGTCAACAGTTTATGTTGCGGTTTTTGCAGTTTCGGTAGCGGGGTATTATTTTTCAGTTGCCATTTCCGTGATTAATGTAGGCATTTCAAAGTTTTTGTGTGCTGAGGCTACGTTTTCTTTGGTAGGCCTGGTATAAGCTCTCCTCCCATTAGCACAGCATCGGAAAAATCTATTCCATCATCAGTGACAAGAAAATGAAAAATTATGGAACTTTATGCACAGAGAAATTGGAAGGTGAGCTCACAAGATACATCACAGCGTTGCCAATGTGTGTGTGATTAATCTCAATTTAAAAAATTCATAACTTATTATGACTCTGAATTCATCCAAACTTTCACCGACCTGTTCCTCTCATAATTCTCCCTCTTGCCTGGGTGGACTTCCCCTTTAAGCCAAGGTAGACCCTATGCGATGTCAACTGGTGCTGCAATGTTACATTAGACTTTTTCACAGGTGTTACCTGACGCATGGGTACAGCAGTGCTCTTCAGCGTGCACTGTTGAGATTTCCTTGAATGTAGCCTCACAAAGTCCTGTTCGGAAAAATGAATACTGCAAACACTGAGCTCTTTTAGGGATACGGATATCCATGTTGAGCGCAGCTAGCCACAGCTGCCGAAGTCCATCCCGCAGAGGAATGCGGTGGAAGCTGTAAGTGCACCCGGATACAGCTTGCTTTCGTGTTCAGAAAAGCAACAGACACGGACCATTTTCGAAATATTTGCACAAGTTTAACCACCGTCCCTCCTTGCTACCACAGTTAAGCCGCTTACACACTGGACGCGAAACAAATTTTTCGCAGTAAAGAACAGATTACAAAACATTCAAAGTCACTACGACGACGCGAATACTCGCATTTCGCGTGTATTCGTGCCTTTGCATTAACTTTGAATGTGTTCTGTCGAGTGCAAAATTAGTTTCGCGTCGAGTGTGCAAGCAGCTTTACTGTAACCCAAACAGCTGATCGCCAAACTATGATTCGCCGCGCGGAGGATTACATCAGTTTGTTAGTTCAAGAGCAACTTTGTTTTTTTCCGAGCTGGTAAAGCGCTGTAATTATGTGCCTGCAGCAATGCAGACACATATTAAAATCCTGCATACTTCTTTATTATTATTATTCCAAGTTCTTCCAAAATCACTCGGTTCGCTTCTTCTCCCACAATTTTCAACCGATCCCCACACATTACACGTCATAACGTGCGGCTCGCTTGTGAGGAGTGTGCTATGACTTTACTCAGCGATCCGACTTACAGATTTCCCACAATTCCCAAAAAACATGGACCCCTGAAACCTCGTTATAATGGAAGTCAATGAGAAAATCGGTCTTCCAAAATCGCGCGGTTCGCTACTTCTCCCACAATTTTCACCCGATCCCCACAAATTTCACTCAAAACGTGCGGCTCGCTTGTGAGGAATGTGCTATGACTTTATTCAGCGATCCGACTTACAGATTTCCCACAATTCCCAAAAAACATGGACCTCTGAAACCTTGTTATAATGGAAGTCAATGAGAAAATCGCTCTCATCTTCACCCTCTCGCCTTGAACTCATACACTCACGTAGAAACTCTTTTCCAGCTCTCAAACAGAGAGAAGCATGCCCAAACAACATTGGGAACACCATAGCAACCACCCAGAACACCACAGCAACTCCCTAGCAACGCCCTAGCAACCACCCCAAACACTACAGCAACTGCCTTGCAATGCCCTAGCAACCACCCAGAACACTATAGAAACTGCCTAGCAACGCCCTAGCAACCACCCAGAACACCATAGCAACTGCCTAGCAACCACCCAGCACACCATAGCAACTGCCTTGCAACGCCCTAGCAAACACCCAGAACACCAAAGCAACCGCATAGCAATACCCTAGCAACAACCCAGAACACCATAGAAACCGCCTAGCAACCACCCAGAACACCATAGCAACTGCGTAGCAACGCCCTAGCAACCACCCAGAACACCACAGCAACTGCCTCGCAACGCCCAGCAACCACCCAGAACATCATAGCAACCGCCTAGCAACCACTCAGAACACCATAGCAACTGCCTAGCAACGCCCTAGCAACCACCCAGAACACCATAGCAACTGCCTAGCAACGCCCTAGCAGCCACCCAGAACACGATAGCAACGCCCTAGCAACCACTCAGAACACCATAGCAACTGCCTAGCAACGCCCTAGCAACCACCCAGAACACCATAGCAACTGCCTAGCAACGCCCTAGCAGCCACCCAGAACACGATAGCAACGCCCTAGCAACCACCCAGAACACCATAGCAACGCCCTAGCAACCAAACAGAACACCATAGCAACTGCCTAGCAACGCCCTAGCAACCACTCAGAGCACCATAGCAACCGCCTAGCAACGCCCTAGCAACCACCCAGAACACCATAGCAACGCCCTAGCAACCACCCAGAACACCATAGCAACCGCCTAGCAACCACCCAGAACACCATAGCAACTGCCTAGCAACGCCCTAGCAAGCACCCAGAACACCATAGCAACCGCTTAGCAACGCCCTAGCGACCACCCAGAACACCATAGCAACCGCCTAGCAACCACCCAGAACACCACAGCAACTGCCTAGCAACGCCCTAGCACCCACCCAGAACACCATAGCAACTGCCTAGCAACGCCCTAGCAGCCACCCAGAACACCATAGCAACGCCCTAGAAACCATCCAGAACACCATAGCAACGCCCTAGCAACCAACCAGAACACCATAGCAACTGCCTAGCAACGCCCTAGCAACCACTCAGAACACCATAGCAACCGCCTAGCAACCACCCAGTACACCATAGCAACGCCCTAGCAACCAACCAGAACACCATAGCAACTGCCTAGCAACGCCCTAGCAACCACTCAGAACACCATAGCAACCGCCTAGCAACGCCCTAGCAACCACCCAGAACACCATAGCTACTGCCTAGCAACCACCCAGAACACCATAGCAACTGCCTAGCAACGCCCTAGCAACCACCCAGAACACCATAGCAACCGCCTAGCAATGCCCTAGCAACCACCTAGAACACCATAGCAACCGCCTAGCAACCACCCAGAACACCATAGCAACTGCCTAGCAACGCCCTAGCAACCACCCAGAACACCATAGCAACCGCCAAGCAACGCCCTAGCAACCACCTAGAACACCATAGCAACTGCCTAGCAACGCCCTAGCAACCACTCAGAACACCATAGCAACTGCCAAGCAACGCCCTAGCAACCACCCAGAACATGATATCTACTGCATACCAGAACTCTGGCAGCCATCTCCAAGACTGTACTTGAAGAGCAGCAGGCACATTCAAAATTTCTGCTGGAATTTTCTAGTAATTATTATTATTCCAAGTTCTTCCGAAATCGCTCGGTTCGCTTCTTCTCCCACAATTTTCAACCGATCCCGAGACATTACACGTCAAAACGTGCGGCTCGCTTGTGAGGAGTGTGCTATGACTTTACTCAGCGATCCGACTTACAGATTTCCCACAATTCCCAAAAAACATGGACCCCTGAAACCTCGTTATAATGGAAATCAATGAGAAAATCGGTCTTCCAAAATCGCGCGATTTGCTACTTCTCCCACAATTTTCACCCGATCCCCACAAATTACACGTCAAAAAGTGCGGCTCGCTTGTGAGGAGTGTGCTGTGACTTGACTCAGCGATCCGACTTACAGATTTCCCACAATTCCCAAAAAACATGGACCTCTGAAACCTTGTTATAATGGAAGTCAATGAGAAAATCGCTCTCATCTTCACCCTCTCGCCTTGAACTCATACACTCACGTAGAAACTCTTTTCCAGCTCTCAAACAAAGAGAAGCATGCCCAAACAACATTAGGAACACCATAGCAACCACCCAGAACACCATAGCAACGCCCTAGCAACCACCCCAAACACTACAGCAACTGCCTTGCAACGCCCAAGCAACCACCCAGAACACCATAGCAACTGGCTAGCAATGCCCTAGCAACCACCCAGAACACCATAGAAACTGCCTAGCAACCACCCAGAACACCATAGCAACTGCCTAGCAACGCCCGAGTAACCACCCAGAACACCAAAGCAACCGCCTAGCAATGCCCTAGCAACAACCCAGAGCACCATAGCAACCGCCTAGCAACCACCCAGAACACCATAGCAACTGCCTAGCAATGCCCTAACAACCACCTAGAACACCATAGCAACTGCCTAGCAACGCCCTGGCAACCACCCAGAACACCATAGCAACCACCTAGCAACCACCCAGAACACCATAGCAACTGCCTAGCAACGCCCTAGCAACCACTTAGAACACCATAGCAACCGCCTAGCAACCACCCAGAACACCATAGCAACTGCCTAGCAACGCCCTAGCAACCACCCAGAACACCATAGCAACCGCCAAGCAACGCCCTAGCAACCACCTAGAACACCATAGCAACTGCCTAGCAACGCCCTAGCAACCACTCAGAACACCATAGCAACTGCCAAGCAACGCCCTAGCAACCACCCAGAACATGATATCGACTGCATACCAGAACTCTGGCAGCCATCTCCAAGACTGTACTTGAAGAGCAGCAGGCACATTCAAAATTTCTGCTGGAATTTTCTAGTAATTATTATTATTCCAAGTTCTTCCGAAATCGCTCGGTTCGCTTCTTCTCCCACAATTTTCAACCGATCCCGAGACATTACACGTCAAAACGTGCGGCTCGCTTGTGAGGAGTGTGCTATGACTTTACTCAGCGATCCGACTTACAGATTTCCCACAATTCCCAAAAAACATGGACCCCTGAAAGCTCGTTATAATGGAAATCAATGAGAAAATCGGTCTTCCAAAATCGCGCGATTTGCTACTTCTCCCACAATTTTCACCCGATCCCCACAAATTACACGTCAAAAAGTGCGGCTCGCTTGTGAGGAGTGTGCTGTGACTTGACTCAGCGATCCGACTTACAGATTTCCCACAATTCCCAAAAAACATGGACCTCTGAAACCTTGTTATAATGGAAGTCAATGAGAAAATCGCTCTCATCTTCACCCTCTCGCCTTGAACTCATACACTCACGTAGAAACTCTTTTCCAGCTCTCAAACAAAGAGAAGCATGCCCAAACAACATTAGGAACACCATAGCAACCACCCAGAACACCATAGCAACGCCCTAGCAACCACCCCAAACACTACAGCAACTGCCTTGCAACGCCCAAGCAACCACCCAGAACACCATAGCAACTGGCTAGCAATGCCCTAGCAACCACCCAGAACACCATAGAAACTGCCTAGCAACCACCCAGAACACCATAGCAACTGCCTAGCAACGCCCGAGTAACCACCCAGAACACCAAAGCAACCGCCTAGCAATGCCCTAGCAACAACCCAGAGCATCATAGCAACCGCCTAGCAACCACCCAGAACACCATAGCAACTGCCTAGCAATGCCCTAACAACCACCTAGAACACCATAGCAACTGCCTAGCAACGCCCTGGCAACCACCCAGAACACCATAGCAACCACCTAGCAACCACCCAGAACACCATAGCAACTGCCTAGCAACGCCCTAGCAACCACTTAGAACACCATAGCAACCGCCTAACAACCACCCAGAACACCATAGCAACCGCCTAGCAACGCCCAAGCAACCACCCAGAACACCATCGCAACCGCCTAGCAACCACCCGGAACACCATAGCAACCGCCTAGCAACCACCCAGAACTCCATAGCAACTGCCTAGCAACGCCCTAGCAACCACCCAGAACACCATAGCAACCGCCTAGCAACGCCCTAGCAACCACCTAGAACACCATAGCAACCGCCTAGCAACCACCCAGAACACCATAGCAACTGCCTAGCAACGCCCTAGCGACCACCCAGAACACCATAGCAACCGCCAAGCAGCGCCCTAACAACCACCTAGAACACCATAGCAACTGCCTAGCAACGCCCTAGCAACCACTCAGAACACCATAGCAACTGCCTGGCAACGCCCTAGCAACCACCCAGAACATGATATCTACTGCATACCAGAACTCTGGCAGCCATCTCCAAGACTGTACTTGTAGAGCAGCAGGCACATTCAAAATTTCTGCTGGAATTTTCTAGTAATTATTATGTGCCTGCAGCAATGCAGACACATATTAAAATCCTGCATACTTCTTTATTATTATTATTATTATTATTCCAAGTTCTTCCGAAATCGCTCGGTTCGCTTCTTCTCCCACAATTTTCAACCGATCCCGACACATTACACGTCAAAACGTGCGGTTCGCTTGTGAGGAGTGTGTTATGACTTTACTCAGCGATCCGACTGACAGATTTCCCACAATTCCCAAAAAACATGGACCCCTGAAACCTCGTTATAATGGAAGTCAATGAGAAAATCGGTCTTCCAAAATCGCGCAGTTCGCCACTTCTCCCACAATTTTCACCCGATCCCCACAAATTACACGTCAAAACGTGCGGCTCGCTTGTGAGGAGTGTGCTGTGACTTTACTCAGCGATCCGACTTACAGATTTCCCACAATTCCCAAAAAACATGGACCTCTGAAACCTTGTTATAATGGAAGTCAATGAGAAAATCGCTCTCATCTTCACCCTCACGCCTTGAACTCATACACTCACGTAGAAACTCTTTTCCAGCTCTCAAACAAAGAGAAGCATGCCCAAACAACATTAGGAACACCATAGCAATCACCCACAACACCATAGCAACTCCCTAGCAACGCCCTAGCAACCACCCCAAACACTACAGCAACTGCCTTGCAACGCCCAAGCAACCACCCAGGACACCATAGCAACTGCCTAGCAACCACCCAGAACACCATAGCAACTGCCTAGCAACGCCCTAGCAACCACCCAGAACACCAAAGCAACCGCCTGGCAATGCCCTAGCAACAACCCAGAACACCATAGCAACCGCCTAGCAACCACCCAGAACACAATAGCAACTGCCTAGCAACGCCCTAGCAACCACCCAGAACACCACAGCAACTGCCTAGCAACGCCCAAGCAACCACTTAGTACACCATAGAAACCGCCTAGCAACCGCCCAGAACACCACAGCAACTGCCTAGCAACGCCCTAGCAACCACCCAGAACAACACAGCAACTGCCTAGCAACGCCCAAGCAACCACTTAGTACACCATAGCAACCGCCTAGCAACCACCCAGAACACCATAGCAACCGCCTTGCAACGCCCTCGCAACCATCCAGAACACCATAGCAACTGCCTAGCAACCACCCAGAACACCATAGCAACCGCCTAGCAACGCCCTAGCAACCACCCAGAACACCATAGCAACCGCCTAGCAACGCCCTAGCAACGACCCAGAACACCATAGCAACGCCCTAGCAACCACCCAGAACACCAAAGCAACCGCCAAGCAACGCCCTAGCAACGACCCAGAACACCATAGCAACCGCCTAGCAACCACCCAGAACACCTTAGCAACCGCCTAGCAACGCCCTAGCAACCACCCAGAACACCATAGCAACCGCCTTGCAACGCCCTAGCAACCACCCAGAACACCATAGCAACCACCTAGCAACGCCCTAGCAACCACTTAGAACACCATAGCAACCGCCTAGCAACCACCCAGAACACCATAGCAACTGCCTAGCAACGCCCTAACAACCACCTAGAACACCATAGCAACTGCCTAGCAAAGCCCTAGCAACCACCCAGAACACCATAGCAACTCCCTAGCAACCACCCAGAACACCATAGCAACCGCCTAGCAACGCCCTAGAAACCACCCAGAACACCATAGCAACCGCCTAGCAACCACCCAGAACACCAAAGCAACCGCCTAGCAACGCCCTAGCAACCACCCAAAACACCATAGCAACTGCCTAGCAACGCCCTAGCAGCCACCCAGAACACCATAGCAACCGCCTAGCAACCACCCAGAACACCAAAGCAATTGCCTAGCAAAGCCCTAACAACCACCTAGAACACCATAGCAACTGCCTAGCAACGCCCTAGCAACCACTCAGAACACCATAGCAACTCCCTAGCAACGCCCTAGCAACCACCCCAAACACTACAGCAACTGCCTTGCAACGCCCTAGCAACCACCCAGAACACCATTGCAACTGCCTATCAACGCCCTAGCAACCACCCTGAACACCATAGCAACTGCCTAGCAACGCCCGAGCAACCACCCAGAACACCATAGCAACCGCCTAGCAACCACCCAGAACACCATAGCAACTGCCCGGCAACGCCCTAGCAACCACCCAGAACACCATAGCAACCGCCTAGCAACCGCCCAGAACACCACAGCAACTGCCTAGCAACGCCCTAGCAACCACCCAGAACACCATAGCAACTGCCTAGCAACGCCCTAGCAACCACTAAGAACACCATTGCAACCGCCTAGCAACCGCCCAGAACACCATAGCAACCGCCTAGCAACGCCCTAGCAACCACCCAGAACACCATATCAACCGCCTAACAACCACCCAGAACACCATAGCAACTACCTAGCAACGCCCTGGCAACCACCCAGAACACCATAGCAACTGCCTAGCAACGCCCTAGCAACCACCCAGAACACCATAGCAACCGCCTAGCAACGCCCTAGCAACCACCCAGAACACCATAGCAACCGCCTAGCAACCACCAAGAACACCATAGCAACTGCCTTGCAACGCCCTAGCAACCACTTAGAACACCATAGCAACCGCCTAGCAACCACCCAGAACACCATAGCAACCGCCTAGCAACGCCCTAGCAACGACCCAGAACACCATAGCAACCGCCTAGCAATCACCCAGAACACCATAGCAACCGCCTAGCAACGCCCTAGCAACCACCCAGAACACCATTGCAACCGCCTAGCAACCACCCAGAACACCATAGCAACTGCCTAGCAACGCCCTAGCAACCACCCAGAACACCATAGCAACCGCCTAGCAACGCCCTAGCAACGACCCAGAACACCATAGCAACCGCCTAGCAACCACCCAGAACACCATAGCAACCGCCGAGCAAAGCCCTAGCAACCACTAAGAACACCATAGTAACCGCCTAGCAACCACCCAGAACACCATAGCAACTGCCTAGCAACGCCCTAACAACCACCTAGAACACCATAGCAACTGCCTAGCATTGCATTTGCAACCACCCAGAACACCATAGCAACCGCCTAGCAACCACCCAGAACACCAAAACAACTGCCTAGCAAAGCCCTAGCAACCACTTAGAACACCATAGCAACCGCCTAGCAACCACCCAGAACACCATAGCAACCGCGAAGCAACGCCCTAGCAACCACCCAGACCACCATAGCAACCGCCTCGCAATGCCCTAGCAACCACCCATAACACCATAGCAACCGCCTAGCAACGCCCTAGCAACCACCCAGAACACCAAAGCAACTGCCTAGCAACGCCCTAGCAACAACCCAGAACACCTAGCAACCGCCAAGCAACCACCCAGAACACCATAGCAACTGCCTGGCAACGCCTAAGCAAGCACCCAGAACACCATAGCAACTGCTTAGCATCACCCTAGCAACCACCCAGAACACCATAGCCACTGCCTAGCAACGCCCTAGCAACCACCCAGAACACCATAGCAACGCCATAGCAACCACCCAGAACACCATAGCAACGCCCTAGCAACAGCCCAGAACACCTAGCAACCGCCAAGCAACCACCCAGAACACCATAGCAACTGCCTGGCAACGCCTAAGCAAGCACCCAGAACACCATAGAAACTGCTTAGCAACACCCTAGCAACCACCCAGAACACCATAGCAACTGCCTAGCAACGCCCTAGCAACCACCCAGAACACCATAGCAACGCCATAGCAACCAACCAGAACACCATAGCAACGCCCTAGCAACAGCCCAGAACACCATAGCAACCGCTTAGCAACGCCCTAGAAACCACCCAGAACACCATAGCAACCGCCTAACAACCACCCATAACACCATAGCAACCGCCTAGCAACGCCCTAGCAACAGCCCAGAACACCATAGCAACCGCCTAGCAATGCCCTAGCAACAACCCAGAACACCATAGCAACGCCCTAGCAACCACCAAAAACATCATAGCAATCGCCTAAAAACACCCTAGCACCCACCCAGAACACCATATCAACTGCCTAGCAACGCCCTAGCAACCACACAGAACACCATAGCAACTGCCTAGCAACCACCCAGAACACCATAGCAACTGCCTAGTAATGCCTTAGCAACCACCCAGAACACCATAGCAACCGCCTAGCAACGCCCTTAGCAACCACCCAGAACCCCATAGAAACCGCCGAGCAACGCCCTAGCAACCACTTAGAACACCATAGCAACCGCCTAGCAACCACCCAGAACACCATTGCAACTGCCTAGCAACGCCCTAGCAACCACCTAGAACACCATAGCAACGCCCTAGAAACAGCCCAGAACACCATAGCAACCGCGAAGCAACGCCCTAGCAACCACCCAGAACACCATAGCAACCGCCTCGCAATGCCCTAGCAACCACCCATAACACCATAGCAACCGCCTAGCAACGCCCTAGCAACCACCCAGAACACCAAAGCAACTGCCTAGCAACGCCCTAGCAACAACCCAGAACACCTAGCAACCGCCAAGCAACCACCCAGAACACCATAGCAACTGCCTGGCAACGCCTAAGCAAGCACCCAGAACACCATAGCAACTGCTTAGCAACACCCTAGCAACCACCCAGAACACCATAGCCACTGCCTAGCAACGCCCTAGCAACCACCCAGAACACCATAGCAACGCCATAGCAACCACCCAGAACACCATAGCAACGCCCTAGCAACAGCCCAGAACACCTAGCAACCGCCAAGCAACCACCCAGAACACCATAGCAACTGCCTGGCAACGCCTAAGCAAGCACCCAGAACACCATAGCAACTGCTTAGCAACACCCTAGCAACCACCCAGAACACCATAGCAACTGCCTAGCAACCCCCTAGCAACCACCCAGAACACCATAGCAACGCCATAGCAACCACCCAGAACACCATAGCAACGCCCTAGCAACAGCCCAGAACACCATAGCAACCGCTTAGCAACGCCCTAGAAACCACCCAGAACACCATAGCAACCGCCTAACAACCACCCATAACACCATAGCAACCGCCTAGCAACGCCCCAGCAACAGCCCAGAACACCATACCAACCGCCTAGCAATGCCCTAGCAACAACCCAGAACACCATAGCAACGCCCTAGCAACCACCAAAAACATCATAGCAACCGCCTAAAAACACCCTAGCAACAACCCATAACCCATAGCAACTGCTTTGCAATACCCTAGCAACCACCCAGAGCACCATAGCAACTGCCTAGCAACCACCCAGAACACCATAGCAACTGCCTAGTAATGCCTTAGCAACCACCCAGAACACCATAGCAACCGCCTAGCAACGCCCTTAGCAACCACCCAGAACACCATAGAAACCGCCTAGCAACGCCCTAGCAACCACTTAGAACACCATAGCAACCGCCTAGCAACCACCCAGAACACCATTGCAACTGCCTAGCAACGCCCTAGCAACCACCTAGAACACCATAGCAACGCCCTAGCAACAGCCCAGAACACCATAGCAACCGCTTAGCAACGCCCTAGAAACCACCCAGAACACCATAGCAACCGCCTAGCAACCACCCAGAACACCATAGCAACGCCCTAGCAACCACCCAGAACACCATAGCAACGCCCTAGCAACAGCCCAGAACACCATAGCAACCGCTTAGCAACGCCCTAGCAACCACCCAGAACACCATAGCAACTGCCTAGCAACCACCCAGAAAACCATAGCAACCGCATAGCAACGCCCTAGCAACCATCCAGAACACCATAGCAACCGCCTAACAACTACCCATTACACCATAGCAACCGCCTAGCAACGCCCTAGCAACAGCCCAGAACACCATAGCAACCGCCTAGCACTGCCCTAGCAACAACCCAGAACACCATAGCAACGCCCTAGCAACCACCAAAAACACCATAGCAACTGCCTAGCAACACCCTAGCAACCACCCAGAACACCATAGCAACCGCCTAACAACCACCCATAACACCATAGCAACCGCCTAGCAACGCCCTAGCAACAGCCCAGAACACCATAGCAACCGCCTAGCAATGCCCTAGCAACAACCCAGAACACCATAGCAACGCCCTAGCAACCACCAAAAACATCGTAGCAACCGCCTAGCAACACCCTAGCAACCACCCATAACCCATAGCAACTGCTTTGCAATTCCCTAGCAACCACCCAGAACACCATAGCAACTGCCTAGCAACCACCCAGAACACCATAGCAACTGCCTAGTAATGCCTTAGCAACCACCCAGAACACCATAGCAACCGCCTAGCAATGCCCTTAGCGACCACCTAGAACACCATAGAAACCGCCTAGCAACGCCCTAGCAACCACTTAGAACACCATAGCAACCGCCAAGCAACCACCCGGAAAACCATGGCAACTGCCTAGCAACGCCCTAGCAACCACCTAAAACACCATAGCAACTGCCTAGCAACGACCTGGCAACCACCCAGAACACCACTGTAACTGCCTAGCAACGCCCTAGCAACCACTTAGAACACCATAGCAACCGCCTAGCAACCACCCAGAACACCATAGCAACCGCCTAGCAACGCCCTAGCAACCACCCAGAACACCATAGCAACCGCCTAGCAACCACCCAGAACACCATAGCAACCGCCTAGCAACGCCCTAGCAACCACCCAGAACACCATAGCAACCACCTAGCCACGCCTTAGCAACCAACCAGAACAACATAGCAACCGCCTAACAACCACCAAGAACACCATAGCAACTGCCTTGCAACACCCTAGCAACCACTTAGAACACAATAGCAACCGCCTAGCAACTGCCTAGCAACCACCCAGAACATCATAGCAACCGCCTCGCAAAGCCCTAGCAACCACCCAGAACACCATAGAAACCGCCTAGCAACGCCTTAGCAACCACCCAGAACACCATAGTAACACCCTAGCAACCACCCAGAACACCATAGCAATCGCCTAGCAACGCCCTTGCAACGACCCAGAACACCATAGCAACCGCCTAGCAATGCCCTAGCAACCACCCAGAACACCATAGCAACCGCCTAGCAATGCCATAGCAACCACCCAGAACACCATAGCAACCGCCTAACAACCACCAAGAACACCATAGCAACTGCCTTGCAACACCCTAACAACCACATAGAACACCATAGCAACTGCCTAGCAACGCCCTGGCAACCACCCAGAACACCATAGGAACCACCTAGCAACCACCCAGAACACCATAGCAACTGCCTAGCAACGCCCTAGCAACCACTTAGAACACCATAGCAACCGCTTAGCAACCACCCAGAACACCATAGCAACCGACTAGCAACGCCCTAGTAACCACCCAGAACACCATAGCAACCGCCTAGCAACCACCCAGAACACCATAGCAACCGCCTAGCAACGCCCTAGCAACCACCCAGAACACCATAGCAATTGCCTAGCAACACCCTAGCAACCACCCAGAACACCATAGCAACGCCCTAGCTACCACACAAAACACCATAGCAACTGCCTAGCAACACCCTAGCAACCACTCAGAACACCAAAGCAACCGCCTAGCAACGCCTTAGCAACCACCCAGAACACCATAGCAACTGCGTTGCAATGCCCTAGCAACCACCCAGAACACCATAGCAACGCCCTAGCAAGCACCTAGGACACCATAGCAACTGCCTAGCAACGCCCTAGCAACCACCCAGAACACCATAGCAACTGCCTAGCAACGCCCTGGCAACCACCCAGAACACCATAGCAACAGCCTAGCAACGCCCTAGCAACCACTTAGAACACCATAGCAACCGCTTAGCAACCACCCAGAACACCATAGCAACCGCCTAGCAACGCCCTAGTAACCACCCAGAACACCATAGCAACCGCCTAGCAACCACCCAGAACACCATAGCAACCGCCTAGCAACGCCCTAGCAACCACCCAGAACACCATAGCAATTGCCTAGCAACACCCTAGCAACCACCCAGAACACCATAGCAACCGCCTAGCAACGCCCTAGCAACCACCCAGAACACCATAGCAATTGCCTAGCAACGCCCTAGCAACCACTCAGAACACCAAAGCAACCGCCTAGCAATGCCTTAGCAACCACCCAGAACACCATAGCAACTGCGTTGCAATGCCCTAGCAACCACCCAGAACACCATAGCAACGCCCTAGCAAGCACCCAGGACACCATAGCAACTGCCTAGCAACGCCCTAGCAACCACCCAGAACACCATAGCAACTGCCTAGCAACGCCCTGGCAACCACCCAGAACACCATAGCAACCGCCTAGCAACCACCCAGAACACCATAGCAACCGCCTTGCAACGCCCTCGCAACCACCCAGAACACCATAGCAACTGCCTAGCAACCACCCAGAACACCATAGCAACCGCCTAGCAACGCCCTAGCAACCACCCAGAACACCATAGCAACCGCCTAGCAACGCCCTAGCAACGACCCAGAACACCATAGCAACGCCCTAGCAACCACCCAGAACACCAAAGCAACCGCCAAGCAACGCCCTAGCAACGACCCAGAACACCATAGCAACCGCCTAGCAACCACCCAGAACACCTTAGCAACCGCCTAGCAACGCCCTAGCAACCACCCAGAACACCATAGCAACCGCCTTGCAACGCCTTAGCAACCACCCAGAACACCATAGCAACCGCCTAGCAACGCCCTAGCAACCACTTAGAACACCATAGCAACCGCCTAGCAACCACCCAGAACACCATAGCAACTGCCTAGCAACGCCCTAACAACCACCTAGAACACCATAGCAACTGCCTAGCAACGCCCTGGCAACCACCCAGAACACCATAGCAACTGCCTAGCAACCACCCAGAACACCATAGCAACCGCCTAGCAACGCCCTAGACACCACCCAGAACACCAAAGCAACCGCCTAGCAACGCCCTAGCAACCACCCAAAACACCATAGCAACTGCCTAGCAACGCCCTAGCAGCCACCCAGAACACCATAGCAACCGCCTAGCAACCACACAGAACACCAAAGCAACTGCCTAGCAAAGCCCTAACAACCACCTAGAACACCATAGCAACTGCCTAGCAACGCCCTAGCAACCACTCAGAACACCATAGCAACTCCCTAGCAACGCCCTAGCAACCACCCCAAACAATACAGCAACTGCCTTGCAACGCCCTAGCAACCACCCAGAACACCATTGCAACTGCCTATCAACGCCCTAGCAACCACCCAGAACACCATAGCAACTGCCTAGCAACGCCCTAGCAACCACCCAGAACACCATAGCAACCGCCTAGCAACCACCCAGAACACCATAGCAACTGCCCGGCAACGCCCTAGCAACCACCCAGGACACCATAGCAACCGCCTAGCAACCGCCCAGAACACCACAGCAACTGCCTAGCAACGCCCTAGCAACCACCCAGAACACCATAGCAACTGCCTAGCAACGCCCTAGCAACCACTAAGAACACCATTGCAACCGCCTAGCAACCGCCCAGAACACCATAGCAACCGCCTAGCAACGCCCTAGCAACCACGAAGAACACCATATCAACCGCATAACAACCACCCAGAACACCATAGCAACTACCTAGCAACGCCCTGGCAACCACCCAGAACACCATAGCAACTGCCCAGCAACGCCCTAGCAACCATTTAGAACACCATAGCAACCGCCTAGCAACCACCCAGAACACCATAGCAACCGCCTAGCAACGCCCTAGCAACCACCCAGAACACCATAGCAACCGCCTAGCAACCACCAAGAACACCATAGCAACTGCCTAGCAACGCCCTAGCAACCACTTAGAACACCATAGCAACCGCCTAGCAACGCCCTAGCAACGACCCAGAACACCATAGCAACCGCCTAGCAATCACCCAGAACACCATAGCAACCGCCCAGAACACCATAGCAACCGCCTAGCAACGCCCTAGCAACCACCCAGAACACCATAGCAACCGCCTAGCAACCACCCAGAACACCATAGCAACTGCCTAGCAACGCCCTAGCAACCACCCAGAACACCATAGCAACCGCCTAGCAACGCCCTAGCAACGACCCAGAACACCATAGCAACCGCCTAGCAACCACCCAGAACACCATAGCAACCGCCTAGCAACGCCCTAGCAACCACTAAGAACACCATAGTAACCGCCTAGCAACCACCCAGAACACCATAGCAACTGCCTAGCAACGCCCTAACAACCTCCTAGAACACCATAGCAACTGCCTAGCAACGCACTTGCAACCACCCAGAACACCATAGCAACCGCCTAGCAACCACCCAGAACACCAAAACAACTGCCTAGCAACGCCCTAGCAACCACTTAGAACACCATAGCAACCGCCTAGCAACCACCCAGAACACCATAGCAACCGCGAAGCAACGCCCTAGCAACCACCCAGAACACCATAGCAACCGCCTCGCAATGCCCTAGCAACCACCCATAACACCATAGCAACCGCCTAGCAACGCCCTAGCAACCACCCCGAACACCAAAGCAACTGCCTAGCAACGCCCTAGCAACAACCCAGAACACCTAGCAACCGCCAAGCAACCACCCAGAACACCATAGCAACTGCCTTGCAACGCCTAAGCAAGCACCCAGAACACCATAGCAACTGCTTAGCAACACCCTAGCAACCACCCAGAACACCATAGCATACGCCTAGCAACCACCCAGAACACCATAGCAACTGCCTAGCAACGCCCTAGCAACCACCCAGAACACCATAGCAACGCCCTAGCAACCACCCAGAACACCATAGCAACGCCCTAGCAACAGCCCAGAACACCATAGCAACCGCATAGCAACGCCCTAGAAACCACCCAGAACACCATAGCAACCGCCAAGCAACCACCCAGAACACCACAGCAACGCCGTAGCAACCACCCAGAACACCATAGCAACGCCCTAGCAACCACCCAGAACACCATAGCAACCGCCTAGCAACCACCCAGAAAACCATAGCAACCGCCTAGCAACGCCCTAGCAACCACCCAGAACACCATAGCAACCGCCTAACAACTACCCATTACACCATAGCAACCGCCTAGCAACGCCCTAGCAACAGCGCAGAACACCATAGCAACCGCCTAGCAATGCCCTAGCAACAACCCAGAACACCATAGCAACGCCCTAGCAACCACCAAAAACACCATTGCAACTGCCTAGCAACACCCTAGCAACCACCCAGAACACCATAGCAACCGCCTAACAACCACCCATAACATCATAGCAACCGCCTAGCAACGCCCTAGCAACAGCCCAGAACACCATAGCAACCGCCTAGCAATGCCCTAGCAACAACCCAGAACACCATAGCAACGCCCTAGCAACCACCAAAAACATCATAGCAACCGCCTAAAAACACCCTAGCAACCACCCATAACCCATAGCAACTGCTTTCCAATACCCTAGCAACCACCCAAAACACCATAGCAACTGCCTAGCAACCACCCAGAACACCATAGCAACTGCCTAGTAATGCCTTAGCAACCACCCAGAACACCATAGCAACCGCCTAGCAACGCCCTTAGCAACCACCCTGAACACCATAGAAACCGCCTAGCAACGCCCTAGCAACCACTTAGAACACCATAGCAACCGCCTAGCAACCACCCAGAACACCATTGCAACTGCCTAGCAACGCCCTAGCAACCACCTAGAACACCATAGCAACGCCCTAGCAACAGCCCAGAACACCATAACAACCGCTTAGCAACGCCCTAGAAACCACCCAGAACACCATAGCAACCGCCTAGCAACCACCAAGAACACCATAGCAACGCCCTAGCAACCACCCAGAACACCATAGCAACGCCCTAGCAACAGCCCAGAACACCATAGCAACCGCTTAGCAACGCCCTAGCAACCACCCAGAACACCATAGCAACCGCCTAGCAACCACCCAGAAAACCATAGCAACCGCCTAGCAACGTCCTAGCAACCACCCAGAACACCATAGCAACCGCCTAGCAACCACCCAGAAAACCATAGCAACCGCCTAGCAACCGCCTAGCAACCACCCAGAAAACCATAGCAACCGCCTAGCAACACCCTAGCAACCACACATAACCCATAGCAACTGCTTTGCAATTCCCTAGCAACCACCCAGAACACCATAGCAACTGCCTAGCAACCACCCAGAACACCATAGCAACTGCCTAGTAATGCCTTAGCAACCACCCAGAACACCATAGCAACCGCCTAGCAATGCCCTTAGCGACCACCCAGAACACCATAGAAACCGCCTAGCAACCACTTAGAACACCATAGCAACCGCCAAGCAACCACCCGGAACACCATAGCAACTGCCTAGCAACGCCTTAGCAACCACCTAAAACACCATAGCAACTGCCTAGCAACGACCTGGCAACCACCCAGAACACCACTGTAACTGCCTAGCAACGCCCTAGCAACCACTTAGAACACCATAGCAACCGCCTAGCAACCACCCAGAACACCATAGCAACCGCCTAGCAACGCCCTAGCAACCACCCAGAACACCATAGCAACTGCCTAGCAACCACCCAGAACACCATAGCAACCGCCTAGCAACGCCCTAGCAACCACCCAGAACACCATAGCAACCGCCTAGCCACGCCTTAGCAACCACCCAGAACACCATAGCAACGCCCTAGCAACCACCCAGAACACCATAGCAACCGCCTAGCAATGCCCTAGCAACCACTTAGAACACAATAGCAACCGCCTAGCAACGCCCTAGCAACCACCCAGAACACCATAGCAACTGCCTAGCAACCACCCAGAACATCATAGCAACCGCCTCGCAAAGCCCTAGCAACCACCCAGAACACCATAGAAACCGCCTAGCAACGCCTTAGCAACCACCCAGAACACCATAGTAACACCCTAGCACCCACCCAGAACACCATAGCAATCGCCTAGCAACGCCCTTGCAACGACCCAGAACACCATAGCAACCGCCTAGCAATGCCCTAGCAACCACCCAGAACACCATAGCAACTGCCTAGCAACACCCTAACAACCACCTAGAACACCATAGCAACTGCCTAGCAACGCCCTGGCAACCACCCAGAACACCATAGGAACCACCTAGCAACCACCCAGAACACCATAGCAACTGCCTAGCAACGCCCTAGCAACCACTTAGAACACCATAGCAACCGCTTAGCAACCACCCAGAACACCATAACAACCGCCTAGCCACGCCCTAGTAACCACCCAGAACACCATAGCAACCGCCTTGCAACCACCAAGAACACCATAGCAACCGCCTATCAACGCCCTAGCAACCACCCAGAACACCATAGCAATTGCCTAGCAACACCCTAGCAACCACCCAGAACACCATAGCAACGCCCTAGCTACCACACAAAACACCATAGCAACTGCCTAGCAACGCCCAAGCAACCACTCAGAACACCAAAGCAACCGCCTAGCAACGCCTTAGCAACCACCCAGAACACCATAGCAACTGCGTTGCAATGCCCTAGCAACCACCCAGAACACCATAGCAACGCCCTAGCAAGCACCCAGGACACCATAGCAACTGCCTAGCAACGCCCTAGCAACCACCCAGAACACCATAGCAACTGCCTAGCAACGCCCTAGTAACCACCCAGAACACCATAGCAACCGCCTAGCAACCACCCAGAACACCATAGCAACCGCCTATCAACGCCCTAGCAACCACCCAGAACACCATAGCAATTGCCTAGCAACACCCTAGCAACCACCCAGAACACCATAGCAACGCCCTAGCTACCACACAAAACACCATAGCAACTGCCTAGCAACGCCCAAGCAACCACTCAGAACACCAAAGCAACCGCCTAGCAACGCCTTAGCAACCACCCAGAACACCATAGCAACTGCGTTGCAATGCCCTAGCAACCACCCAGAACACCATAGCAACGCCCTAGCAAGCACCCAGGACACCATAGCAACTGCCTAGCAACGCCCTAGCAACCACCCAGGACACCATAGCAACTGCCTAGCAACGCCCTAGCAACCACCCAAAACACCATGGCAACCGCCTAGCAACGCCCTAGCAACCACTCAGAACACCATAGCAACCAGCTAGCAACGCCCTAGCAACCACTTACAACACCATAGCAACCGCCTAGCAACCCCCCAAAACACCATAGCAACTGCCTAGCAATGCCCTAGCAACCACCGAGTACACCATAGCAACTGCCTAGCAACGCCCTAGCAACCACTCAGAACACCATAGCAACTGCCTAGCAATGCCCTAACAACCACTCAGAACACCACAGCAACTGCCTAGCAACGCCATAGCAACCACCCAGAAGACCGTAGCAACCACCTAGCAACGCCCTGCCAACCACCCAGAACATGATATCTACTGCATACCAGAACGCTGGCAACCATCTCCAACACTGTACTTGTAGAGCAGCAGGCACATTCAAAATTTCTGCTGGAATTTTCTAGTTATTATTCCAAGTTCTTCCGAAATCGCTCGGTTCGCTTCTTCTCCCACAATTTTCAACCGATCCCGACACATTACAAGTCAAAACGTGCGGCTCGCTTGTGAGGAGTGTGCTATGACTTTACTCAGCGATCCGACTTACAGATTTCCCACAATTCCCAAAAAACATGGACCCCTGAAACCTCGTTATAATGGAAATCAATGAGAAAATCGGTCTTCCAAAATCGCGCAGTTCGCTACTTCTCCCACAATTTTCACCCGATCCCCACAAATTACACGTCAAAACGTGCGGCTCGCTTGTGAGGAGTGTGCTGTGACTTGACTCAGCGATCCGACTTACAGATTTCCCACAATTCCCAAAAAACATGGACCTCTGAAACCTTGTTATAATGGAAGTCAATGAGAAAATCGCTCTCATCTTCACCCTCTCGCCTTGAACTCATACACTCACGTAGAAACTCTTTTCCAGCTCTCAAACAAAGAGAAGCATGCCCAAACAACATTAGGAACACCATAGCAACCACCCAGAACACCATAGCAACGCCCTAGCAACCACCCCAAACACTTCAGCAACTGCCTTGCAACGCCCTAGCAACCACCCAGAACACCATAGCAACTGGCTAGCAACGCCCTAGCAACCACCTAGAACACCATAGCAACTGCCTAGCAACGCCCTAGCAACCACTCAGAACACCATAGCAACTGCCTAGCAATGCCCTACCAACCACCCAGAACACCATAGCAACTGCCTAGCAACGCCCTAGCAACCACCCCAAACACTACAGCAACTGCCTTGCAACGCCCTAGCAACCACCCAGAACACCATAGCAACTGCCTAGCAACGCCCTAGCAACCACCCAGAACACCATAGCAACTGCCTAGCAACCACCCAGAACACCATAGCAACTGCCGAGCAACGCTCGAGTAACCACCCAGAACACCAAAGCAACCGCCTAGCAATGCCCTAGCAACAACCCAGAACACCATAGCAACCGCCTAGCAACCACCCAGAACACCATACCAACTGCCTAGCAACGCCCTAACAACCACCTAGAACACCATAGCAACTGCCTAGCAACGCCCTGGCAACCACCCAGAACACCATAGCAACCACCTAGCAACCACCCAGAACACCATAGCAACTGCCTAGCAACGCCCTAGCAACCACTTAGAACACCATAGCAACCGCCTAGCAACCACCCAGAACACCATAGCAACCGCCTAGCAATGCCCTAGCAACCACCCAGAACACCATAGCAACCGCCTAGCAACACCCAGAACACCATAGCAACTGCCTAGCAATGCCCAAGCAACCACCCAGAACACCATAGCAACTGCCTAGCAACGCCCTAGCAACCACCCAGAACACCATAGTAACGCCCTAGCTACCACCCAAAACACCACAGCAACCGCCTAGCAACGCCCTTGCAACGACCCAGAACACCATAGCAACCGCCTAGCAATGCCCTAGCAACCACCCAGAACACGATAGCAACCGCCTAGCAACGCCCTAGCAACCACCCAGTACACCATAGCAACGCCCTAGCAACCAACCAGAACACCATAGCAAACGCCTAGCAACGCCCTCGCAACGACCCAGAACACCATAGCAACCGCCTAGCAACCACCCAGAACACCATAGCAACCGCCTAGCAACGCCCTAGCAACCACCCAGAACACCAAAGCAACCGCCTAGCAACGCCCTAGCAACCACCCAGAACACCATAGCAACCGCCTAGCAACCACCCAGAACACCACAGCAATTTCCTAGCAACGCCCTAGCAACCCCCCAGAACACCATAGCAACCGCCTAGCAACCACCCAGAACACCACAGCAGCCGCTTAGCAACGCCCTAGCAACCACCCAGAACACCATAGCAACCGCCTAGCAACCTCCCAGAACACCATAGCAACTGCCTAGCAACGCCCTAGCAACCACCCAGAACACCATAGCAACGCCCTAGCAACCACCCAGAACACCATAGCAACTGCCTAGCAACGCCCTAGCAACCACCCAAAACACCATAGCAACCGCAAAGCAATGCCCTAGCAACCACCCAGAACACCATTGCAACCGCCTAGCAACCAGCCAGAACACCATAGCAATGCCCTAGCAACCACCCAGAACACCATAGCAACTGGCTAGCAACGCCCTAGCAACCACCCAGAACACCATAGCAACTGCCTAGCAATGCCCTTGGAAGCACCCAGAACACCTTGGCAACAGTCTAGCAACGCTCTAGCAACCACCCAGAACATGATATCTACTGCATACCAAAACGCTGGCAGCCATCTCCAACACTGTACTCGTAGAGCAGCAGGCACATTCAAAATTTCTGCTGGAATTTTCTAGTTCTTTTTATTGTCGCGTACAACTGAAATGGTATTATTTTAAAGTAGGACCTCTTTTAGGCCGCAAAAAATACGCTGTTACCCTGGTCCCGTTCACAACAGTGTATCGCCTCTATCCGAGAACGGTTGCCGAGAACTGTTCTCGGCCAAACAGAAAGATGAACAATCAAATTTATTAATTAATTTAAGTCTTATTTTTGCCCTCAAAATTAAAGAGAAGGTGTTTAATCAATTATTGTTTTGGCTCTCAAAACATGCGAGAAGTTGCTTAACAACAAACCCACAAACATGATGATGGAAAACACAAACTGTAGATTTTTGGGGTCAACCCTTGGCACACAAAGCAAACATAAAATTCAGAAAACAGAAACAGAAAAAAAATCAGGAGCTGAGAGCACTTATGCTATTGGCGAAGTTGACGAGACTGGTCACTGCATGCCATTCTGAAGCAAGGTGATGGGCATGTGCCTTGGTGGTGGTGCTACTGCTACATGGAGCGACCTGTTCGGGCTCTGCAGGCTGTGGAGCGGCCTCAGAGGCTGTGGGCTCCGCCTTTGGGGTCAAGTCGTTAGCCCCAGTCACCCGCCGGTCGTAAAGAACGAGGAGATCTTGCGCTGCTTTGCCTTCTCTCCGCGACTGGCAATCACGACTCGAAATTAATATTAAAACATTTCTCCCCAACTGAATGAGACTGGTTTAATTAATCATGAACAATTAAGCATTTTTGGTTTTTTAATTATTCCAGTTGTAACTAGTTGGTGTACGTTTATATTAGACTAAAATGCCCGCCTTCGCCAGGATGGTAGTTTTTCAGATGATGAAAATCTTTTGCTGAGGTTCTCATCTTGCAACGCGTCGGATGGAATAACGTTAGGGCCGGTTCATACTCTACGCATGGTACGCGAGCGCGAACACAAGGCAACGCATCGAGCAACGCAAAGTAGCCATCTTGCGTCCTTGCGTAGCAAAGTGTGTCGTCCAAATTTTTGTAACGCGACGCATAGACGCGTGCATTTCTGTGAGATTCCAATAGGGGAGATAACACAGAGATATAAGAAAACTAGAGTGGACGATGTGTGGGCTGGACCAAAGCGGAAATGGAAGAATAGCTTCGCCATCTTGGGTATGTATAAATGTCCAATGAGTTATATGTAAACGGTAGGCTAAACATGGGTGTCGACAACTTAGAGACGTGTTTTCCGTGTTCTTTTTATCTTTTCTCACCTAAAATGGACTCAAATAAGGATTTATAATTGACCAACAAAATTTATTTAAAAAATGTAGATTTTTTAAATCCGGTGTATTCGATGTTTATTTAATCGGAAGACATTACAGAGATATCGGAACTTCAGCTGTTGTCCCGTATGAGCGAGTTTTCGTTATTTTCGAGCACGGTTTAGGCCAGTTATATTGCATTTTCCATTGAACGTCTGTCCCGATATACATATTCAAGATGGCGGCGGCGTGCTGCCACGGAAACCACGATATTGTCCGCTCTAGTTTTCTTATATCTCTGTGGGAGATAATGCAAATAATGCACCATTCACTGTGTTCAACACACCAAAAGAAAAAAGAAGGAGGATGAGAAGGAGAAGACTTTGTTGCCCCCTATTGCATGAGCAGTGTACTACTTTTTAACGAGGCACAGCGCAGCAAGGGTCGCGCGTTCAGGCTTCTCTGTGAACGGAATGGAGCGGACCTGTGCTCGCGTTCGCTCCCGTACCTTGCATAGAGTATGAACTGGCCCTTACTCTCGTCTGAGCTGGTAGCAAATTATTTTTCTGAACTGAATGTAGCCCATTTGTCGCTTTTAGATCGCATAGGAGGAGAGAAGCCATGTCTTCAATTGCCACTTTATTACTCTTAAATCGGAAAACGTGTTAATAAAGGAAAACCACTAAGAACAAGCCAGGACTAATTGTAGCCGATTTTGGCCTAGGCAATCGTCTAGGCGAGCGCCAGCCCTGAGGTGCGCTGGTAGATTAGTTCTCAAGCGCTGCAGTGTCGCTTGCATGAATTGGCATCATTTTTTTTTTGCTCAACATTCTAGCCCAGGCGCTACAGATTTCTGGCCGGACGGGGCGCCTGGCCAAAAAAAGCTCTGCTGGAAACCCTGGTCTGGGCAATTTTTTCCCTGAAAAAGCAAGCAGTTTCCCTTTTTTGTGTGAAGACGTTCACCATTTGGTGAATTAGCTAATTTCCCACTGAAAAAATGAGAAAAATCTTAACCTTTACCTGAAGTACAACCCCTACACAAAAATAAGTTGGGATGGTATGTTACATGAAAATTTAAATTAATGACTCCCTCGGTTAAGGCGCTGAAGTTGTGGGGCATTAGTGACTACCACGGCACAGATTCGATCGCCAGTCATACCAACCTGCAGTGGTTGGCAGCTTTTTCCAGGCAGCACACAATTGGGTATAAAGCGCTGCAGGGATGCAATCCCTCCTGTTAGCCAGCCGGGCACTTGTCAGTGAGATTCTGAGCTTGCTCATGTTTGCGTATCCTCCGCCTTTGTTCTGAACTTGGGAAGTTTCAACCAATGAGTGTAAAGATGCAGGGGCTGGCAGACGCATGATTCGGAGAAGAGCCACAAACTGTCTCTCTCTCCTGAGCGAGCAGCAAGGGGTTGCATATGAGCAAGACTTGTACATAGTTCTCGAATTGGGCATTCCAGATTCGGGTGGGATTGGAGATGCCAAATTTAAGAATTAAAAATTTAACCAAAAGCAATGATTTGTAAATTATCTTTTATCTGTATTACATAGAAAACAATGCAACAGCATTGACGTTTCACCACATGAATTCTACAGCTTTTTCAATATAGACATTATGATCCTTGAAACATATTTATAAAAAGTTGAGAAGTATTTACCAGTTTATCTTGCCATTCTTTTTCTCAACACTTGATCAATATTTCACCCTTTCGCAAGCATCGGCTCTAGGGCGGGCGGCTGGGCATAATTACGTTTTTTACTGTGAAATATCGTGCTATGTTGTAGAGTTATACCGTATCATACTAAAGTTTGAGGACTCAGCATTATAACTGCATTAGCCTCTGTAAGATGACAGCAAAAATACTATTTAAAACTTAGTCATAACAACCCTCAGCATGACTATGCAGTCCCATAGGTTCAAATGTATAGCACTGAAGTGATTTGTAAAAATTTGTTGAAAGGTTCTTATGTTCGCTATGAATGCATGTCTAGGTTTCACCTTAGACAAATTGTAAAAGGAAAAGGTGGCCAGATTTGACAGGACATACAAGGATATGAACATTTCGGTTACCAGCAACGTACATCATGATTTGCCATCTTCCAGAGTTCATTGAGCACCACAACAGGCCTTTGGGTCGATTCACTGCGCAGGTGGTTGAAATTTGTCACTCCAAATTTGACAAGTTATTCAATAGTTACTGGATCAAAGACATATACCACACAAGTTATTTAGATAAATTTCACAGTGCTGTGAAGCATTTCAATTCTTTCCATATGTGAAGATATGAAGCCATAAGTGTATTATATACATGGACACTTGGTTATAGGGCAGTGTACTATATGTAGAGTGCATTTACGGAATATGCACTTGAGGTCTGTAATGAGGCTATTATTTATAACTACACTATTTTGTTTGTCTTGATAATCTATTCCCCAGACTGCATTTTAAAGGATATCCATGAGACTACCCATTTTTCACACAAAGTAAAAACATTAGTGCAGAAGCCTCACTGATAACAAAAAACTGCACATAACACAATATTTCCTCAACAGAATATTTTACTTTTTAGCTTATTATGATGGTGGAGGCCTTGTAAAAATTTGGTGTCAAGGAAATGTCAGCTCAATTTTTTTAACCCTGCATTTTGTGAAAGCACACTGTGATACCAAAATTATGGAGGACGAAAAGTGCCAAAATTTAATAAATAAATGCACCATTTAAAAAAATGGAGCTTGGCGTAATTCTGATAGGCACGGAATCGAGCTTGGTAACTATAGTTGCCGCTTCTTGAGCTTGAATCACCGAGTGCTCTTGGATGTTATCTGATTTTCCGTCACTTGATTGCTTGATTGATGTGCTACTTTACTTAAGCTCGCATTCTGAGCAGGGGTTCTGTAGTATGTACGCCTAACATTGCTGCCACCGCAAACGGAGCCACCTGTGACAAGGTTCGTGGTTTTCGTTATCGCTGCTAGTGTTATAACATGCTTATTTTGGTTACTGCATTTCGGTGATTTGCTGTGGTTCGATGTCACGCTCGCATGTCGTCACATTGGAAGCGCTAGGTTATGCAGGATAACCAGCATAAAAACAAAATTGTATCATAATTTATGTGGCTTGCTTCGGAAGCATTGCGCTTGTTTTTGCGAAGGAACGTTTCGCATCGGCTTGTCATTTATCGACCGTAAATTTAAAGCAGCGCATGGTCATCTGGATGCTGCCACGAACGCTCGATTCCAGTTCTCGTGTAGTGAACCAGTAGGCCTACTCTGTCAGAAGCTTTTGCGGGTGTCGAAAAAGCCTTTGGATGCTTAGATAAACACAGTAATGCATTGCAATCTTGTCATAATCGGGAGCGTGGTGCTTAAATCTGCGTGTCTTTCAGACAAGCGTGCTGGAATGCTAATTTCAGTCTTTGCAGTGTTGTACTCGCAGCGCAGAAAGCTGCTATGTCATGTCTCATTTCGCGAAGTTAAGCGGGCCCCTAGCTTTCCTTTTTACACGGGATGCTGCTGTTCTTTTGTACAGTCGGGATATGATTGGGATGCCTTGGTAAATGCATGTGGAACGTTATCTTTCTGCAGCAATAAACGAGCTCGGTTTTTGAATCGCATTTATGGTTTCCGCCTTACGGAGTCTACAAATAGGCCTAATCACTTAGTCGTTCCAGCTGCACCCAATTCACTTGGCTAGAAATATTTGAAACCGCAATTTAATTTTTGCAGCAACCTCTGGGTTGGAAGCCACTTGGTCCAGTGATTTAAGTTTTAAACCCCTAGGTTTAGCTCGAATTGTTAACTCTTTTTCCCAGGTTCTCAGTCGTGTAATTACATGGATTGACTGTGCACTAGTAATCAGTTTCGCTCGAACTGGTTCTGAGGTCTATTGGATTGCGACTTTGCCTTGTACCAAGCCTGTTTATAGCAACTTACGGGCCGAAATGCTAGTTTTCCAGTTATTCCCATTCTCAGCGCCCATGATGGCGTAGTTGGAGTGTCTATCAAGAAATGTCCTATGGCTCAGATTGTCTTCGACTCATTTTTTTTATTTTTTATTTTATTATTATTTTTAAATAAATAAAGTGTTGATGATGTACATATAAAGCAATTGGCTCTTCATGCTTCAACAACGGTATGTTTGGCACAGGAATTGTAGTAAATTCAGAAATTCATGTATCCGCGGCCAAAACGAAAGCGTTATTTTCATCATTGCTCTAATGCTGTTCAAATGACTGGTCCAAATTGTAATCCTCATTCAAGTTGAAATCGATAGCCGATATGCTGCTTGGATCCAATAGTTATGCTGCAATTACTTCCCTGTTGGTTTTATTCATCTGCTCCTAACAGGTGCTGCTATCGTAAGTGTCAAGTTGTGGTAATTGTTTGGAAATTGCATGGCATTCACTTCGCACCAGCAAACTGATGGGAAATGTTCACTCTGGCCCGCTCAGTGAATCTCAATGTAAAAAAAAAAAAAAAAAAACATAAGCTGTGGAATCAGTGAGAACAGCCATCCCAGTCATTTTTAGTTTCTGAAATCAATCTGATATTGCTTCTCCTTAACAGTAATTGACAAGTCTTTGTTACTTTCCCAAATTGGGGGAAACGGCTATCATTGGTGGCATCTATGTCCGCAATGCGAGTTGGCAGCAGGTCATGTGATCCGTGGATTTGTTTGTTTTGTTTGAAAAGCTTAACGCACATGTAATGAGCAGATATTTCTGAAAATCCTGTGGGTGGGTCACAATTACATCAGGGATAGACCCTGCTGATTTTCTAGCTCAATATGGACGCCACCTTGAAATCCTATGACACTCAATGATTGTACTTGCTCCACTCAGCAAGTTTCAGACACTGCTGCTTTAGTGAAGGTTTGCACTCTAGAATTCCTGTATAACCACACAAGCACCCAAGTTGGTTTTTAAAAAAAAATTAAATTAAAAATTAATGAATATTTTCAAAGCAGAACATGGCAATCAAGAGAACTTGAGCGCTTGCCAACATCAAGCTCACTACTCAAGCTGTGGCTTATCTTGCGCATGCTCAGCAATGCCATGATGCGGCATGTTTGCCATGCTTCACGTATATTTACCCCATGTCAGCATCCAGCTAGTGCTTGTGGTCTGCTACTCATTACATTCAAACTGATTTGCTTTGCCTGCTCAGTACGTCCTACAGCCTATAACAGCCAGTTGCTGGATTGACCCAAAAGTCACTGCTGCAGGGCTCAGTCATTAGCCTCTGATGTTCGGTTTTTGCAACACAGTTCGGTTTTTGGGGGATTCTAGTAGCTCTCCCAGCTGTCAGATTCAACAAGGTTTTTACCGTTTTCATTCATGAAGCGTGTGCTCATGCATGTATGTGTATAAATTTATATTCTCCCTTTTATATCAACTTTATGGAGTTGGCAGCATTTATTCATGGTACATTCCTAGCATTGCTTCCCACTGAGTTCTCCACTAATTGCCTGCATTTCGTTCTCTGCATGTCCACGGTGGACCCTGCCCTGAGCATGCTGCTGCTGAAGCTTTGCCGTCAACGCCACTTGGCCTCTGCACAAGCGCTGCTCCACCATCATAGACTGGGTCATGGCATCAGCAAACTACAAATCCTGGGCTGCTTGTCAACTTTCCTTTCGCAGTACAGCAACCATGAACTTGGACCCTGGGACGGTCAGAGGAGGATGGACCTTCCCTCTTAAGCCTGGTTCCTTCCAAGGTTTCTTCCTATATTTTAGAACATAGGGAGTTTTTCCTTGCCACTGTCGCCACTGGCTTGCTTCTGAGGGGTTCAGACCAGGGTTTTTCTACTAAGTGCATCGTGATCAATTGAGTTCCTTTGATCATCTCGGAGGCTGGGGAACCTATTTCTAGTTCACTGCCCAGCTTGATTGGGCAACTTATTTATTCTCTTTCAGAAAATTAATTGAAGTCTGGTTATTTTTGAGACCATCGTGGTTCTGCAGTGTAGTAGTTTTACACACTTCACTATATTGTCTTTTATTATGACACCACTCTTTCCTCACAAAGTGACTCAACTAGATTGTACAGGTGTTTCTAACGAAGTTGCAAGTGAGTGTAGGGTTATTTATTTTATTTTCCTCCCCTCAGTCTCAAGACTGCAAGAGTCTTTACGCAGAGTTGATGCAGAGAGGGGACTCTTCATAAGATGTCTAAGGCTGCGTGTATTAAGAAGATGGAAGTATTCTGTTTCTGGCCCAAACTCTCTGTGGCATATAGATGGCAACCATAAGCTCATCAGGTCTGTGATATTAGCAGATAAACAATGCGTCTTCCTGTAGATGTCATTAGAATTGATTTACAATTAACATGTCCTTTTTGTGTGTTCACAATTGCCTGACAGGTGGAGATTTGTCGTCCATGGTGGTATGGATGGATTCACTCGTTAAGTGGTCTACCTGACTGTGGCTGGCAATAATAGAGCTAGTACTGTCGTACAGAGCTTTATCACTGCTGTTGAGCAGTATGAGCTGCCATCAAGGGTACGGTCTGATAAAGGGGGGGAAGAATGCAGATATAGCAGAATTCGTGATCTGGAGCTGAGGTACTAACAGGAATTCGCACATCTCCGGCAGAAGCGTCCACAATCAGCAGTAAATGCATGTTTGGCAACTACGCTCACACAGCATACCAGTTGAATGTACTTCTTTAGCATGTGTCATGCATAAATTAACACCTTGTCAATTTTATACTAAACCCAGAATTGAGAGGACGAGGAGAGATGTTTATGAATATGCCCTGGACCTCATCTATCAGATCTTCACTTCATTGGAAGATCAGGGAACACTGAATCCAGACAATGAAGTCCATCTTTTCGCACTGCAGTGGTTCTTCCTTGGCACATGGTCCTCCCAATGACCTAAGAGAGACTCGACCCATATTACAGACCAAATATTCAACCCCAGCTTTACAAAAGTTGGCACAGTAGGGAAAATGTTCATGAAAGCACACTGAAGTGCTTTATAAAATCCATTCAAACTCTAGTACAGATTATATCAACCCTTAATAAGACATTTACACATTTTAGAATGTATGCTGCTATTCAGATGTGTCTTTTCCTGGGATGTCCCTTAATTTTACAACAAATCACAATATACCTGGATTATAAGTTAAAGAGAGTGCTAGTTGTCCTCTGTATAGTCCCAGTATGGCTGTGATTGAGAATATGTTGTGCTTCATGCGCACTTATAACAGTCATAACTGTTCTGCTTAAGACACAATTGATGGATGAATGGGGAAATTCCTCTTTCTAAATTTCAGCAAATGGAAGTTTCAGTAGAGAAGTTAACTGGTGAATTGTATCACCTTTTTAGCTTACTGGCCCTATGGGCTGATAAGCTATTGTCGTGGTGTAGCATCAGTCTTTTTTTTTTTTTTTTTTTTTTTTTGGCCCGATGAATTTTTGTGTAAATTTGCAATAACATAGTGTTTCCCTGAGAATTATTTGTAGCAGCGGTGGTATGCCAATACTACATCCCTGCAGGCCTGGAGGCCGCACTTTCAGGACCGCAGTTCTAGGACCCTGGTGTTTTTGCCACAGCGCCCCCTCCTGTTGGAGGCTGGTTTCAGGACAGCAGTTGTAGGACTGCAATTTCAGGACCCTGGCTTTTTTGCCACAGCGCCACCTACTGACTTAAATAATTGCCGCAACCCAATACTTTTTGTTGTGGGTTTCAAAATTTATTCCACCAAATACTTTTACTTATCATGTATATTTGTAAAGTTGGATTACACCCAAATACATTGATTCATTATTTATAGTTTTAAAGGTTGATTCTACCCAAAAAAAATGTGTTCATCATTTTAAAGGTTGATTCCAGCCAAGTAATATTTGATTAATTATTTGCCATTTTAAAGGTTCATTCCACCCAATCAATACTTTCTTCCAAAGACTTAAATACATATTCCATACAAAGACTACTTTGCCATGAAATTGACCTTAGTTGCAAAGACTTGAAAATTGTATTATTAGCAGAATTAGCTAATGATACTCGGGGGGGTGGAGTGAAAGCACAAACAGACCTCCATGTAAAAATGTGCCTTAAAAGACACAGACTTCTGTTATGATTTGGTGTGAGATAAACAGAACTGATCTATATTTCAACCAGATATTTTAAAGGTTAGAAAGAGGCAAGAAACAAGAATGACTCTACATTTTTATTTTATCCACACAATGAACAAATATAAACAATTATATCAACAACTGATTAGAACAAGCGAAAATAACAACACCACATTAAAGAACATTATCGTCATGGCGTCCAGTCATCTACATTTTCCCGTCTCACACCTCAACGACTGGTACTGGAACTGGTAATGTGGTGGCTGTTGGAGTGGGAAGACTTGTGGTTACTGTAGCTGAGATGATTGAGGCTGCTGGAGTGGAGTTGGTAGTGGTAGATGAAGCTGGGATGCTGATGGCCAGTGGAGTGGTAATGGTGGTGATTGCTTGGAGCTGGGATGGTTGCAGTTATGGCCGAGGTGTTCTTATTGCAAAGAGACAGATGATTAATAAAGTCCTGTTTACGTAAAACCATTGACTGGCAGTGGATGCGGTGGTAATGCCACTGTGGTCGGCAGTTTAACCCACATCTGTGAACAGTGCACTCTGAAACATAAATTATTGTATTAGTATATAATTCAAAAGTGTGTCTCAGACTCATTTTTAGTAGAGGTGTATGATAAATATTGATGCTGATAAATATCTACTCAAATTGTTGTTGAACTTAAACATGATGTCAAAGGGCTGAATTACAATTTTGAGGCAAAATCTTATAAAAGTTGAGGTATGTTTGTGAAGTTTCTGGATGACCAAATAAATGAGCATTTGAAGAGTCCGTGTTAGTGTTTGTTTTCATTGTAATACTTATGTCAGATTTACTTTCTTCAGAGCTTTGGAAAATTAAGTCAATATTTACTCACTTCATCAGAGCCCTGCCGATCCTTGGATTTGCACGAACTACATGTTATATGAAGGTATTTTTAAAATAAAAAATTGTAAAATGATCAGTTGGCTTACTGGTATGGGCTATGATCAGGCAAGAAATTAGCTTATATTAGTATTCACTAACAAATACCCATTTCATGCAGACACTTTGTAACTTAATTTGCATTTCCTGTGACAATGTTCTCAAATGTTACCTTCATTGAGAATAGCTGTGTTAAAATGGCTCTCCAAATGAGCTTTCACTTTGCTTAACTTCGTTGGGTGGAACACAGTTGAGCGACAGAATGGGCAATGAAATTGTCTGCAGTGTGTAGTGCATCTTGAGATTTCCGGCAATGTTCTGCCTTCCTGGATAGTTATATGCATCTTTAAAAGAAAGAGATCACATAATTAGTCCAAAAAAATTTCCCATAATTTCATAGAAAATCGTATTGCCTGTGAAAGTACAGTGAGAATGCTGTCTGCTGGAATGCACTTTAATACATTGCTGAAAATTTAGAAAAGCAAATCCAAACTACGCAAGATAAAAGCTCATGGCACAAACATTGTTGATGAAGAGCCGAAACTTCAAAAAGCTTGTACATAAATGCTAAATGTAGTATTGTAAAAAGAGGGATATTTGAAAAAGCATAAAATGAAGAAAAACGTACATTACAAGCAGATAAGTTTCAATGCAGGTGGATTTTTTGACATTTGCAGGAAAGAGAAGAGAGGTTTTTATCATCCCCTTAAGTTGACTAGAATTAATTATAGAAATATGATTAGTCACTGACAATTGGGACACAGTTGGGCTTTCCAAATCACGCCTTGGTTTCACAACACAAATGTTAATATGCAGTCAGCATTATACGGGTGAGGGGGGCGGGGCGGGGGGTGATCGAGTGGCTTAATTCTTGACACGGAAATTTATTGAAGCCAATTTGATGTTGCCTGCCCTAATTCCCTTCATTAAACTTCGCTCCTCCGTAGTGGAATACCAAGATCGTTAATGTTGTAGGCCTAATTTATATTTTTACCTTACATTCAAGAACAGCTTAGCCTATTAACAAAAGAGTAGACCTAGTCACAGCTAGATCGACAGTATTAATTCTAACGTCAACTCATTCCCTGACATTCACGACTGAAGTGGTCAGGCTGCGCCACAGCGTGCTAACTATAGTTATAACTATAACTATCTGTCTATAGACAGATTCCCGAGTGTCTGCTAGCTAGCGAACCGCATGAATAAACAAAGAATTACACTTCGTTTGTGATCAGGCTTAACGTTACAATAGATAGGAAGGCTGTAACCATCAGTAATTTTCAAACGGGCTGGTCAGTCACTTTGTTACTAGCTGAAGAGATTTAGAGTGGCCTGTAGGGAATGTCCCTCCCATAAAAATAAATAAATAAATCTTTCACTCATCTGCTAACCTCTCCGCAACACCACAAACGATGACATACGTCTTTATAAAACATATGCTAATAACTGTAATGCTAATTAATATGTTGCTATGTTGTCAAGCACATTAACTCCTTAGCATAGCTGCCACAATCTGCCAATATGCAAATCACAGAATATGAATGTAATAGAGTATAAAGTACACTTCTGCAGCCTCTCCAGCCACACTGCTTCAAGGTCACTCACAGCTGATAAACGCAGCCGGCTCCCAGTTCTCGGAAAACGAGGGACGGAGAGGGAGACTTACGGGGAAATAGAAACTTAAGTGTGGGATCAGGACTGATTGGAGGAGAGAAATTATCCGAGATCCAGATGGCGAAGGAGCAGCGAATCACAAGACTTTTGACTTCGAGACTATATAAACTGGGACAACAAGGAAGTTGGGAGAGAGCGCTCTCCACACTCTTTGTTTTGCATGTGCCTCAATTCTGATTATTATTAAATCATTCTTTTATACATTTGGGATTCTGACTAAATTACTATTAGAAGGTTGAATACGCACCTGAATTTGCCTCATTAAGGATCCTCTCTGAGGATCCCTAACAGGTAAATTTTCTGGTGACCCCCGACGTGCCTTTGTTATTTGGATTATTTGGATTTTATTAAATCAAGAATTAAAGAAAGTCTTCCTACAGAAATCCAGACTTCAGACCACGGTGCACCAATTAAAAGGTAAGCAGAAACCTTTTTTGTAAAATTCTGCATAGTTCTGTATATGGTCTGATTTCTGTATTGTCTGGCAGAAGGTTGTCCCAAACATTTTGAAATTGTCCATACCTTTTTTGAAACTGTCCTAATATTTTGGAAACGAAGTAGATTGACACAATCATATGTGTAAATACAAGTTTTGTTGGTTTTTGAATCAGAATTGAAGTAAAATATTCTGTCATATTCCATTTGCTTTAATTCTACAGCCGTAGAAAACGTCCAAACCCAGTATAAACCGCGTTGTATAGTTTGTTGTGGGAGTACAGAAACCCTCCATTACTGGTAAGCGTAAAAACCTGCGGCCTGCTCTATCTGCGGGTGTCAGTGTGGATAACGACGGCCACAATTTGGATTGATTTGGTAAAAGACACTCCTTAGTTTGCAGACTCGGGGCGAGATCTCAGTGGAGTCCCGATACCTCTTGTAAAAGCGGTGACGAATTCTCTATAAGCGAATTTTGTGAGTCTTGTCTTCATTAAATTCATTGAATATAGTAGTCAGGGTTACTGTGGGACTGTAAAACCCCAGGAGGGAAAAGTGTGGTAGAATACGCACGTCTACGATAACCACTGAGCTTCTAAGCCTGTAGATAAATACCAGTCCCCTGTGAAGACCACACAGGCGTGGGAGTGTAAACTGGAAAGACCTTTTATACGGCTGGATTGTAAGATTTTTTCTGCTTTGGTTTTGGTATAATGCATTGTTGAAAAATGGATTGCAACTAATATTCATAATACTGATACTGACAATGGGATTTTTCTGGGAAACTAGTAACTTAACCAGTGAATGGTCAGCTAAAAGGAAGTAAAACGCATTCATCTGAAATTTGTATCATAATTTGTATGTGCTCAATAACAAAATTCGAATGTGACCCCAAAGTGTGATAAAACTTATTCGATCAGAACCAGTTGAAACTGTAAATAATATAGCGCTAAGTAAATAATGAAGTTAATATCATCTATTTATATGCTTTGTAATTGGTGTAGTTAGTGTTGATGTGGAGTGCTGACTGTAAATTAGGAATTTCTCTTCTGTGTAAACTATAGAGTGTTCAAGGCTAGAGCTCTTTGCCACTGATAAAGATTTATCTCTGCTGCCAGGTGCAGAGCAGATCTGCCCAGAGTTAAAGACCAGGACAGAGAAATACAGTGTTAAGAGCAGAAAAGCACCTGAAATCTCAGTGAAGTACAAAAGTGGACGCATGTATATTGAGAAGGATTTATAAATAGGAATTTTGCAGCATAATACGCAAAGCTTTTTGGTGAACGGCAGAAAAAATAGGGAAACATTATACATAAATTAGTTCATGAGTGATTACAACGGAGGTCATCTGGTTGGTATTCCTTAGGAAAAGGGAGCTGCGGGTACGATTCCTGCCTGTGGAAAGTACTGTGTGATGAAAGAAAGAAGCAGTTTTGTTAAAAAAAAAAAAAAACACTAAGTAGAGCAGAACAGCGGTGGTTCTACTAAAGGCGAGAAAAGGAGTTTGTGGTTAAGTATAGAGAGAATGGTTCATATAGATTTCCATGTTAAAATTGGCATTTATTCAAGATTAATTTAAGGCGCCCGTTGATTAGAGTAATTGCAGGATTGGTAAAAATTTAAGTTGATCAGAGTAAGTGAAATTAGTTGGTCAGAGTAAGTGAAATTAGTTGGTCAGAGTAAGTGAGGTTGGTGTAAGTGGAGTCAGTTAAAGCAGGAGTTTAGCCATTTTAATGGCTGTGGTTGGTTAAAGTAATCGGCATTAATTTGGATGGTAAACAGAGAGCAGGAGTTTTGCCATTTTAATGGCTGTGGAGTTGTAGAGGGACGAAGTTGCAGAAGTGCACAGCAATGGCACCTAAGCGAAAAAGTGTTTCTAATGTTGTGGCTAATTGAATTTCTTGATGAGGATCAGGGAAAATAATCAATGTAAGAGAAAGAAATTCATTGCCTACTCCTTAAAAATAAGGTGATTACATGTACTGAAAGCTTCACATACAAAACAACATAGAATGGACATAAGTGAGATTAAAATATAAGATTCTGATTTAAAAAAAATAAAATAAAATAAATACAGTGAATGGAGCCTTATTGACTGAAGCAGATTAGGGAGCACAGATAAGTGAAAGGTCAACATGCAGAAGTCAGAGAACAGAGAATGATGCACTGTGATTGAGCAAATGTGACTGAAAGCCTTCCTGACCGAAGAAATGCAAATTAATTAATGAAAGATCTTTTCTCCATTTCAAACAGGGATTATCAACCAGTGATTCTACATGGGAAAAGAAAAACTAAGAAGCGCTGTTTCAAAATTTATTGTTGTAGTGTTTAGTGCACTTTGATTTTATTACATTATAGCTTTACTGCTTAAAAAATAATTATATATACTTGTTAGAAATGTCAACGCTTACTTTGTTCTCAGCTTTAGGCTGCAAGAAAACTGTCTGTGGGAAAGTACTGATAAGATGGATGCATGCACCTGGATAGGAGTTATGGACTCATGTCTGGGAAATGTCCCAACTTAGCAAGAATTGTTTCTCTCTGTACCAGGCCTTGAAACTGAGGGAGCCCAAAGCACAAGATGTGACTCCCAAGCACATCCCTGGAGCAGAAATCTTCAAAGAATAAAATATCTGTGTAATTTTGTGATTGATTGCTTGAACAATGCCTGGTTAGAAGGGTGTAAGAATTGCTTGTGAAAATTATTCAGCAGAGACTGACCTCTGACTGCTGTGGACACAGAGTCCTGGTTTGTTCTCTCATTCTGCAGAATTATATTGCAATAAATGGTTGATCATGTTTCTTTTAACCTGCTCTAGGACTCTCTTATGACTCAAGCTGAGAAAATCCTCTACAATAACCTTAATCTGTTTATTTAACTTTTACAGGAAAGGATCCAAGCGAGTGAAAAAATGGCCAAAATATGTTGATGAAGTTTTTGTTCATTGTTGTATGCATCTAAATTCATTCTATTGAAACTTTTTCACAGAGTGCGCACTGCTGAAGAGAAGAGATGAAAATAACCCTCTGTGGAAGTGATTAGCTGGCCAGCTGGGGATTGAACTGTGGGTTTTCAGCCTAAAGTTTACCTTCTAAAATATATGTGAGGAAATCCAATTTGGAGTATTAACACAAGACTAAATTCGAAAGGTGGACCACCATATAATTGAAAAGGTCCACTCATAACAAGACCACATATTACTTAGCTTCCCGTTTCTAAATTTATTTTTTATTAAGTGGACAGTTAAATAAAAGGTACTGACTGACTGACTGAGCTGACCAGAGTTGGGATGATTGTTTACCTTTGTGCGCTGGGAACCCAACAGAAAAACTATTTTACAGTTGAATATTCAATGTCCCCATTTTTGTGAATAATAAAAAAGAAATTGCATATTGTAACATAGTCTAAAGCAACTCCATCCGGTTCTGCTGAGGATGTGGGGAATAGTCAAAATGTTTGGGGCTAATAAGCCCTGACTGTGCATTTCCCCCATGCTTTTAGCAGAAGACGAAACTGAGAAGGATCGCTTAATCATAATTCATTGAGAAAAAAAAAAAAAAAAAAACATTTTGTCCCCATTGTTTCAAAGAGGTCCTATCTAATAATACTGCATGTCCTGGACTCAAGGACACCTCTCTATCAAATCCTGAGACTGAATAATTTGTTAATAGTTCAGCATCCTGAGTCGATAAAGGCCACCCATGTGTTGGATATGAAACATTTTTCCAAAGAAATGTCCAACATGACAGAGATGGGTAGGGAGGGGATTAGGCCCCCCGAACCTTACCCATCAACAGGCGGCGGCGGGACTGCAAAGTTCTGAGGGCACGTTAAAGATGTCATATAGTGCAGGGGAGAGGACTGAAGGCCCCCGTGTCTGGTGAAGTATGAATTGACATACTGCCGTGGTACCGTCTAGTCGGCGTGATTGTTGCATATAACTGTGGGCAACACGTGGTACGTGGGTGACAGCCCACACCTAGCAGAGGGGCGTTGGAGAAGACCTCTGTGAACAGGCGAGGCTGGTGAAAACGGTCAAAGTTTCTATACCCATAGCGAAGTGGGGTAGGGATCAGACCGTCGGTTCCCACCTGGGTGGCTGATAACCACTACGGGATTCTGGGGATCGCTATCGACTGGGTCACCGGCCGGTCGGGTCGCAGAGGGCAGTAAGACCACGAGATGGCCGCCGCACTCGGCTCAATGTACAGTCAGGCCACCATAAGCCAAAAGCGAATGCGTCAGTAGGCGAGTGGTGCTTCTGTGATCGGTGGGCTCTGAAAAGGAGACACCGGGAAGCAGAAGGCAGATTTCTTAACCTGGGGGAGCCTGGGCAAAGATCTCTGTGGAAAGGGATCTAGCCTGGAACTGCGCCCTGGGAGAGGGAGGTTCGAAGGATCTAAGTGTAGTAGTACAGAAGGCGGAAATCCCTCCACCCCTCTCCATCCCAGAGAGAACTGATGGAACCCTGAAAGCAAAACTGGCAAGAGCCATGTACTCCACTAATTTGACCTGGGTGGAGGCCCCCCACTGCCACTATACTCTATGTGCCAGCAACCAGCAAAGGACACATTTCTTTCACCACATGAACTACTCACTGGAAGGCCCATGCCTGGGCCTCTGGGAGACCGTAATGTGGTCCCCACTGCAGCCTTGCTAAAACAGACCTGTCGGAATATATGCGGGTTTTGGGCAACATGACTAAGCTTCTCTCTTGGCAGGTGCAAGCAGTAAATTCCACAGGAGACGAGGACAACGGCACCATGGTCCCAGGGGTGACCACTGGTGACTGGGTGTGGTAAAACGTACTAGGCCGTCCACACTGGGATGAACCGATCTGGACGGGACCGTTCAAGATCAGAGGTTTCCGACCGCGCGGTGCGGGTCGAAAAGGAGGGAGATAAGACTTGGCATCATTTTTCACACTGTGCAAAAGCAAGACCGCCAAAGCGGTCACTGGAGCAGGTAAGAACTAACCTGTTGTCATTGCAGGACATCAATGAGGAAATGTAATGAAATGTGGCGAGGAATAGGAAAGGAGGGATTAGCTCTCCTAGTAGGATTTTCTTTACTTCTTGTAGGCACTATGCTGAACACACTCATAAAGATGCCCACACCACACCTACACCACACCAAGAATTCATGGAAGACATGTTGCTGGTAGCGGCAGTAGTAGGAGGACTAATGGCAGCAGGAGCATCTCCAGCCTGGTCTTGCAGTATATAGATCATTTGATTCTGTGGGCTAGATCCACCTTATTAAAATACCCATCCTCATTTGACCTACATGACCGCACCATGAAAAACCCAGGAAAGGATATAAACTGCTTAATTTGGTTAATGTCCTCCGAAAACCCACCAATGGAGTGCAAAATATGGGAAACAGTACACCCTATGGCCTCAGCGAATGTGATGTCCACAGTGTTTCAAAAAGGGAAACTAAGTAATGTGACCTGTATTAGGAACAACAAAACCAGTCCCCAGTCACATAATCTAGGCACACTGACGAGCTGTGAGGAAACCTTGGACCTGACAGGAAATGAAACTGCAAGCGGCCTCTTCGTAGCCAGAGCGAACGTGTGGTGGTACTGCAGAGGTAGGAGACGCTGAATTGGCTCCCTTATAAAAGGAGAGGTAAGTGCGCCCTTGTGGCCCTGAATGTGCCAGTGATGATTGTAACCAATGCAGAAGAACGACTGAATAATATATCCCTAGAACAATTAATACACACTTGAAGGCCACAAAAGATCATTTGGGTCTTTTGATTGGACAACCAATGATCATGGTATGTGGGTGGATCCTATAGGGCAGGCCAGAAATATACCCAATGAATTTAAGCTTGCAGACGAAATAGCGGCTGGGTTTGAAAGCTTCCCTATATTTTTGGCCATTTTTCCTGTAACCGTAAATAAAAGTGTAAATCAAATAAATTTGATACATTATAATGTGCAGCAGCTGGGAAATGAAACTAGAGATGCAATGGAAGCGATACACGAACAACTGTCTCAAACCCCATTAATGACATACCAGAACCAGATAGCATTAGACATGCTCTTGGCAGAGAAAGGAGGGGTATGTTCAATGTTCAAAAACACATGCTGCACAGACATAGCAAACAAAACAGCCCCTAATGGGAAACTCACTAAGAGTCTCTCCCCATTTATAATTAGCGGATGTTGTTGAATATCCTGCATACGTACCTTGGTGACTAAAACAATTGAAAAGGCCTTAACTAGAGAGGATCTGCCCAAATACCAAGCAGCTCAATTAGAGGAGAGCTGTTTAGATCCAGCTGATGACACTGAGGAAGGTATTGTGTGAGAGGAGTACCCAGATGACCCCATAGGCCTGGAGGCCGGGGGACTTGCCCTAACCTCGCCCGATGAGGCGACTATGTTACGGTACCAACAGGTGACCAGAAAGTGTAACAGGAAGTGACGAATGGGTGTGTCCTCCATAACCCTACACGCCCAACTGCCCCATTGGAAATCCCTACTGCAAACACGGACAAGGAGGAGGAGCAGGTTGGGCTTGCTAGAAGTGGGCGGAGAAGTACCGCCCCGATCTGCTCGATTTGGAAGTCATGTTGGAGGATGACAATTTTAGGGAACAGTATTGCAAACAGCTATTTGGAATTTGATTTTTAGATGGTTAGCTTGAAGTTGGTCAATGTTTTCTATGTTTACACAGGGAGTGTTCAGATTTGCTGATGTGCTAGGACGCTCAAGTCTCGATTGATAGCATTAGGAGGGTGCATAGGTTAGCATGCACTGTTCATTAAATTTAGAAGCCTCGAGACTTGCGATTTGCTGTAGAGTTGTAGGAATGGGCTAAATGCCTGAGTCAAGCGGGTTAGGGGGGACCCCGGCCAGTAGCCTCATTCTGACAACTATGATTTGCTTTGCTGTGCCAGATGCTTTTGCAGACCCTTGATAGAAATGGATTAAGTAAAATTTGATTCGGGTCTTTTGTCTGCTTGCAGGATTTTAGGGTAATTTCGCCCCCATAAATGGGTGCGAAGGAGGGAGATGTGGTGTTGTAATGCTAATTAATATGTTGCTATGTTGTCAAGCACATTAACTCCTTAGCATAGCTGCCACAATCTGCCAATATGCAAATCACAGAATATGAATGTAATAGAGTATAAAGTACACTTCTGCAGCCTCTCCAGCCACACTGCTTCAAGGTCACTAACAGCTGATAAACGCAGCCGGCTCCTAGTTCTCGGAAAACGAGGGACGGAGAGGGAGACTTACGGGGAAATAGAAACTTAAGTGTGGGATCAGGACTGATTGGAGGAGAGAAATTATCCGAGATCCAGACGGCGAAGGAGCAGCGAATCACAAGACTTTTGACTTCGAAACTATATAAACTGGGACAACAAGGAAGTTGGGAGAGAGTGGTCTCCACACTCTTTGTTTTGCATGTGCCTCAATTCTGATTATTATTAAATCATTCTTTTATACATTTGGGATTTTGACTAAATTACTATTAGAAGGTTGAATACGCACCTGAAAATGCCTCATTAAGGATCCTCTCTGAGGATCTCTAACATAACACATACAGTTACTCGCCAATACGGCTTCAATTGGACCAGCTGATTTTGTCCATTATAAGAGGAATCCGCTATATGCATAAAACGGACAAAATCCGTTGTATGCGTAAAACGTATTATATCCGCTATATGCGCATAACGGATTGTATCCGTCGTATACATTGTTAAGAATATTTTTTGCCGTGGAGTCAAGTTGGGACCGATGAAGTGACACACCAATGACCACTTTCCAATTGAAAAGGCTTTTATTACAATGCGCAAGGGAGGATCCGCCGTAGCAGTCGCAGAGAATCCTGAGACACTGTTCACATCTCGGGGTTTAAGTACAAGATCCTTGGTAGAGCAAGTGGTGGATGTAACACCTTCCCGTAGACATCCAGCCAAACTTACAGGATGTTGATATTACCCTTGATCATGTACCTTCCTTCTGAGCACAATACAGCAATTACCAAGTGTGACCAGGTGCCAGGCGCCCCTCACTGTGAGAGGATATTGATGTAAGTGTGTGTGTGGGGGGGGTCTGGGGTAATCAAGGGGAGGTGGGTGGGAATGGGTGTGTGTGTGGGTGTGGGGGGGGGGGGCCTGGGGTAAGCAAGGGGAGGTGGCTGGGAATGTGTGTGTGTGCGTGTGTGCGTGTGTGGATCTGTGTGTGCTGAGGGAAAAACCTTCATTCAGAAGCTCAATCCTATCATTCCCTCATTTTGTATTGGTGGTGAGCTAAGGTCTCACCCACCATGATTTAGATACCGGTTAGGCCACCATTTGCAAGATAATGGGTCATGATTAGCAAATGTTAGACCGTGCTGTACATTCCTGGTTAGCCTATTTAATTTATAATACATGTAAATAACTAAAACAAAACATTAAATACTTAGTCCCCAGACACCCTGGGATAGTATCATCCAAAGTCGTCCCTAGGGGACACTAATCCCAGAAATGTTTGTACCTTTTAGTCAGTGGGTCACAGTTGTTGCCTTTTTTGCTGCAGTATGATATCCTGTCAATTCTGTCAGAGACCGCCATGAGAGCTCTCTCAAAATAATTTGTGTGGTCCAGCACCCAGTGCTCCAAGGCTGGAACAGAAGTGTTAGTGGTGACATCAGGAGCGACTAGAATGGAGCCGATAGTAATAGAAGTGCCAGTAGGGTTAATGCAGTAGGAAATGTTAGTCATTGCACCAAGCTTTGGACCAGAGTATAAAGGCCCAAACCTGCAAAAAGTGGTAGTGTTGGTTCTCACTGCTATTGCTCCAGTAGATTCAGGTTATAAATGTATTTGTAGTTCAGGTCCCACTGAATGTGACAGGGCTTGTCCTGACTCAGTTGAGGCTGTGCATAGTACCCAGCCTCTGACAGTAGAGCATTGGTGTTTCAAAAAAAGCAATGTTTCTGTCGTTGTCAGTGATGATGTATTTGACATTGTGCACTCGGCAGACATGTCCGTTACATGGGAATGGAAGCGGGTGTATGGTTTGTGCTTTCACTATGGGCTTCCATCCGACTGGAATTAGAACACCACCACAGATGTCCTGGCCATCATGACATGCCCCAACTATCGATAGGGACCCCTCCCCGGCCGCCACCCAGGTAGTTGACTCAGCCTCCAGAAGGACTGCAGACCTTACCCACCCTGGTACATGTGACGCGAGCAGGTCACCTATCAGAGCTGCCACCTCCATGCTGAATGCCAGATCGGTAACACAACTCCTCCATCCTCCTACGCACATGCTCTACCAATAGAGTCTTTTCGTAAGTTTTAGTATTTTCAAGTAAATGCTGGAGCAAAACAGTGATCACCTCCCCATTCTCATGCATAGCGGAAGCAAGATAGCGAGTAGTTTGGTTAGTAAGTAGTCCTCCCTTTGCCACTGATATTGTGCCTGTTGCCAACAGATTGTCAGCTCAATCACGGTTATTAGATTGTATAGCCATTGAAATGGCATTCACTGTTGAGCCAGTGGCTCCTACCCATCCTGCAATATCTGATAGCAGATCTCTACGTTTCCTATGTACAACATATTCATAACATTTTGGCAACTGTTGTAACATAAAATTGATCAGGGTTTGGATAGATTGTTCTAATTCTGTAAAAAGTGTGCAATTGCTAGGCCAGACAATATGTTTCACCTTAATAATTAAATGAGAATGTTGGGTTGACACACCAACCAGAGCAGGCAGAGGCTCTCCGTCAGCAGCTAATCCAATTTTTGGTCCAGGATACAATACAGGGCTTGTGCCGGGCTTCCCTGGAGGGCTGCATGTAGCACAGGCCTCACCTCTCAATTTAAGGGCATACTTATGTATGGCCTTCGGAGTGGGGCAACCATCTTCCTCCAGTCCCGCTGCCGTTTATACCAATTGATATTAAACATTTCATCCACTCTAATAGCCTCTTCCCAACCTAATCTTGTGTCAACCCACACTCTCAGATCCTTCCAGATTAATACATCAGATCCATTACATTCAACAACACAACAACATAGATCTACGTTTGTACTAATTTACCAGGGTTCCTTATACCCCAAAAATAACAATCTGTCATCTTCCAAATGTCCTCCTGAGGTTGTCCCAGGTCCAGCTGCAGCCTGCCGAGTTGGTGCACATTTTGTACTGTGGAAACGTGTGTCTGCCTTCAGACACGAAACGAAAAGAACTGGCTCCCAGGAGCCAGAGGGCGAGACGGGGATTATTGTGCCCCGTGTTGTGTCTCCGCCCAATATTTTTTCAAATGTGTGATATGGATCCACACTGGAATACCAGTCACCCGAGCAGCCGATGGGGTTGTGAGCAGGACAGTGTGTGGTCCGGACCAGGCAGGATCAAATGTCTTCTGATCTATGTTTTAATTGGCACGTTTCCACGTTGTCCTCTCCTGCGTCTGGTTCTGTCATGTGATCCTGTGAGACATACTGGGACAAATTTCTGCTGTATTCAACAAGACGGTCACTCATTGCATGCAAATCACCACCACCAATGCACAGATCTCCAGGAGTCCTCGTGGGTCGGCCTGTGAGCATTTCAAAGGGAGAAAGTGAGTTAGGGTCAGTTGGTCCTGCTCTCCTAGAGAGGAGAACCGATGGTAGCTGTGTCACCCAGTCTTTCCCTGAAAAGGTTGGGTGGGTCAGGGCTGTTGTCTCATCCTAGCCTTAATGGTGGGTCCTGGATTGCATCACGCACACGTCATGCACCCTGCGAACATAATTGTAAATGTTAACACTCAATTTAGGAATCCAACATGTTTGTGCCATCCTGTGCCGCATTCGCTTCACTCCATCATGCCCTACTGTTACCCTCAGAGTGAGGATCAGACCCATTGGTGTGGGCTTTTACTTTCAATACTTTTACCAGTTTTGGTCTCTGTAAAGACTCGTGTAGTTTGTTCACTACCCCCTCATTTTGTATTGGGCCTGATATGCTGGTCTTGAGCCCCCTATTTTCCGACAAACTCAAATAATCATGTACAACCCAAAAGGCAAATCTAGAGTCCGTATAGATATTCACATTGTAGTCAGTCATTGTTTCACAGGCTTCAGCAAAAGCATATAATTCAGCAATTTGAGGAGATTGCCATGCTATAGTACATTCTACCAAAAGAAAGCTGTGGGATTGCTCAGAAACAACCTCCTGATATTTTAATTGCCTAGTCTGTTCCTTTTTTTTTAAATCTTACATGGATCATTATTCTGACATTTTCACAACACATGTAATTCCAACAATGAACACCATGGTTCTTAACAGTCTCTCAGAAATGATTGTAGTTTACAGTAATATCCTCTCGCTTCTTTCCTCTCTTATTCACACGGAACCTACGTCCAGCTCCATTTCACCACTTTCCTACTTACATTTTGCTGTCAGTCTCACAGGCTTATGAGCAGTGCACCACTTCCCTCGTTTCTGAGCAAGGCCCTACATCCTCCACTGTACCGTATCCCAGCACCTGGCGTCAGAACCCCTCTTCTCTATTTAACATTTCCATCCGTTAGTTCAATCTAAATCCCATTCGCAATCCCTCTGATGCTACATTCCATTTCCTCCGTCACAGGCATATTTACAAGGCCTCAGTAACCCCTCAGCCCTATGTGTTAACCTCATCACCCTCCAGTCTCCTATCATTCTAGGCAAATTACCCTTTTGTTCCTCAGCATCCTTTGAAATTCAAGCTCTAAGTGATCACACCTTCCCTCAGTTGTCGTCTCCCGCTCATCAACACTTGGGGGACAGACACACCAGTTCCTCCACTCTACCAAACCATCCATTCTGCAACTAAGATGTGCCTGCATTTATTTTTCTACTTAAAAAATACAAAGGAATACAGCGAACACTTTAAAAAAAAACAACCCACATTATTGCCACATTAAAACAGTGCTCTCATAGCTCAAGACAAAACACATCACAACTTCCTCACTGCCCTCTTTATGACTGTTCCACCATTCATTCACAGCCTCAGCTAAAGTTTAATCTGCGTTTGCTTTCAAAGGGAACAGGGATTAGCTTTAATTGCTTTATATCTCAGTAAAATTGCTTCCAGAGCGGCCTTCTAAACCGCTTCGGCCAATATCTCCTTCTCAATTCCTTTTTCAGACAGTTAAAACTCTTATCTATTAGGGAATCAGGACCATACCATAATAATATTATCTATTATTATCAACTACAGACCCTTACACATATTATTATTACTAGTCGGTAGCTACGTCCCCATGTGTAAGCGTGTTCAAAGGATAAAAAGTAAACTATGTGCTTGTACTTTATCAGGTCGAAAGGGAATGGTAGGGCAGTGTGTATTTAAAATTTTAGTAATTATTAGGTTTATTTTATCATTACCCCCTTATCTCGGGTTCATTGTCTATATAAAAGTCCCTTATTTTGGGCTCATGGACTATCAAGAGTATTTGGGCTCATGTACTGTTCGCGGTCCTTATCCTATGGAACCGGAACCTCAATAAGTTCATTATAGTACATACGCAATTTATATCATTTTCTATCTACAAATATATATGTATATATACTGTATATCACTAAAATGAACAATGCAGGGTATATTATGTACTCGTATAACCCAGCCGAACACACAAACTATAACAATGACAATATAACAAGTCCGCTGCAGACATTCACATGATTCAGCAACTTTACACACAGTTATCAGACCAAGTACGAAAACGGAATAGCAAAACAAACAACAATCAGTGCACTTTCACCCATTCAATGACATTGGCAAATAACCAAGGTTTCTACTTAAGCATTCCCGCTCGCCACACAGCCCAGTTTCACACAATTCAAAAGTTTACCAAAGCAAACTCCCTTTTTAAAACAATGGCAAAACGGTCCAAACAGTTCTTCGAACAACTCTATTTTCCTAAAACTACCGCAGCGAGGCTCGTCAGCACTCGCTAACAGCAGGCTATGCAAATGCCAATGGTAACGACAATGTCCTCTTATGGGGAGTCCAACCCGACTCCACTGGGGCCACTGACTAATGACACCGCTGTGTCCTCTTACGGGGAGTACAACCCAACTCCACAAAATGTCAGTGGTAACGACAAAGTCCTCTTGCGAGAGTCCAACCCGACTCAAAAACCCAATGGCAGTGACGCTTCCGCGTCCTATCATCAAATGCCCGGCAATGCTATCAATCTTTCTATCAATGCTATCAAGGTCTGCAGACCTCCAAATGCATAACACGTCCTCTTATGGGGAGTCCAACCCAACTCCACTAGGGCCACTGACTAATGACGCCGCTGTGTCCTCTTACAGGGAGTACAACCCAACTCCATAAAGTTCAGTGGTAACGACGTCAATATGCCAAAAGATCATCAGTGATTCAATCACAACACCGTCCCATTCCACACTATTTTTTTATCAAAATAATAGGAGTCACTCTAATAATTGGCTCAAGGACAATCAACACCTAATGAGGATGGTAAAATAAAAAATACTCACCCTCAAGTTGATTATCGTTGGTCCAACCAGGAGATGTTTCCTATCCCATCCTCGTCGCCATCTGTTAAGAATATTTTTTGCCGTGGAGTCAAGTTGGGACCGATGAAGTGACACACCAATGACCACTTTCCAATTGAAAAGGCTTTTATTACAATGCGCAAGGGAGGATCCTAACGTCCGCCGTAGCAGTCGCAGAGAATCCTGAGACACTGTTCACATCTCGGGGTTTAAGTACAAGATCCTTGGTAGAGCAAGTGGTGGATGTAACACCTTCCCGTAGACATCCAGCCAAACTTACAGGATGTTGATATTACCCTTGATCATGTACCTTCCTTCTGAGCACAATACAGCAATTACCAAGTGTGACCAGGTGCCAGGCGCCCCTCACTGTGAGAGGATATTGATGTAAGTGTGTGTGTGGGGGGGGTCTGGGGTAATCAAGGGGAGGTGGATGGGAATGGGTGTGTGTGTGCGTGTGTGGGGGGGGGGGGGTGGGGGTAAGGAGGGGGAGGTGGCTGGGAATGTGTGTGTGTGCGTGTGTGGATCTGTGTGTGCTGAGGGAAAAACCTTCATTCAGAAGCTCAATCCTATCAACATGTATGAATTGAATTTATACGTTTGCTTTGTGTATAAAGATCGGAACAACTTCATTCTGAGTGCACATACCTACTTGTCTTCATTTAGTCTGTCTTTGCCCTAGCAAATGGATAACAGGATGATGGGCGACTGCGTGTTGCTCCGACTGGGATCAGTGACGAAGACAAATAAAACTAATGTGTAAATGAAACCGCTCCATTCCCAGTTTCCGCAAACACACAGTTATATTTTTGTCAGTTATTTTAACTGTAATTTTACAATTTACAGAATTTTTTTTTACACAGTAAATTGCGCATAGGACTCCACTTACCATTAAAATATCAAGGAGACAATGCGTTAATTTAATTGCTAAATTGAGTCAGTTTATAACAGCGAAGGAAAGCCGAACTTCATTATGTTGCTCTGCATCAACTGCGTATGTACTTGTTGCAAAACACTAGTTTGCATCCATAATTTAGGCCTACTTAAGTAACTTCAGCTCCTCTATGGTCACCATCTGAAAATTGAAATATTATTTAACTATTTATTTATTTATTTATTCAACCCCCGACAGTGGGGAAAGCATAAAATACAATACAATTTACAATAGAAATAAAAGTAAAATATTACAATCATACAAGATAAAAGCATACGGGACTAGATGATGAGATGACTAGATCTGCCAATTGCACATTAGTGAAACCATTGTGAATGCTGTCGACGACCTATGACTATATTTATGCGAAAATAAAAGATGACGTAACGTGTCAATTACTCCGTCTTCGTGGTTGGTGGTGAGGTCCTTACCAAAAGGCCTACATCTTGTTAAGGCAGACAAAACCGGTGAAACCTGTAACATTAATAGACGTGATAATAAGGTGTTATTATAGACTTTCCCATACATGACATTTGTGATAAAAAGGAACTACATAATTAACGGACTGGAGTATTCACTTTAAAGATTCTTTGCCAGAGACTTGCAGACATTTTAGCTACTGTATGACGTATCGGGGAAATGTCAAGAGCCTTTAACAGTTTTGTGTGCCGGGCGTATTTGCCTAACCCACGCATGGATTTCACCAAAGTACCCTGTAAAGACTCCAGTTGACTATACAAGTGCTGTGAAATATGGATGGTCTCTAAACCGTAAATTAGTGCAGGAGCGCACACTGAAAGCCACGTATAGGTCTTGATGAGTCAGCAGACCAGGGTACGCCATTCCGCTATTGGCTAAGCTAAAAGACGATCAACGACATTTCTGCAATCTCTGCTCAACATGCTTATCTGACTTGCCCTGGGAAGAGAAAGTAACACCCAAAATTTCCAAATATTCAGCATTCGTAATTAACTCAGGACCAAGAAGCCAACTAGGCTGCTTAGAAAGCACATTATGACCAGATATCATGCAATTAGTTTGACTTTACACCGAATTTAAATCTCCACTGAAGTGCATAACTTACACATATGTCAATCATATTTTGCAGTCCAACAGTGGTAGCACTAAATAGAGTTATATCGTCGACACAGGCAAAAGATTCATATGAGCAATCATCGATTCGAACTCCATTATCACAGTTCTTCAGGGAAATAAGTCATTAATAAAGATACTAAAGAAGTGCAGCGATAAAACCCTCCCTTGCCGGGTGCCACGCGTAACATTAACTGGTCGCTCTGCGTCCCCTGCCATCGAACAAGTGCTTTTAACTCTCGATACCATCTGTGTGTGAGTAACCAATGGTTCAGTGGTAAATTATTCCAGACTTTAAATAGAAGAGCATTGTGCCAGATGCTGTCAAAACATTTCTCAGCGTCTAAGCTGCAAACATATAGTGGGGAACCTCTTGCACGAAAATATGCGGATATATCATTCAGAAAGACGGCGCCAAAAGCCGTACCTCTATGTTGACAGAAGCCAAATTGGTTGTCAGAATGCATGTCCTGCGGGGTCATCAGTTGTTCTATAAGCTTAGAGTGAGTAGAGCTAAGGGTAATGGGACGATGGCTGTTAGGATCACATGGGTTTAAGCTAGGTTTCTTTAACACTGGAATAATAATGCCTAAGGTAAATGATTCGGGAATACAACAATGGGACAATATAGTAGACTAAAGAGAGGCTAACACAAAATACAAATTCTCACCATGCCCATATATCAAGTGCTCGCTGCTAATGCCATCGGCACCAGGAGCAGCCCCCTTTTTAAGTGAACATATGAGACTACCTATGTCAGTGGGTGTGATAACTACAGGTGAGTAGTGATGCTTATTTTCTTCAAATTTATGCTGAATTTCATCTGCAATAGACACTTGCTCATTATCAAAGGAACCAGAATCTTGCATCATTGTGGCAAAATGGCTAGCCATTGTATTAACATCAATCGAGCAATTCGTTTTTGTCTGACGCTTACCTCGAATCCTGTTCCAGAATCCTCTCATGTTACGTTGGCGATACATAAGAGTAGTTGTGTTGGTTTCTGCAGTTACTAAAGAACCAACATTACGTCTACATACACGCCTGAAGCGGCGCTTCACTATGCCAGAGCGCGGACGGCCATTTTCAACCCATAGCCTGAACCAGAAACACTTTTTCTTACGAAGATCGGATAGCTCTGGACACCAGAAACTTTCAGGAATGAAATTTCTCTTGACAAAACAACCTGCTTCCTCACAGGCAGCATGCATAGCATTATTTACATCAGATATATAGGAATCAACCAAAACCTGTGCGGTATCATGATCAGCATTATGTGGTACAGAGAGAGGAACAATATCTTCAAGTTTATGACTGAGAATGTCACTATAAGCTAACTGACGAATGGAGTTTCCCCAGCTGGGCTAAGGCTTACCTGGGTGATCAGGGCTAACACGCTGAGCCTTACGCTCACTGTACAGCTTGAGGCCGAGATGAGCACGGACAGGCAGGTGGTCACTTTCGTGGTCTCCGTCCTCAGCAACAATCACACAGCGAGTAACACAGCTTGAGTCATGCACAGTGATGAGTACGTGATCAATCCACCTGTATATGCCTGATTTATGACAGAAATATGTATACCTGGTGGTCTGCGGGTGGATCAGGTCAGCTGCAATCAGATCATTAGCAGCCATAAAATCATGCATTAAACAGCTATGTGGACTATACCCACTGCCTGCATACCACATTTTGCTCAGAGTTTTTAATACTGGGAGCTGCACATTCAGATCTCCGCAAATCATGACAGGAATACCAGAGCCATGCTTATCAATTTCACATTGTAACACATCAATTGTACTTGCAAAACATTCAGTTTGGTCGGCATTTCCACGGGCATAATATGGCATGTAGACATTGATGATAAGCTGCGTAGTATTACCTGCAGCATCACAAACATTGATAGGAATTATTCTGTCGGATAATGACTTGCATTGATAGTAAGATAAATCAGGTTGTAGACGACAGATAACAGCAACTCCCCCATATGGTCGGCCAGTGTAATCGCTGTCTGCATCGGACATACCTGATTTAGAAAACACACACCACTCTGAATCAGACAGATTGTCATCATTTTTTATAACTGTTTCAATGAGAGTCAGCTCTGAGGGTCTAAGCCAGGTTTCGCTCAGACACATGACATCACATGAGGCTAGTCTCTTGCAGATGTACTTCGCCGAATGTTTTAAACCATTACAGTTTAGTGATACTTCAACTAAGTGTCTTTTGAAATCGGAGTTAGATTGCACATTACCATAAGTTGGCGTATCTGTTCTCCCATTCGTCAGGCTGACCGTTCCTCCATTCGTTATGGCGGTACTCATCTCGGTACTGCCACTGGCTGCGTTCTGGTCCAGGTTGTTTGTGCTGTCTGCGTTCAGGCCACTGTCCCCTTGCATGGTGGCCTTTGCTCCTCTGTCGTGGTCGGGATGGCCAGCGTCTGGCCGTGGGAACACGCCCACCTCCTGGTGGGCTACTCCACCTGTCTTGCTGTCGCCATGTTCGTGTCGCAGATGGGATCGGTTGCCGCGCCACCTTGCTCTGAAATGGCCGCACCGTCACACCAGTCGGCCACTTGGAAACGTCAAGCGCAGCTTTCTCCATATGCACCGGGACGGACGCCTTTAAAGATTTCCACGTGCCGTGGTTGGTGAGCTCCACCACCACAGGATCCTGCACACCCAGACCCTGTAAGTGTGCCGTCACGTCACCGACCATGTGCTGACAGTGTGCGCCTCCCATGTAGATCACACGTTGAGCGGACGCATTAGCGGCCGTCAGCCCAGGCCTGAGGGCTGCAGCAGCCGCCTATAGCTGTTTAGGCGCATCATCATCTGCCATACCGGGGGTATAGGCGTGGCCGGCTGCCGGGGTACCAGTCTTCTGCTTCCTGCGCTGCTTTCTCGCCTGCATACGTCATTGACGCGGTTGGTCCTGGAAGCCTCTGAGCGGGCCACCAGCAGTAACTCGTGCAGGTCTGGTCACATCATCTGACTCCAGGTCGGCAGATCCTCCATCCACGACTGAGCTGGATTCTTTGTTGACCAGGCTGTAGCCCATATGATAAATATCTGGCACTATTGTGCGTTTCACTTGCCTGTTTATTGTGTAATGTGAATAGACGCCACTAGATGGCAGTATTTACCTTTTTTTTGTTAAGCCCAGACTGGAGATAGGTTTGGGCATGTTTTAGGCATGTCCCAGAGGAAAATAAAAAAAAAAGCCGAAAAGGTGGGAGGGGTCTGCAAAAGAGTATATAAAGAGTAAAATTGAGACAGTAAAGCAGTAGGAGAAATTACAAGGAGAAGGATACATGTGACCAGACCTGTCATTCTGTTCAAGACCTGTGAAGCTTTTAGAGGATTTTTGCCTGTGTTAGAACATTTTCCTCACCCAGGACATCACCAAGCAACCCACCAAAGGGACTGTAAATTTTTCTGTTTTTGTATATAATCAATCTTGGTCTGTAGAGTAGAGTAGTTTGTTGTTAGTTGCCTTTGTTTAATTAAATGTGTTTTAGTTTTTAAATTTTTGTCTGTCATCCTTTGCTGTCGTTAATGTCATAACAAATGTTCTTCTGTTTTTCAGTTGCGGAAAGAGAACACACAACCGCTCACACAATGTCTTATGAAGGAGAGATAGGCTGTCCATATCTGCTTTCTGCAGTTCGTCCTGTATGTCAAGAGCTGCATACTGGAATATCGTGTGCAGATAGTTGACAAACTCAGTTGGAAACTGTGCCGGGCTGATTTTACTGAGATCAGTTAACTGCCGTATGCCACCAACGTTGCCACTGGCTGGTTCACTCGTCTCCGTGCAATTACCACTGCTTTGTGTCGTCATTGTGGTCCAAGTGAATGCTAATTGAACACTAATTGGGTTAACACACACCATATGCATGTTGTGCGCTGACTAAACTTTGCAGCAATTTGTATACCATATGTAGATTCCAGCTTTGTTACAAATGTTCAGATTTCACCACAACATCCACATAAATCCATCATCTGTGATCAAAGTTCCGTACTACGATGTTTCACAATGAAAAATAACTCAAAATAAAGCACTTCGATGATTAAAATATCAGTAAAATTCACAAGTCTTTCTCTGCTCTGCAGCTGCGTGTGCTCTCCCAATCAAACGCTGCCGGCCAGCTATCAACATGTGGAAAAAGAAATATATAAAAGCTAAAATATATGGAAGACAAGACGGTGGCAAAGATATAAACAGTATAAATATGGCAAGTGTAATAGTATAAACAGAATTAACAGTATAAATATGGCGATATAAACAGATTTAATGGTATAACTATGGCTAATATGCAGTGATGATCAGTCGGCAGAAACACGGGGCCAGCAATAACCTCACCTTTCACTTCTTAATGACAGACACCTCTCGCAGTTTACCTCCCTGATTAGAAACAGTTGCTCAGACTGATTGGTGGAACTGATAAGAATCTAAGTTATTTTTGAAAGCCTACATAGCTCTACGAAAATATACGGAGTTTACTTCCGCACATCAATGACTATGGAAAATATCAATCGCCTACGTCTTTATAATTTCTGGATTTGCGTAAATTAGTTTGCGAGGTTCATTGAGCATTATACCATGGTCTGGGTGAATACTTGTTTCTGATTAGCTGGCAGGAATGCATTAAAATCGAAGAACCGCACAGGTAGTTTGGCTACGGTCATTTCACCGTTCGAAATTCATCCACGAGCCAACCTGTAACCCTAGCAACGTTAGAGATGGTATTCGGCGGGGAATAACAGAAACCTAGCTGCTCATTTATCTTCAGTAAATTTGGTGGCGTCATAAGTTGCGTCCTGCGCGGCGGTTAACTATAGGTACTCAAGCCATAATGATCGGAAATATTATAGCAGCTAAGTTATCAGGCTTTATTCATAAAAACGATAGTAATTGTGTACGGTTACAAAGGAAGCTAACGTGTCCACTTCATGTATGAGCAACTGCTGACAGTTCCCTAGCTACAAGCTATGCCAGCAGACTGATTTCAGCTTGCTGACTCCGGATATTGTGGGTAATAAGTTAGCTACAGTCTGCATGATCGCGCAAAATGTTGCATTATGCATAATCTCCATTTCAGCTGGAATCCATCATCAAACCATCAGCTGGTAAATGGATGTTAGCGTGTGCAAAAAATTATTTCGCCATGAACTTAAGATGATCTAAGATTGCTGCTTCAATTTAACTTGGCCTGTAGGCTAGTATTTGGTATGAGAAGGCGCAGCGCCTGTTTAATGATTACCAGCTCGTTTTTTTTTTTTTTTTTTTGTGCAAAACTTTAACCAAAAATTTCTGAATGCTGTGATTTGATATTGCTGGCAAATGACCATGTTATAAGCGGGATAATCAACTCGAAGGTGAGCATTCCACAGTTTTAAGGCACTTCGCGGAGGCAGCCACCCTTCGCGGGTTATTTGCCTCCGCATTGTGCATGAAAACTGTAGAATGCACACCTTCTCGTTAATTATCCCTTACATAAGCCTTGAGAATCCGTTCATTGGTCTGAATGTAGTGACAGCTTAAGTGCGTTGTTAGGTACGATGCACAGCTGAGTGATAACGAAAATGACTTCTGTGAAGTCAGCGAAAGTTCCTGATTTTTTGCAGATTGTCATCCTTGCGAAGTCACATCAATTATATCAACATCGCCAATACGTAATCGCTTTGTCATTAGCATTCCTTAATCATTACGTGTCATGCATTGGTGGTGGCTGTGCAGTTTGTAATGCGAATAGAAGCCACTAGATGGCAGTATTGACCTTTCTTATGTTAAGTCCAGACTGGAGCTAGGTTTGGGCATGTCTTGGGCATGTCTGGGACAAGTCCCCGAGAATTAAAAAAAAAAAAGAGGTCTAAATGTGGGAGGGGTCTGCGAAAGAGTATTTAAGGAGGAAAATTGAAGGAGTGGAGTAGTAGGAGAAATTCCAAGCAGAAGGATACATTTGACCAGACCTGTCACTCTTTTCAAGACCTGTGTAGCTTTTTGTGGATTTTTGCCTGTGTTGGAGCATTTTCCTCACCGGGAACATCACCAAGCAACCCAACCAAAGGGACTGTAAATATTTTTTTTGTTGTATATATCAATCTTGGTCAGTAGAGTAGATAGCAGATTAGTTAAGTGTCTGTTTAATAAAATGTGTTTAAGTTTTAAAATTTTGTCTGTCATCCTTTGCTGTCGTGGATGTAATAACAAATTGGGGCCACAGGCTGCCGGGTGGCTCACACGGTTAAGGCACTGCTCTGCAGTGCAGAGGTGATCACCACGTCGCGGGTTCGAGCCTCGGCGTACCCACCGGCAGGGGTCGGCAGCTTTTTCAGAGTAGCGCACAATTTGCCATCGCGCTACAGGGTTTCAAATTGGGAAGGGACTGCCGGATTTGGGTGTTCAGCGACAGCTTTGTTCGTTGCTCCAGCGCCTCCTGTTGGCCAGACGGGCGCTCGTCAGGAAGACTCTGGGTTTGTTCACGTCCGGATATCCTCCGCCCTCGTTCGTAACTCACGAAGATTTGACCAATGAGTGTATAAGAATCAGTGGCTGACGGACACGTGCTTCGGAGGAACTGTCTTCATGATCCTGAGTTGGCAGCAAGGGGTCGCATACGAGCAAGCTTTGTACATAGTTCACTAATTGGGCATTCCAGATTCGGGTGGGATTGGAGATGCCAAATTTTTTGAAAAAAAAAAAAAAAGAACAAATTGGGGCCATAACAAACTGGGGGCTCAAGTCCAGGATAGACCATTGTGTGAGTCATTTATTGAAAACTAACCAACTAACATTTCAAATTGTAAGATTGTTTTTTGAATTTTCCTATATATATATATATATACATATATATATATATATATATATATATATATATATAGATATATAGACAGATCAACAGCAATGGATGATTTCTTGGCATCACCAACCGTAGAGGTTTTGAAGTCTTTTAAAAAGACAGAACTGCTAGAAATATGCAGACATTTAGAGCTGAAAGAGGTAAAACCAGCCATGCGAAAAGCAAGACTGGCTGGTGAGATTGTTGAATATTGCATCGATGAAAATGTGTTTGCACCAGGAGATCTGGAACAGATCCATTGGAAAATCCAAATTTAGAAATTGTACTTAAATTAAAACTGCTAGAGATTGAAAGGGAAGAAAGAGAAAGAAAGGGAGGAAGGAGAGAAAGAAAGGAAGGAAAGAGAAAAACGAAGACAGTTTGAGTTAGAAAAATTAGCAAGACAGAGAGATTTCGATTTACAGATTCAATAGAGAAGAAAGGCTCCAAATGGAGCAGCTAAAAATAAAAATAGCAACTGAAAATAAATTTCAGGCTAGCCAGGAGGTAAAACTGGTGCCTCCATTCGCAGAAAAGGATGTTGACAACTATTTCCACTGTTTTGAAAAGGTAGCAAAGAGTTGCCAGTGGCCAAAGGAACACTGGCCTCTGATGTTGCAAACTGTCCTCAAGGGTAAAGCTCAACAAGCCTATTCGGCTTTGTCTGCAGATGATTCCTCTGATTATGAGGTTGTCAAAAAGGTTATTTTGAGAGCATATGAGTTGGTTCCAGAGGCTTATCGACAGAAATTCTGAGGTCTGAAGAAATCTGAAAATCAGACTTATGTGGAATTTGCTAATGAGAAGAAGGTTTGCTTTGAGCGCTGGTGTGCTTCTATGGAGGTCAAGGATGATTTCAACTCACAAAAAGAGATGGTGTTAGTTGAAGAATTCAAGAACTGTGTTAAAGATGATATTAAGACCTACCTTAATGAGAAGCAAGCACTGAATTCGCAATCAGCTGCCAAATTTGCAGATGAATATGTTCTCACACACAAGTCTAAATTTCAGTCTAGCAGTAACAATAGATGGTTCCAATTTCAGAAAAAAATATGACGGTGATACCCAAGATTCCTCACCCAAAGACAAATCTGGTGATGGTGCTCAGAAATCCAGTAACCGGTCTGATCAAGGGGTGAAAGCTGACAGTGACAAAGGTGGTCTAGTTTGCAGTTATTGCAAGAAATCTGGTCATGTTACAACTAACTGTTGGTTCCTTAAAGCTAAGAAAAAAAAAGAAAAGGATACCAAACCAAATGCATTTGTGAAGACAAGGTTAGAAACTCCTGTAGTAGATGATCGATCTGCTAAATTGCCTGCTTCATGTGGGGCTAAAAATCCTGATACTGCTGACTTCCATTTGTGTCAGAGGGATTTGTGGCTCTAAATGAGCATTCTCCTCCTGTCCCCATATATATCCTAAGGGATACCGGAGCTTCTCAGTCCCTTTTGTTGATGGACTCCTCGGAGTTACGTGATGAGACTGCTTCTGGGGATTTCATACTTGTACAAGGTATTGAAGGGAGGACTGTATCTGTACCCCTGCGCTCTATATTCTTGAAGTCAGATTTAGTTACAGGACAGGTAAAGGTGGGACTTATGTCAAGTCTACCTATCAAGGGTGTTTCTCTGTTGCTAGGCAATGTAGTTCCCCCTGTTCATCTTACTTCACAGCCGAGCACTGAAGATGGCGATGAAGACCCATCTCTGTATCTGTGCAGTGACTCGTGCTATGGCCAAGAAGGCTAAAGTAGAAGATTATGTGGTGCCGTCCAGCACATTGAATAGTCAGGACTCAGGTGGTTCGCCTCATGACTCTGTTCGGCCTACTATGGTTTCTCCGTTTGAGGACTTATCAGATACTTTTATCAGTTCTTTATTCAGCCAGCCAGATGGGTTTGGTGATTCTGATGCGTCTGGAGACTTGTCTCTGTCCAGTAAGCGGTTGATTGAGGAGCAAACTAATGATCCTGAAATTTGTGTACTAAAGAGGAGAGCCCTTCCTGATAAAGAAATAGACGCAGTTCCAGTTGGGTATTATCTCAAGGATGGTGTGTTGATGCGGAAGTGGCGCCCTCCTGATATCCCTACTAATGCAGATTGGGCAGTGGTTAGGCAAATTGTTGTTCCAAAGGTCTACAGGAATGAGATCTTAACAATGGCTCATAGTTTACCTTTAGGCGGTCATCTTGGTGTTAACAAGACTGTTGATAAGATCATGAAACACTTCTTCTGGCCCGGGCTTCGGAGGGACGATTCCAACTTTTGCAAAACCTGTCACACTTGTCAGGGAGTTGGAAAACACCAGTTAGACCCACCTGTAGCTCAGTTGCAGCCTATCCCAGCATTTGGGGAGCCCTTCTCTAAGGTCATTGTTGATTGTGTTGGTCCATTACCCAAGACTAGATCTGGAAATCAGTACTTGTTGACAATCATGTGTACATCTACCAGATTCCCTGAAGTTATACCCCTATGCAACATCAAAGCAACTGCAATCTCAAAGGCTTTGATAAAGTTCTTCACGTTGTTTGGCCTTCCCAGGGAAATTCAGTCAGACCAAGGTAGCAATTTCACTTCTGGTTTGTTTCAGCAGGTTGTGTATGAACTAGGTGCGAAGCAGATTCTTTCTCGTGCCTATCATCCAGAGAGTCAGGGTGCCTTAGAGCGGTTTCATTCCACTCTCAAGACAATGATGAGGACTTATTGTTATGACCATGAGAAAGACTGGGATGAAGGTGTTCATTTGCTATTTGCAGCTAGAGAAGCAGTGCAGGCCTCTACTGGATTCAGTCCGTTTGAGCTAGTGTTTGGCTATGAAGTGAGAGGACCTTTGCTATTGTTGAGAGAACAATGGCACGAGAAAGAACTGCATATCAGTCTGTTAGACTATGTTAGCAAGTTCAAGGACAGATTGCCTGCAGCTTGTGACCTAGCCAAAGAGAACTTGAAATCAAGTCAGGGAAAAATGAAAACTTGGTATGATCATAAGGCTAGAAGCCGTGAGTTTAAACCAGGAGACAAGGTTCTTGTGTTGTTTCCCTTGCAGTACAATCCATTGCAGGCTAGATTTCATGGTACGTATGAAATTCTAACAAAACTCAATGATCTCAATTACATTGGGGTCTATTCTCCCATTAGCGCGTAAGTCTTTTTTTACGCGCTTCGAGTTAAGCCCTTTTGAGTTACGCGTATTCTCCCCTACTCGCTTCAATCACGCCCACAGCGCTTAACTTCAGAATGTAGGCGGCCTTATGAAAGAGGTGTGACTGATCCAAAAGAGAGGCAGACTCTGTACAAAGCTCATTGATTATGGCTATCAGGAAAACATGGAAAAAGGATTTTCTGATTAACCATGAAAACGCATTTGTGGTCCATGAAAAACGCAAACCAGACTTTAAATTTGAATATCGTCGGCCTGCTGATAAAACCTCGTATCTCCAAACTGATAAGAAACGAAAACTCGTATGTCCACTATTGTTACATGCAAAATTAAACATTTTTATTTTAAACTATATTTATCCATTTATATTATTATAATTATTATTATTATTTTATTTTATATTTATTTTTTATTTTCCTGTGAAGTTTGTCATTGTGAAGATACGAGGTTTTATATGCCGCTGTAATAGTAGGCCGCACCAATTTCAAGATGTAATTCAGACATCTCTTTATTTATCCCCGCCGCGCGATTAGCGCGAAGCGGGGGATATAGCATTGGGCTCCGTCCGTACGGACACATAAAATTGCGGCGGCGGGGAATATGTTAGCGACAAACACTTGTTATTTCTTACTCTAGCCACCATGGCATTAAAGCTATGCATACAAACAAACTGCCGCGATAATGAAATAATAAATAAAGAATTTAGCGCTTCTCGATCAGCGCAATCAGATCATTGAAAATGTGCCCCTCCTACACCAGCCTGTTTGTTCCGTGGAAGACAGGGAAGAAGACAAAGGGAACATTCTAGTCACACAAAGACAATCAAAGACAGTTTATATGATCTCATTTAGAAATTGCGCACTTGAAAACTACTCCGATGTCAGGTTTGCAACTAAAGGACATGGAAACGCTTAAACAAGGATTCTTACCCCGCACGCGGACATCTCCCTGCCCCGAAACTGCCTCAGTAATGACGGAATTCCATATCCATAGCCTATCATCCTATTTGATTTGAGCGATACATTCACTTGAACTTGTGCCTAATACTTTATTATAATCAATTATCCCTTTCACTGATAATGATTCTTCCCATGTCGGCTATTCTTTGATTAACAAATGGATTGTGCTTTGGTATTTGCCAGGGTAGAAAATCAATCCCCTCACTCGTGAGAATATCACAACTTTTTAGATTATCACAAACATACAGGGCAGTCGCATTTGTTAATAGAAAATGGAAGACAATGATGGCGACGTCGAGCCAAAGCCTAAAACCAAATTTCTCAGATGTTGGTGTTGAATGGCAGGCAAGCAATGAAGGCTGATCCAAGGAATTGAGCTGCGAATCGTTCTGGATGTGGCTTCGGTGGGGAGATGTAAACCGATATATGCGTGCTCGTCTTCGAGCTCGGCGCGCTCCTCTTACTCTTTCCCAATCACGCAAGAATGCAAGCAAATGCAGGACTGGAATTTTGGCTTTAGATTTTGAGAGCATGGTAGAATGATGGTCTTATGTATACTCGTATTAATTAATTGTTTTGCGTTTGTAATTTAACTGATTGGAGAAGAGGCTGATGCGTAATATCATGTGATGATTTCGTTTGATAAATTATCATGGCTTTGAGAAATGTAGTTTAGAAATAAGGAAGAACAATCGAATATGAAATGTCTCAACCTTTACGATGTTAAATAAAATAAAAGTAATGTGAAAATTCGGCCTATAACCGACATTAAACGCAATATTCAATTTCGCCTAATGTTGGCGCTTGACCTTAATACAGCCCTCAAAAGCGCTTAACAGAAAAAGCGCGTAAGCCAGGGGGAGAATACGCGTAAGTGTTATTTGCATGAGAAACGCCCGGAAACGCCCCGATTTTGGCCTTGCTCCGCCCCAAGCGCGTAAGTGCCTTCAAGGCGCGTAATGCACAGACTTAAGTCGAGGGGAGAATACGCGTAGGCTGAAAAGCGTGTAGCTACGCGCTTTTTTCGACTTAAGCGCATGGGAGAATAGACCCCATTGTGAAGACTCCAGATAGGAGAAAGCCAAAACAGTTGTCACATTAACATGCTGAAGCCTTATCATGACAGAAATGCTAGGGTTGCAGCTGTCACTTCAAATTCTCCTATGGTCGAGACGTGTGAAGATGAGGGGGAGTTTCAAGATGATGAACCTAGAATTAATGCTGAAGTTCTTTCATGTAAATAGTCAAATTCTGATGTGTTGCAAAATCTTGATGTAAAACTCCAGCACTTAGAACCCTCACAGAAAGATCAGTTTGAGAAGTTGATCAAGAAATATAAAGATCTATTTCCTGATGTTCCAAAGAGAGTTTCTATAGCTTCTCATGATGTAGATGTTGGTGATGCCAAAACAATGAAACAGCATCCGTACCGGATGAATCCTGAAAAGAGAAAGATTGCTGAAAAAGATGAGTACATGTTAGAACGTATTATCAGACCCTCCAACTCAGATTGGAGTTCACCATGTGTGCTAGTTCCAAAACCTGATGGAAGTGCTAGATTCTGTACAGATTATCGCAAAGTCAATGCTGTAACTAAAACTGATGTGTTTCCAATACCTAGGATTGATGATAAGAGTAGGGCAAGCAAAGTTTCTGACCAAGATTGATTTATTGAAGGGTTATTGGTGTCTGCCTTTAACTGAGAGGGCCAAGAGCATCTCTGCTTTTGCCACACCATCTGGGTTGTACCAGTATGAAGTCCTACGCTTTGGCATGAAAAATGCCCCAGCCACGTTCCAAAGGATGATACAGTTTACAATTGCCGGGTTGCCACACGCATGTGCGTACATCGGCGACCTGATCACATGGAGTGACTCCTGGGAAGAACATCTAAAAGATGTAGAGACGTTGTTCCAGCGCCTGACCCAGGCTTACCTGACTGTTAACCTGAACAAGAGTGACTTTGGTTGTACTACTGTCACCTATCTTGGCTACGTCATGGGCCAGGGTAAGGTGGCACCCATAAATGCTAAAGTCCAAGCTATTATGAATTTTCCAGTTCCTGACAACAAAAAAGCTTTGCGCCGCTTCCTTGGAATGATCGGGTACTACCGCAAGTTCTGCAAGAACTTTGCTGAGATTGCTCTCAGTCTAACTAACTAACTGAAGAAAGGCGTAAAGTTCACTTGGGATGATGCATGCCAGAGAGCCTTCGATCGCCTGAAGTCTCTGCTGTGTCACTTCCCCGTGCTCAAATCTCCTGACTTCAACAAACCGTTCTCCATTGCGGTCGATGCTAGTGACCAAGCTTGTGGATCTGTGCTCCTACAGAGAAGTGACTCTGATGACATTGAGCATCCCGTGGCATGCTTCTCTAGGAAGTTCAATCGCCACCAAAAGAACTATTCCACAATAGAGAAGGAGCAGTTGGCTCTGGTTCTGTCTTTACAACACTTTGATGTTTATGTTTGTACAGGGCAAAAGCCAATGATTGTGTATTCTGACCAGAATCCGTTAATGTTTTTGAGTAGGATGAAAAACAAGAATCGGAGATTGTTGAATTGGAGTTTGAATTTACAGGAGTTTGACTTGGAAATTAAGCATGTAAAGGGTACTGACAATGTAATTGCTGATTGCTTATCCCGTGTTTGAGAATGTATATATATCACGCGTTCATTCGAATATTGTATTACAAGTCTCCACTTAACCATTTTGTATTGAAAAGAAAAATTTTGCCTTTATGAGTCAAAATTTTTCCCTTTTGTAATGGAGGTGTAATGCGGGGTCTGTAATGGAGGGGTCTGCAGAAGAGTATACAAGGAGGAAAATTGAGGGAGTGGAGTAGTAGGAGAAATTGCAAGCAGAAGGATACATTTGACCAGACCTGTCACTCTTTTCAAGACCTGTGTAGCTTTTTGTGGATTTTTGCCTGTGTTGGAGCATTTTCCTCACTGGGAACATCACCAAGCAACCCAACCAAAGGGACTGTAGATATTTTTTTTGTTGTATATTTCAATCTTGGTCGGTAGAGTAGATAGTAGATTAGTTAAAAGTGCCTGTTTAATTAAATGTGTTTAAGTTTTAAAATTTTGTCTGTCATCCTTTGCTGTCGTAAATGTAATAACAAATTGGGGCCATAAAAAGTTAATAAACTGATTTTTAATCAGGCAAACTTGATCGCAAACAGTTTAAGAGCAATTCTGCAGGAAAGGGTGATCACTGAAGGCCTTCCTGACATCTGACAGCACGCCACTGCTAATATGGCATAAGGCTGTTGGCTTGAGAAGCTGTAGCATTTATTAACTGACAAACTGTACATTTTCTGTCAACTTACTGCAAAATCTTTCTGAATCGCTGCTGCTCCATTCGCTTTCACCGTCACTTTCTCTTCCCGCTAACTGCCCTAAGGAGCTACGTTGTTACGTTCACGTTACGTTACCTGCGCTACTCGCAATATAGACCGTGTATAAGCTTGAACGTTGCCGGTTACGTTGATGTCCTAAGAGGGTCCGACAGGATTTGATGCGCTCGTTGATGACTCAAAATAAGTCCAAAATAACGTTGCGCCCATACAGTGCGAATAAACATCTTTCGTAGCGCATTGATATTAATGATCATGTGAAATTGCGCTGCTGCTGAATTACGAGCGCCGCTCATGAATGTAGGGGAAACACTGACATACTACTACACCATATCCCCAGACGTTTTTCTTGGATTTTTGATTGAATCATTTTTCTCTGTTTTATGGGCCCTTAAACTTTTGGCTCCAATGTTAAAGATAGGACTGAGAAATAAAAAAAAAAAAATCATTTTTCAAAAACTGCACGACAAATTTTTTCTAAATCAGGCAATCAACTTGGTACTGTCAATGTACAGAGCAAGTGCCATTTTGATTGAATAGCGGATATGGGTCTATTGGGGCACTGTACTTTATGAATATGCAAGATGGCCTATGGAGACCAAATGGTTGCAGATAGAAATTAAGTTTGTATTACTGACATATAGGAAGTAATATTCTCTGTGCTCCATAATTATTGGCACCCCTGGTTAAAATGTGCTCTTTAGCTTCTAATTAATTCAGTTTTTTTTCCTAAATAATATAGGACCACAATGAAAAAAATAGGAAAATCCAACCTTTAATTCAAGTGCATTAATTCAGTGGGGAAAAAAACCCCACATTAGGAAATAAGTCTTTGACATCAAATCATGTGTGCCACAATTATTAGCACCCCTGATGTTCATACTTTGTACTACCCCCTTTTGCCAACAAAACAGCACCTTATCTTCTCCTATAATGTTTCACAAGATGGGGGAATACAAAAAGGGGGATCTTTGACTATTCCTCTTTGCACAATCTCTCTAAATCATCCAGCGACCTGGGTCCTCTCCTCTGCACTCTCCTCTTCAGTTCACTTCACAGCTTTTCAATGGGGTTGAGGTCTGGGGACTGAGATGGCCATGGGAGGAGCTTGATTCTGTGTCTGGTGAACCATTTCTGTGTAGATTTGACCACATGTTTGGGGTCATTATCTTGCTGAAAGACCCAGTGTTGACCCATCTTCAGCTTTCAGGCAGAGGCCACCAGATTTTGATTTAAAATATCCTGGTATTTCAAAGCGTTCATGATGGCATGCACCCTAACAAGGCTCCCAGGGCCTCGGGAAGAGAAACAGGTCCACGGCATCACTGATCCTCCCCCATACTTCACAGTAGGCATGAAGTGCTTTTCTGTATACTCATCTTTTGTGTTCCATCAGACCCACTTGCCAGTGTTTGTTGCCAAAAAGCTCTATCTTGGTCTCATCTGCCCAAAGCACACGGTCCTTGTTGAAGACCCAGCATGGCTTAGTGAACTCCAGATGTTTGCATTTATGATTGTGAGTTAGAAAAGGTTTTTTCCATGCATGCCTCCCAAACAGCTTGTTGGCATGTAGATAGCGCCTGATGGTTGTTTTGGAGACTTTGTGACCCCAAGATGCTAACATTTGTTGCAATTCTTAAACAGTGAGCTTTGGAGAACTTTTATTTCTCTTACCATCATTCTCACTGTGCGTGGTGGCAAAATAACCTTGCGTCCTTGTCCAGGCTTGTTTCCACTGTTCCAGTTGTTCTAAAATTCTTAATGATTCTTCTGACAGTAGATATGGGCAGGTGCAGGCGAGTGGCTGTTTTCTATGGAATTATATTTGTGCCACAATCCTGAGCGAGCAATTGGACATTTTGAGTGCGGAAAAATATATTTCGCAAGCACAAAAATCTTGTTTAGAGAAAAAAGAAATTTTGTGAGCAAACAAAACCTTCCGATCGAGCGAACAAAATAATTCTGTGCTCAACAAATATTTTTGCATGTTTGCTATGATCAATATAAACGTGCAATATTAACCCCCTTCCCTCAGTTTCACTCTATACCCTCTCGAAAACTCATGTTCTGCACGCTGGCAGACCGCAGCATGCTCGCTCAAAGCATGTCTCTCCCTCTCTCTCAGTCTGACCTCTCTGTGTGCGCTCAGCTTCACCTGCGCGCTCGCTCGAGCTGTGCAGAGTGTTACAAATGTGCCACAATTCTGATTGGCTGCCTCGGTCTCCAATTAGATGCATTATGCCCAACCACCAAAGAATAGGGGAAAAGGTAATGACGAAATTTGTCTGCGACTGGATAATAGTGCAGTTTTGTTTGCTCACAAAATTTCTTTTTTCTCTAAACAAGATTTGTGTGCTTGCGAAATATATTTTTCTGCGCTCAAAATGTCCAATTGCTCGCTCAGGATTGTGGCACAAATATGATTCCATAGTTTTCTTGTAGCCATTGCCAGACTTGTGAAGGTCGACACACATCTGCCTTACTTGAATGCTGTGTTCCTTTGTCTTTCCCATGTTGAAGAGTGGATAAGAGAAATGGCCTCTGTGTCACGACATATTTATACCCCAGGGAAAAAGGAAGAGATGAATTACTAATTAAACGTTCCTAGATACTCTGATCAACTTTGTAAACTACTGTAGAAATAACAGAAATACCTCAATTACATTTATTACCTAAGAATTGTTAGGGGTGCTAATAATTGTGGAACAGGAGATTTTATGAAAAGTTATTATTTCTAAGATATTTTTTTCCCTTAAAATTCACTTGAGTTGAAGGTTACATTTTTCTACAATTTTCAGTGTGAGAGGATGCTTCTGCAATAAAAATAGAATTTATTTTAAGGCTTTTAACACATCTTAACCAATAATTGCCAATTATTGCCAATAATTATGGAGGGTGCTGTATGACCTATATTTTGGCTGTGTTAAATATGACCTCAGATGACCTTGAAAAGTCAAACTTGAGGTCAAGCAAAAGGTTCAATTTTTATAGGTTTCTAGGCTTGAAAATATGCAACCCCAATTCCGAAATAGTTGGGACAAATATAAATTGCGAATGAAATCAAAACGCCATGACTTTCAAATCACACCAGCCATTATTTTATTCACAATAGAACAGAGATAATATAGCAAATGTTGAAACTGAGAAATTTTACAATTTTATCCGCAAAATGAGCGCATTTCAAATTTTATGGCTGCTACAGGTCTCAAAAAAGTTGGGACAGGGGTCTGTTTACCATGGTGAAGCATCCCCTCTTCTTTTATACACAGAGTGGAGGCGTCTGGGCATTGAGGAGACAGGTTTCTTGAGTTTAGCCTTTGGAATTTGATCCCACTCTTGTTTAATACATGCTTCCAGCTTCTGGAGAGTTTTGGGTCTCCTTTGATGGCCTTTTCGTTCAATTATGCGCCAAATGTTCTCAGTATCAGGACTACAGGCAGGCCAGTTCAGCACACGGACTCTTCTACTACGAAGCCATGCTGTTGTAATAGCTGCCGCATGTGGTTTTGCATTGTCCAGCTAAAATATACAAGGCCTTCCCTGGAATAGATGTCATCTGGAGGCGTGCATTTGCTGCTCTCAAGTCTTTATATATCTTTCAGCAGTCGTGGTGCTTTTTAGAACATGCAAGTGTCCCACATCATATCCACTAACGAAAATATATGTGAGGAAATCCAATTTGGAGTATTAACACAAGACTAAATTCGAAAGGTGGACCACCATATAATTGAAAAGGTCCACTCATAACAAGACCACATATTACTTAGCTTCCCGTTTCTAAATTTATTTTTTATTAAGTGGACAGTTAAATAAAATGTACTGACTGACTGACTGACTGACTGAGCTGACCAGAGTTGGGATGATTGTTTACCTTTGTGCGCTGGGAACCCAACAGAAAAACTATTTTACAGTTGAATATTCAATGTCCCCATTTTTGTGAATAATAAAAAAGAAATTGCATATTGTAACATAGTCTAAAGCAACTCCATCCGGTTCTGCTGAGGATGTGGGGAATAGTCAAAATGTTTGGGGCTAATAAGCCCTGACTGTGCATTTCCCCCATGCTTTTAGCAGAAGACGAAACTGAGAAGGATCGCTTAATCATAATTCATTGAGAAAAAAAAAAAAAAAAAAACATTTTGTCCCCATTGTTTCAAAGAGGTCCTATCTAATAATACTGCATGTCCTGGACTCAAGGACACCTCTCTATCAAATCCTGAGACTGAATAATTTGTTAATAGTTCAGCATCCTGAGTCGATAAAGGCCACCCATGTGTTGGATATGAAACATTTTTCCAAAGAAATGTCCAACATGACAGAGATGGGTAGGGAGGGGATTAGGCCCCCCGAACCTTACCCATCAACAGGCGGCGGCGGGACTGCAAAGTTCTGAGGGCACGTTAAAGATGTCATATAGTGCAGGGGAGAGGACTGAAGGCCCCCGTGTCTGGTGAAGTATGAATTGACATACTGCCGTGGTACCGTCTAGTCGGCGTGATTGTTGCATATAACTGTGGGCAACACGTGGTACGTGGGTGACAGCCCACACCTAGCAGAGGGGCGTTGGAGAAGACCTCTGTGAACAGGCGAGGCTGGTGAAAACGGTCAAAGTTTCTATACCCATAGCGAAGTGGGGTAGGGATCAGACCGTCGGTTCCCACCTAGGTGGCTGATAACCACTACGGGATTCTGGGGATCGCTATCGACTGGGTCACCGGCCGGTCGGGTCGCAGAGGGCAGTAAGACCACGAGATGGCCGCCGCACTCGGCTCAATGTACAGTCAGGCCACCATAAGCCAAAAGCGAATGCGTCAGTAGGCGAGTGGTGCTTCTGTGATCGGTGGGCTCTGAAAAGGAGACACCGGGAAGCAGAAGGCAGATTTCTTAACCTGGGGGAGCCTGGGCAAAGATCTCTGTGGAAAGGGATCTAGCCTGGAACTGCGCCCTGGGAGAGGGAGGTTCGAAGGATCTAAGTGTAGTAGTACAGAAGGCGGAAATCCCTCCACCCCTCTCCATCCCAGAGAGAACTGATGGAACCCTGAAAGCAAAACTGGCAAGAGCCATGTACTCCACTAATTTGACCTGGGTGGAGGCCCCCCACTGCCACTATACTCTATGTGCCAGCAACCAGCAAAGGACACATTTCTTTCACCACATGAACTACTCACTGGAAGGCCCATGCCTGGGCCTCTGGGAGACCGTAATGTGGTCCCCACTGCAGCCTTGCTGCAAACAGACCTGTCGGAATATATGCGGGTTTTGGGCAACATGACTAAGCTTCTCTCTTGGCAGGTGCAAGCAGTAAATTCCACAGGAGACGAGGACAACGGCACCATGGTCCCAGGGGTGACCACTGGTGACTGGGTGTGGTAAAACGTACTAGGCCGTCCACACTGGGATGAACCGATCTGGACGGGACCGTTCAAGATCAGAGGTTTCCGACCGCGCGGTGCGGGTCGAAAAGGAGGGAGATAAGACTTGGCATCATTTTTCACACTGTGCAAAAGCAAGACCGCCAAAGCGGTCACTGGAGCAGGTAAGAACTAACCTGTTGTCATTGCAGGACATCAATGAGGAAATGTAATGAAATGTGGCGAGGAATAGGAAAGGAGGGATTAGCTCTCCTAGTAGGATTTTCTTTACTTCTTGTAGGCACTATGCTGAACACACTCATAAAGATGCCCACACCACACCTACACCACACCAAGAATTCATGGAAGACATGTTGCTGGTAGCGGCAGTAGTAGGAGGACTAATGGCAGCAGGAGCATCTCCAGCCTGGTCTTGCAGTATATAGATCATTTGATTCTGTGGGCTAGATCCACCTTATTAAAATACCCATCCTCATTTGACCTACATGACCGCACCATGAAAAACCCAGGAAAGGATATAAACTGCTTAATTTGGTTAATGTCCTCCGAAAACCCACCAATGGAGTGCAAAATATGGGAAACAGTACACCCTATGGCCTCAGCGAATGTGATGTCCACAGTGTTTCAAAAAGGGAAACTAAGTAATGTGACCTGTATTAGGAACAACAAAACCAGTCCCCAGTCACATAATCTAGGCACACTGACGAGCTGTGAGGAAACCTTGGACCTGACAGGAAATGAAACTGCAAGCGGCCTCTTCGTAGCCAGAGCGAACGTGTGGTGGTACTGCAGAGGTAGGAGACGCTGAATTGGCTCCCTTATAAAAGGAGAGGTAAGTGCGCCCTTGTGGCCCTGAATGTGCCAGTGATGATTGTAACCAATGCAGAAGAACGACTGAATAATATATCCCTAGAACAATTAATACACACTTGAAGGCCACAAAAGATCATTTGGGTCTTTTGATTGGACAACCAATGATCATGGTATGTGGGTGGATCCTATAGGGCAGGCCAGAAATATACCCAATGAATTTAAGCTTGCAGACGAAATAGCGGCTGGGTTTGAAAGCTTCCCTATATTTTTGGCCATTTTTCCTGTAACCGTAAAGAAAGTGTAAATCAAATAAATTTGATACATTATAATGTGCAGCAGCTGGGAAATGAAACTAGAGATGCAATGGAAGCGATACACGAACAACTGTCTCAAACCCCATTAAAGACATACCAGAACCAGATAGCATTAGACATGCTCTTGGCAGAGAAAGGAGGGGTATGTTCAATGTTCAAAAACACATGCTGCACAGACATAGCAAACAAAACAGCCCCTAATGGGAAACTCACTAAGAGTCTCTCCCCATTTATAATTAGCGGATGTTGTTGAATATCCTGCATACGTACCTTGGTGACTAAAACAATTGAAAAGGCCTTAACTAGAGAGGATCTGCCCAAATACCAAGCAGCTCAATTAGAGGAGAGCTGTTTAGATCCAGCTGATGACACTGAGGAAGGTATTGTGTGAGAGGAGTACCCAGATGACCCCATAGGCCTGGAGGCCGGGGGACTTGCCCTAACCTCGCCCGATGAGGCGACTATGTTACGGTACCAACAGGTGACCAGAAAGTGTAACAGGAAGTGACGAATGGGTGTGTCCTCCATAACCCTACACGCCCAACTGCCCCATTGGAAATCCCTACTGCAAACACGGACAAGGAGGAGGAGCAGGTTGGGCTTGCTAGAAGTGGGCGGAGAAGTACCGCCCCGATCTGCTCGATTTGGAAGTCATGTTGGAGGATGACAATTTTAGGGAACAGTATTGCAAACAGCTATTTGGAATTTGATTTTTAGATGGTTAGCTTGAAGTTGGTCAATGTTTTCTATGTTTACACAGGGAGTGTTCAGATTTGCTGATGTGCTAGGACGCTCAAGTCTCGATTGATAGCATTAGGAGGGTGCATAGGTTAGCATGCACTGTTCATTAAATTTAGAAGCCTCGAGACTTGCGATTTGCTGTAGAGTTGGAGGAATGGGCTAAATGCCTGAGTCAAGCGGGTTAGGGGGGACCCCGGCCAGTAGCCTCATTCTGACAACTATGATTTGCTTTGCTGTGCCAGATGCTTTTGCAGACCCTTGATAGAAATGGATTAAGTAAAATTTGATTCGGGTCTTTTGTCTGCTTGCAGGATTTTAGGGTAATTTCGCCCCCATAAATGGGTGCGAAGGAGGGAGATGTGGTGTTGTAATGCTAATTAATATGTTGCTATGTTGTCAAGCACATTAACTCCTTAGCATAGCTGCCACAATCTGCCAATATGCAAATCACAGAATATGAATGTAATAGAGTATAAAGTACACTTCTGCAGCCTCTCCAGCCACACTGCTTCAAGGTCACTAACAGCTGATAAACGCAGCCGGCTCCTAGTTCTCGGAAAACGAGGGACGGAGAGGGAGACTTACGGGGAAATAGAAACTTAAGAGTGGGATCAGGACTGATTGGAGGAGAGAAATTATCCGAGATCCAGACGGCGAAGGAGCAGCGAATCACAAGACTTTTGACTTCGAAACTATATAAACTGGGACAACAAGGAAGTTGGGAGAGAGTGGTCTCCACACTCTTTGTTTTGCATGTGCCTCAATTCTGATTATTATTAAATCATTCTTTTATACATTTGGGATTTTGACTAAATTACTATTAGAAGGTTGAATACGCACCTGAAAATGCCTCATTAAGGATCCTCTCTGAGGATCTCTAACATAACACATACAGTTACTCGCCAATACGGCTTCAATTGGACCAGCTGATTTTGTCCATTATAAGAGGAATCCGCTATATGCATAAAACGGACAAAATCCGTTGTATGCGTAAAACGTATTATATCCGCTATATGCGCATAACAGATTGTATCCGTCGTATACATTGTTAAGAATATTTTTTGCCGTGGAGTCAAGTTGGGACCGATGAAGTGACACACCAATGACCACTTTCCAATTGAAAAGGCTTTTATTACAATGCGCAAGGGAGGATCCTAGCGTCCGCCGTAGCAGTCGCAGAGAATCCTGAGACACTGTTCACATCTCGGGGTTTAAGTACAAGATCCTTGGTAGAGCAAGTGGTGGATGTAACACCTTCCCGTAGACATCCAGCCAAACTTACAGGATGTTGATATTACCCTTGATCATGTACCTTCCTTCTGAGCACAATACAGCAATTACCAAGTGTGACCAGGTGCCAGGCGCCCCTCACTGTGAGAGGATATTGATGTAAGTGTGTGTGTGGGGGGGGTCTGGGGTAATCAAGGGGAGGTGGATGGGAATGGGTGTGTGTGTGCGTGTGTGGGGGGGGGGTCTGGGGTAAGCAAGGGGAGGTGGCTGGGAATGTGTGTGTGTGCGTGTGTGCGTGTGTGGATCTGTGTGTGCTGAGGGAAAAACCTTCATTCAGAAGCTCAATCCTATCATTCCCTCATTTTGTATTGGTGGTGAGCTAAGGTCTCACCCACCATGATTTAGATACCGGTTAGGCCACCATTTGCAAGATAATGGGTCATGATTAGCAAATGTTAGACCGTGCTGTACATTCCTGGTTAGCCTATTTAATTTATAATACATGTAAATAACTAAAACAAAACATTAAATACTTAGTCCCCAGACACCCTGGGATAGTATCATCCAAAGTCGTCCCTAGGGGACACTAATCCCAGAAATGTTTGTACCTTTTAGTCAGTGGGTCACAGTTGTTGCCTTTTTTGCTGCAGTATGATATCCTGTCAATTCTGTCAGAGACCGCCATGAGAGCTCTCTCAAAATAATTTGTGTGGTCCAGCACCCAGTGCTCCAAGGCTGGAACAGAAGTGTTAGTGGTGACATCAGGAGCGACTAGAATGGAGCCGATAGTAATAGAAGTGCCAGTAGGGTTAATGCAGTAGGAAATGTTAGTCATTGCACCAAGCTTTGGACCAGAGTATAAAGGCCCAAACCTGCAAAAAGTGGTAGTGTTGGTTCTCACTGCTATTGCTCCAGTAGATTCAGGTAATAAATGTATTTGTAGTTCAGGTCCCACTGAATGTGACAGGGCTTGTCCTGACTCAGTTGAGGCTGTGCATAGTACCCAGCCTCTGACAGTAGAGCATTGGTGTTTCAAAAAAAGCAATGTTTCTGTCGTTGTCAGTGATGATGTATTTGACATTGTGCACTCGGCAGACATGTCCGTTACATGGGAATGGAAGCGGGTGTATGGTTTGTGCTTTCACTATGGGCTTCCATCCGACTGGAATTAGAACACCACCACAGATGTCCTGGCCATCATGACATGCCCCAACTATCGATAGGGACCCCTCCCCGGCCGCCACCCAGGTAGTTGACTCAGCCTCCAGAAGGACTGCAGACCTTACCCACCCTGGTACATGTGACGCGAGCAGGTCACCTATCAGAGCTGCCACCTCCATGCTGAATGCCAGATCGGTAACACAACTCCTCCATCCTCCTACGCACATGCTCTACCAATAGAGTCTTTTCGTAAGTTTTAGTATTTTCAAGTAAATGCTGGAGCAAAACAGTGATCACCTCCCCATTCTCATGCATAGCGGAAGCAAGATAGCGAGTAGTTTGGTTAGTAAGTAGTCCTCCCTTTGCCACTGATATTGTGCCTGTTGCCAACAGATTGTCAGCTCAATCACGGTTATTAGATTGTATAGCCATTGAAATGGCATTCACTGTTGAGCCAGTGGCTCCTACCCATCCTGCAATATCTGATAGCAGATCTCTACGTTTCCTATGTACAACATATTCATAACATTTTGGCAACTGTTGTAACATAAAATTGATCAGGGTTTGGATAGATTGTTCTAATTCTGTAAAAAGTGTGCAATTGCTAGGCCAGACAATATGTTTCACCTTAATAATTAAATGAGAATGTTGGGTTGACACACCAACCAGAGCAGGCAGAGGCTCTCCGTCAGCAGCTAATCCAATTTTTGGTCCAGGATACAATACAGGGCTTGTGCCGGGCTTCCCTGGAGGGCTGCATGTAGCACAGGCCTCACCTCTCAATTTAAGGGCATACTTATGTATGGCCTTCGGAGTGGGGCAACCATCTTCCTCCAGTCCCGCTGCCGTTTATACCAATTGATATTAAACATTTCATCCACTCTAATAGCCTCTTCCCAACCTAATCTTGTGTCAACCCACACTCTCAGATCCTTCCAGATTAATACATCAGATCCATTACATTCAACAACACAACAACATAGATCTACGTTTGTACTAATTTACCAGGGTTCCTTATACCCCAAAAATAACAATCTGTCATCTTCCAAATGTCCTCCTGAGGTTGTCCCAGGTCCAGCTGCAGCCTGCCGAGTTGGTGCACATTTTGTACTGTGGAAACGTGTGTCTGCCTTCAGACACGAAACGAAAAGAACTGGCTCCCAGGAGCCAGAGGGCGAGACGGGGATTATTGTGCCCCGTGTTGTGTCTCCGCCCGATATTTTTTCAAATGTGTGATATGGATCCACACTGGAATACCAGTCACCCGAGCAGCCGATGGGGTTGTGAGCAGGACAGTGTGTGGTCCGGACCAGGCAGGATCAAATGTCTTCTGATCTATGTTTTAATTGGCACGTTTCCACGTTGTCCTCTCCTGCGTCTGGTTCTGTCATGTGATCCTGTGAGACATACTGGGACAAATTTCTGCTGTATTCAACAAGACGGTCACTCATTGCATGCAAATCACCACCACCAATGCACAGATCTCCAGGAGTCCTCGTGGGTCGGCCTGTGAGCATTTCAAAGGGAGAAAGTGAGTTAGGGTCAGTTGGTCCTGCTCTCCTAGAGAGGAGAACCGATGGTAGCTGTGTCACCCAGTCTTTCCCTGAAAAGGTTGGGTGGGTCAGGGCTGTTGTCTCATCCTAGCCTTAATGGTGGGTCCTGGATTGCATCACGCACACGTCATGCACCCTGCGAACATAATTGTAAATGTTAACACTCAATTTAGGAATCCAACATGTTTGTGCCATCCTGTGCCGCATTCGCTTCACTCCATCATGCCCTACTGTTACCCTCAGAGTGAGGATCAGACCCATTGGTGTGGGCTTTTACTTTCAATACTTTTACCAGTTTTGGTCTCTGTAAAGACTCGTGTAGTTTGTTCACTACCCCCTCATTTTGTATTGGGCCTGATATGCTGGTCTTGAGCCCCCTATTTTCCGACAAACTCAAATAATCATGTACAACCCAAAAGGCAAATCTAGAGTCCGTATAGATATTCACATTGTAGTCAGTCATTGTTTCACAGGCTTCAGCAAAAGCATATAATTCAGCAATTTGAGGAGATTGCCATGCTATAGTACATTCTACCAAAAGAAAGCTGTGGGATTGCTCAGAAACAACCTCCTGATATTTTAATTGCCTAGTCTGTTCCTTTTTTTTTAAATCTTACATGGATCATTATTCTGACATTTTCACAACACATGTAATTCCAACAATGAACACCATGGTTCTTAACAGTCTCTCAGAAATGATTGTAGTTTACAGTAATATCCTCTCGCTTCTTTCCTCTCTTATTCACACGGAACCTACGTCCAGCTCCATTTCACCACTTTCCTACTTACATTTTGCTGTCAGTCTCACAGGCTTATGAGCAGTGCACCACTTCCCTCGTTTCTGAGCAAGGCCCTACATCCTCCACTGTACCGTATCCCAGCACCTGGCGTCAGAACCCCTCTTCTCTATTTAACATTTCCATCCGTTAGTTCAATCTAAATCCCATTCGCAATCCCTCTGATGCTACATTCCATTTCCTCCGTCACAGGCATATTTACAAGGCCTCAGTAACCCCTCAGCCCTATGTGTTAACCTCATCACCCTCCAGTCTCCTATCATTCTAGGCAAATTACCCTTTTGTTCCTCAGCATCCTTTGAAATTCAAGCTCTAAGTGATCACACCTTCCCTCAGTTGTCGTCTCCCGCTCATCAACACTTGGGGGACAGACACACCAGTTCCTCCACTCTACCAAACCATCCATTCTGCAACTAAGATGTGCCTGCATTTATTTTTCTACTTAAAAAATACAAAGGAATACAGCGAACACTTTAAAAAAAAACAACCCACATTATTGCCACATTAAAACAGTGCTCTCATAGCTCAAGACAAAACACATCACAACTTCCTCACTGCCCTCTTTATGACTGTTCCACCATTCATTCACAGCCTCAGCTAAAGTTTAATCTGCGTTTGCTTTCAAAGGGAACAGGGATTAGCTTTAATTGCTTTATATCTCAGTAAAATTGCTTCCAGAGCGGCCTTCTAAACCGCTTCGGCCAATATCTCCTTCTCAATTCCTTTTTCAGACAGTTAAAACTCTTATCTATTAGGGAATCAGGACCATACCATAATAATATTATCTATTATTATCAACTACAGACCCTTACACATATTATTATTACTAGTCGGTAGCTACGTCCCCATGTGTAAGCGTGTTCAAAGGATAAAAAGTAAACTATGTGCTTGTACTTTATCAGGTCGAAAGGGAATGGTAGGGCAGTGTGTATTTAAAATTTTAGTAATTATTAGGTTTATTTTATCATTACCCCCTTATCTCGGGTTCATTGTCTATATAAAAGTCCCTTATTTTGGGCTCATGGACTATCAAGAGTATTTGGGCTCATGTACTGTTCGCGGTCCTTATCCTATGGAACCGGAACCTCAATAAGTTCATTATAGTACATACGCAATTTATATCATTTTCTATCTACAAATATATATGTATATATACTGTATATCACTAAAATGAACAATGCAGGGTATATTATGTACTCGTATAACCCAGCCGAACACACAAACTATAACAATGACAATATAACAAGTCCGCTGCAGACATTCACATGATTCAGCAACTTTACACACAGTTATCAGACCAAGTACGAAAACGGAATAGCAAAACAAACAACAATCAGTGCACTTTCACCCATTCAATGACATTGGCAAATAACCAAGGTTTCTACTTAAGCATTCCCGCTCGCCACACAGCCCAGTTTCACACAATTCAAAAGTTTACCAAAGCAAACTCCCTTTTTAAAACAATGGCAAAACGGTCCAAACAGTTCTTCGAACAACTCTATTTTCCTAAAACTACCGCAGCGAGGCTCGTCAGCACTCGCTAACAGCAGGCTATGCAAATGCCAATGGTAACGACAATGTCCTCTTATGGGGAGTCCAACCCGACTCCACTGGGGCCACTGACTAATGACACCGCTGTGTCCTCTTACGGGGAGTACAACCCAACTCCACAAAATGTCAGTGGTAACGACAAAGTCCTCTTGCGAGAGTCCAACCCGACTCAAAAACCCAATGGCAGTGACGCTTCCGCGTCCTATCATCAAATGCCCGGCAATGCTATCAATCTTTCTATCAATGCTATCAAGGTCTGCAGACCTCCAAATGCATAACACGTCCTCTTATGGGGAGTCCAACCCAACTCCACTAGGGCCACTGACTAATGACGCCGCTGTGTCCTCTTACAGGGAGTACAACCCAACTCCATAAAGTTCAGTGGTAACGACGTCAATATGCCAAAAGATCATCAGTGATTCAATCACAACACCGTCCCATTCCACACTATTTTTTTATCAAAATAATAGGAGTCACTCTAATAATTGGCTCAAGGACAATCAACACCTAATGAGGATGGTAAAATAAAAAATACTCACCCTCAAGTTGATTATCGTTGGTCCAACCAGGAGATGTTTCCTATCCCATCCTCGTCGCCATCTGTTAAGAATATTTTTTGCCGTGGAGTCAAGTTGGGACCGATGAAGTGACACACCAATGACCACTTTCCAATTGAAAAGGCTTTTATTACAATGCGCAAGGGAGGATCCTAGCGTCCGCCGTAGCAGTCGCAGAGAATCCTGAGACACTGTTCACATCTCGGGGTTTAAGTACAAGATCCTTGGTAGAGCAAGTGGTGGATGTAACACCTTCCCGTAGACATCCAGCCAAACTTACAGGATGTTGATATTACCCTTGATCATGTACCTTCCTTCTGAGCACAATACAGCAATTACCAAGTGTGACCAGGTGCCAGGCGCCCCTCACTGTGAGAGGATATTGATGTAAGTGTGTGTGTGGGGGGGGTCTGGGGTAATCAAGGGGAGGTGGATGGGAATGGGTGTGTGTGTGCGTGTGTGGGGGGGGGGGGTCTGGGGTAAGCAAGGGGAGGTGGCTGGGAATGTGTGTGTGTGCGTGTGTGGATCTGTGTGTGCTGAGGGAAAAACCTTCATTCAGAAGCTCAATCCTATCAACATGTATGAATTGAATTTATACGTTTGCTTTGTGTATAAAGATCGGAACAACTTCATTCTGAGTGCACATACCTACTTGTCTTCATTTAGTCTGTCTTTGCCCTAGCAAATGGATAACAGGATGATGGGCGACTGCGTGTTGCTCCGACTGGGATCAGTGACGAAGACAAATAAAACTAATGTGTAAATGAAACCGCTCCATTCCCAGTTTCCGCAAACACACAGTTATATTTTTGTCAGTTATTTTAACTGTAATTTTACAATTTACAGAATTTTTTTTTACACAGTAAATTGCGCATAGGACTCCACTTACCATTAAAATATCAAGGAGACAATGCGTTAATTTAATTGCTAAATTGAGTCAGTTTATAACAGCGAAGGAAAGCCGAACTTCATTATGTTGCTCTGCATCAACTGCGTATGTACTTGTTGCAAAACACTAGTTTGCATCCATAATTTAGGCCTACTTAAGTAACTTCAGCTCCTCTATGGTCACCATCTGAAAATTGAAATATTATTTAACTATTTATTTATTTATTTATTCAACCCCCGACAGTGGGGAAAAGCATAAAATACAATACAATTTACAATAGAAATAAAAGTAAAATATTACAATCATACAAGATAAAAGCATACGGGACTAGATGATGAGATGACTAGATCTGCCAATTGCACATTAGTGAAACCATTGTGAATGCTGTCGACGACCTATGACTATATTTATGCGAAAATAAAAGATGACGTAACGTGTCAATTACTCCGTCTTCGTGGTTGGTGGTGAGGTCCTTACCAAAAGGCCTACATCTTGTTAAGGCAGACAAAACCGGTGAAACCTGTAACATTAATAGACGTGATAATAAGGTGTTATTATAGACTTTCCCATACATGACATTTGTGATAAAAAGGAACTACATAATTGACGGACTGGAGTATTCACTTTAAAGATTCTTTGCCAGAGACTTGCAGACATTTTAGCTACTGTATGACGTATCGGGGAAATGTCAAGAGCCTTTAACAGTTTTGTGTGCCGGGCGTATTTGCCTAACCCACGCATGGATTTCACCAAAGTACCCTGTAAAGACTCCAGTTGACTATACAAGTGCTGTGAAATATGGATGGTCTCTAAACCGTAAATTAGTGCAGGAGCGCACACTGAAAGCCACGTATAGGTCTTGATGAGTCAGCAGACCAGGGTACGCCATTCCGCTATTGGCTAAGCTAAAAGACGATCAACGACATTTCTGCAATCTCTGCTCAACATGCTTATCTGACTTGCCCTGGGAAGAGAAAGTAACACCCAAAATTTCCAAATATTCAGCATTCGTAATTAACTCAGGACCAAGAAGCCAACTAGGCTGCTTAGAAAGCACATTATGACCAGATATCATGCAATTAGTTTGACTTTACACCGAATTTAAATCTCCACTGAAGTGCATAACTTACACATATGTCAATCATATTTTGCAGTCCAACAGTGGTAGCACTAAATAGAGTTATATCGTCGACACAGGCAAAAGATTCATATGAGCAATCACCGATTCGAACTCCATTATCACAGTTCTTCAGGGAAATAAGTCATTAATAAAGATACTAAAGAAGTGCAGCGATAAAACCCTCCCTTGCCGGGTGCCACGCGTAACATTAACTGGTCGCTCTGCGTCCCCTGCCATCGAACAAGTGCTTTTAACTCTCGATACCATCTGTGTGTGAGTAACCAATGGTTCAGTGGTAAATTATTCCAGACTTTAAATAGAAGAGCATTGTGCCAGATGCTGTCAAAACATTTCTCAGCGTCTAAGCTGCAAACATATAGTGGGGAACCTCTTGCACGAAAATATGCGGATATATCATTCAGAAAGACGGCGCCAAAAGCCGTACCTCTATGTTGACAGAAGCCAAATTGGTTGTCAGAATGCATGTCCTGCGGGGTCATCAGTTGTTCTATAAGCTTAGAGTGAGTAGAGCTAAGGGTAATGGGACGATGGCTGTTAGGATCACATGGGTTTAAGCTAGGTTTCTTTAACACTGGAATAATAATGCCTAAGGTAAATGATTCGGGAATACAACAATGGGACAATATAGTAGACTAAAGAGAGGCTAACACAAAATACAAATTCTCACCATGCCCATATATCAAGTGCTCGCTGCTAATGCCATCGGCACCAGGAGCAGCCCCCTTTTTAAGTGAACATATGAGACTACCTATGTCAGTGGGTGTGATAACTACAGGTGAGTAGTGATGCTTATTTTCTTCAAATTTATGCTGAATTTCATCTGCAATAGACACTTGCTCATTATCAAAGGAACCAGAATCTTGCATCATTGTGGCAAAATGGCTAGCCATTGTATTAACATCAATCGAGCAATTCGTTTTTGTCTGACGCTTACCTCGAATCCTGTTCCAGAATCCTCTCATGTTACGTTGGCGATACATAAGAGTAGTTGTGTTGGTTTCTGCAGTTACTAAAGAACCAACATTACGTCTACATACACGCCTGAAGCGGCGCTTCACTATGCCAGAGCGCGGACGGCCATTTTCAACCCATAGCCTGAACCAGAAACACTTTTTCTTACGAAGATCGGATAGCTCTGGACACCAGAAACTTTCAGGAATGAAATTTCTCTTGACAAAACAACCTGCTTCCTCACAGGCAGCATGCATAGCATTATTTACATCAGATATATAGGAATCAACCAAAACCTGTGCGGTATCATGATCAGCATTATGTGGTACAGAGAGAGGAACAATATCTTCAAGTTTATGACTGAGAATGTCACTATAAGCTAACTGACGAATGGAGTTTCCCCAGCTGGGCTAAGGCTTACCTGGGTGATCAGGGCTAACACGCTGAGCCTTACGCTCACTGTACAGCTTGAGGCCGAGATGAGCACGGACAGGCAGGTGGTCACTTTCGTGGTCTCCGTCCTCAGCAACAATCACACAGCGAGTAACACAGCTTGAGTCATGCACAGTGATGAGTACGTGATCAATCCACCTGTATATGCCTGATTTATGACAGAAATATGTATACCTGGTGGTCTGCGGGTGGATCAGGTCAGCTGCAATCAGATCATTAGCAGCCATAAAATCATGCATTAAACAGCTATGTGGACTATACCCACTGCCTGCATACCACATTTTGCTCAGAGTTTTTAATACTGGGAGCTGCACATTCAGATCTCCGCAAATCATGACAGGAATACCAGAGCCATGCTTATCAATTTCACATTGTAACACATCAATTGTACTTGCAAAACATTCAGTTTGGTCGGCATTTCCACGGGCATAATATGGCATGTAGACATTGATGATAAGCTGCGTAGTATTACCTGCAGCATCACAAACATTGATAGGAATTATTCTGTCGGATAATGACTTGCATTGATAGTAAGATAAATCAGGTTGTAGACGACAGATAACAGCAACTCCCCCATATGGTCGGCCAGTGTAATCGCTGTCTGCATCGGACATACCTGATTTAGAAAACACACACCACTCTGAATCAGACAGATTGTCATCATTTTTTATAACTGTTTCAATGAGAGTCAGCTCTGAGGGTCTAAGCCAGGTTTCGCTCAGACACATGACATCACATGAGGCTAGTCTCTTGCAGATGTACTTCGCCGAATGTTTTAAACCATTACAGTTTAGTGATACTTCAACTAAGTGTCTTTTGAAATCGGAGTTAGATTGCACATTACCATAAGTTGGCGTATCTGTTCTCCCATTCGTCAGGCTGACCGTTCCTCCATTCGTTATGGCGGTACTCATCTCGGTACTGCCACTGGCTGCGTTCTGGTCCAGGTTGTTTGTGCTGTCTGCGTTCAGGCCACTGTCCCCTTGCATGGTGGCCTTTGCTCCTCTGTCGTGGTCGGGATGGCCAGCGTCTGGCCGTGGGAACACGCCCACCTCCTGGTGGGCTACTCCACCTGTCTTGCTGTCGCCATGTTCGTGTCGCAGATGGGATCGGTTGCCGCGCCACCTTGCTCTGAAATGGCCGCACCGTCACACCAGTCGGCCACTTGGAAACGTCAAGCGCAGCTTTCTCCATATGCACCGGGACGGACGCCTTTAAAGATTTCCACGTGCCGTGGTTGGTGAGCTCCACCACCACAGGATCCTGCACACCCAGACCCTGTAAGTGTGCCGTCACGTCACCGACCATGTGCTGACAGTGTGCGCCTCCCATGTAGATCACACGTTGAGCGGACGCATTAGCGGCCGTCAGCCCAGGCCTGAGGGCTGCAGCAGCCGCCTATAGCTGTTTAGGCGCATCATCATCTGCCATACCGGGGGTATAGGCGTGGCCGGCTGCCGGGGTACCAGTCTTCTGCTTCCTGCGCTGCTTTCTCGCCTGCATACGTCATTGACGCGGTTGGTCCTGGAAGCCTCTGAGCGGGCCACCAGCAGTAACTCGTGCAGGTCACATCATCTGACTCCAGGTCGGCAGATCCTCCATCCACGACTGAGCTGGATTCTTTGTTGACCAGGCTGTAGCCCATATGATAAATATCTGGCACTATTGTGCGTTTCACTTGCCTGTTTATTGTGTAATGTGAATAGACGCCACTAGATGGCAGTATTTACCTTTTTTTTGTTAAGCCCAGACTGGAGATAGGTTTGGGCATGTTTTAGGCATGTCCCAGAGGAAAATAAAAAAAAAAGCCGAAAAGGTGGGAGGGGTCTGCAAAAGAGTATATAAAGAGTAAAATTGAGACAGTAAAGCAGTAGGAGAAATTACAAGGAGAAGGATACATGTGACCAGACCTGTCATTCTGTTCAAGACCTGTGAAGCTTTTAGAGGATTTTTGCCTGTGTTAGAACATTTTCCTCACCCAGGACATCACCAAGCAACCCACCAAAGGGACTGTAAATTTTTCTGTTTTTGTATATAATCAATCTTGGTCTGTAGAGTAGAGTAGTTTGTTGTTAGTTGCCTTTGTTTAATTAAATGTGTTTTAGTTTTTAAATTTTTGTCTGTCATCCTTTGCTGTCGTTAATGTCATAACAAATGTTCTTCTGTTTTTCAGTTGCGGAAAGAGAACACACAACCGCTCACACAATGTCTTATGAAGGAGAGATAGGCTGTCCATATCTGCTTTCTGCAGTTCGTCCTGTATGTCAAGAGCTGCATACTGGAATATCGTGTGCAGATAGTTGACAAACTCAGTTGGAAACTGTGCCGGGCTGATTTTACTGAGATCAGTTAACTGCCGTATGCCACCAACGTTGCCACTGGCTGGTTCACTCGTCTCCGTGCAATTACCACTGCTTTGTGTCGTCATTGTGGTCCAAGTGAATGCTAATTGAACACTAATTGGGTTAACACACACCATATGCATGTTGTGCGCTGACTAAACTTTGCAGCAATTTGTATACCATATGTAGATTCCAGCTTTGTTACAAATGTTCAGATTTCACCACAACATCCACATAAATCCATCATCTGTGATCAAAGTTCCGTACTACGATGTTTCACAATGAAAAATAACTCAAAATAAAGCACTTCGATGATTAAAATATCAGTAAAATTCACAAGTCTTTCTCTGCTCTGCAGCTGCGTGTGCTCTCCCAATCAAACGCTGCCGGCCAGCTATCAACATGTGGAAAAAGAAATATATAAAAGCTAAAATATATGGAAGACAAGACGGTGGCAAAGATATAAACAGTATAAATATGGCAAGTGTAATAGTATAAACAGAATTAACAGTATAAATATGGCGATATAAACAGATTTAATGGTATAACTATGGCTAATATGCAGTGATGATCAGTCGGCAGAAACACGGGGCCAGCAATAACCTCACCTTTCACTTCTTAATGACAGACACCTCTCGCAGTTTACCTCCCTGATTAGAAACAGTTGCTCAGACTGATTGGTGGAACTGATAAGAATCTAAGTTATTTTTGAAAGCCTACATAGCTCTACGAAAATATACGGAGTTTACTTCCGCACATCAATGACTATGGAAAATATCAATCGCCTACGTCTTTATAATTTCTGGATTTGCGTAAATTAGTTTGCGAGGTTCATTGAGCATTATACCATGGTCTGGGTGAATACTTGTTTCTGATTAGCTGGCAGGAATGCATTAAAATCGAAGAACCGCACAGGTAGTTCGGCTACGGTCATTTCACCATTCGAAATTCATCCACGAGCCAACCTGTAACCCTAGCAACGTTAGAGATGGTATTCGGCGGGGAATAACAGAAACCTAGCTGCTCATTTATCTCCAGTAAATTTGGTGGCGTCATAAGTTGCGTCCTGCGCGGCGGTTAACTATAGGTACTCAAGCCATAATGATCGGAAATATTATAGCAGCTAAGTTATCAGGCTTTATTCATAAAAACGATAGTAATTGTGTACGGTTACAAAGGAAGCTAACGTGTCCACTTCATGTATGAGCAACTGCTGACAGTTCCCTAGCTACAAGCTATGCCAGCAGACTGATTTCAGCTTGCTGACTCCGGATATTGTGGGTAATAAGTTAGCTACAGTCTGCATGATCGCGCAAAATGTTGCATTATGCATAATCTCCATTTCAGCTGGAATCCATCATCAAACCATCAGCTGGTAAATGGATGTTAGCGTGTGCAAAAAATTATTTCGCCATGAACTTAAGATGATCTAAGATTGCTGCTTCAATTTAACTTGGCCTGTAGGCTAGTATTTGGTATGAGAAGGCGCAGCGCCTGTTTAATGATTACCAGCTCGTTTTTTTTTTTTTTTTTTTGTGCAAAACTTTAACCAAAAATTTCTGAATGCTGTGATTTGATATTGCTGGCAAATGACCATGTTATAAGCGGGATAATCAACTCGAAGGTGAGCATTCCACAGTTTTAAGGCACTTCGCGGAGGCAGCCACCCTTCGCGGGTTATTTGCCTCCGCATTGTGCATGAAAACTGTAGAATGCACACCTTCTCGTTAATTATCCCTTACATAAGCCTTGAGAATCCGTTCATTGGTCTGAATGTAGTGACAGCTTAAGTGCGTTGTTAGGTACGATGCACAGCTGAGTGATAACGAAAATGACTTCTGTGAAGTCAGCGAAAGTTCCTGATTTTTTGCAGATTGTCATCCTTGCGAAGTCACATCAATTATATCAACATCGCCAATACGTAATCGCTTTGTCATTAGCATTCCTTAATCATTACGTGTCATGCATTGGTGGTGGCTGTGCAGTTTGTAATGCGAATAGAAGCCACTAGATGGCAGTATTGACCTTTCTTATGTTAAGTCCAGACTGGAGCTAGGTTTGGGCATGTCTTGGGCATGTCTGGGACAAGTCCCCGAGAATTAAAAAAAAAAAAGAGGTCTAAATGTGGGAGGGGTCTGCGAAAGAGTATTTAAGGAGGAAAATTGAAGGAGTGGAGTAGTAGGAGAAATTCCAAGCAGAAGGATACATTTGACCAGACCTGTCACTCTTTTCAAGACCTGTGTAGCTTTTTGTGGATTTTTGCCTGTGTTGGAGCATTTTCCTCACCGGGAACATCACCAAGCAACCCAACCAAAGGGACTGTAAATATTTTTTTTGTTGTATATATCAATCTTGGTCAGTAGAGTAAATAGCAGATTAGTTAAGTGTCTGTTTAATAAAATGTGTTTAAGTTTTAAAATTTTGTCTGTCATCCTTTGCTGTCGTGGATGTAATAACAAATTGGGGCCACAGGCTGCCGGGTGGCTCACACGGTTAAGGCACTGCTCTGCAGTGCAGAGGTGATCACCACGTCGCGGGTTCGAGCCTCGGCGTACCCACCGGCAGGGGTCGGCAGCTTTTTCAGAGTAGCGCACAATTGGCCATCGCGCTACAGGGTTTCAAATTGGGAAGGGACTGCCGGATTTGGGTGTTCAGCGACAGCTTTGTTCGTTGCTCCAGCGCCTCCTGTTGGCCAGACGGGCGCTCGTCAGGAAGACTCTGGGTTTGTTCACGTCCGGATATCCTCCGCCCTCGTTCGTAACTCACGAAGATTTGACCAATGAGTGTATAAGAATCAGTGGCTGACGGACACGTGCTTCGGAGGAACTGTCTTCATGATCCTGAGTTGGCAGCAAGGGGTCGCATACGAGCAAGCTTTGTACATAGTTCACTAATTGGGCATTCCAGATTCGGGTGGGATTGGAGATGCCAAATTTTTTGAAAAAAAAAAAAAAAGAACAAATTGGGGCCATAACAAACTGGGGGCTCAAGTCCAGGATAGACCATTGTGTGAGTTATTTATTGAAAACTAACCAACTAACATTTCAAATTGTAAGATTGTTTTTTGAATTTTCCTATATATATATATACATATATATATATATATATATATATATATATATATATATATATATATAGATATATAGACAGATCAACAGCAATGGATGATTTCTTGGCATCACCAACCGTAGAGGTTTTGAAGTCTTTTAAAAAGACAGAACTGCTAGAAATATGCAGACATTTAGAGCTGAAAGAGGTAAAACCAGCCATGCGAAAAGCAAGACTGGCTGGTGAGATTGTTGAATATTGCATCGATGAAAATGTGTTTGCACCAGGAGATCTGGAACAGATCCATTGGAAAATCCAAATTTAGAAATTGTACTTAAATTAAAACTGCTAGAGATTGAAAGGGAAGAAAGAGAAAGAAAGGGAGGAAGGAGAGAAAGAAAGGAAGGAAAGAGAAAAACGAAGACAGTTTGAGTTAGAAAAATTAGCAAGACAGAGAGATTTCGATTTACAGATTCAATAGAGAAGAAAGGCTCCAAATGGAGCAGCTAAAAATAAAAATAGCAACTGAAAATAAATTTCAGGCTAGCCAGGAGGTAAAACTGGTGCCTCCATTCGCAGAAAAGGATGTTGACAACTATTTCCACTGTTTTGAAAAGGTAGCAAAGAGTTGCCAGTGGCCAAAGGAACACTGGCCTCTGATGTTGCAAACTGTCCTCAAGGGTAAAGCTCAACAAGCCTATTCGGCTTTGTCTGCAGATGATTCCTCTGATTATGAGGTTGTCAAAAAGGTTATTTTGAGAGCATATGAGTTGGTTCCAGAGGCTTATCGACAGAAATTCTGAGGTCTGAAGAAATCTGAAAATCAGACTTATGTGGAATTTGCTAATGAGAAGAAGGTTTGCTTTGAGCGCTGGTGTGCTTCTATGGAGGTCAAGGATGATTTCAACTCACAAAAAGAGATGGTGTTAGTTGAAGAATTCAAGAACTGTGTTAAAGATGATATTAAGACCTACCTTAATGAGAAGCAAGCACTGAATTCGCAATCAGCTGCCAAATTTGGAGATGAATATGTTCTCACACACAAGTCTAAATTTCAGTCTAGCAGTAACAATAGATGGTTCCAATTTCAGAAAAAAATATGACGGTGATACCCAAGATTCCTCACCCAAAGACAAATCTGGTGATGGTGCTCAGAAATCCAGTAACCGGTCTGATCAAGGGGTGAAAGCTGACAGTGACAAAGGTGGTCTAGTTTGCAGTTATTGCAAGAAATCTGGTCATGTTACAACTAACTGTTGGTTCCTTAAAGCTAAGAAAAAAAAAGAAAAGGATACCAAACCAAATGCCTTTGTGAAGACAAGGTTAGAAACTCCTGTAGTAGATGATCGATCTGCTAAATTGCCTGCTTCATGTGGGGCTAAAAATCCTGATACTGCTGACTTCCATTTGTGTCAGAGGGATTTGTGGCTCTAAATGAGCATTCTCCTCCTGTCCCCATATATATCCTAAGGGATACCGGAGCTTCTCAGTCCCTTTTGTTGATGGACTTCTCGGAGTTACGTGATGAGACTGCTTCTGGGGATTTCATACTTGTACAAGGTATTGAAGGGAGGACTGTATCTGTACCCCTGCGCTCTATATTCTTGAAGTCAGATTTAGTTACAGGACAGGTAAAGGTGGGACTTATGTCAAGTCTACCTATCAAGGGTGTTTCTCTGTTGCTAGGCAATGTAGTTCCCCCTGTTCATCTTACTTCACAGCCGAGCACTGAAGATGGCGATGAAGACCCATCTCTGTATCTGTGCAGTGACTCGTGCTATGGCCAAGAAGGCTAAAGTAGAAGATTATGTGGTGCCGTCCAGCACATTGAATAGTCAGGACTCAGGTGGTTCGCCTCATGACTCTGTTCGGCCTACTATGGTTTCTCCGTTTGAGGACTTATCAGATACTTTTATCAGTTCTTTATTCAGCCAGCCAGATGGGTTTGGTGATTCTGATGCGTCTGGAGACTTGTCTCTGTCCAGTAAGCGGTTGATTGAGGAGCAAACTAATGATCCTGAAATTTGTGTACTAAAGAGGAGAGCCCTTCCTGATAAAGAAATAGACGCAGTTCCAGTTGGGTATTATCTCAAGGATGGTGTGTTGATGCGGAAGTGGCGCCCTCCTGATATCCCTACCAATGCAGATTGGGCAGTGGTTAGGCAAATTGTTGTTCCAAAGGTCTACAGGAATGAGATCTTAACAATGGCTCATAGTTTACCTTTAGGCGGTCATCTTGGTGTTAACAAGACTGTTGATAAGATCATGAAACACTTCTTCTGGCCCGGGCTTCGGAGGGACGATTCCAACTTTTGCAAAACCTGTCACACTTGTCAGGGAGTTGGAAAACACCAGTTAGACCCACCTGTAGCTCAGTTGCAGCCTATCCCAGCATTTGGGGAGCCCTTCTCTAAGGTCATTGTTGATTGTGTTGGTCCATTACCCAAGACTAGATCTGGAAATCAGTACTTGTTGACAATCATGTGTACATCTACCAGATTCCCTGAAGTTATACCCCTATGCAACATCAAAGCAACTGCAATCTCAAAGGCTTTGATAAAGTTCTTCACGTTGTTTGGCCTTCCCAGGGAAATTCAGTCAGACCAAGGTAGCAATTTCACTTCTGGTTTGTTTCAGCAGGTTGTGTATGAACTAGGTGCGAAGCAGATTCTTTCTCGTGCCTATCATCCAGAGAGTCAGGGTGCCTTAGAGCGGTTTCATTCCACTCTCAAGACAATGATGAGGACTTATTGTTATGACCATGAGAAAGACTGGGATGAAGGTGTTCATTTGCTATTTGCAGCTAGAGAAGCAGTGCAGGCGTCTACTGGATTCAGTCCGTTTGAGCTAGTGTTTGGCCATGAAGTGAGAGGACCTTTGCTATTGTTGAGAGAACAATGGCAAGAGAAAGAACTGCATATCAGTCTGTTAGACTATGTTAGCAAGTTCAAGGACAGATTGCCTGCAGCTTGTGACCTAGCCAAAGAGAACTTGAAATCAAGTCAGGGAAAAATGAAAACTTGGTATGATCATAAGGCTAGAAGCCGTGAGTTTAAACCAGGAGACAAGGTTCTTGTGTTGTTTCCCTTGCAGTACAATCCATTGCAGGCTAGATTTCATGGTACGTATGAAATTCTAACAAAACTCAATGATCTCAATTACATTGGGGTCTATTCTCCCATTAGCGCGTAAGTCTTTTTTTACGCGCTTCGAGTTAAGCCCTTTTGAGTTACGCGTATTCTCCCCTACTCGCTTCGATCACGCCCACAGCGCTTAACTTCAGAATGTAGGCGGCCTTATGAAAGAGGTGTGACTGATCCAAAAGAGAGGCAGACTCTGTACAAAGCTCATTGATTATGGCTATCAGGAAAACATGGAAAAAGGATTTTCTGATTAACCATGAAAACGCATTTGTGGTCCATGAAAAACGCAAACCAGACTTTAAATTTGAATATCGTCGGCCTGCTGATAAAACCTCGTATCTCCAAACTGATAAGAAACGAAAACTCGTATGTCCACTATTGTTACATGCAAAATTAAACATTTTTATTTTAAACTATATTTATCCATTTATATTATTATAATTATTATTATTATTTTATTTTATATTTATTTTTTATTTTCCTGTGAAGTTTGTCATTGTGAAGATACGAGGTTTTATATGCCGCTGTAATAGTAGGCCGCACCAATTTCAAGATGTAATTCAGACATCTCTTTATTTATCCCCGCCGCGCGATTAGCGCGAAGCGGGGGATATAGCATTGGGCTCCGTCCATACGGACACATAAAATTGCGGCGGCGGGGAATATGTTAGCGACAAACACTTGTTATTTCTTACTCTAGCCACCATGGCATTAAAGCTATGCATACAAACAAACTGCCGCGATAATGAAATAATAAATAAAGAATTTAGCGCTTCTTGATCAGCGCAATCAGATCATTGAAAATGTGCCCCTCCTACACCAGCCTGTTTGTTCCGTGGAAGACAGGGAAGAAGACAAAGGGAACATTCTAGTCACACAAAGACAATCAAAGACAGTTTATATGATCTCATTTAGAAATTGCGCACTTGAAAACTACTCCGATGTCAGGTTTGCAACTAAAGGACATGGAAACGCTTAAACAAGGATTCTTACCCCGCACGCGGACATCTCCCTGCCCCGAAACTGCCTCAGTAATGACGGAATTCCATATCCATAGCCTATCATCCTATTTGATTTGAGCGATACATTCACTTGAACTTGTGCCTAATACTTTATTATAATCAATTATCCCTTTCACTGATAATGATTCTTCCCATGTCGGCTATTCTTTGATTAACAAATGGATTGTGCTTTGGTATTTGCCAGGGTAGAAAATCAATCCCCTCACTCGTGAGAATATCACAACTTTTTAGATTATCACAAACATACAGGGCAGTCGCATTTGTTAATAGAAAATGGAAGACAATGATGGCGACGTCGAGCCAAAGCCTAAAACCAAATTTCTCAGATGTTGGTGTTGAATGGCAGGCAAGCAATGAAGGCTGATCCAAGGAATTGAGCTGCGAATCGTTCTGGATGTGGCTTCGGTGGGGAGATGTAAACCGATATATGCGTGCTCGTCTTCGAGCTCGGCGCGCTCCTCTTACTCTTTCCCAATCACGCAAGAATGCAAGCAAATGCAGGACTGGAATTTTGGCTTTAGATTTTGAGAGCATGGTAGAATGATGGTCTTATGTATACTCGTATTAATTAATTGTTTTGCGTTTGTAATTTAACTGATTGGAGAAGAGGCTGATGCGTAATATCATGTGATGATTTCGTTTGATAAATTATCATGGCTTTGAGAAATGTAGTTTAGAAATAAGGAAGAACAATCGAATATGAAATGTCTCAACCTTTACGATGTTAAATAAAATAAAAGTAATGTGAAAATTCGGCCTATAACCGACATTAAACGCAATATTCAATTTCGCCTAATGTTGGCGCTTGACCTTAATACAGCCCTCAAAAGCGCTTAACAGAAAAAGCGCGTAAGCCAGGGGGAGAATACGCGTAAGTGTTATTTGCATGAGAAACGCCCGGAAACGCCCCGATTTTGGCCTTGCTCCGCCCCAAGCGCGTAAGTGCCTTCAAGGCGCGTAATGCACAGACTTAAGTCGAGGGGAGAATACGCGTAGGCTGAAAAGCGTGTAGCTACGCGCTTTTTTCGACTTAAGCGCATGGGAGAATAGACCCCATTGTGAAGACTCCAGATAGGAGAAAGCCAAAACAGTTGTCACATTAACATGCTGAAGCCTTATCATGACAGAAATGCTAGGGTTGCAGCTGTCACTTCAAATTCTCCTATGGTCGAGACGTGTGAAGATGAGGGGGAGTTTCAAGATGATGAACCTAGAATTAATGCTGAAGTTCTTTCATGTAAATAGTCAAATTCTGATGTGTTGCAAAATCTTGATGTAAAACTCCAGCACTTAGAACCCTCACAGAAAGATCAGTTTGAGAAGTTGATCAAGAAATATAAAGATCTATTTCCTGATGTTCCAAAGAGAGTTTCTATAGCTTCTCATGATGTAGATGTTGGTGATGCCAAAACAATGAAACAGCATCCGTACCGGATGAATCCTGAAAAGAGAAAGATTGCTGAGAAAGATGAGTACATGTTAGAACATATTATCAGACCCTCCAACTCAGATTGGAGTTCACCATGTGTGCTAGTTCCAAAACCTGATGGAAGTGCTAGATTCTGTACAGATTATCGCAAAGTCAATGCTGTAACTAAAACTGATGTGTTTCCAATACCTAGGATTGATGATAAGAGTAGGGCAAGCAAAGTTTCTGACCAAGATTGATTTATTGAAGGGTGATTGGTGTCTGCCTTTAACTGAGAGGGCCAAGAGCATCTCTGCTTTTGCCACACCATCTGGGTTGTACCAGTATGAAGTCCTACGCTTTGGCATGAAAAATGCCCCAGCCACGTTCCAAAGGATGATACAGTTTACAATTGCCGGGTTGCCACACACATGTGCGTACATCGGCGACCTGATCACATGGAGTGACTCCTGGGAAGAACATCTAAAAGATGTAGAGACGTTGTTCCAGCGCCTGACCCAGGCTTACCTGACTGTTAACCTGAACAAGAGTGACTTTGGTTGTACTACTGTCACCTATCTTGGCTACGTCATGGGCCAGGGTAAGGTGGCACCCATAAATGCTAAAGTCCAAGCTATTATGAATTTTCCAGTTCCTGACAACAAAAAAGCTTTGCGCCGCTTCCTTGGAATGATCGGGTACTACCGCAAGTTCTGCAAGAACTTTGCTGAGATTGCTCTCAGTCTAACTAACTAACTGAAGAAAGGCGTAAAGTTCACTTGGGATGATGCATGCCAGAGAGCCTTCGATCGCCTGAAGTCTCTGCTGTGTCACTTCCCCGTGCTCAAATCTCCTGACTTCAACAAACCGTTCTCCATTGCGGTCGATGCTAGTGACCAAGCTTGTGGATCTGTGCTCCTACAGAGAAGTGACTCTGATGACATTGAGCATCCCGTGGCATGCTTCTCTAGGAAGTTCAATCGCCACCAAAAGAACTATTCCACAATAGAGAAGGAGCAGTTGGCTCTGGTTCTGTCTTTACAACACTTTGATGTTTATGTTTGTACAGGGCAAAAGCCAATGATTGTGTATTCTGACCAGAATCCGTTAATGTTTTTGAGTAGGATGAAAAACAAGAATCGGAGATTGTTGAATTGGAGTTTGAATTTACAGGAGTTTGACTTGGAAATTAAGCATGTAAAGGGTACTGACAATGTAATTGCTGATTGCTTATCCCGTGTTTGAGAATGTATATATATCACGCGTTCATTCGAATATTGTATTACAAGTCTCCACTTAACCATTTTGTATTGAAAAGAAAAATTTTGCCTTTATGAGTCAAAATTTTTCCCTTTTGTAATGGAGGTGTAATGCGGGGTCTGTAATGGAGGGGTCTGCAGAAGAGTATACAAGGAGGAAAATTGAGGGAGTGGAGTAGTAGGAGAAATTGCAAGCAGAAGGATACATTTGACCAGACCTGTCACTCTTTTCAAGACCTGTGTAGCTTTTTGTGGATTTTTGCCTGTGTTGGAGCATTTTCCTCACTGGGAACATCACCAAGCAACCCAACCAAAGGGACTGTAAATATTTTTTTTGTTGTATATTTCAATCTTGGTCGGTAGAGTAGATAGTAGATTAGTTAAAAGTGCCTGTTTAATTAAATGTGTTTAAGTTTTAAAATTTTGTCTGTCATCCTTTGCTGTCGTAAATGTAATAACAAATTGGGGCCATAAAAAGTTAATAAACTGATTTTTAATCAGGCAAACTTGATCGCAAACAGTTTAAGAGCAATTCTGCAGGAAAGGGTGATCACTGAAGGCCTTCCTGACATCTGACAGAACGCCACTGCTAATATGGCATAAGGCTGTTGGCTTGAGAAGCTGTAGCATTTATTAACTGACAAACTGTACATTTTCTGTCAACTTACTGCAAAATCTTTCTGAATCGCTGCTGCTCCATTCGCTTTCACCGTCACTTTCTCTTCCCGCTAACTGCCCTAAGGAGCTACGTTGTTACGTTCACGTTACGTTACCTGCGCTACTCGCAATATAGACCGTGTATAAGCTTGAACGTTGCCGGTTACGTTGATGTCCTAAGAGGGTCCGACAGGATTTGATGCGCTCGTTGATGACTCAAAATAAGTCCAAAATAACGTTGCGCCCATACAGTGCGAATAAACATCTTTCGTAGCGCATTGATATTAATGATCATGTGAAATTGCGCTGCTGCTGAATTACGAGCGCCACTCATGAATGTAGGGGAAACACTGACATACTACTACACCATATCCCCAGACGTTTTTCTTGGATTTTTGATTGAATCATTTTTCTCTGTTTTATGGGCCCTTAAACTTTTGGCTCCAATGTTAAAGATAGGACTGAGAAATAAAAAAAAAAAAATCATTTTTCAAAAACTGCACGACAAATTTTTTCTAAATCAGGCAATCAACTTGGTACTGTCAATGTACAGAGCAAGTGCCATTTTGATTGAATAGCGGATATGGGTCTATTGGGGCACTGTACTTTATGAATATGCAAGATGGCCTATGGAGACCAAATGGTTGCAGATAGAAATTAAGTTTGTATTACTGACATATAGGAAGTAATATTCTCTGTGCTCCATAATTATTGGCACCCCTGGTTAAAATGTGCTCTTTAGCTTCTAATTAATTCAGTTTTTTTTTCCTAAATAATATAGGACCACAATGAAAAAAATAGGAAAATCCAACCTTTAATTCAAGTGCATTAATTCAGTGGGGAAAAAAACCCCACATTAAGAAATAATTCTTTGACATCAAATCATGTGTGCCACAATTATTAGCACCCCTGATGTTCATACTTTGTACTACCCCCTTTTGCCAACAAAACAGCACCTTATCTTCTCCTATAATGTTTCACAAGATGGGGGAATACAAAAAGGGGGATCTTTGACTATTCCTCTTTGCACAATCTCTCTAAATCATCCAGCGACCTGGGTCCTCTCCTCTGCACTCTCCTCTTCAGTTCACTTCACAGCTTTTCAATGGGGTTGAGGTCTGGGGACTGAGATGGCCATGGGAGGAGCTTGATTCTGTGTCTGGTGAACCATTTCTGTGTAGATTTGACCACATGTTTGGGGTCATTATCTTGCTGAAAGACCCAGTGTTGACCCATCTTCAGCTTTCAGGCAGAGGCCACCAGATTTTGATTTAAAATATCCTGGTATTTCAAAGCGTTCATGATGGCATGCACCCTAACAAGGCTCCCAGGGCCTCGGGAAGAGAAACAGGTCCACAGCATCACTGATCCTCCCCCATACTTCACAGTAGGCATGAAGTGCTTTTCTGTATACTCATCTTTTGTGTTCCATCAGACCCACTTGCCAGTGTTTGTTGCCAAAAAGCTCTATCTTGGTCTCATCTGCCCAAAGCACACGGTCCTTGTTGAAGACCCAGCATGGCTTAGTGAACTCCAGATGTTTGCATTTATGATTGTGAGTTAGAAAAGGTTTTTTCCATGCATGCCTCCCAAACAGCTTGTTGGCATGTAGATAGCGCCTGATGGTTGTTTTGGAGACTTTGTGACCCCAAGATGCTAACATTTGTTGCAATTCTTAAACAGTGAGCTTTGGAGAACTTTTATTTCTCTTACCATCATTCTCACTGTGCGTGGTGGCAAAATAACCTTGCGTCCTTGTCCAGGCTTGTTTCCACTGTTCCAGTTGTTCTAAAATTCTTAATGATTCTTCTGACAGTAGATATGGGCAGGTGCAGGCGAGTGGCTGTTTTCTATGGAATTATATTTGTGCCACAATCCTGAGCGAGCAATTGGACATTTTGAGTGCGGAAAAATATATTTCGCAAGCACAAAAATCTTGTTTAGAGAAAAAAGAAATTTTGTGAGCAAACAAAACCTTCCGATCGAGCGAACAAAATAATTCTGTGCTCAACAAATATTTTTGCATGTTTGCTATGATCAATATAAACGTGCAATATTAACCCCCTTCCCTCAGTTTCACTCTATACCCTCTCGAAAACTCATGTTCTGCACGCTGGCAGACCGCAGCATGCTCGCTCAAAGCATGTCTCTCCCTCTCTCTCAGTCTGACCTCTCTGTGTGCGCTCAGCTTCACCTGCGCGCTCGCTCGAGCTGTGCAGAGTGTTACAAATGTGCCACAATTCTGATTGGCTGCCTCGGTCTCCAATTAGATGCATTATGCCCAACCACCAAAGAATAGGGGAAAAGGTAATGACGAAATTTGTCTGCGACTGGATAATAGTGCAGTTTTGTTTGCTCACAAAATTTCTTTTTTCTCTAAACAAGATTTGTGTGCTTGCGAAATATATTTTTCTGCGCTCAAAATGTCCAATTGCTCGCTCAGGATTGTGGCACAAATATAATTCCATAGTTTTCTTGTAGCCATTGCCAGACTTGTGAAGGTCGACACACATCTGCCTTACTTGAATGCTGTGTTCCTTTGTCTTTCCCATGTTGAAGAGTGGATAAGAGAAATGGCCTCTGTGTCACGACATATTTATACCCCAGGGAAAAAGGAAGAGATGAATTACTAATTAAACGTTCCTAGATACTCTGATCAACTTTGTAAACTACTGTAGAAATAACAGAAATACCTCAATTACATTTATTACCTAAGAATTGTTAGGGGTGCTAATAATTGTGGAACAGGAGATTTTATGAAAAGTTATTATTTCTAAGATATTTTTTTCCCTTAAAATTCACTTGAGTTGAAGGTTACATTTTTCTACAATTTTCAGTGTGAGAGGATGCTTCTGCAATAAAAATAGAATTTATTTTAAGGCTTTTAACACATCTTAACCAATAATTGCCAATTATTGCCAATAATTATGGAGGGTGCTGTATGACCTATATTTTGGCTGTGTTAAATATGACCTCAGATGACCTTGAAAAGTCAAACTTGAGGTCAAGCAAAAGGTTCAATTTTTATAGGTTTCTAGGCTTGAAAATATGCAACCCCAATTCCGAAATAGTTGGGACAAATATAAATTGCGAATGAAATCAAAACGCCATGACTTTCAAATCACACCAGCCATTATTTTATTCACAATAGAACAGAGATAATATAGCAAATGTTGAAACTGAGAAATTTTACAATTTTATCCGCAAAATGAGCGCATTTCAAATTTGATGGCTGCTACAGGTCTCAAAAAAGTTGGGACAGGGGTCTGTTTACCATGGTGAAGCATCCCCTCTTCTTTTATACACAGAGTGGAGGCGTCTGGGCATTGAGGAGACAGGTTTCTTGAGTTTAGCCTTTGGAATTTGATCCCACTCTTGTTTAATACATGCTTCCAGCTTCTGGAGAGTTTTGGGTCTCCTTTGATGGCCTTTTCGTTCAATTATGCGCCAAATGTTCTCAGTATCAGGACTACAGGCAGGCCAGTTCAGCACACGGACTCTTCTACTACGAAGCCATGCTGTTGTAATAGCTGCTGCATGTGGTTTTGCATTGTCCAGCTAAAATATACAAGGCCTTCCCTGGAATAGATGTCATCTGGAGGCGTGCATTTGCTGCTCTCAAGTCTTTATATATCTTTCAGCAGTCGTGGTGCTTTTTAGAACATGCAAGTGTCCCACATCATATCCACTAACGAATCCCCATACCATCAGAGATGCTGGCTTTTGAACTGAACACTGATTACAAGAGGGATGGTCTTTCTCTTCTTTAGCCCGGAGGACACAACGCCCATAATTTCAAACAAGAATGTCAAATTTGGACTTGTCTGACCACAGGACACTTTGCCACTTTGCTACAGTCCATTTTAAATGAGCCTTGGCCCACAGAACACAGTGGCGCTTCTGGATCATGCTTAACAATGGCTTTCTTTTTGCATGATAGAGTTTTCGGTGGCATTTGTGGATGGCACGGCGGACTTTGTTTACAGACAGTGGTTTATTGAAGTATTCCTGGGCCCAATTAGTAATGTCAATGACAGAACATGCCGGTGAGTGAAGCAGTGGCTTCTGAGGGCCCAAAGATCATGGGCATCCTGTAAAGGTCTTCGGCCTTGTCCCTTATGCATAGTGATTTTTCCAGTTTCTCTGAATCTTTTGATGATGTTATGCACTGTAGATGGGACCTTCAAAGCCTTTGCAATTTGACATTGAGGAACATTGTTATTAAAGTATTTCACAATTTTTTTACGCAAGCCTTCACAAGTTGAAGAGCCTCTGGCCATCTTTACTTCTGAGCGACTCAGCCTCTCTAAGACATCCCTTTTATAGCCAATCATGTTACACACCTGATGCCAGTTAACTTAATTACTTGCTAAATGTTCTTTCAGCTGATTCTCTTATATATTAATAGCTTTTTCAGCCTTTGTTTGCCTGTGTCCCAATTTTTTTGAGACCTGTTGCAGCCAGAAAATTTAAAATAAGCTCATTTTATGGATGAAAATGTAAAATGTCTTAGTTTCAACATTTGAAATGTTATCTATGCTCTATTGTAAGCAATATATTGCTCATGTGATTTGAAAGTCATTGCATTTTAATTTCATTCACAATTTACACTTCGTCCCAACTATTTTGGAATTGGGGTTGTATAAGATTGGGAACATATGTGCATTGAACACATATAGGAAGTCATATATGAACTTTCATTTGGTGGCCTTGTATGAGAGGCCTTTTGAGAGAGAATTCATACTTGCTTTCACATGTACCATCACTGTCACACAAACACCATCATTCTCTCACGCACATGCTATTATACTCTTACACACACCATCATTCTCATATACACACACACCATCATTCTCTCACGCACACACCATCAATCTCTCACACACAATCATTCTCTCACCCACACACCATCCTTCTGCTGTCAGAATTTTGATTTTATATTCCTGGTATTACCTTCACAAAAGAACTCCCATGACTCAGAGGAAAAAAAATCAGTCGGAGGCAGAGAAGTTAATATCCAAGCCAAATTCAGTTTAAGGTAATCAAGGATGAATACAGTTTCTTTCTCTCTGGTTTATGTACGGATACTTCATGACGGTTTCCTCCCCCCGTGCTGATTTACACATCATGAGGTAATCTGGAGAGCACTCGCCATCTCATGCGGTCCACGTCGAGCTGCCCTTGGTTGCGCACGTACCTCTCCATGGCTTCAACTTCTCTTTATACATTCCGGGGCTGTCTGTAAACACATAAACTGAGAGAGAGACAAAACATCTCGCCCCTATTATGGGCCCATCAGGTCGGCAAGGCTTCAGATAGCTATATGCCATGACGCACTGGTCAGCTTTATGGAAACTTACAGCTATGCAGGCCTAGGCTAATCAGAAACATGCAACAGTGTTCCCTAAGGCCTAAAAGACTGAACCAAAGCAAAGAAAGAGCAAGCAATGATAAACAATTAATAATAATTAGCTGAGTCAATAAAAAATGATTCCACATTTCCCCCATGTTTATAATTGATTATCCGCCAGCATGCCACTTCTCTCGATTATCAGCATGTGCTTCATTCAGGGGGGAGATGTGTCATCATATCACCACTACTCTCCATTCTTTTGTTCAAATAAACCCCCCAACTGAATTACATCGTTGTATGATTCCTTCAGCTCCTCGGGCAGAGTAAATATCTCATTGTTGTTCTGTAATAGAAACATCTGATACTGTGGATTAGTACTCAATACTCTTGATATCATTCCTTTAATTATGGGAATGCCACAGCAACTGCAGATGAGCAGTACTGCAAATCCCCAACCACAAGACACTCCAGACATAAGCCAGTCCCACCAGGAGTCTGCTGATGCTGGTGCGAGGTCCTGTTGATGTGCATCAGATATGTCTTTTAAACATTGCAAGGCTTGATCAATCACCCCTCCTGCCTCATCATTTGTGGGTATATAGGTACAGTGTGGGCCCTATAAGCTAACAGATCCCCCCTGTGCTGCTGTCAACAGATACAATAAGCAGTAGTAGCATCCTGCAATTCCAACTTGGACACATATTTTTGACCACTTAGATCCTTTGAACGCTCCCAGTCAGGGCGCAGTCCCCGGCTCGATCCCTTTCCACAGACATTTCTGCCCGGGCTCCCCCTGGTTGAGAACTCTGCTTTCTGCTTCCCGGTGTCTTCTTTTCAAAGCCCACCAATCACAGAAACACTACTCGCTGACTGGAGCATTTGCTTTGACCGTTTCACCAGCCTCGCCTGTTCACAGAGATCGTCTACCACGCACCTCTGCTAGGTGTGGGCTGTCTCCCGCGTACCAGTGTTGCCCACATTTACATGCGACAAACACGCTGACTAGATAGTAACACAGCAATATGTCAATTCATCCCACTTCTGACACCATTACACCAGACACAGGAGTCCTCAGTCCTCTCCCCAGCACTATTTGCAACATTTCTGTAATCTGCTTGCGAGGGGGCAAATTGCAGATTCTCAATAAAGAAATTGTCTTAAATTTCCTGCTCTTCATGGTCCAATCTTACACGATGTTATACGAGTGCTGTTTAATTGGCAAAAGGAGTGTACATAGTATTAAATGTAGTGGTCTCAATAATTCTGTCCCATATAGTTAATAAATAATAATTATTACTTGATGAGGGATTTTTTTGTCATAATCAATGTATTTATCGTTATGATGGGTGGCAAAAACTGAAGAGGGGACTGTACATAGCACAGCAAAAATAAATAAATAAATAAATAATAAAGATGTGTTAGGATCTACAAACATACTTAATATAATGGGAGTGGTTTCTTAAGCATTAAATCCACTCATTAGTATGTTTACTTGCCGATAAGGTGTCAGAGACCCAGAGTAGTAGCTGATGAAAAAGCAAACTGTTTCCATGAGCATAAGATGAAAATGCATGCTTAACCTAATCTATGTGACATTAAAATTTGACATATTCAATATATTGCTTCCTGTGTAGACCATTTAACAATTTTTTTTATCCTTCATTTGTCATTATTATTTTGATATGCTGGCTGGCTATGACCTCCAATATTAGACACAATCCTTTTGGAAGGTAATGATTTCAAAGCATATACTCAAGTGCGTGGTTATTTGTAATAATTGCCTTGAAAACTAGATGTTCAGGGCACTCGTCAAGAGGGCAGAAAAAGGTAGATTGTTTTCAATAGCTGATTACTTGGGCTTTATGGGGAGAAATTCACTTGAAATGAGGGCAAAACCTAGTGCAGACTAATGCATTGTTGAACTGGAAATGTCAGGAATACTTTTTCATACTGTACATTATTTCCTTTGTTCTTGTCACAGGGCGAAGTAATTGATGCTTATTGTTCATCAAGTGGGGTGAGGCTTTCTGTCACGATTTTTCTCTGTTGAATACCAATGACTTCAGGGCTAACTGGTAGTGCAAGCTGCCTTTGGCAGCTTCATGTGAAGTACAGTCTGTGCTGATGACTCAGCAAAGAAAAATGTGGTTTGACTGATGAGAAACTGAGCAGAAACCACTTCTGTCCTATAGAAAAAATAATGTACTTTTGAAAAATAATCAATTTTCAAGGATGATATTCTAATTTTACAATGTTATCCACAAAATGAGCTCATTTCAAATTTGATGGTTACTACAGATCTCAAAAAAGTTGGGACAGAGGCCTGTTTACCATGGTGTAGCATCCCCTCTTCTTTTTAACAGAGTGGAGGCGCCTGGGCATTGAGGAGACAAGTTTCTTGAGTTCTGCCATTGGAATTTGTACCTTGTCCCTTAAGCGCAGATTTTTCCAGTTTCTCTGAATCTTTTGATGATGTTATGCACTGTCGATGATGAGACCTTCAACGACCTTTGCAATTTGACATTGAGGACATTTGTTTTTAAAGTATTTTACAACTTTTTTACGCAAGCCTTCACAGGTTGGAGAACCTCTGGCCATCTTTACTCCTGAGAGACTCAGCCTATCAAAGATATGCCTTTTATAGCATATAAATATGTTACAGTATTTGTTTTCTCCAGTTCCTGATGAAAGAACTGCCATTGGCAGCCATTAGAACAGTCCTTTATCCTTTCAAATTAAGTTTCTAATTTGACGATAGACACACTGATTTATCATAACTTCAAGTTCTGTTATGACGTGTCTTTTACCCAGAATGGGAATATTTATGGTGTTCAAGATTCGACAGGAATGCACCAAGATGAACAACAAAAATATTTTTCTGAAGAGAAATCACAAATGAAGTTGCTTAGCAAACGATCCCTTTCTAAATTCACATTGAACAGCATGTTATCAACATCTTATTCATCATTTGTTGTTGTCGTCACATGTGCACTGATTTGCCCCTGATGAGAAAAAGAATGAAGACTCGTCATAAGTTCCAACAGGCTACGGAGTCAAGCCTGCTAACAGAGGAGCAGCTTTACCAGCTGGGGAGTCACCGGAGTGCACATGACCGTCATCTGTCCTAGCTGCCTGATGATTACTTGGCTGGTAATATGCTACTCTACTTAAGCTTGCCATCGGGAAGCTGCTTCTCTGTACGTTTACTCAACGACCCTCCTCCACCCCAGCTCCACCGATCTATTGCATTTTTAACCCGGCTATCTTTGTCTGAATTTTCGTTCTATAACAAAATCTCTTTTGTGAGGTCATTGTTGCTGTTGGCTCTGTTCCTTGGAGAGGGGTTAGTAGCAGCTCCCTGCCTTCGGTTCCTCATTCGGACGGGCAGGGATCTCTCATAACAGAAGCATGTCACCAAACTCAATGATTGTATGCCTGTATGCTGCAATAAATATTTTCTTTTTTGACAAAGTGGTCCTATTAGAAATGTGTTCACTTTGTTTGCAACTTCATTGCATGGATGGAAATCACTTCTGCATTGAAAGGTAAATGCAGCGTTTGAAAAGCAGTGACTGGACTGGATGAAAAAATGGGACTTTTGACATGGGGTTGAAGCTGAAACTCCAGTTTGTGCATCATCACTGGGGCTTTGTGTAATTAAAATTTCATAACTTTTCATTTTGCCTCCTCATCAGAGTCCCAATGATTTGTTTTTGTGAGCGCTGCAACAATATGGCTTTTGCAAAATTTAACAAAAAAAAAAGTTAATTGTATAAGTGTTTAGTATAATTGATATGGTGCAATTCAGTGGTTCCAGGTCCTAGGGTCTGCTAGTGCATATTGGTTATGTTCCAATCACAAGTGCAATTTTCCAATTTAAAAAATTGCCCTAATTAGGTGTATTTCATGTACATTTTGACAGAAATATCCATGTGTCATGAAGAATAATAGACCCTTCAATGTACTGCATTGACTTTGTAATATTGCAAGCAATTTTAAGTAACAACATTTTAACAGATCTAAATAGACACAGAAAATCTGTAAGCTCTAAATTAGGTTGCTAAACACAGGTATTTGGAGTTTTTTTTTTTTTTCAAAATAATTTGCTTGAACTTAACTCATTCCCTACGGAATACTTTTACATAAAATTGTTGCGTTTGTACGGAATACTTTTCCCGAAAATTACATTATATAAAGTATTGAAGTACAGGTGGGCTATGACTGTGATCATCAACTGATTTTGTGTTTTCATCGGACTGTGAATGCTCATTCACGCCGCTGGCACCAGTTCACCGTAGGGAATAGTAGATTTCGCAGCGCTATTGGCAGCGGCTTGCCGCGGGGAATGAGTTAATAACATAAACATGATGCAAAACAAGTTTGACTTGTTGGCCTTATAAACTGTTGATTTCACCAAATAAGAACCTACTGATTATGAACTTTGATTGTTTATTTTTTTCTCTTTTTTTTTTTTTTTTGCAGCTATTGCCATTGTTGGTAGTATATTACAGTGTGGATACGGAATTTTTATCCTCCACAGCATGTGAAGCTATCTGTCAAAATGTAGTTTAAGAGGATAAACGACTACTGTAAACAACTGCACCTACAATTGCAGTTGTGGTTGGAACAAATACCAGCATATACAGGCAAGACTAGGTTTAGGAACCACAGTTTTTTTTTTTTTTTTTTTTTTTGACCACGTGAACTATCTGCTCTCAAAGTCCATGGTACATAATGAAAAAGGGAGAATCTTTGTCTCCCAAACATATATGTGTGTTGCCATAAAATTCTTTTTTTCAACAACCACAATTTTGAAGTAGTTGGGACAAAGTGTAACTTGTGAATAAAATCAAAACGCAATAACAATCAAATCACACCAGCCAGTATTTTATTCACAATAGAACAGAGAAAACATAGTAAATTTTGTAGCTGAGAACTTTTACAATGTTAACCACAAAATGAGCTCATTTCAAATTTGAAAGCTGCTACAGGTCTCAAAAAAGTTGGGGCAGAGGCCTGTTTACCATGGTGTAGCATCCCCTCTTCTTTTTAACACAGAGTGGAGGCGCCTGGGTATTGAGGAGACAAGTTTCTTGAGTTCAGCCATTGGAATTTGTCCCTTGTCCCTTAAGCGCAGATTTTTCCAGTTTCTCTGAATCTTTTGATGATGTTATGCACTGTCGATGATGAGACCTTCAAAGACCTTTGCAATTTGACATTGAGGAACATTGTTTCTAAAGTATTCCACAATTTTTTTACGCAAGCCTTCACAGGTTGGAGAACCTCTGGCCATCTTTACTCCTGAGAGACTCAGCCTATCAAAGATATGCCTTTTATAGCCAATCATTTTACACACCTGATGCCAGTTAACTTACTTACTTGCTAAATGTTCTTTCAGCTGATTCTTGTATATATTAATTGCTTTTTCAGCCATTTTTTGCCTGTGCCCAAACTTTTTTGAGACCTGTAGCAGCCAGAAAATTTGTAAGAAGCTCATTTTGTGGATAAAAATGTAAAACGTCTCAGTTTCAACATTTGAAATGTTATCTCTGTTCTATTGTAAATAACACATTGGCTCATGTGATCGGAAAATCATTTCATTTAGATTTTATTCACAATTTACACTTCGTCTGAACTATTTCAGAATTGAGGTTGTATTTTTTAGTCCAAAGGCAATCATCGTAATTGTGAATAGGAACTGATATGAATACTGAAATTGCAAAACATCTGACATATTTTGCATACTAACATTGCAAAAAAAAAAAAAAAAAATCAGGCAATTTTCATTCATTTCTCATCAAAGAATTTTATGAATATTATTGGAGGTCAGCAAAGTTTTCATTCATAGGGTTCTTACCTGGACAAGCACAAAATGATAATGTCTATGCAGTTGTACCGCGATTATACAATATACTACAAGGTGTATTCAAATCGAGTAATGAACAGTGCCCTCCATAGTTATTGGCACCCCTGGTTAAGATGTGTTAAAAGCCTTAAAATAAATTCAATTTTTATTCAAACAACTGGAACAGAGGTAAACAAGCCTGGACAAGGACGCAAGGTTATTTTGCCACCACACACAGTGAGGAGGATGGTAAGAGAAATAAAAAGTTCTCCAAAGATTACTGTTAAAGAATTGCAACAAATGGTCGTATCTTGGGGTCACAAAGTCTCCAAAACAACCATCAGGCGCTATCTACATGCCAACAAGCAGTTTGGGAGGCATGCAGGGAAAAAACCTTTTCTCACTCACAATCATAAAATTCGCTAAGCAGTACTGGGACTTCAACTGGTACCGTGTGGTTTGGTCAGATGAGACCAAGTGTTACGCTCCTGCCCATTTCCTTTACATGGAGCTGTGCCTGAGGAGGCGAGGCCAACTGGGAGAGCTGTTGATTGCCCTCATGAGCTGCACCTGCCTTGAGGCCTTTAAAGTTTGCCCAGAAGCTGGACAAGGAGCTCCCCCCCCTCGACACTGCCATTATGTTGTTCACTTTTGTTTCATGTTTGAGTTGACCATTTGCTGTTTTTTTTTTTTTTTTTTGTTATTGTTTATGAGGATTAGTTTGGATGACATTTAAGTAGTTCCTTTTTCATGTTCCCTGGCAGGACGGTGAGTATTTTCTTTCCCTTTTTGTTGTTTCAATTATTAGAAGTATACTTTTTATTCTCTCCCGTCCTGCCTCCTAACAGCTATGGGGAATATATTTTGTTTGTGATTTATATTTTAAGTTACTTTTGGTGTCAAATTACATTTGGCAAATAAATGCCTACACTTTTGCAGTGACCAGCAACTTTTGATGGTTTGACTTCTCCATGTGGCTTTCTTATGTTTATGGCTTTAGTGCAGTACTTTGGTTTTACCCTAATTGGTTAATTGGGGCCAATTTCAGCCGTAACACAAGTTACGAGATTTTTGGCAACAAACGCTCCAAGTGGGTCTGGCGGAACACAAAAGATGAGTATGCAGAAAAGCGCTTCATGCCCACTGTGAAGTATGGGGGAGGATCGGTGATGCTGTGGGCCTGTTCGTCTTCCAGAGGCCCTGGGAACCTTGTTAGGGTGCATGGCATCATGAACGCTTTGAAATACCAGGACATTATAAATCAAAATCTGGTGGCCTCTGCCCGAAAGCTGAAGATGGGTCGTCACTGGGTCTTTCAGCAAGACAATGACCCTAAACATGTGGCCAAATCTACACAGAAATTGTTCACCAGACACAGAATCAAGCTCCTCTCTTGGCCATGTCAGTCCCCAGACCTCAACCCCATTGAAAACCTGTGGAGTGAGCTGGGGAGGAGAGTGCAGAGGAGAGGACCCAGGTCGCTGGATGATTTAGAGAGATTGTGCAAAGAAAAAGGGTCGAAGATCCTTCTTTCTGTATTTTCCCATCTTGTGAAACATTATAGGAGAAGATTAGGAGCTGTTTTGTTGGCAAAAGAGGGTAGTACAAAGTATTAACTTCAGGGGTGCTAATAATTGTGGCACACATGATTTGATGTAAAAGAATAATTTTTTCATGTAGGATTTTTTTTTCCCACTGAATAAATGCACTTGAATTAAAGGTTGGATTTTCATCTTTTTTCATTGTAGTCCTATATTATTTAGGAAAAAAACTGAATTTATTCGAAGATAAAGAACACATCTTAACCAGGGGTGCCAATAATTATGGAGGGTGCTGTACATACCTCAGGATCATAAGCTGTTCCCTTCAAAGTAATCTTGATAACGACTTTTCTCAGTATTTATGCCATTTTCAGAGGTGAGGCTTGTGGTCTTCAGCTGTTATGTGATGTTTTATGTATGATTGGAATGTCATCAAATCGAAACGGTGAATTCAATAAAGCACCAACTCCATGTGGAAAAATGTAAGAAAAATGTGATGCTGATCTGTTGTTCAATCTCGTCTCTTGAGATCAATTTGAGCTTCTCATATTTGTATAGTTCTGTGATCATTTGTTTCTGAGTTACTTCTCCTAAGGGTCCCTTAGGAGCAAGAGAAGCTAAAAAGAGACAAGACATCACTAAGATAAAGGAGGTTGAGTTGAGAACCATTTCAGCAATACTTGAGAAGTGGGATAAACAGAGGAGATCTCATAATTGTATGCCCCTGATCTCAATTATGTCTTGGTTATTTTGAAGGAGAAATAAAGAAAATAACATGAGACGAATCTGAGACTTTTGAGACAAGTATGAGCCCTAAAAGGGATCTTCTCTTAGTATGTCCAATGTCTCTTCCATGTCTCGATTATTTCTCTTAAATGCCTTACTGAAGCTATATATGAGAATGATATCTGAGCCATATTTGAGAAATATGAGATCAAATTGAAAATGTAATTTAAAGATTATCTTTAATTAGAATCAACTGTTGAAAAGTTTAACGCTTTTATTTGGGTAACACCATTAGTACAGTATAATGGTGTATAAGAACACCATTAGTATAAAGTCAATATTTAAGTTCAAATGAACTTCAATATAATTATTATACAACAACAACACTACAGTGACATCACCCGACAAGCCAGGTCCAAGAAATGCGAAAATTTCAAGTTAACTGTAACGCTAGGCAATTTTTTGCAAAAACGCAACATCTTGCACGCTCACCACGGGAAAAACGAATTTCACTCTGAATTTGTGCACACATTGCCTTTAAAAGCATGTGAATTGTGAAATGTCGACACTATGCCGCGACTTACAGCCCCTGAACGGGAACGTGCCATTGGCATGCTTCAAATTGGCGCCAGCACCAGGGAAATTGCCAGACGACTACACTGCGCACACACAACGATTGCGAGACTCCATCAAAGGTTTCTGCAAACGGGGAGCACTCGGGACCGTCCTCGACCGGGTCAACAACGTGTGGCAACGGCACGTCAGGACCGTCAGATCGTACGGGATCATGTCCGAGACCGAACACTACCAGTGACAAGAACGGCTGCTCAAGTCCAAGGACGACGTGGATTCATTCACCCCAACACCGTACGGAACCGTCTGCGAGCTGCAGGCCTGCGTGCACGACGTCCTTATTTCGGCCCCATATTGACGGATCGTCACCAAAACCAGCTTCTACAGTGGGCAAACAGGCACCAGAATTGGCGACTATGACAATGGCATGGTGTCATCTTTTCTGACGAGTCACGATTTCACAAAAGGAACGCAGATGGCCGTATACGTGTTTGGCGGAGACGTGGTGAACGTTAAAACGCCGATTGTGTCCTTCAAACGGACCGTTGGGGTGGTGGCAGCGTTATGGTGTGGGGTGGAATAAGCTACCGTCACAGAACCCCTCTCCATATCTGCAGAGAAAGGGTGAACGGCGTCTACTACTGGGACCAGGTGCTGCAGAACCATGTTGTGCCATTCTTCAACCAACACCACAATGTCCACACGTTCCAACAGGACAACGCAAGGGCACACACTGCAAGGGTGTCCATGCAGTACCTTGCACAGCAGAACATCCCCGTGCTTCAGTGGCCAGCTCTGTCACCCGACCTCTCCCCTATCGAGCACTTATGGGATGAAATTGGAAAACTTCTTTCACGTCGACGCCAGATGGACAACATCCGAGAACTTGCGGTTGCCCTTGTTCAGGAGTGGAATGCTATCCCTCAGAACACTATCCAGAGACTGATCAACTCCATGCAACGACGATGCACCGCATGTGTCAATGCAAATGGTGGTCACACCCGTTATTGACTTTCCTGTTTGACCCCTACACCAGTTAAACCTCTCTCGCGCATTAACATTATCGTGAATGAAATTGAATGATGTTTACATGTCTTCTTAAATCATTAATTATCTCAAATGCATCATACGTATATACTTCACATATCGATCCGTGGAGCTATTCCAGATTTCGTGTGTGGTGCGTTTTCATTTGTACTCAGTATATTTGGGTAGCAACATTTACACTTTTTTAATAATTAAAACAAATTACAAAAATATAAAATGTAAATAATATACAAAAAAATAAAAATTAATTAAATACAAAATAAATATAGTCCCTGCAATTCTGGGGTTCAAAGCAAAAAAAAAGCAAAAAAAATTCATCTAAGATGAATAAAATGTCTTAGTGATGTCTTGTCTCTTTTTAGCTTATTTCTTCCTTCTTAGGGACCCTTAGGATAAGTAGCAAAACAAATTATCACAGAATGATATGAATATGAGAAGCTCAAATGGATCTCAAGAGATGAGATTGAACAATAGATGAGCAACACATTTTTCCTACGGGAGGGGCCTTACTGAATTTACCAATTCAACGACATTCTTCAAACTTCATTTTGATTTTTAATGTATATGGGGATGTGGTATCACTGGACCATTTTTTTTGGCCAAAAATCACTGAACAGATACTACAGTGTATGAAGAATTGCTGAACATTCCCTCTCCCTCAGAGAATGACCTCTTTATGAAAGGTCAAATTAGTTGTCTGGTCACTGCGCTAGAGTTGGTTGTGAGCAGTACAAGTAAAACTGAAGAACTTTTTGACAGATCTTCACTTTTATCAAGCCATAATATTTTTTTCACCGCACCTCATGACTCAGGTCACCACACAGATGTGTGAGACATTAAAGATTCTGATAGATGCCCAATTTTTATTTTGATTCTTTTGAATATTAAAAGTGTGTGTAAAGATACCAGCTACTGGCATCTTTCAATCACACAATGCTTGATAATGTGTTTTTTGTTTTGAATTGTACGGAAGTTATTTCCCACGGCTCGTCTGCCAAGGGTGTGGACAGCCTGCTATGGAGGAAAACTGGTTTTGTAAACATCAAGCTTATCTGTTTAGTCTCCTTAGAGATATTATGACGAAAGTGACTGAATAAATTTTTGTGATGAGGGGAGAAATGTGTCCAACACTTTGTATTTCAGATGATCTTTGGCTGTCGTGCATTATTAACCCTTTCATGCATGGAGGTCACTACAGTGTACAGCTGTTTAAAAGTGTTTTTCTATATATGCCTGCAATTTTAGGCACAGCTGCATATAGTCCACTCAAGTGACCGCTGTTGCATCATCCCATACAAAAAATCCAATTGGAAAAAGTAGTCACTTATAGAATAAAGATCAAAATTTTTTTCAAACCTTGTTTTACATCCCTAAGGATGTATAAAAACGCTGAGTAAAAAAATCCTGACTGAGTTTATCATAATTCATTCATGAGAGGGTTAAATTGTCTTTATGGAAAATCTGAAAGATTTTTCAATATAAATGTACAACAAAAGTAATTCCTTTGTTTCCCTGTTAACCTTAAAGCTGCTGTAACTGATTTGGGGGCCATTCTTACTCAGGTGTAACAAACAATGTATCAAATAGCGGAAAAAATCTCCTCAAATTTTAAAAGCATTGGAGGTTCATTGTTCAATCAATCAATCAATCAAACACTTTATTTGTCCCAAGGGGCAATTTAAAAGGCATGAGGAGCAGCATCACGAGACAAACAGAACAAAACTACAAATACATAAAATGCTACAATTACAATATCCAGCCACTGTCAAATTAAAGTGTGAAGTGTCAAAGTGCCGTGTGCATTTAGTCAGTCACAGGGAGGATGGGGGGGCTGGGCTGGGCTGAGGCTGAGCAGTGGTGTTGGAACAGGGGAGGGGTCATTGTTCAGGAGTTGGACAGCTCTGGGGACAAAAGTGGCCTTCCTCCTCTGTGTTTTGCAACGTAGACACCACAACCTGCGTCCTGATGGAAGCCACTCGAACACAGAATGTAGTACAAAATATGTGAGGGATCGCGTAGAATCTTGTGAGCAGTGCAGATTGCAGAACACAGACAGAGCTCTAACAGGGAGTCCAATGATTTTGGAGCAGACTTTGGTGATATTGAGGAGACGTGTTCTTGTATCTTGCAGGCTGATGGAGTGGAACCAGGAGGTGAATGAGAATGTTAGGATGCTCTCGATGAAGGAGTGGTAGAAGGTCAGGAGGATGTCTTTATTCACTCCGAAGGACCTTAGCTTCCTGAGCAGATATTGCCTCTAATGACACTTTTTGAGGATTTCCCGAGTGTTGGAGGAAAACCTCAGGAGGCCATCAAAGATTGTGCCCAGGTATCTGTGCTCCTCCACCACCTCCACAGGCTCCCCCCGGATGGAAGTGGTGACTGCATCTGCCAGTTGTGTCTGCTTGCTGGAGAATGTAACGATCATCTCTGTGGTCTTGGTTGGGTTGAGCTGGGGACCTGCGCCCTCACACCAGATAGCAAAGTCCTGAAGAACAGAGCTGTGGTGTAGGTTGGGGGCTGTAAGCAGTGAAAGCAGGGCTGTGTCGTCAGCAAATTTTACCAGGTGACAATTTGGCTGAGTGGACCTGCAGTCATCGGTGTAGAGGATGTAGAGCAGGGGCAATAGGACACAGCCCTGTGGTGAGCCGGTGGAGGTGTGGAGGATTAACAAGCCATTAAAAAACACCCTCTGTGACCGGTTGGTCACTTGGTGAGCTGGTGATCCAGATTGAAACGGCTTATTAACTTCTCTGCAAGGATATGGGGCTACATGTTGTTGAAGGCAGAGGAGAAGTCTGCAAACAGGACCCTGGCGTTGGTTGTTGTGGACCTTTGGCGGGAGTACTACTTATCCAACTCCATGAAGTAAAAATTTTATTTGTCACATTTATGGTCAGAGGTCAAATACGACTGGTCATGTGTTTGACTTCACAAGGAAGCAATTTTTTCATCACTCTATTTGACCTCAAAAACTCTGTGAAGTTGACAAATCTTGAATGTTCATATTTTCTACGGACATTTGCAGTATCATAGTTCTGGGGTATGGAAAATGGCAAGGAATAAATTTGATATCTTTAATTAATTATACTTTAAAAATTAATTAAAGATTATCTTTATGTGATGACATCTGGTAACGTGTGTGACATTTTGGTTCACTTTTCAAAGAATAGCCCAATTGGTAGTTTTCGTAGCTTCTTTTCCAAAGCCTATGTAAGCAGTCCCTGCCTCCCATCCCAGAGTCAGGCACAGGAACGCGCTTCGGTTTCTGACAAAGGCAGAGGAGAGTAGCGACTCAGTTACTATATAAGTCAATATAAACAGACACTTTCAGTGATTGTCGTTTGAAAGCCTCACTGAAGCCAACGACACATTACATCCATGCAGAAACTTTAGTATGAATGGCCCTTTGAAGGTATAAACCAGCTAGTGTCCCATAGCCACACATGCTATGGTTACGCAGCTAAGCAAGCTGTAGTCAGCCACAAACGATGACAGTTCATTTATAAAGGGATATTAGCTGGATTAAAAGCCACCAACAGGACTCTCTGAGGCTGATAAAACTGCGTAACTACAACAGTGTAAAGCTTACCTCTCCAGTACCAGCAAGGCTAGCTGTGCATCGCTATTTTAACACTTTGATTCCTTCAGTTTTCCCCAATGGAAGCGGCACCGACATAAATGCAGCTCTTACCCGTCTCGCGCGTTCCCTCCTTAATTTTAGTTGTTCATCTACCACTCTTTGGCGCTTTGGCTGTTGAATTGTGTACACCGTCTCCCGTCGGGCTAGGATCAGAGGCTTCATTTGTTCTGCTATTGCATTACTGCTATTGATTTTTCCGGAAGATGGCGCGTTAACAATGCAGATACAGCGCTGTGCATTCACAAGCAGAGAGAAACGTGTCTTTATGGTGTTCTTTCACCTGATTGGATGGAGACAGTCAGATGGAGACAGTCAGTGACTCAAGAATTTTATATGCTGCTTTATTGCAGAAGACAGTAACTGAGAGACCTGTGTTATCGACCAGATACTCTAAATAAATGATCTATGGCAGAATGTGGAGCTATTTACCACTTTTTTAAAAACAAAAAAAATCACTTACAGCAGCTTTAAGATGCACTGGCTCTTCCATATCTATTTAATACATAGGTGGACGTGGACAATGAAAATCATCGTATAAGTCAAAAAGTCAAAATACATGTGTATAACACTGAAGCAAAGAAAATAAGTAATATTGGTCATAATTTTGTCATTAATAATTATTAGCCATCAATTTTAGCTGGTATGGCCAAGCCCTCCCCCCCAATTCTTTTCGCCCCACAGTCTTGCTGCCAGTCCATTATTCCTCCTCAAACTAAAGATAATCTATTGGACTCTGATCTGAGGACTGTGGCCATTAACATAAACTGAAATCACTGTCATGTTTGAAATAATCTTGTAATGGCGAATGTAAAGAATTTGTGAACTAATCATATTCTATGCCCAGGCCAAATATCAAAAGAATCGGCTGTAATTTGCGGCCTGGAGGGTGTCCACAAGAAAAGCTCTGTGGACGTGGCAGTGACAGCAGAGTCTAGGACCATGAATCCATAGTAGATGCCGACTTCATCTGAGGGCTGCAATTATAGTCTGTCTTATAAATTACTGCAATGTCACCATTTGTAAATAGCAGTGCTTTGGTTGTATTTGCTGAGATTTATGCCTCGTGATAGACCATCAGTTCCCTGGGTTAAGGTCAGTCTTTTACCAGGTGGTATTGGTTGATGATGTGTTACTCTGCAAATGTCTTATAGTGACTAATTGCTGATCAACAATGCTGGAAGTCATTCTTATATATGAAGTACATCATGAGACTAATAATCTTGCTATAACTTTGCACCCAAGTCTTGAACAAGAGAACTGTATTCCCCAAACAAGCACCGCCCTATATTAACATAGGCAAACCAGATATTTGTGCCCATCTGCCTCCACCTTTTCAGTAAAAATGTAACCAAACAAACTTAAATTTAGCAAAATCATTTCTTCCTCCATTGTCCATGATGGCACAAAGTCTTTGAAATGACGCTGATGAGTTCACACTTTTTCATAACCGCAATGACCACTGACAGAGTACGACAACACTAAAACTAGAATATTCATGAACATTCTGTGATTTCAGTCAGGTGACACTGACCTTCAGGCACTGCAGGTAAAATCCAAAATGTTCTGACCAACATAGAAAGTTGTTGTCACTGCTAACATTTATTCAGTGAGCTTAGTTTGAGATAAAACGTGCACAAATCAGGGACTTGCATTTCTGCCGACTAATTTGATAAACATGAAATTGAATTTTGTGCTAGGTATTTTCCTGAAAGAACAATACAGCTAGCGACAGCGACATTCACTCACTAGTTAGCTTTGAACAAGACCTGAATTAAACTGAAATAAACTCACACTGGCCTGCAGGCGTGGGAGGCAAAAGCCAAAATTTAATGAACAACATGGCAAGCTTTTGTCACTGCCAGGCTAACATTTATCCAGTGACTTAATTTTGAGATAAAATACACTAAAATCAGGGACTTGCATTGCTGATGACTAATGACATGGCATTAGAGTTTGGCAAACATGAAATTGAATTTTGGTTCAGGTATTTTTCTGAGACAACGTTACAGCTAGAGATGGTGATATTCCCTCACCAGTTAGCTTCCCTCTCTCTTGAGCTTTGATCAAGACCTGAATGAAACTGAAATAAACTAACTTATCTTGCAGCCATTAGTTAGAGTTAGAGGTCCCATCTTATGCTGTTTATTTGGCAAGATATATTGTTCTTGGATGTCCAAAAGGGAGGTTTATACAATTTTTAGCAAAACAAAATATAAAATCAATGATTTCTAGGCAATTCCAATCAACCCCCCCCAACATTAACCCCCACTCAATGAAATGCTTTGCTGGTGTTATGATCCTTCAAACTTGGGAGGAATGCCTAGTATATTGCTGGACCGTAAATATTATCATAATCGCCGTGATAGTTTCTGTTAGCACCTGAAATGGAATTCCTGTACATGTTCGCACTGAGCTAACTCCATTACAATACTAACATATGCAGTCAGTGACTCATAGACATTGATGTTTGTACTAGAAAAGGTTTATAAATTTACTGTCAACTGATTATTTAGCTTGCAAGCCAGCTAATTAACTACATGATGATTGTGGACAAGTACTGCATGCTAGCTGCGTAACATGAACTTTACTGTAAGTTTACTGAATAGAACTTAGCAAGCTAGCTCTCTACAGCAACAACTAAGCCATACCAATTTCACAACCATTACACATTGGAATTCAGTTCAGCTAGCTAGCTAAATATTAAAAGGAATTGGACACACTTCGCTATCTAGCTAGCTCCCGATTCACCTTGTTAATAGATAGGAGGCGGGGAGCAATGTCAGATGTGCGGGTGTCTGAACAAAAACACACACAGATGAACCACGCACGGACTAACATCTTAGCTAAGTACAACAGTATTATATCCTTTTCTCATTCTCTCCAACAAGGCATTTGATTCATCAATAAAGCTCTATAGACAATGTAAAAATCAAGCAAAGCATTGATGCTGAAACACGACATGTTATCAAGCCAAGCTCACTGCATTTTACTCATAATAAACAGTAAATGTCATCACAAAATGGCGACACTCATCGAATGCACATTTGCTGCTGTTGGGTCACACATACTTGGTAAGGAACAGTCTTTAAGGGTCACTTTCGTGGTACAGCCAGCGTTCTACTGAACAGGGTTGGTGAAATGGTTTGCACAAACAATAAGCGACAACTGTGGCTGAAATGTTGTAAGTAAATTTTAAGCTCTATTTCTTTGTGTATTCCGATGCTAAAAGTCAATATAAAAATGTGTGCAGGTTTCTGCAGTCAAAAACTGAACAATTGGTATCTCTCCCCCTCACTTTCGACATTTCAAATCTATAGCATTGGAAAAAAAAAAAACCAAAAAAAAAAAAAACAACAACAACGGTGGCTCATGCAGAGACACCAGGGGAGAAGAGTGTGGATGGCTATCTACAGCAGAGGTAGCACTGAGTTGGGGACATGGGCAGGCACAATTGCATGACTCCTGCTCTTGCGCAACAGTGGGAGCCAAATCAAATGCCATGTAGAGGCACATTACTACCCAGTAGGTGGATTATGGAAACAAACAGGGCTTTTTCTTTTCACATTCTCATAGAGTGCTAAGCTAAAGGATGACCATAATATATTTGTTTATATTATGTTTTACACCATTGGGAAACTTTACATTTGGTTGACTAGTTATTATGCATTCATGATTTAGAACAACTAACCCTGTTGAAAAAACATTAGAGCCATTACAGACAAATAAAAACAGTTTCCCCTGCAAGTGCCATTATTAACCATTAACTTTTTACAATTACAACTATTATGTAATGATTACCATCAAATAATTATTTGGGACACTGTCTTTCAGGATTTGATGGTGTGTATTGTTTTCCATTGCAGATTCCCCATTGCCATTACACTTCCCATGAAAACCAATTGGATTTCACAAGTACAAACACAAAAGCGAGAATCTAATGACGTCTGCTGAGATGGCAGCTATAACACTTGCTATTCAATGAATAAAAAAGTTTACATTTTCATCGCCTAGCATTATGTTCTTTTTTGAGTAATTATAATACAACCCCAATTCCAAAAAAGTTGGGATGCTGTGTAGACTGTACTGTAAATAAAAACAGAATGCAATGATTTGCAAATGTCATAAACCCACATTTTATTCACAACATAACATAGAGAACATATCAGATATTAAAAGTGAGAAATTTTACCATTTCATGAAAAATACTGGCCCATTTTGAAATTGATGGCAGCAACACATCTCAAAAAAGTTGGGACAAAAGGCTGGAAAAGTAGTGGTACTCATAAAAAACAACTGGAAGTGCATTTTGCAACTACCTTGTAGGTCAATTGGCAACAGGTCAGAAACATCACTGGGTACAAGAACTGCATTTTAGAGAGGCAGTCTCTCAGAAGTAAAGATGGACAGAAATTCACCAATCTGCATAAAACTACGTCTAAAAATTGCAGAACAATTTCAAAAAAATGTTTCTCAATGTAAATTTGCAAAGACTTTGAATCTACAGTACATAACATTATCAAAAGATTCAGAGAATTTGGAGAAATCTCTGCATCCAAGGGACAAGTCCCAAGGGCAGTATTGGATGCTTGTGATCTTCAGGCCCTCAGGCAGCACTGCTTTAAAAACAGGCATGACTCTGCACTGGAATACACTAAATGGGCCGAGTAACACTCCAGAAATTACTGTCTGCGAGCACAGTTCGCCATGCAGTCTACAAATGCAAGCTAAAACTGTATAATGCAGAGAAGAAGCCATCTGTGTCATGGTTTTGGAGGTTGGCGTTTGTTTGGGAGTCTTCTTTGTTACCCTCGTTCCGGGACAATATCGTTTTGCCCACATCGGATTCTTTGACCAGCTGATATTAATTATGGGTGGCGTCGAACTCTATTTAAGCCCAAGTTCCGCCTCACCACCTTTGCTTGAGTGTCAGTGTTACAATTGCACTATAGACCGTAAGTTCTCTAGCTAGAGAGTTGGTTAGGATTTAGCTGCAATAGCGGAAAAATGTTAGTAAGGGAAATTTTCTCTCTCTTTTCCCTCTTCCTTCCTATTTCTGTGCACCGTCTGGGTGCTTTATCTTTTGATCTCGGCTTCCAAGCTTTTTCCTTATTTTCGTTCTGTCTAGCTTGCTCTGCTTCCTGATTATTATTCGGATGAGATTTATGTCCTTTGGAAGCGCTAGCCCCTCTCTCTTGTTTTGTCTGTGTTTGTTTTTTTCCTGTGCTTCCTTTCGTTCCGGCCCCTACGTTTGGAGTCTCGAAATACCAGCTATCACAACACGATCCAGAAACGCTGCCATCTTCTCTGGGCAAAAGTTAATTTAAAACGGACTGATGCAGAATGGAAAACTGTTTTGTGGTCAGATGAATCAAAATTTGAAATTCTTTTTGGAAATAATGGATGCTGTGTTATGCGATCTGAAAGGGAGAGAGACCATCCATGCGCAGTTCAAAGCCTACATCTCTGATGGTATCGGATTGCATTAGTGCCTATGAAGTGGGGAGCTTACACATCTGGAAAGGCATTATCAATGCTGAAAAGTATATAGAGGTTTTACAACAACATATGCTTCCATTCAGACAATGTCTCATTTAGGGAAGGCCATATATATGTATATTTCAGCAAAACAATGCCAAACTACATATTCCATCCATCACAACAGCATGGCTTTGCAGTAGAAGAGTCTTAATGCTGAATTAGCCTACCTACAGTCCAGACCATTCACTAATGGAAAACATTTGGCGCAGCATAAAACTAAAAATCCGGCAAAGAAGTCCTAGGACAGTTCAGCCGCTAGAATCCTACATCTAACAAGAGTGTGTGATGGCTGGTTATTCGAGACGCCAAATGCAGTGGCCAGAAAGAAAGGAAGCAAAGCAATAAGTCAAACACAGAAACCAGACTGAACAGGAGAACGGGGCTCGTGCTTCCAATGGACATATATCTCGTCCGTGAGAAAATAAGGAAGCAAGGCGAGCCAAGCAGAACGAACAAAGGAAAGATCTCAGAAACCATGATCAAAACAATTAAGCACCCAAATGGTGCACGAACAAGGAAAGGGAGAGAGGAAATAAGAGGGAAAAACTCCCCAAGAAACTAACTAACACTTTTACTTTTTTGCTGCTAATTTCTAGCAAACTCTCTAGCTCGAAACACCTACGGTCCACGGTGCAAACATAACGCTGACACTCTAGCAAAGGTGGCAAGGCGGAACTTGGGCTTAAGTAGAGTCCGGGCGCCACCCACAATTAATACCAGCTGGCCAAAGAATCCAATGCGAGCAAAACGATATCGTCCTAAACAAGAGCAACAAAGAGAGCTTCCAAACAAATGCCAACCTCCAAAACCATGACGGGACCCCCCTCTAAGTAAGACCACATTCCTTTCCCAAAACTCAAGTAATTGGTCTCCTCACTTCCCAGATGTTTACAGACTGTTGTTAACAGAAGAGGGGAAACTAAACAATGGTAAACATGGTCCTAACCCAACTTTTTTTAAAGAGGTTTTGCTGCCTTCAAATTTAAAATGAGCTAATATTTTTCATGAAATGGTAAAATATCTCACCTTTTACACCTGATAGGTTGTTTATGTTCTATTGTTATTATTGGGTTTACTCGTACACAAAGAGCACTTTAAAAAAAATAGTGCTGTACAGTAAGGAACTGTAAGGATTTTGCTTCGTGCACATTTTAATTGCACGGAGGATAGGAAGTTTAGGATTGGACTCAGGTGCAAGGATGGACTTGGTTGTTTTATTATAACTACTGCACAGCAGAAGGCACGAACAAAGGAATACAAAACAAAACAGGAATCGAGGTTCCTTAACAAACTCCATTAGTAATACAGACATCGAACATAGACTGCATTAACAATGTATTACAAATAGAAAACAAACAAGTAGTGAGGTTCCTTAATATAAAGTGCTGGATAAAAACAATTAACAGCACTAAGTTAGATTTACAGTTTCATACACATGAAACGTGGAGAATAAGTCTATACCAGACTGGATGGCTGGATGACTGGAAGGGTGGTCTTACAGAAACAAACAACAGAACATACACATGGTGCTGAGTGCAGTAAAATGTTTGTCTTGGGTTATTATAAATATCATCATATATCACCATTTATTACGATTTCATATATTATTGAAATCAGAAAAGAGTTGTGTATATTGGTTTCTGGCCATGTCAAAAAATCACATTTTCCCTGGAATGCTGTGGATAGTCAGAACTGCACTTTACTATATTTATTTTATCTTATCGTGAATAAAATTTCAGTTTGAGATTTGCAAATCATTGCATTCTGTTCTATTAATATTTTACACAGTATCCAAACTTTTTTGGAATTGGGGTTGTAAATTTTCACGATTCATGGGCCTACTAAGCAAAACCAGGTTTATATTGTAACGACTAGTTTGGAGTTGTTAACAAAGAAAAAGTCGAGAGACGCTTATTGCAACACAGAAAATATTTCTTAAATGTGGGTTTATTTTTCCCCAAGTGCTTAAGTGAGGAGAGAGGGAAGATAGAGTGAACAAGATAAAGAGCCCATAGGCTGTAGATTCTATGTATATTTTCAGTCCAATAGCACAGCAACAATAAACAAGAGACGCAGCTTTGCGCTCCAGTTCACTAAGGAAAAAAAAAATCCTCCCAACGTGGCAAAGTAGCAAATAATAATAAAATAATAATAATCCAATTACGGTAATCCACGCCAGGCAGCAAGGCAATCTTTCTTGATAAACTCCACAGCGAAAGCACAATGAAATATAGAGCCGATATCACCTTGAAAAGTTAATTAATAGTCAGAGTATATTCACCCTCGGACGTGATGAGCAGAGTTTAATCTTACAAAAAGTTAGGACACAGCAGCGGAGTTGTTCCTTAAACCCCTTGCGGCGATCAAGAGGATATCAGAAATGTTTGCAGTCAGCAATTTCTTCCTCCAGGTTCATCAACGCTCCTTCCAGTTTTCCGCGTCTCAATTTTAACAAAGAACATGTGATTCCACCCAGAGCACAGCCATAGGACAGACAGACAGAAGGTGTGTGCGTGAGATAGCGAGAAGGTGAGTGACAGTGTTTTACCCTATCGTCTGTCTGGGCTAAGAATGGCTATGAAATCCATGATATACGCCGATGTATATTAAGCAATGAAAAAGAGAAATTTCATTATATATATAAAAAATTCTAAATATAGCGCGCAGTAATTCAATAGGCCTACATTTCAAATCATCATAACCTCAGTTTTTTGTCCCCATAATGTCTGTTTGATTGATAAAATATATGTGGCTGATTCAGGCTACATAGTCCCCACCCCCAGACCGGGAATGGTAGTAGGAGTAGGGCCAAAGTAGGCCTTCAGATTCACAACATTTACATTATCAGTGGAGTCATCGGGGAAAAGGATGCTGTAATTCAGAGGTCCCAGCTTCCTCTCCACAGAACATGGTCCGATCCATTTGGGTGCCAACTTGGCAGTGAAGCCTTTTGAAGCATCGGATAGTGGATGGACCTTAACCCACACCAGATCCCCCTGTGAGAACACTACATTCCTCCGTTTTACGTTGTAATATTTTGCTTGCTTTGCCTGGGCCTTTTTGACATTATCTGCCACTTCTTTTTTTAGTTCCAGCTGTCTCTCCAAAAGAGTGTGTCTCGCCGAAGATGGAGCAGGAGCAGTCAGCAGAAGTTGTTCAAGAGGGCCTTTGAGAGCACGTCCCAAATGCAAAGTGGATGGCGCAAATCCTGTAGACTCCTGGTACTGAATTTGTTGGACACTCCCCATGCCTTGCAAATGTCTTTCAGGAGATGGCTGGTGAACTGGCTTCCCCTGTCGGACAGCAGGTACTTGGGCGTACCCCACCGGGTGAAGACCTCCTCTGTGAGTATTTCACCAGCTTAGGAGTTTTGCTGTTACGCACAGAGGAGAGCTCAGTCCACTTTGAGTAGTAGTACACAAGCATGACTAGATAATAATTTCCTCTTCGGCTGCGAGGAAATGGGCCCATGATGTCGATGCCCAACATCTCACCCACCCTCCGCCTGTGTTAACTGCAGTAGACCACCAGGTTTGGTGTTAGATGGCTTATGTTGCTGGCAGACAGAGCATTCTTTGATGTGTTTCCAGGTGTCTTTGCGAATATCTGGCCACCAAGCAACTTCCAGGACGCGCAGGAGTCTTTAAGCGCTTTAAGTGTCCTCCTAGAGGGTTATCGTGGTAGTACTGCAAGAAAGTGAGACGCAGATCCTGTGGGACAACTAGTTGGTATTTGTACCCATCTTGAGAGATCGGCACTCCCCTATACAGCAGCCCCTGGTGGTCAGTGAAGGTAATTCGGTTTGGTGGAAGAGAGTCAGGTGAAGGCATGTGTCCACGGATTTCCTCAATGTACTTGTCTCCGCATTGAGCGGAGGCAATTTCATGAAGAGAGTTCGGCAGATCAACAGACACTTTAACAGCACACACAGCAAGGCTTGAGGTGGTGGGAGTGGCATCAGGCGTGGACTCAGGGATCCACGACAAGGCATCAGGGGCTACATTCAGAGTGCCTTTCCTGTAGCAAACAGTGAAGGTGAATGGCTGGAGTCTGAGGGGCCGGCGGACGAGGCGTGAGGGGGTCTTTGGGGTGTTAAAGACCCAGGATAGTGCTGCGTGGTCTGTCACCACCTCAAACTGTACACCCTCTAGGAAGTGTTGCCATTTTTTAACTGCCCAGACCACAGCTAGACACTCCTATTCTGAGGTGGAGTAGTTTCGTTCAGCTCCATTCAGCAGGCGGGAAGCAAAAGCAATCACATGCTCACCATCAGCATCCTCTTGGGTCAATACTGCACCCAGACTTACATCACTGGCATCTGTAGAGACCTTGAAGGATTTTGTCAAGTCAGGGCGTGCAAGGACCGGTGGAGACAGCAAAGCTTCTATTAGCCTCTCAAAGCTTTTTTTCACAGTCCTCTGTCCATTCCCAAGTGACATGATTCTTCTTTAAGTTGTTCAAAGGAGCTGCTAGGTCTGCAAAGTTCTTGATGAATTTATGGTTCCAGCCAGCTAGGCCAAGAAACCTCTGTAGCTCTTTGACATTTTGAGGCCGTTTATATTCCTTCATGGCACTGAGCTTCTCAGAATCAGCAGAGATGCCTTGGCTAGACACTTGATGTCCCAAGAATGTCAGGGATGACTTTAAGAAATAGCACTTCTTTAAGTTGAGGGTCAGTGAGGCTTGATGGCGCTTCTCAAACACCTTCCTTAGGTCCTCCAAATGGGCTGCCTCGGTCCTTGAATACACAATGATGTCATCAATGCAGACAAGACAACACACGACCCTCAGCTCACACAAGACATTCTCCATGAGTCTCTGGAAGGTGGCTCCAGAGTTCTTCGGGTCAATAGGCATGGATAGGAAATGAAAAAGGCCAAATGGAGTGATGAAGGCTGTTTTCTCAATGCAGGCTTCATCCATGGCGACCTGCCAGTAACCAGAACGCAAGTCCAGAGAGCTGAATACACAGGCGCCAGCGAAAGTCTCAAGAATGTCATGTATGTTTGGCATGGGATAAGCGTCGAACAAGGACTTCTTGTTCAGGCGTCTGTAGTCAACGCAGAATCGCCACTTCCCTTGCGGCTTCGGCACCAACACGACCGGAGAAGCATATGGAGACGAGGAAGGCTCAATGATCCCATCAGCCTGCATCTCCTTCAGTTGCTGCTGAATGATCTCTTTCTTGAGTGGAAACACGGTAAGCTGGAGATCAGATGGGTATATCGTCTGTGAGGCAGATGGCATGCTTCACAACAGATGCTTTTCCCAGCTCTCCAGAGCAGACGGATGGCCACTCCTTCATCATCTGTAAAAGCTCAGGCCTAGCCTCAGTAGGTAAGTCAGAAAGAATGTTTGAAATGGCAGGTGGTGTTTTGGCTTAGTCCCTGAGAAGCAGAGCATAACAAATATTGAGATTTGCTGATCCACCAGTTGTGTGCCATTCCTTTTCCAGGTCACTCTGATCAATGAATGGGTAGTATGTCACTTTTCGCTCCTTTTTTACTCCATAGGTTCCTTGCATGAAGTCAAGGTGTAGACCACTCTTTTGCTGGAAATCCAGGCCTAAAATGACAGGGAAAGCAAGATCTTCATCTGCAAAAACATACATAATGATATGGGATCAGTAAGACACCAGAAGCGGGTGAAGGGAAATGAGGATTTATTGAAAACAAAATAAAACAGACACGAGGGCCAACAAAAAACTTGGCCCAAAGGGTTGCAAAAGACAAACTAAGGAGTGCTTCACTGAGCAAAGAACTAAAGAGCTAAAAAGGCAAAAACAAAAAAACACTGGAAACTCCAGGCAGAAATCCAAGAAAAATAAATAACAAAACTATGGCTATATATATATATATATATATATATATATATATACAAGGGCTATGAACAAGACTTGAAAGCGTGAACATGAGCGAAGACTTAAACATGAAACGAGACTTGAGACACTGTCTGCCTGCCAACTTCCACCGCATCCAGGTAAAGGCTAGAAATCAAGACATGAAGGGCAACACCTGGAGGAGGAGAAACCAGAGGCATGGCAAGATCATGAGACATGGACCAAGATTGGATAACAAGACTTGGTCATTAAGAGAATAAGCGTGCTCAGCTTAAGTACCAATTAAGTATGCAGTTTGAAAGCAGCATGAATGTTCAGAACAGAAAAGCACAGCAAGATCTTCAAATAGCAAAGCAGGAATCATGACAACAAACTCCCTGTCTAAATTAGTAATATTAGTAATGTGCCTATCTAATGAATTACACCACCCAGTGAGTGTTAGTAAATGTTAGTAACTTAAAAACAGTTAATTGTCAATAAAGCTTAGAAAGCCCCGAATCAGCACAGCATGGACGGAAGGGGAAATACCAAAGCCAACCATAGCCCAGAAATGTGCAACAACGAAGGCACGGGGCGGTACGCAGACAAGCGGTGGAGTGGCTTGGCAGACCTGGTAAAAACAAAAACATGGAAAAGTAAAAACGTGGACAATGAATGTGAATTATGAAATGCAATGACTTGATACAAGAAACTGTTAAAACTGTGACTATGAACTATGAAATCTTGAACATGAAACTGTTAAAACCATAAATGCTGTCCTGGCCAAAGGCCAGGACCCCAGAACACAACACATAAAGTGAGTCCAGTAACTGTCCTGGAAGTCAATGGTACACTAAGCCTTTCCTATTGCCTTCTTCGCCGTGCCATTCGCCATGGCAAACTCCTGGTTGTCACAGGCAGTCAGATTTTCTTGTGGCTTTTTTTGATTTTCTGCCATAATTTATCCTGCATCAGAGAGAAGGTACTCCCTGTGTCCAGCAGGGCGGGCCCCTGGAAGCCTCTAATGGTGAGCTCAACAGCAAGAAGGGAGAGAGGACGCTTGTTTTGAGCATGAGAGTGTGACTGTGATTTTACAACAGTTAGATCAGGTTTCTTTTTTGATGACGGTTTGGATGTCTTTTCATTATTCACTTTATCCCAACAGCTCTTCATGGAAGCCATGTCATTTTCAATCATGCTGCCAACTTTGACAAGATCAGCTACGGTTTTTACAGTCCCTCTTAAGCCAGTTGCGATCTTTGGATTGGCATTATTCAGGATACGCTGCACTAGCGTTGCCTCCTCAATGTCGGGTTTCCATTTAAGACAGAGTGCTTTGTAATCAAATGTGAAATCCCTGATGGATTTATTGGGGTTCTGAAGGCGATTGCATAACCTCTCCTCAATCTCCTGAATAAAATAATTGGACAAAAAGGCTGTGGCAAATGCAGTTTTAAATTCCTCCCATGAGTGAATGTTCTTACATTCAGCTACCCACCAACTTTTGGCAGAGCCTTTCAGTACGGAGGACAACGTGGCCAAGATTTCAATGTCAGGCGTGGGTCTCAAATCAAGAAATTCAGTGCATAGCTCTAAATAAGTCATTGGACCTTTTGTCTTACTGTTTCCACCAAATTCAGGAAAGTTCAGTTTAATAGGCGGTTTAGAAGCTCTCAATCCAGTATAATCTGAGGGATTTCAAATGTCAAACTGAAATCTCACGGCAGGCCTGCCCTGCCCTGGAGTCACAGGAGAGTATTTTGGGGTGCTAGTGAGTTTTACTTCATTTAATTGAGTCTGCCATTTAGCATCATGCCTTTCCAAACAGCACACAATGGCATCTTCCAGGTTACAAGCAAGATTAGCAGCAAAGTTTTTTGCATCTTCAACTTTTGTGTCAAGTGTTTGTCTCAGTATTTCCTCCCTAATAATTGTACTGGAATTGGAATCTAAAACTCGCTTTTAAAGTAAACTTTTTTTAAAGTCCAAAACGTTAATTATTTTCTTTTAGCTTTACTTTGACTTCATTTAATTCTGCTTTATAGGCAAGTGTTAAGGGTGTATGCACAGTTTCCTCTGCATCCTCATCATCATCCTTCTCCTCCTCCAAATGACCATTTCCATAATTATGAGGAAATGATGTATCTGAGTCATCGTCCTTTCTATTTCCCTCCTGCCCCTCAATCTTACCTGAACTAAAGTCCACAAGCTGCCCTTCACTCATTATCGTGAGGTAGAGGAAGAGATGACAAGAAAGAAAATCTTTTATTTACGGAAAAAGAAAGACGTTATCAATACAAAGAATGTGCGTTTAAGGTTCCCTGTACTGGCCACCACTGTAACGACTCGTTTGGAATTGTTAACAAAGAAAAAGTCGAGGGACGCTTAAACCATGCAACACAGAAAATATTTCTTAAGTGTGGATTTATTTTTCCCCAAGTGCTTAAGTAAGGAGAGGGGGAGATAGAGTGAACAAGATAAAGAGCCCATAGACTCTACAGCCTATGTATATTTTCTAAGGATCGACCGATATGGATTTTTTAGGGCCGATGCCGATAACAATTTTTTTTCCATCACCCTTAGCCGATGACCGATTATGGACTGCCGATTTTCTTGGGCCGATATTTGTGGCCGATACTGCTTTTGCTCCCTCAATTTACATTAAAAAAATGACAAAAGTGTTAACAAATATCACAGGTCTCGAGTTAGATAAACATTTATTGAAATGTTTCAACCAGCCATCGATGTGATGGCTGCTCCTCCCCAGTGAGACGCGGCCCCCCCCCACACACACACACACACATCAGCTGAGCAGACGCTGACTGAAAAACTCTGCTACCGCTGGATTGATAACGGCAGCAAACGCCTCTGAAAACGTTTTCACTAAACACTGACACAAATTAGTACGACATATAAAACATTTCTTTCATCATTTTAAGTTCCTCCAGTGCACGCTAAAGACCTCTCTGATAGCAGACATGGCTGCGCCACTCCGCTCTGAGGGAGAGAGCACACATACACACAAGCAGGGCTGAAGTTAACTTTTTTCTTGGTAGCGCTGCACTCCTAAGTTCAAAAAGTTAGGAGCGCGAGCAAAAATTTAGGAGCGCACAAGCCGAAATCAAAGAAGCACCAATATATGCATTTTTTAATGTTTAAAGAAACTACAATATAACACTCCGCATTAACAGTACAACTGTCTCCAACAAATTACAATTATTAAACAATATAAGAGTCTTGAGCTCATTGATTAACAAAGGTTTCGACTACATTGGCTTTATGCCATATCTGGAGGCTAGGATTTAAAACTGAGTCTCCTTGCTCTCTACCCTTCCATCCATCTCCTCACAGCGTGTGAGGCGTCAAATATGTCCAGAGGACCCTCCACACTGATCCCAATCAAATCTTAAATTGCGTTAGGGTTAATTGCAGATCTGACGTGTGGTCCTTTTTTTGCCTCATTATTGCAATATGAATCAGTCCACAGCGGTAACTTTGCTATTTGTTGGCTTATTATAACATAAGCAGACTTTATAATAAGTTGGATATGTTTTTTTTAAGATTTTTTCTCTTTTTTTTCTATGCCATACGCCCAGGCGCGTCTCAAGGACTAAAGATCGGTGCGGCCCAGAGCTCCCCTTAATTACTAACCCTGACTTGCACGCAATCATTCGCATAATTGACAAACAATACTTCCCGGATTTTCCTGGCTTTTTTAATGTTTTTTTTTTTATTTTTTGCGGTAACTTTTTCAAAAAGTGGCAATGAAAGTTGCAATGTCTTGGCAATTTATTTTTTTGTCCGCGAGCAATTTGCATGGACTGGTTGAATTTGCTTTGCAATCGCAACATGCAACTTCCTTGAGGGACTGAGCAATAGATTCACTTCGAGAACACGCCGGTACTGTACGGTACATTTCGGTACGGCGACAATCATTAATCTGGAAGCGTAATTTCGTGCATTTAAATCAGCGTTATTCAGAATTGCACATAGACGTTTTAAATGGTCTTATATTTTATTTAAACAAAACGATCATGAAGCGCCAGTTAAATCACTTGATGTGTGGAAAAGGAAGCGAAGACGTTTGAGCACAGTTTGTCTTTCATAAAGCGTTTGAACAATTTTTGAGTGGCCAGAAAAATAATTTAGATCTGAATTTATCCCATTATTTAGGCGTCAGTTGATCTCACGGAGAAAGAAACCGTAGCTTCGATTGCCAGAGGATTATTGTCAAAATTGGAAAACGTGTTAATTACGGAAAATAACTGAGTACAAGCCAGGAACAATCCTTGACGCAAAGGCATGGTCCGGGCTTAACCAATTAGGCCTATCACTTCCAGAGACGCCACTGCAGACGCAATTGTCTTCTAATTTCTGCATTTTCACGAAAACTTTGCGTGCACTTGCAAATATATAAACGTTAACTGGTCTAAAGACGCGCTGTAAAAAATGTTAATGATTTTTGCAGATAGGATACTGAAGATATGAGCGAAGAAACCAAGACGGAGATTTCAGAGCTGCGCAAACGCCGTGCCGCGAGGCAGCATATTTTGATAAGTTGCAACTATTAACAGAACACCGAACCTACCTGTTTACGCACATTTGTCACAGTATTTTCTGTGTTTCGTGCTTTCTCCATGTTTGGAAGGACGTTCACGTTTAAAGTGTTTGGACTCAGTAGATAACGCGCTGTTAACAGCCAGATTCGGGCCATTATCTTTACAATGAACACGGTGCACTTCACCTTCATATAACCTCAGCCATTCAAAATTTCGATGCAACTCTTATGCGAAAATAATCAACTGATGTCGCTGCCGCTTCATCCGAATCACCGTCATGATTTTCAGTTTCAGTAACTTTTGATACCGACTCGACTTTTTAAACGTTAACAGAACCAAAAAAAAAACAAGAATCTTCCATTGCTCTTCGTTCCATTTTCAGTCCAAATCTTGTGCGTCGCTACAATAGTAACTCTCATTCCCGCGGAATGGATTGTTTGACGGCTAATATTAACCATTCTAGAGTCATTATCGAGTACGTTAACCCTCCCTTTGATTGGTCAGAATGGCTACTGTCAGCTCGAGAGAACACACGGGCCGTATCTCAATATGCGTTCTTCTCTGTACTTCTGTTCTTGTGAACTTGAGAAACGTCATCCCTCTGAGACCATGTACTGTCTCAATTCAAAGTTCGCATCTCGACGAGAACGGTTACTAGTCCCGGAAGTGTTCTTGATACGCCCATTTTTCCGAGGATACATCGGATGATAACTTGTGTGAACTTGACAGCACGCGTATCCCAGAATTCTTTTCGGCATCTAAGCAGGAGAATTTCCCAAAAGCGTAGTTGCTAAGTAAACAACTGTTTGCCAGTTTCCACTAATATGGCAATATCCCCCGCCGCCTCAGTTTAATGAGTCCGTACGGACGGAGCCCAATGCTATACCCCCGTTTCGCGTTAATCGTGCGGCGAGGGATAATTAGCAACTTACGTTGTTCGTCCATTCACAGTCAATGGGTCTAACTATCGAAGGTAGCATCTGTGATTTCGGGAAATGCACCCCAGGATTGGTAAAGCAGCTTTCACACCGGACGCGAAACAAATTTTTCGCACGACAGATTTACATTCAAAGTCAATGCGAAGACGCAAATTCGCGTCTTTGCATTGACTTTGAATGTTATCTGTCGGTATTCGTTCGCTATTTCTTAGCGAAATACTATTCTGCTAGAGCGAGGAACTATTATCTGAGTACATTTGGAATATTGGCTGCTTTACGATGTTTTATGTCAAATATGCTCCAGTGTTTTTGTAGTAGAGAAACTCCGCAACAGCCGACGGAAGGTAGCTAAGCTAGGCACCTTAACTAGCTCACGCTCACAGACCCCTCTTCCCCCACTGATAACATTACTGGGGGGAAAAGGGATGAACGCAGAGGAAGTCGCGGCTCACTGGCTGGCATATTGCGTAATACCAACGAGAACGCATCATCTCAAACTGTCGACAGCGTTCTGAGTGCTCGTAGCCTTGGAAGTGCACTCTTCCTAGAATGACTAGCGAGAACGTTCCTCCCAAGAATGCAAGTTCGTTCTTAGCATTCTTGGTATTGAGAAACGGCCACGGAGTCTGCTCCATTCTTATTCCGGTGCGCCTGGCAGCGTACGTCCAGTAGATTCATGCTCTGCTCCGAGACATATGTCCATCTCTATTAAAGCTGCAGCGGCGGCTGTCATGCCTTCTGACTACCAAATGTACCCGAAAAGAGGCGATTAATTGGGGGGAAAAGCGGTCGCACAGGTGCAACTATTTTAATTCGAAGGTCGCACAGTCTTAATTTTGTTCGCAATTTCGAGCCCTCCACATACACACACGACACGAAACGCATTTAACCTTACCCCTGTATTCGCTGAATTAAACTCTTACAAACACCATGGTACTGAATTGATAACATTGACATTACTTAATCCTTCGTTCGTTACATCTGTACATATTAGCCCACAACTACGTCAACATCTCCCTAAATACAATGGTAAGCACTTTTAAAGACGAAGCATTCAGCATCATTCCCGTTTTACTGACCCACAAACTTAACTATGTTTGCAAGCATGTATACTAATTGGCAATTACTTGGCATTCATCAAAGTGGGTGGCAATATTTCAACTAAGTTTAACAGTGAGAGGCTAATTGAAATTTTAAAACACCTTGTTCTGGAGCAGCCACTGCGTTCACCACTCTTCCAGTGGGGGAGGGGTAGTGCTTCTGCATGTGCTGCATGGTCTTCCGGCAACACAGAGCTGCCTTCTTCTTCTTCTTCTTCTTCTTGGTGATTAACGGCGGCCGCCTCCAGCTTATGGGGCATTACCGCCACCTACTGACCCGGAGTGTGGGTCAGTCTCCAGGTTAACTAATCAACATTCTGAAATTGTCATTCTGCTCATTACTAACCCCCCTCACACCCTCGCATACACCCCCACATTCTTCAGGAAACCCAACACTATCCTCATCTTAGTCCCCCCTCCCTCACAAAGCGCTTCCTTCACTCCTATTCCCCCACCTCTTATTTTCCTTAGACTATCCTCCATTACTTTCCTCTCCTTCTCATACGCCTTACACACTAATAATATGTGGTCCACTGTCTCCACCTCCTCCCCACATCCCTCACACAGCCCTGTCATATGTTTTCCCATCAGCTTCAGTGTCCCATTCAGTGAACAATGCCCTATCCTCAACCTCATCCACACTACCTCATCCTTCCTACTGCCCCCCCCCCCAATAATCTGCCCCCTCACACTCTTCTGAAGCTGGTAGAGGTGACGCCCCCTCTCCTCCCCATCCCACCTAGCCTGCCACTTCTGACATACCTTATCCCAGATGACCCCCTTCGCCTCTGCCTTGCTGAACCTAACAGCCATATCCACCCTCTCTTTTTTTAATGCCTCCTTTGCCACCTTATCCGCCTGCTCATTTCCTTTCACTCCTACATGTGCAGGTACCCACATAAAATGGATTTCTTTGCCCTGACTCACACACCTGGTCACGCTCATCAATACTTCATACAGAATGTCCTGCCTACTACTTGAGTGGAAGGATCTCAGACTCGCAAGCACTGCCGCAGAATCGCTACAAACCAAAACCTTTCCCATCCGAGCCAGCTCCACCCATCTCACTGCCACTAGCATCGCTACCATTTCCACAGTATATACACCTAATCCATCTGTGGTTCTTCTGTTTATCTTCACCCCCCTTTCTGGCACCACTATACCAAATCCTGTATTTCCAGTGCTAGGATCCTTTGACCCATCAGTATATATTTCTGTGTATCCCTCATAACTCCCACTAATAAGCCTTTCAAATTCCCCCACTAAATCAACTTCTCCCCCTTCCCTCTTCTTGTCCAGCAACCTCCAATCTACCTCTGGCCAATCAAGTTTCCACGGGGCTACCGCCGGGATCACCAACACAGAGCTGCCCCTGTATGCCTGTCTGTAAATCCTGCCGCGGAAATATAAATCGGCGAACCCACGCACGAATTGGCCGATGCCGATTCAAGTAAAAAATGCAAAAATCGGCCTAATATAGAGACCGGCTGATGTATCGGTCGATCCTTAATATTTTCAGGCCAATAGCACAGCAACAATAAACAAGACACGCAGCTTTGCGCTCCAAGTTCACCAAGGAAAAAAGAAAATCCTTCCAACAAACTCCGACATGCAAGTAGCAAATAATAATAATCCAATTACGGTAACCCACGCCAGGCGGCAAGGCAGACTTTCTTGATAAACTCCACAGCAAAAGCACAATGAAAATAGAGCCGATCTCACCTTGAAAAGTTAATTAATAGTCAGCGTATATTCACCCTCGGACGTGATGACCAGAGTTTAATCTTACAAAAAGTTAGGACACAGCAGCGGAGTTGTTCCTTAATTCCATTCCGGCGATCAAGAGGATATCAGAAATAAGATCAACGTGAAAGAAAAGGGCTACGGCGTTCAATATATGTTAAATATCAATAAGAAGGTGCTCTTTGGACAGAGTCGGGAAAAATACTTCAAACCATAAAAAAGCAAAATGGCCAAGGCAACTCTTCTTAAATTAAAAAGCTTTTATTAAACAGCTAGTTCATATTCGAACTCACAGCACCAACATGTTTCGGCCGCAAAAGGCCTTCATCAGGGTATTGAGGTCACATGCGCATTGTCTAGATAAGACAATTCCAATTTGTGTCAGCTGTGAAATTAAAACAAAAATCACAGTCAAGCAGCTCGTCAGCTGAAGGGTCCCATCAATTAAATTGACATGCGTCATCACCTGCATTCCACAATTACATACATAACTAGCCAATTCCCGCAGAAATAGTGAGAGTGGGCCTGGCCTCTGCAGGTCGCGACACAGGGGTGCCCTAAGATGCTGCTGGGACTACTCAATAGTCTATTTTGTCTCTGTCTATACTTTGTCTGCATTTTTTTATATGTAAAAATGGTGGTTGCTATGGTGTTCTGAGTGGTTGCTAAGGCATTGCTAGGTGATTGCTACGGTTTTCTGAGTGGTGGCTAGGGCACTGATTGGCAGTTGCTATGGTGTTCCAGGTGGTTGCAAGGTCGTTGCTATGGTGTTCTGGGCAGTTGATCAGGCATTGCCATGGTGTTCTGGATGGTTGCTAGAGTGTTACTAGGCTGTTGCTATGGTGTTCTGAGTGGTTGCTAGGTGGTTGTTATGGTGCTCTGGGTGGTTGCTAGGGCGTTGCTTGGCGGTTGCTATGGTGTTCTGGATGGTTGCTAGGGCGTTGCTAGGCGGTTGCTATGGTGTTCTGGGTAGTTGCTAGGGTGTTGCTATGGTGTTCTGGGCAGTTGCTAGGGCGTTGCTTGGCTGTTGCTATGGTGTTCTGGGCGGTTGCTTGGTGGTTGCTATGGTGTTCAGGATGGTTGGTAGGTGGTTGTTACAGTGTTCTGGGTTGTTGCTAGGGCATTAAGTGGTTGCTAGGTGGTTGCTATGGTGTCCTGCATGGTTGCTAGGGCATGGCTGTTGCTATAGTATTCCAGGTAGTTGCTAGGTGGATGCTATGGAGTTCTGGGTAGTTGCTAAGATGTTGCTGGGCAGTTGCTATGTTGTTCCTGGTGGTTGGCAAGGTATTGCAAGACATATTTCATGGTTTTCTGGGCTTTTGCTAGAGCGTTTCTAGGCTGTTGTTATGGTGCTCCTCGCAGTTGCTAGGGCATTGCCAGGCTGTAGCTATGGTATTCCTGATGAATGCTAAGGCATTGCTTGGCAGTTGCTATGGTAGTGTGGCTGATTGCTTGTGCGTAAGTAGGCGGTTGCTATGGAGTTGTGCCTGGTTGCTGGGGAGGGGTGAAAATCCAAGTTTTTTGGGAATTGTGAGAAACCCGTAAGTCGGTTTGCTTAGAAAAGACATACCACACCTTTCCCAATCGAGCAGCACGATTTAATGTATATATTGTATGGGTTTTCTCAAAGCTGTAAGACTTGTTGCGAACCGAAATTTTTACGGAAGAATAAATAATAAAAATGTAGTCACAGAATAATATAAGTGCCCAGGCCCACCTACACTCCCTACTAGGGAGAGTAGTGGGCCTGCACTCAGGTCAGGCCCACTAATAACATACATAGTTCAGACACATCCCAAGTTTTTTAATAACATACATAATATGCATCAGAGAGAGAAAGCTAATTTATAAAACCTTAGGTCAATACACATGTATTCCATTAAACAAATATTCGAATCAATCATTTAATTATAGAAATGCCACCATGTCCAATGAATCATTTAGACCAGGGAAAGTTGTTGCCTGCAACTTATAGATCCACCTGCTTTCTTTTTTATTTAGAATCCTCTGCCTATCCCCTTTTCGATGGGTCAAAGGCACACTGTCTGTACCGATGGCTGTAAATGCAGCAGAATTATCATGAATATCCTTAATATCCATCGCGTGATCACTATTACCAATTTTGATTGCATATTTGTGTTTTGCCAAACGATCCTGTTGATGGCGTTGTGTTTGACCCATATAAAAGGCATCACACTTAGAGCAGGACAGTATGTATACCACATGCGTCGCCTTGCAATTAATAAATTGACCTGTAGTGTATGTGCGTTTACTCACAGGATGCGTAAATCTACATCACATTGTCTGCAATGTCCACATCTATAAGCGCCTGCGGGCGCTTTCGGTAACCAGGACGTTTGTTCATTGATAGGTAGAAAACTACGCACTAATCTATCACCAAGGGTAGGAGCCCTTCGAACAGAAAATAAAGGAGGGTCGGGAAAAAGACCTCTTAGCGTCTCATCGCAATCAATGAGATTCCAATTTTTCCTGATTATATTTTGAATCATACAGGCCTTGGTGCTTTAGCACGTAGAAAACACCACCCTGTCTGATCTCTTTTTAGGAGCTTTCTTTATCAAAAGGGTCAAGTGTAGATCAAGATCAGGTATACCAACAGATTAAGCGTTGTGCTATGGGTGCTTGTTTCAGTCCTTCGTATGCTGGTTTATTCATGGGGAAATGGAAGGAAGATTATGTATTTAGTGCTCGCAATGTTTTTATTGACAAGATTATTTGGTGGGCACGATACATTGATGACATTATAATGTGGTGGAATGGCACTGTTGAAGAATTGAGAGAGTTTCATCATTATTTGAATAATGCTAATGCAAATATGAATCCGTCGCAGGATATCAGTAAAGAAAAAATCCACTTCTTTGATTTGAATGATTTGGCAGAACACAAATATGCAATCAAAATTGGCAATAGTGATTACGCAATGGCAAAGCATAGTAAGGATATTCATGATAATTCTGCTGCATTTACAGCCATCGATATAGACTGTGTGCCTTTGATCCATCGAAAAGGGGATAAACAGAGGATTCTACATAAAAAAGAAAGCAGGTGGATCTATAAGTTGCAGGCAACGACTTTCCCTGGTCTAAATCACTCATTGGACATGGTGGTGTTTCTATAATTAAATGATTGATTAATTGGAATATTGGTTTAATGGAATACATGTGTATTGACCTAAGGTTTTATAAATTAGCTTTCTCTCTCTGGTGCATATTATGTATGTAATTAAAAAACTTGGGATGTGTCTTAACTATGTATGTAATCATGTATGTAATTATATCCCCGAACGCCGAATGGCGTTCTGGGGGATATTATGTTTTTGGTCCGGCTGCCGCCACCGCCGCTGCCACACTACGTGTTAACGCGAGAACTGCAGTAATATTTCAATTAGAAATTCCAAATTTTGCACATAAGTAAGTATCATAAAGAGGAAGAACTGATTCGATTTTGGACAATTTACGATGTCTATATTGGCCACCAGGGGCCAAAAACTAAAAAAATCACTGTTCCGCGATAACTTCAGTAATATTTCAATTACAAATTCCAAGTTTTGCATATAAGTAAGTAATATAAAGAGGAAGAAATGATTCGATTTTGGACAACTTACAATTTCTAGATTGGCCACCAGGGGCGAAAAACAGGAAAAATCACTGTTTTTATCATATCTCTGGAAATATTTGTCGGATTGACCTCAAATCAAGCGCAAATGAAAGGTCATGACCTGAAAATGTGTCCCACAATGACATTATACCTGTTTGGTTCAAAATTTTGACACAAGGTGGAGCTTTGTCACATAAAATTCACCATTTTTGCTATATCTTTGGAACTATTTCTCCAGTTGACATGAAACTATGTGCAACTGCAAGGTTATGACCTCACAACGTGTCACATGATGACATCATACCTGTATAGTTCAATATTTTGCCACCAGGTGGCGCTTTGTGATGGAAAATTACCATTTTGGCCATATCTTCAGAACCATTTGACCGATTGACCTGAAATTAAGTTCAAATGAAAATCTATTCAAGGTCTATATAAGGATTGGGGAATTGGAGGATTGGGGGCGTTCGGGGATATACCCCCAGTCGTCGCCTCCGACGGCATAAGCCTAGTTGTGGAATGCAGTTGATGACATGAGTCGATTTAATTGATGGAACCCTTCAGCTGACGAGCTGTTTGACTGTGATTTTTGTTGTAATTACACAGCTGACATAAATTGGAATTGTCTTATCTAGACAATGCGCATGTGACCTCTATACCCTGATGAAGGCCTTTTGCGGCCGAAACATGTTGGTTCTGTGAGTTCGATTATGAACTAGCTGTTTAATAAAAGCTTTTTAATTTAAGAAGAGTTGCCTTGGACATTTTGCTTTTTTATAAAGCATATCAGAAATTTTTGCAGTCGCAATTTCTTCCTCCAGGCTCATCAACGCTCCTTCCAGTTTTCCGCGTCTCAATTTTAAGACAGAACATGTGATTCCACCCAGAGCACAGCCATAGGACAGACAGACAGAAGGTGTGTGCGTGAGAGAGTGAAAAGGTGAGTGACAGTGTTTTACCCTATCGTCTGTCTAGGCTAAGAATGGCTATGAAATCCATGATATACGCCCATGTATATTAAGCAATGAAAAAGAGGAATTTCAGCAAAGCCTGGCCAGGCTTCCTATTCACACATTATAAATATAGCATGCAGTAATTCAATAGGCCTACATTTCAAATCATCATAATGTTTGATTAATAAAATATATGTGGCTGATGCAGGCTACAATATGCAATACCCTATAGCTAAGGTTACGTAATTCACAAACACTGGTGGATGGTTAGCAGCTAAGGGCCTTTTTCTTTGGTACTGTGGGGTAGGGGCTTAGGGGTCAGGTGTGGAGGGTGGGCAAATGCACCAGTTGACAGTTCACTCGTGATTTGGAAAATTAATATGGGATATAGTACACTCAAAAACCGAGACCTTATTTACTGTGATTGTGTTTTTGTTTTTGGGTAAATAAGCTGGACTAGGGTACTATTGCTAGCCAACTGAAGACTCCCAGTGCCATCAAGGGAGGGCTGTTAGTTACACATTTCATTGCGATGTCGCTTATGATGTCCACTGCTGGGATGAGGACTTCGCACCGGGAGCCCAGGTGTGGGTGTACAGCCCAGAGGAAAAAGGAACTGTTTCCCAAGCTGATGGCTCAGTGGGCGGTCCCCTGCGCTATGATAAACATATTATCAGACGTTGTCTACTGGGTGAGGCTCACCAAGTGGGGGCCGCTGATGGTCCATCATCGGGACCCGCTGGTACCTTATCGTCCTTTGCTGCCTTGCGAGGAGGAGCCAGCAGTGAGGGACTGAGCCCAGTCTCTCCCTCCTACTGCAGCTGCCGGAGAACCCGGTCGGCCGACGCAGAGGCAGCGTCGACTGCCCCACCGCTTATGGGACTTTGTTTTGGACTAAAGATTGCTGGGGACAGCTAACCTCTAAGTTGGGGGCTATACAGCATGCTGGGGGGCGCACAGCATTATGGGTCCCTAAAGTCCACCCAGGTAAATTGGAAATATACATTATAAAACGGCCTTTTCAATGTTACAGAACACTTGGGGCTAAAGGGGTTAATGTTGTGGTGGCAGAAAAATAGTTGGGCAACCCTTACTGTACTCACATGGCCCAGGTGTGGGACTAGATCAATTTCATTGTGTTGTTGTTGGTTTACTTGATTGCAAGAAAGCAAGCCTTCAGTTCTGTATGAAAGTACAAGCTGCTTCCTGAGTGATCAGGTAGAAACTAACTCCTAAATATAGGATGGGTCAAATGCAGAGGACAAATTACCCCACAGGGTTCAATAAAGCATATCTCATCCCTCATATCTCGGATGCTGCAATATGATACCAAATTCAAAAGTGATGTTTGAGATAGAATTTCTGTGTTTTAGAAATATTACTCCAATAACTTAGAAAAAATAAAGACTAAATGCATATGGGTGAGCAGGATAATATGAGTTAGTGGGTAAGTTCACCCACCCCCTGTACCCAAGCATGTGTGCACATTTGTATTTATGTGACTATGAATTCAGGAAGCACCTACCATTTCTATCTGGCTGTGGAGAAAAGCACCTGGAAGAAGTGAAAGGTCTTTCTTTCTTTCTTTCTTTCTTTTTTTTTTTTTGCTCATTAAATGTCAGGCATTATGGCTGTTATTTCAAAGCAAATTTTTCCAGGTCTAAAAATATTCGACATATTGGTGACTTTGCATTGTATAAATCATTTGAATCAAATAGCTAAATGTTTGCCTGAATTGATAAACTGGACAGTTTCTTTTTACAAAATGGTTGCTATGGGGCACAGTGAGACAAATGGTGCGGAGTAAATTAAGCCAGTTGTTTAACTGACCCGAACATGAGGTATTTAAAATTAATTAAGTCCGTGAATTGTGAGAATTCTTTTTTCCATGTATAACAGCTTTGGTTTATTGTATGTAGCCTATTGCTAGTAAAATCAAAAAGGACTGATTTGAGAAGTCCATTCGCCCTCTACTATATTGAAAACAGTACAACAACACAGTACTTGATGTCCTACCCAGAGAATTTAATTGCTTATTGAAAATATACAATTTAATGAAGGCAAAACAATCCATAAAAGTTTGCACAGTCAATGGTATGCTACCGTGTGACATGGTGGCAGCCTTAAGTATCTGGGGGCCTGTTTCAAAAGCAAATATGGGGCCCTATAAAACATATGAGCTTCATCATTTTGCTGGATGAAAGCACACATCTTGGCCTATAGTGAAATTTCAACTTTCCTGGCTGAAACTTGGTTTATTTGTGATGATTTATCAAAATAATGGCAAGAAAAATAACTTATAAGTATATCAATGTCATAAAATTCTCAAAAACTGAAATGTACAATTCAGGCCAACAACTAGCAGCACTGCAAACTGTGGACTTCTTTGTGTACTTTATGCATCACTTGTTAAAGGAATTTTGATTTTATATTCCCAGTATTACCTTCACAAGAGATAACTCAAGACGACTCAGGAAAAAATCAGTCGGAGGCAGAGAAGTTAATATCCAAGCCAAAGTCAGTTTACTTTTTTGCAAAAAAGGATCCCCACATACAGAAGTTCAGGTCAAGATGGAGGATACACAATTAGAAAGTTCTCTGGTATTTGTAGGAATACTCCATGGCGTTCTCTCCCCCCGTGCTGATTTACACATCACGCAAGCCTTGCGTCACACGCAACTGAGTCAAGTTGGTACGTAACCACGTCAAGTTGTCTAGGGATACACACACATCTTGCCAGGGAGGAGAGCACCTGCCTTCTCTCTCAGCTCTGGCTCCAGCTTATCTTGTTATGGATTCCGGAGCTTTCTATGAACACAAACTTAGAGAAAGAGAAAATCATCTTGCCCTTGGTACAGACGTTCAAGTTGTCATGACTTTAGATAAATGGACTTTAGAGGCTACATGTCATGACTCACTAGTAGAGTTATGCAGGCCCCTGCTAAATCAGAAATATGCAAGCACACACACACTCTAGGCCTATGAAGTTGTGAACTAAAACAGAATATTAGCAAGCAAAGATAAGCAATTAATAATAATTAATCAATAAAAAATGTTTCCTTATTTCCCCCCCTGTTTATAATTGATTATCCGCCAGCATGCCACTTCTCTCAATTTTCAGCATGTGATTCATTCACGGAGAAGATGTTTCAGCATATTACCATTACAGTCCATCCTTTGGTTTAAACAAACCCTTTTACTCAATTACATCATTGTATGATTCCTTAAGCTCCTCAGGCAGAGTATACATCTCATTGTTGTCCTGTAATAGAAACATCTGATACTCTGGATTAGTACTCAATAATCTTGATATCATTCCTCTAATTATGGGAATTCAACAGCAACTGCAAAAGAGCAGTACTGCAAATTCCCCAACCACAAGACTCATTACAGATGTAATTCCCATTTTCCAACCCCCAGACAGAAGCCAGTCCCACCAAGAAATTGCCACTGCTGGTGCGAGATCTCGCTGTTGTGCATCAGATATGTCTTCCAAACGTTGCAAGGCTTGATCAATCACCCCTCCTGCCTCATCATTAGCTGGTATATAGGTACACACACTGGCCCAATAAGCTGACAGATCCCCCCCTGTGCTGCTGTCGACAGATACAATAAGCAGAAGTAGCATCCTGCTATTCCAATTTGGACACATGTTTTTGACCACTTAGATCCTTTGAAAACTCCGATTCAGGGCGCAGTCCCCGGCTTGATCCCTTTCCACAGAGATCTCCACCCAGGCTCCCCCAGGTTCAGGACTCTGCTTTCTGCTTCCCGGTGTCTTCTTTTCAGAGCCCACCGATCACAGAAGCACCACTCGCTGACTGGCGCATTCGCTTTCACAGTTTCACCAGCCTCACCTGTTCACAGAGGTCGTCTCCATCGCCCCTCTGCTAGGTGTGGGCTGTCACCCACGTACCACGTGTTGCCCTCAACTTGCATGCGACAAACATGCCGATTAGATAGTACCATGGAAATATGTCAATTTATACTTCACCAGACACTACTTCACCAGACACGGGGGTCTTCCAGTCCTCTCCCCAGCACTATTTGCAACATTGCTGTAATCGGCTTGCGAGGGGGCAAATCTGCAAATTGCAACGCTTAGTAGATTGCTGGGGGTCCGGTTCCCAGAACCACCATCTGATCCCCGCAATCTCACCCTGTTCCTTTCCTTCGAACACGCGCATTGCCTCCCACGTAGTAGGACCTGTAGGAACCACCCCAAGCCCCGGTTTAGACATTACGTCCCTCCCCAGGAGGTTTACTGGGCGCTGTGTGGACACTTACAGAGCAGAGTGTAGCAATCCCCTCAGGATCCTCAAATTTGAGTTCCTCTGTTGCTACGCAGTCCCGTTGCCCCATTCGCAGCACAAGTTTGTGTCACATTAGTGCTGAGCCGATGTGGAAAAATTGCACTTACTTTTCTGATAACAGTTCAACATGCCCCCGTGTCACATAGAAAAGAAATTGGTGTATCGTTTACAATTAGGGTTTTCCAAGCACTCGTCGGTGCAGCCTTTAATGCAAACAATTTAATTTCATCATAGGGAAATGGCTCCCCAGATGCTAACCCTTCCCCCACGGCGGTTAGTCATTCTGAATTGTTCCCGTCGCTTGTTTGTGGATACCCACACAAAATCAACAGTTTCCCCTGGCACCCCTAGGTTACCCCACAAACCCTCTGCCATTTCCTTTGACACATCGACTATATTAAGTAGGGGTAAACTGGGGTCTATTGAAACTAATCCATTACGTGCAGTAGACACTGCCATGGGGCATTTAACTATACTGTTCACATTCATTGTAGGCGCAACATATGTTTAAGAATGAACAGACTCAGGGAGAGATAAGCCATTTTATTAAACCCCTTTTTTTTAATGAATAAGTCCGGAGTCTCTACTGACTTGGAGCGTAAATAAACTCTTCACCGGGTTTGAGACGGACGGGCTCTATATGCCACGCCCCCCTTTGTAGCCGGACTCCCTCCAAGTCTATCCTGACTCACCAAGATGTACCTACACACCCGCTGGAGGAGGAGATACCACCTTACAATGTGACTGATGTATCCACGCCTCCCTCTCCTGGATTTTTACTGCAGTCGGTGTGGTCAGGAGCACTTGATATGGACCATGCCGGCTCACTTCCGCTTTTTTCCGACACTCCGCACCAGGATCCAATCTCCAGGCTTTATCTCACGAGGCGGCGATTCCGCTACTGATCTAGGAGGAAGCATATTTCGCATCTCACGTTTGTTATTCAACATTCTACTCATACTCTGCCAGAGTCGTTTCTTCTACTTGTGTTCTCTTCAGTAAATGTTCTAACTCAAAAGGTTTCCCGTGTACTACTTCATAAGGTGACAACCCCAATCCCCGCTTGTGGGGTTATCCTCATGCTAGTTAATACTTATGGCAGACATGCTACCCAGTTCCATTTAGTTTCTGCCATGGCTTTGCGCAGTTTTGCTTTCAGGGTTCTATTACACTTTCTGCCAATCCTGCTAATTGTGGAAGATATGCATAATGTTTTTTCATTCTATTCCCAATTTTACTCCCAAAAAAGCCAGTTCTTCATTTCTAAATTCTGGCCCATTATCACTATAGAATGCTTTTAGAATCCCCCACCTAGGCTCTCAATTTTCCCTCTCAGGATTCTTGCTACTGTGACTGCATCTATAGCTTCTACCTCATTCAGCAAAGGTCACATCAATAATAACACATCACTTCTTCTCACTTCACACAGTGTTAAATGTATGAAATGTGTGGAATGGCCCAGGGGGTGTAGGGATTGCCCCCTACTGTACTACTACGCTTCCCTGTGTGTCCTGTGTGTTATAACTTCGTCATGTTGTACTTTGATCTATTAACCCCTTAGTCCCCCCTCTTGATCCATGGCACTTCCCATGCACCAAATCTACAGCAATGTGGAAGAGGGATGTTGGTACTGTAGGCTTTCCATAGGATCCTGACCACCTGCCATCAGTGTATTGTGTTCCATGTGATGTCCATTGACATTGTCTTGTGGGGGAACATCCTGCTCTGCTCACAGCAGCTCACTTGAAATTGAGTCTTCAGATTGGTGTAATAGCCCCACAAGAGTGTGTTTGACTGCTGCCCTTGTTTCTATGTCAGCAAAGGCCTCAGCCAAACTGATCAACATGTTTGCGGTGCAGAGGGCCACAATCAACACAGCTATCATGAGTACAGACAGCAAATCCAAGACATGGGTTGCCCTTATCCACTCTTGACGCCTAACCATCAACAAAGTATTCAATATCAGGATTTGATAGAGGGGTGTCCCTGAGTCCAGGACATGCAGTATTATTAGACAGGACTTCTTTAACACAATGGAGAATATATTTTTATTTTTTTTTTTTTCCTCTCAATGAATTGTGATTAAGCAATCCACCTCAGTCTAGGGTTCCGCTAAAAGCATGGAGGAAATACACAGTCAGGGCTTATTAGCCCCAACCATTCTTACATTTCCCCTCATCATCAGCAGAACCGGGTGGAATCACTTTAGACCATGTAACAATTAGCAAAAAAAATTTAATAATTTTTATTCACAAAAATGGCAACATATATAATAATAGTTTTTACTTTGGGCTCCTGGCACATAAAGGTCCTTTCAGTCAGTAACTTTTATTTGACTCACTTAATCAAAAATGGATTTAGAAATCGCAAGCAATGTAATATGTCATCGCGTTACTAGTTGACTTTTGAATTTAGTCTTGTGTTACTACTTCAGATTGTATTTCCCCAAATCTATTTTAGAAGGTAAACTTTTAAGCTAAAACATATCCAGCTGGCCAGCTTTATCACTTTTACCCAAGGTTATTTTCATTTCTTCTCTTCAGCAGTACTCTCTGTGGAAAAGTTCCAAGAGGAGTTAGAGACAAACAAAAATGAACAATTTTGTTTTAATTCAACTCGTTCGGACACTTCCCAGTAAAAGTTAAATTATCATATTAAGGTTATCAGTCCACTCAGTTCCTTTGCCATGGAGACACTCGTTGACAATTCCTGTTCAAAATGGAGAAAAGATTTTTAATTGCATTTCTTTGGTCAGGGAAACTTTCAGTCACATTTGTTCCACTTAGTGCTTCCCCATCTAAAGATCCATGATTCTCTAATCCCACAATACTTCATTTGATTTTTTTTTTTTTTTAATCAATTTAATATGTACCATTAAATTTCATATTATATTTTGTATTTGCTGGCACTTTTCTGATCATTTTACCTTATTTCTTTCCTTCAGATAGCAATTGCAGTTTAATTTTTTTAATGCTTGATAGAAAAACCTCTAAATTGAATTTGGCACACAGTCTCTTATTGTATACAGTGTTACGCAGTACTTTGGCAAATTTTGAACACACTGTGTTATTCTTGTTCACTTTCACTTCATTTTCTTTTCAGAGATGTGCTTCTAGCACACCAATTTCACACAGCCTGATTATCTACAGAAAAGTGCTTTGATTTTCTAGCTCTTTAAAATATTTTACAAATTCAAATAGTGTAATCACATCATGCTCATAGAGGATTTCACTGGTAGTTTTCTCTGCAATGTATTACTACCGCCAAATATTAGAGCATTTAAATATTCACTTTGTCCTGCATCTTAAAGAAATTCAGCTAGCCACAACATTAGAAACACTTGTCCATGTTTGTATAATTTACATTCAATTGTTACTTCATTTAAACTTCCCTCTGTTTATAAGTACCGATCATTTAAGAGGGGTTAGCATTTATTTTATCAAGAAATGGCGACTTTTGCTCGGTTTCATAAGGAAAATTTATTCTGCTTACTTCTGCAACTTTGTCCTTTTACAAATACACAGTCATTAAAAATGGCTTAACTCCTACAAATTTGCTCTGCTAATATACACTTTTTTCAGAATTTTCAATTTTTACCAATCCTGTAATTACAGTAAGGAGTCCATAAAATACTGTGAATATTAGCTAATCAACTGGCACCTTAACTTATTCTCAAATCAATGCCAATTTTATTGAAAACATTTATATGCACTTCATGGAATAGATTCAATCTAACAAAGACAGAACAAACAAATATGCCAGCAATGCAGTTGTTTACAGACACTGAGTTAGGTTCATTCACATTGATTTCCTCATACGCACACGCAGTCTGAGCTCAGGACACACATACCTTAGTGCACTTTCCTCTCTCACATTCATTCACATTGGAAAAGATCCAAGGCTTAAATTTTCTTATGATCTGACACCATTGTTGCTTCGATAACATACACAAACAATGCTCTATTTCAACTGAACCCAAATTCCTTTGCTCACAATGATTCCCAGAATCATTATGTCAGCATTCTACACACTCTTCAGTCTCAGACCCACAATGATTCCCTGAACCATTATGTCAACTTTCAACAAATTGCCCAGTCTCAGTCACACTTCGTCATCATCAGTCCAAGAACAGCAGTCCTTACAACAACAACCACAGCAACCTCTTTACTGTTCATCAGTCCCATAATTGGAAATATTACTTTCTCTGCCTCACAACAACTATGCCGAATTCAGTAAAAATTCCGTCACTCACCCGCACCTCCACTCATTGTTTGGAGAACTCCCCGTTTCTGACCTCCTACACACCCCAAAAGGGCCATCTCAAGCGGCCTGGGCTGAGGTCTTACCACAACGTCCCCTGGACGACCGTGCGCACGGTTTTTAGTCGGCGCTGATTCTCCAGGGAGTGCATGTGAGATATTGGAATTCCGGACGTAGCCCCCAATGTTAAAGGAATTTTGATTTTATATTCCCAGTATTACCTTCACAAGAGATAACTCAAGACGACTCAGGAAAAAATCAGTCGGAGGCAGAGAAGTTAATATCCAAGCCAAAGTCAGTTTACTTTTTTGCAAAAAAGGATCCCCTCATACAGAAGTTCAGGTCAAGATGGAGGATACACAATTAGAAAGTTCTCTGGTATTTGTAGGAATACTCCATGGCGTTCTCCTCCCCCCGTGCTGATTTACACATCACGCAAGCCTTGCGTCACACGCAACTGAGTCAAGTTGGTACGTAACCACGTCAAGTTGTCTAGGGATACACACACATCTTGCCAGGGAGGAGAGCACCTGCCTTCTCTCTCAGCTCTGGCTCCAGCTTATCTTGTTACGGATTCCGGAGCTTTCTATGAACACAAACTTAGAGAAAGAGAAAAACATCTTGCCCTTGGTACAGACGTTCAAGTTGTCATGACTTTAGATAAATAGACTTTAGAGGCTACATGTCATGACTCACTAGTAGAGTTATGCAGGCCCCTGCTAAATCAGAAATATGCAAGCACACACACACTCTAGGCCTATGAAGTTGTGAACTAAAACAGAATATGAGCAAGCAAGGATAAGCAATTAATAATAATTAATCAATAAAAAATGTTTCCACACACTGAATTTGAAAGAAAGAAAAGTTTTGACCTAAACTAGGGTTTCTCAGCCCGGGTGGTACCACCCTCTAGGGGGCATTCGGACAACTTCGGGGGGCGCTGGGTAACGTGCGTGCTGAAAGGGGTGCGTCAACAGTCACAAAAACATGAATCATAGGAACACTCCAACCAGTACCCCTGACCAAGGAACTGGCTATAGAACTGGAGTTGGTCCCCGGGCGCTGCTCTGTGGCTGCCCACTGCTCCTAACTATAGGATGGGTCAAATGCAGAGGACAAATTACCCCACGGGGTTCAATAAAGTATAACTTACCTTATCTTATCAATCACCACTTAGCTTGTCCAGTGTTCATTATTTGAATTTAACTTTTTCAAAAAATTATGTTTTCAAACATTTTAAGTACAAATAACTTAAGAGCTTATCTATATGGTGTCCCAACTCCTCTACACAGCTTCCATCATGATCTTCATAGTAACACCCATAAACAAATCCACCTCATTGCAGCAGCGCGGCCCTTTCCGAAACCACTTTGCCCTCCCACTACACCTTTCATTGGTTTGCAGGTCTTTATGCAAAGCAAAGGGAGGTTAATAGCGATAGGGCGAAGTAACTAGAGCAGGGAAGCCCCAGATCAGCTTTTGACAGCTCTCATCTCAAACCCTAGTTTGCGGGCTAACAGTTTAATAACCAATGAAAATATACACAAGGTCTATTACGTATTCAACTGCATTAACACAACACAATCAAACATGGCAGAAAGCAAGAAAAAGTGCCGACAGTACAATGAAAATTAAAACAATTACTAGCACTTTGCCCGTGGGGATCCACGGGTTCTAGATTCAACCCACGTGGGCCAAAATTATCAGCCCAAGTTTAAATTTTATTGTTTTATGTAACTTTGCTTTTATATTATAGAGAACAAAGCAATATTTTGATGTCATCATGGTGGTATGGTGTTTCAATAAACACCAAGGTGGCCAAAACGTGACCAATGTTTTTATAGTAACTAAAATTAAGTAACTATCAAGGGGAATATGCTGCGCTGACATTCCGCGCTCAGTGGAACATGAAGTCGCCTGCAAGGCGGAGCAAAATAGCATTGCCCACGCTATGCTGCAGATCTGCGCCCGGTGGAATCTAGCACTGATTGGCCGGACACACACACACACGCACACAGAGTCCACTCAGCTATTATGATATAGATGGATTCATTCCTTCACCGATAAACAGGTAATTACCTCTGTGCCGGCTATGCGGACAATTGTTCTCTAATGAGGCCACGAAATCTTTGTGGTTACAGTAGCCAAAAAACATCCTGACAAGGCATCAAAAGATCCGGCCTACTTTGAGTCACTGAGGGAGCAGCATTTAATGCGCCTTATGATCAACACCCTGTTCGCCCGTCAATCAAACTGAGAGCAGGTTTGTGGCCTCCTACAACATTGCTTTGAAAATCGCTAAGTTAGGCTTACTGTTCACTGTAGGGGAGTCTCTGGTTATTCCAGCAATAAAGGAGGCCATCTCCACAGTCATGGAGCGGGACCCTGCGCCACTCATCAAGGCCAACCCACTCAGCAATGATAGTGGGGCCCGGCGCATACGGGAGATGTTGCTCGACACTGAGCAAAAGCTATGCGCTATGTTAGGTGGGTGTCCCTTCAGCGTCCAGCTTGACGAGACAACAACAGCCGACAACAATGTCCTTCTGATGGCCTATGTCTGGTATTTGTCTGAAGGGGATCTGATGGAGGACTTCTTGTTTGGGCAGTATCTTTCAACTGACATGCAAGGGGAGACGATTTTCACTGCCTTGACCGAGTTCCTGCACCAGAAGGCCATCCCGGTGAGTAAGCCATCCCGGCCCGGAGCGTCGACCATGGTCGGCAGGTACCGCAGATTTGCCACGCTTCTGAAGAAGCAGGTCCCCCATGTGCTGACAGTGCACTGCGTATTGCACCATCACAACTTGGTGGCAAAAAACATTTCCCGGTCCCTCCATCAGTCCCTTGATGTGTTGGTCAACGCCATCAACAAAAGCCCATGCTCTGAATGACCAGCTCTTCAGGCAGATGTGTGGGGAAAATGAAGAGTCCTTTCAGCGCCTGCTGCTCCACACAGAGGTGCGCTGGCTCTCCAAGGGCAACTGCTTGGCCTGGCTGTGTGAGCTGTTCCTGTCAGTTCTTGAATTTCTAGAAAAGGCCTACCCAAATTTGAAAGCACAGCTATGGTCCTGCCGCCATGACATGTTCTATTTTTCTGATTTCTTTGGGAAGATGAATGACGCAACGCTGAAGCTCCAGGGGAATGATATGACTCTCATCCATTCGAGGACCACTATACGCAGTTTCCTCGCGAAGCTGGAGCCATTTCAAATAAATGTCTCAGTCTTCATGAAATAGCAGTTGCGTTTCAAAAGAAATTGATTCTTGGCCTCAAGCGCGTGGGCTGTATTCTCATTGGTTTGTTGATCGCATGTATGCCTCATGTTATTCATGTGATTTGCACGACCAAATTACTACTAATATTACAATTATTTACTATTCTAAAATATATAGGCCTTCTATTACTATTACAAATATACACTAGTATTATTACTATTAGGCCTATTAATTATTACAACCAATTCTAATATGTTTGTTTTTTTTTCTTATCCCACACATCTCCTATGCTTATAATAAATCTGCTTAATAGGAACATGGAATTTCAGAAATTGTCCTACTTTACCCATATTCACCCTAAACAAGCACACATGCAATTTTAATGTTATTTCAGAAGATGTCAGCTAATCTGGTTGCCATAATATGGTGCGGAATGTTTCTAATGGACATATTTTTATATTTAATTGAAATGGTTGTGATAAAAAGAAGGAAAAAAGTGAACCATTATCACTTGGTGTGTGTGTGTGTGTGTGTGTGTGTGTGTGTGTGTGTGTGTGTGTGTGTGTGTTGGGGGGGGAGGGGGGAGATCATGTTAGGGGGGCATTTGCTCAAAAAGGTTGAGAACCACTGGCCTAAACCCACCTGTCTAATGACTCAATGGAGGACTGTTCTCTTTACTGACAAGTCACGTTTCCCGCTTCACAGAGCGGATGGACGCAGCGTGTCTGGTGCAGCGCAGGGTAACTTTATGCTGATGTTAACGTGGTGCACATTGTGGCATATGGTGGCGGAAAAGTGCTGATTTGGGCGGGAACATCCAATATCGCGGTGACACACGGCGGCCTAATGTCAAACCATTTGCCTGTCAAAACAACGCCATAGTCCAGCTTGACAACACCGGGCCCCTCGCGTGTGCACAAAGTTTCTTGAGGCTGAAAATATTTCTGTGCTTGAATGGCCAGCTTATTCCTCGAATTTGTCCTTCATCATGCATCTTTGGGATGTCCTTGACTATTTGTTTCCCCACCGGACCAATATCCTCCAACTCCGTGCCGCTCTGGAGGAAGAGTGGGACCATGTCCCTCAAGTCACCATTGACCATTTGGTATGGTCCAAATGAGGGAGAGCAGTGCAGCAGGCCAATGGCAATCAAACTTGGCACTGAATAGTGCAATTGGGACACTAGACTCCATTCCCATTATCATCTAAGCTGCTTGGAGATTCTTGTTTGTCTGTTTCAATCAGTCATTGAAATGTGTTGCAAACTGATCATGCAATCTGTGAAAACTCAAAGTACAGTGAATTTCTGAGGATGGTCATGCTTCTCAAAATAAGAAGTGTTGCGTTTATGCCCAGATAGCAAGCTCCTCCGCTCCGGATCTGCCCCGGTAATGAGCCGGATCAGCTGGAGCCAGGGCAGATCCGGGGCGGAGGTGCTTGCTACCTGGGTGATTTGTTCAGCGTAGAACCTGATAATACTAAGGTCACAAACTGTTTTCATGAATGTGACAACGAGTTCAGTGCACTTCAGTGGCCACTCAGGTCACAAGACCAGAATCCAAAAGAGCACATGAGGGTAATGGAACAATGGGAGATTTGCTGCAAAAAATACCTGACAAATCTGCAAAAATTATACGATGTCATCATGTCACATTTACGTAAATCTCAAATATGTTTCCAACTTCTTGTGGAATCCATGCCAGTGTGGCAGTTCTGATAGCAAAGGTAGGCCTACCAAGTATTAGTAGGGCATTTTTAATAAAATGTTCAGTGAGCATATTTGTAGTAGTTTGCTAATCGGAAGGTCAGGTGGGGTTGAAGACTGTATTAGTTGTATATTATCCATGATATGTGCCTGCTTTGATACACACCATGCCTACAAACTTCAGTGTGAAAATAATTCATTTTCAAATCAAATCTATTTCATCAGAGATTCCCTTGAAAACCTTTTGAAATATGTGTCACTCTGTGTATCAGTATGTGGAAAAAGGAACCTTAAAAACAATTGTGTCAAACTGGTACAGAAGAAAAGTTCTTGACTATTTATTTACCCCATATGATTAGAAGTAACAGTGAGCAGTGAGAGGAGTTGAGCGGGAAGAAAATACTGTTCATACATATGAAACATAATGAACATACAAACTCCAGTTTTCTGACAAGGTTGATCTTTCATTTAAATTTGATTGAAAGAAAATTGATCAATTTATGGTGACTGCAGAATTAATTCAACTTTTCTGGGCCACAGAATATAAAAAATGCTTGAAATATGAGCTTGACAGGTCTGCGGAGAGTGCAAGAGAGATTAATTGAGAGAATAACTAGGAGCAGGAGAAATCATCATCACTCAAGCTATGGTGAAGATGACAAACTGAAATGACAGTTGCATTTATATTTGAGGTGTGCCCATGTACACGTGTTAGTCATGAGAAATTCCTTTTCAACAGAAGCTATTTTTTTTCTGACAAAAAGGTAGTCTAAAACACCCTTTCTTTGAATTTGCAATGTGATACAGCAAAATTACCGCACATTGAAAAAAAAACGTCCAATGGGCACAAAAAGGCATTGACAGTTACATTTAATCAAGTTTAAGCAAACACACACCACTTTTTTGAACATCATTGGCTCCAAGCTTGCCAAAGATTTTAGCATCAATGAAAAGGTGGTTTCTCTTTTTTAGATGTTACTGTAATATATCATCAACATCAAAAAAAGCAACCATTTTAACAATTTAATAATTCCAACTGTTCATTAAATAGTTTTTTGTGTCTACTGCGCCTGTGCAAGCAAACATTATGCTATCGAGTTGTAAGTCTGTAAGTAAACCTTTTCATCCTACAGTGAACTACCAATCCATGGTAGACACATTTTCGTCAAGTACCCATTTTTTCCTCATGATTGCCTGCTCTCTGTAAAGAAGTGTGCGCATTCCTGACACAAACAGGAAAAATATCTGTGTGATTAACAATAAAAAACAAACTCAGTGTCTTTTCTCTTCCAAGGCCAATTGCTTTTCCTGCAAGAACATTTAAAGGATTGAAAGTATTATATTTCAATTGTAGACTGCTTGCATGGAAGTGAATATTGTATATCATGGATGTATTTGTGTAGCCTCCATGTGAATGGGGAGAAATGATGAACATCTTTATCTTTATTTACTGTATTTATTCCTCAGAAATAATATATATATATATATATATTGGTGAAACAAAGTAATACCACAGTATGACACAACAAAAATGTCACATAAGCACACAACATTCATTCATTTTCTATACCCGCTTACTCCTCACTAGGGTCGCGGGGCGAGCTGGAGCCTATCCCAGCTGACAAAGGGCAAAGGCAGGGACCCACCCTGGACAGCTGTCCAATCCATCACAGGGCGCACACGGCATTTGATTTGGAAAACTACTATGTCACATAAGTACACGACATTTGGTTTAGAAAATGGTTTGACCATAAATTATCACTTGAGCAATATAAAATGGATTGCAGTCAGATAGTTTTGAAGGAAGCATTTTCATTTTGTCTAGCTGATCATAAATGTGACAAGGCAAGTCTATCCAGTCATCGCATTTGTTATGATGGGAAAATCAAAAAATGCTGGCTAAGGCCCAATCATTTGACTCATAGTTTCTTTTTTTAATTATGAGGTGTGCTAATATACCCACCCGTGTGACGTTAAAGTCATTTTCATAAATTGCTGGTGAAGTTTCCTTAACAATCTAACAGCATCTCAAGCTGAATGCTCAGAGACAGTTCAGCTCATCCCTCAAGAAAAGAAAACAAAAAGAACTGGATTTTAAGGTAAGTCCTGCAGCTGCTACCTAATAATAATAATAAATGACACAAATATAAAAAGAAATGCCAGGGACCTAAGATACACAAAGCATTGGTGTCAGCCTTACAAATACTTGCACATTTACTTACCTTCTGGAGTGCTTTTCATGAGGATATGTATTTTATTGGGAGAACAATTATTTTTATAAATGTCATATCCTTTGCTTGTTTGCCGTGACCCTTTAGCTCCCAGCTATGTGAATCTTTAGATTTGACTCAATGCAAAGTTAACCAATGTCTTTCTACCAGACAGAAAGGCTGTGATAACCACCAGGAGAATGAGGACAGGGGTCCTAAAAATGACCACAGGAGTCCTGCAGATGGTCCTCATATTGATAAGTAAGTAAACTTATTTCTAGTGTATTTCTTAAAATGTTGCAACTGCTGCATTTTTCATTCACTTACTGTTTGAAATGAGAAAAATCATGAAGAAGAACCAATTGACATTTCTCATTGTGAACATTTTTATAGCGATTATAATTATTTTGTCCCAGTTGTTGCTAAGTGTCTTATGAACTGCCAATTCGCTAAGTAGCCTTTGCAGCCACGGACCACAGGTGACACTGACTTGGCCAAAACTTTATGAATGGGGGGGTTTCATCTGTTATGGGCCCAAGTTCTTATAACATATATGACAGCAAGGGATGACAGACAAAATTTTAAAACTTAAACAGGTTTAAGTAAAAAAACACTTTTGACTAATTTACTATCTATTCTACTGACCATGATTGATAAATACAAGAACAAAAATATTTACAGTCCCTTTGGTGGGTTGCTTGGTGATGTCCTGGGTGAGGAAAATTCTCCAACACAGGCAAAAATCCACAAAAAGCTTCACAGGTCATGAAAAAATGACAAGTCCAGTCAAATGTATTAATCTCCTTGCAATTTCTCCTACTACTTTACTCTCTCAATTTTCCTCATTATATACTCTTTTGCAGACCCCTCCCACCTTTTAGACTTTTTTTTTAATTCTCTGGGACTTTCTGTCTCAGACATGCCCAGGACATGCCCAAACCAAGCTCCAGTCTGGGCTTAACATAAAAAAAGGTCAATCCATCTCGTGGCTTCTTTTCACATTACACATCCTAGCTATTAGTTGTCATTCGCAAACTTGTTGGAGCCTTCTTGAAGCATTTTCTGTGAATGTATCAACTTCCATTTTTATGGGGCAGACTCACTATGCAGTGAAGTTCTGCAAGGGGAATTTGGCTCACATAAATTTAAGCAATCCTACATATGGTAGTCAAATCTGTAACGGTCAGCTAGTCACAGTAAAGATCCGCAAATTTACGTAGCAGTGAATCTGTAGTCACTGGAAAACACGAAACCAACACATTGCACTTTGGAGGACTTTTTTTCACCATGCTAGAAAATTTGTCTATATTGTTGAATTATTTAGCATGTGGAGAATCTGTTTTTTTTATCATTTCGATATGTGTCTCAAAAATAGTGTGTCGTATTGGAAGCAAGTTACCACATGCTGCCTTTGCTAAAGACGTCATGTTGCTTGTTTAAATTTTTTCCAACGCACTAAAAAACTATTTTGGTGCCCAGTTCCATCTGCATTTTACACAAGACCCTCAATTTGACGCCATTTTAGGCAGACTTGCACTGCTTTATGTAAAGGGTGAATTAAATGGTTTTCAGTTAGCTTCTCCAAAAACACAAAATTTCAGCAGTAACTTTGCATAAGGGATTACTGTAACTTACGTGCGTAACCCAACTACATCGTGGATTTACCCAGTCACTTAGGTCATTGGAGTGTTTTCAGAACCTACAGTATAGTGTACTGTACATTGTTGTTCATGTATTAACATGCCAAATTTAGATTGTCAGAGCGTTGTGAAAGGTATTAGCCCCATTCCCGATTTCTTCCATTTTTGCATATTTGTCTCAAATAAGTCACAAAAATGATTCTATTACTAGACAAAGATAACACCAGTTAACACCCAATGCAGCTTTTTAAATGCTGTTTTGAGGAGTTTATTGTAAAATGTAATATACAATGGTGTGGAGTGATGATTATACACTTAATAAAATGAAGATAGATCAGAAACCAAGTACATTTCAAGTATCTATTTCATGTAATATTGGATTTTTTGGATGAAAACAGATAATATTTGTGGTAAAAACAGAATATTTTACTGAAGGTGTTAACAGCCATTTTTGAAGTTTTCTCCATCTGTACGGTGAATATAAGTTCGGTGTTTAGGTGAGAAAATTTTTAATTTGGATTCATCGGTCCAAAGGACTTGTTCCCAATCCATTGGCGTCCAAACCTTGGAAAAAGGAAAGTCTTTTTTTATGTTGCAAGCTCTTGACATGACCAATCAGACCATTTTCACACAGGTGTCTGGAAATAGTAGATCTTGATACTTTCATCTCTTCACTTCTGGTGCAATTAATATCATCAAAGATTAAGCGCTTAATATCATCATGCTGTCAAATGATGATTTTTTTTTTACTTGTCATTCACAGATAACGAACATCAAAGGCACTGAATTTCCATTTTGCACCTCTATTGCTGCTAGTTTTCAGCGAATTGGTCTCTTTGAATTGCTTGATAGTGTTTCCTACAATGCCATGGCAGCAATAAAGGTCTTCAGCAACATGTAAGGCCACAATGTGGCTATGAACAATCTCAGAGAGCTCCATCTGTAATGCCATCCTATTTAACATGGTGTCATTGCTCAAAGTTCATATCACCTTATATACTGGAACCATCTGAAGTAGTTTTGCAGAAACTGTTGCCTCAAACCAATTTAAACTCAATTTTTTGCAATAGTAATCATGGAACGAGCCTTCAAACATACATACAGGCTATGCAAGATCTAATTTGCTCTTTCGATTGTTATGAAAAAATGTGTTTTCAGTGTTTTTGCTAATAACCCATATTTTTACTCCTATATACTGGCGGAAATGATTTTTTTCTTGTTCTTATTGTTTATTATAGTATTTTTCAAAACATTTTCAACAAAAAATTATAAGGAAGTAATATGTCCTTGGGAGGTAAAGTGGGCCATCTCACAAATCCATTGTTTTGAGGTTTGAAGTTAAAACTGTTTGAGAAAATCAGGATGCATTCTCCATGAGAATTATATATGTTTACGTAATCTTCCAGGAGTAACTTGGTTTGTGGAAAATTTTTATCAGAAAGCTTTTTACTGAATTAAAGAAAATGGCCAAAATGTGGGATAGACCACTTTGGGCTCTAATTTCGTAGACCAGGCGCAGGCGCGGCGCAGGCGCGGCGCATGGGGGGTGCGCCGCGCCAACGGGGTGTGTCCAGGCGTATGTGGCAATTTCGTGCCCGGCGTAGCCTGGCGCAAGTACTCCTCTGTCCCGCCTCTGCCCCTCCTGAGAGCGCAAGTTGGCAAAGAAGGCGTGTTTGGGTATAACACAGCCGAGTCAAATCTTCACCAGTCAAATGAGCTCCTCACCTCACCTTTAATGTGTTAGAATATAGAAGGCGACCCAGCTGAGTCAAATATTGCTCACTGGCAAGAGAAACCATGGATAGCGTGTTGCTATTATAACAAACTGAAGCTGCTTAAAATTTTGGGATTAACATGCATATACAACAAAGCAAGATACGTTACACATTTATTTACAATATGTGATCTTAACTCAGTACGAGATCATAGCAATCAAGCTGCATTCCTTTCCCCCACTAAAGACGATAAAACATAAGTGACAATAATAGTAGCCTAGTATTAAGCCGCTTGCACACTGGACGCGAAACGAATTTTTCGCTCGACAGATTGCGTCTTGTGTCCAATGGTCTGACAGGGTTTTAATAAATCGTCGTGTCCGACAGTCATTGTTGTTTTTAATTTCTTCAAATCTACTGACTCTTTCAGACATTAAGCGTGAATGTTTGATAAGAGGGTTCAGTTCTTCAAGATGAGCGGCGAGAATTTCAATCAATGTTTCTGTTTAAGCTCTGTTCAATAAAGCGAGTCGACACTGGCGCGAGACAGTGTACAATGCCTCCGTGTCTGACAGCCAAAAAAAGAGGACGATTAGAACAGAATGATAACGAAATAAAGAATAAAAAGAAACATTTTAACAACAGAGCATCCAATGAACACTGCGATTTATTTATTGGCGGGTCATCTTTGTTTGATATCACGTTTGTTGCTGATATATTTTTATTCTTTATTTCGTTATAAATCTGTTCTCATATCAATACTTTTACTTATTGCTGGCTGCTGGACATAGAGTAATTTGCATTTCGTGTCGGACGGTCTTGATCGTGCATGCGATGATTTCTTCACTCTGTCAGTGGTCATGGAATTGATTTGCTCACGCACTATATTATCTCTGCTGTGGAAATAAAGCGTGAATCTGTTCGATCCATCTGACTAATTTTCAAAAGAAAGACATACTGATGTCTATCTTCAACGGAAGAAAACAGATGAATAGGCTAAAAAGACCAAGAAAAGTCGATAGCTATCAATTTGCATTTTGTGAAGGCCGAACACAAACATAGCCAAGTTTGCACGTCTAATAATTCCTGGAATACTCGGAAAAACTAGAACTTTTATGACTCTCGGACACGGAGCTATATTAAAACCCTGTCCGACTATCGCGTCTTTGCATTGACTTTGTCTGTAATCAGTCGCGCGAAAAATTTGTTTTGCGTCCAGTGTGCAAGCGGCTTTAATGAGCATAGAACGCAAGCGTTCGATATATATATATATATATATATATATATATATATATATATATATATATATATATTATACAGTTTGTGGTTGGCTGAGAAAGATGTGAAGTCGTTAGTTTGCATCACAGATTCAGTTGCGTTGATTAAGCCAGGTCAAGTTTCCATTACGCGTGGCAACCGTCTGACATCAGGACAATCGATATAGATACTATATTGTATGTCCTTATTCAGATAGTTACATTAAATACTGCTTCCTGTAATTTTTTCTTGCATTGAAATGTGCCTGACATTCTGTAAACCTGCCTGTGAGATTTCGGTGACGTGTGCGCACTCTGCGCCGGTCAGCCAAATTACCACTGCACGGAAATTAAACCAGGTTGGAGCTGGCGAGTTTTCTGCGCAACTCCAGCGGAGACTTTTTCTACGAAATTGTCCCTGTGTCTTGATGAATATGTGACACCTCCCCCTACTACGCCGCCACACCCATCTCGGCGCACCTTCGTCTACCGAAGGCTGCGCACTTCACAAAATTACCACTACGCGGGCTGCGCCGTACGAAATTACCACTGCGCGGGCTGCGCCTTGCTACGCCAGCTGCGCTGCGCCAGGAAATTAGAGCCCTTTAACTTTAACTTTCTTGGCTGGATAAAGGGTCAAAAACTTTGCAGTGAATGCACATAACCATCATAACACTGGTGACACCTCATAATTTCCAGGAAAAACGTATTTTATCTGAGCATAAAATGGTTGTAAATCCTGGAAACTAGACAGGTATTACCTGAAGAATAGTCGTCACTATTCATCTGTAGGCTTCCACTGGGGACTCAGACTCAAAAACTTCCTCAAGCACTGGCTAAGCTCCAGTCAGCATGGGGTCTGCCATCTTGGAATGTGGAATAGCCCACTCTACCTCTCACTCGTTGTCACAACATGTAAAAAAATGGTTTCTATGACCTTTAATAGATAGCAGCACAGCATAGTCCTGAAATTACTAGTATCACTGGAAGTTGCGATGACCTTTAATACGCGGTGAAGTGCACCTAACTAATTTTGACCGAGATGTGGGATAGCCCACTTTATTTCTGAAGGGCACATATATTAGGACCCCTTTTCAAGGAAAGTGGTCATGTATGCTCATCACTACGCACTATCCATTTGAAGCATTTTTAGAAACATGCAAAGTTTTGTCATGGGAAGTGTCCACGTCTGGTGTATAAAGCAGACGTGGACACTGGAAAAAAAAAATACCGTTTTGAGAGGTGCGGGAATTCAGAGGCTTCATAACACGTTGATGTTTCATAGAAAATGCTTGATACTTATTGAATTGAACAATAATGCAATCTGAGGGGAAATGAATACAGATTGATCCTCACAACTGAACAAATTGGCGCTTAGTTAGTATTTAGGAAACCTAAATGGGAACGGCTTTGGAGATGTAATGCGCTTTAATGCAAGGTGAGAGCAGAGCATAATCCCTCAGATGGCAACTCAGGAGTTGGAGAGGTTAATTTCTAAGGTACTGCAAGCCTCACTTGCCCCAGTTATGGTCAGTATTTACATTTCCACCTCAAGAAAGCAACTGGGCAAAAATGGCATCCATGGGAGAGCTGCAAGGTGAAAACTGTGATGGCTGGTGAGTTTGAGATGCCAAACACAGTGGCCAGTATAAAAGGGGAAACAGCAATTGACAGAGAGACACAAATAAAATAAGAGAGCAAGACTTGCGTTTTCAACAGACCTAGATGTCGTCCGAAGTATGGAAGCAAGGCGAGCTCGACAGGAGGAAAAGAAAGGGAAAAGAACAGAAAGATTCCCTTGCTGTCTAGAACTTGTCCTCAAATATGCATCGAAACCCTTACCAACTCTTTTACTAGAGACCTTACCGGCTAAAGTGCAAACATAACACTGACACTCTAGCAACGGAAGTGAGGCGGAAGTAGAGCTTAAATAGAATCCAGGCGATGCCCCCAACTAATGCCAGCTGGCCCAGGAATCCGATTGGGAGCAAAACGATATCGTCCCAGACGAGAGCAACAAAGAAAGATCTCAACGCCTCCAAACCATGACAGAAAACTATTGCAGACCAAAAAGAACACAAAGGTGCATCTCACACTTGCCAAAAAACATCGTGATGGACCCCTTAGACTTTTGGGAATATATATGTTGTGGACAGATGAGTCAAAAGTGAAACTTTCTGAAAGATATCAATCTCATGATATCTGGCTTCCAGCTAACACAACTTTCCATAATAAGAGCATCATGCTAACAGTCAACACACAGTGGTGGTAAAATGATTTTTTTCATATAGGTGTTATGGGTCTTGATTTACTCCATACCCTCAATAAATTAAATGATAATTTAAAAGCTGCATTTTGCATTTATCATATTGTTTTTGCCTTGTTTGAAAACTCGTAGGATGATGGTAAATAGTTAAAAATCACATAAAAGGAAAAAAAATGGAAGAAAGCAAGAAAGGGGAAAATGCTTTGTTATAGCATTATAAGGATGATCCAATGTTCTAACTTTTTTTTCTTAAGATCTAATAATCACAAAATATCCCTCCAAATGACCAAACTTAAACATTTTCCTTCTTCCTGGACTTCCACTTTTATAAACTCGATCACTTTTCATGCAGTATCCACTGGATTCACCTTGCCTGGAGCCGCCACAACAACAACGACAGGTCCAACATCATCAACCATTTGCGATGGGGCTTCTGGGGGATGCATCTTGTCTGCCGCTTCAGCCATAATACTTGAAGCGACCGTGGATGTTCCATTCCACCTTGCACTGGAAAACAACCAATCTACTGAATTTCAAAATCTCGCAACCAGAGTTACTGGATTTGTGAGTTAACCTTTGATCATTTTGCGATGTGTCTGTCTGATATATGGTGGCCTTTTGTGCCTTATTTTACCGCAACTGCAATCCATATTTTGAGCATCAATGTGAAGTTTTTTCACTTTAAAGATGCTTTTTGTGGCTGTGGGTACTGCAGAATAAGACTGTGAATTTACAGCAGGGATAAAACTATTTGACATTTCAAACAGAGGAAAATGGAAGCATGTTTTATGTGTTTTAGAAGTGTAAAAATGCACTTAAATTGTGACTATTGTGGGATCCTGACAATGCCTAATGACACTGGTAAAATTGTGAAAACAGAAATATTATATTCATCACAAAATGATTTATTTGTATTTGCCGCATGTTTGAGAACTATTGCATGTAGTCATGGCTCAGTCTTGACAAAAAGGATGCAGAATCATTACTGTGTGAACTGCAAAGCAAAAAATGTCAGTTGTATTGCTTTTCACAAAGTTTTCACCCTGAAATGCGTATATCAAAATACAGAAGTGAGGTGCATCCGTTCATTTTTCTGAAAAACTTCTCCACAAATGCCTTCTTTTTCTATTTTTAATTTAATGAAATTTAATTGTTTTTTTTTGTTTGTTTGTTTTTGGTAGTGCAATATGATTTTCAGCAGAGAGTTTGGCTCTCGATTTGACCGGACCGAAGTGCGCAGATTCACGTAAGAATATGTCCATTAAGCTTTTACTGTAAGGGAAATGACTTTTGACTGGAAAAAATGAGCTCTTTGGAAAATAGGAATGTCATTGTTTTTGAAGAATACATTTCTCCTTGTTTTTTTTTTTTAAATGAAATTATCATTATTCTGCCAGGCTATACCTGAAGCAATCTAGAGCCAGCACATGTTCATGAACAAATGTATTGTGTCTTTGCGAGACATTTTCCGTGATTGCTTTCATTCCAACTGCTTATTAGGCATCAATCTTTTCTTTTTCCTTTAAGACGTGTATTTCTTTTATTATCATTAATTAGCCAAGGGACAGGTGGAACAGCGGTAGAGGTGGAACTGTTTTTCAATGAGTCCAGTTCTGATCCACTACCCAGCAATCAAGACATTCTGGACACCATTTTATCAGCAGTATCAGACTCCAGCTCAACTGATACAGCGGAGTTCAATATTACTGTGGTCACTGGTTCCATCAAAGTGAGATGTAAGTTTATTTTTATTGAAAAATTTACCTGGCATGGTGTGTATTATTGGTAAAAGACACAATTCAAGTATTTTAGTGAGTGTCCCTACGTCTATGTTTTCCTTAATTTTCTCATTTCTCTACTGAGACTTGAACAGTTTCACATATTTCTGATTGTCCTGATGCAATTATTATTCAGATCTTTGCCTTCTTATAACCACTCATAGCTGCTCTTTCTATTATGTGTACTGCAGCTGCAACAACATTCAGCGCGTCTGAACCTCCTACCTCTGGAACAGTCGTATTTGTTGGAGCAACCCTGGCTGTTCCATTCGAGCCTGCTCTGGAAAACAGTCAGTCAACTGAATTTCAAGAACTAGCCACCAGACTTACTAGATTTGTGAGTCAACGTTTGATCATTTTGCACTATGCCTTTCAGATATATGGTTGTTTTTTTGTGCCTAATTTCACTTGAACTACAATCCATATTTTGGATGTTATTATGGAATGCTTTACAAATAAGTTCTTTTTAACAAGCAATATTTTATGCTGCTCTGAAGAATAACTGTAAAATTGTTTGGTTTTTTAGAATTCTTTTCGTTGCAGTGACTGTTGCACAATGAGACTGGAAATTCACTGCAGTGTCAATGACATTTGATAATTTATATTTAGAAAAATCAAAATTTGTTTTTTAATGCCGGTTAATTGAAAACAAAAAGCATTTAATACATCACTGTTTTAAGTTCTAGACAATGCCTAATCCAGTGGTTCTCAAGGTGGGGGGCGCGCCCCCTACGGGGGGCGCAGAGCAATTGCAATTGCACGGGGGGCGCGGGGTGCGGGAAGTGAATTTTTTCCCCCCCGCTGGAGTTCCGAACAACAACAGAATATTATTTGTATACAGTCCATTCGCTGCCCAGAAGTCTGCGATTACCTCGTAAATGCCTGCCTTACTCTCAACAAAACTGTTCGCCAAATCATTCATCTAGCCTGCTATTTTCATTCATAATTTGTAATGAATGTAGTTGTTCAAATATATGAAGTTGGTAAAATGAGCTGGTTACAATCAATGTAGTCTCGCGATACCCAACTCGCGGCTTTTTATCCTGCACTGATCTGGCATATTGATAATAAAATGGTAAGTGACACCGAACAAAATCTGATGAATAGAAAGCAGAAATAACCGGGATTGTGTCATCTTATTCTCGATAATATGAATGCTCTGTAGGCCTACAGATTATTTTTTATCAAGCCTAGCAACTGAACGTTACAATCATATCGGCAGGTTTGCAAGTGGTGTTCATGAATTTTTTTTCGTACTTCGCTGTCGGCTGTTAATATTGGTTGATTATGGTGCTTTCTTTCTGCATCATAGAAACATAATTTTAAGTAGAAGGCTATACTCAGGCAGAGGGGTGTGATACAGCCTAATGATTTTATACTTTAAAAGAGGTTTCGAATTATTAAATTTTCGTGTCCTTAATTGGAAAATTACGGTGGCCGTTTCCAAACCTGGCAATCGTTTTTAATGTTTCCAGCTTGGCTAGACAAAAATCATCTGTTCAGAGCATTCATATACTCTATAATAAGCTGACGCGATCTCGGTTAACGTATTTTAACTTAAAAGTGCGAGGACAGTGTGGAGAGGAAAATGTAACTGTCTCGAGACGCTCCTTAAGCGGTCCCGCACAAGGTTGCTGATTGGCTGTATGCAAGTACGTTTCTGTCGGTGTCCAGAAAATGCATGAATAGCAATGTTGTTTAATATTAAAAAAATAAACCTGTTGCACTGAACATAATTACACAGTCAAGGTGCTTGAAAAGAGTTACACTTAAAATAATTACGCCGTGGCTGTTTGTTATTTCTAATTCTAAAAGTAGTCTAGTTGTAGTTTATGACTACCTACAGTTTATGACCGTTTACTTATATTTTTTCAAAAAATGTTGAGGTTTATATTAATTACAACGTGTGAAATAAACTGCAATGGACTCTGAAAACAAATTGAGCGTATGTATTACCTATTTTTGTTGGGGGGGGCGCAAAAATTTTCTTATGTACCAAAGGGGGGCCCAGCAGAAAAAGTTTGAGAACCACTGGCCTAATCGCTGCGTTAAAATTTTGAAAAGAAAATAATGATCATAATCACAGAATTTTTCATTTATATTTGGTTGCATATTTAAGTGCTCTTGCACATATTCCTGACTGGCTAAAGAATAACTGTTAAATTGTTTGGTTTTTCAGAATTCTTTTTGTTGCAATGACTATTGCACAATGAGACTGGAAATTCACTGCAGTGTCAATGACATTTGATAATTCATATTTAGAAAAATCAAAATTTGTTTTTTCAATGCCGGTTAATTAAAAAGAAAAACATTTAATATATCACTGTTTTAAGTTCTAGACAATGCCTAATTGCAGCGTTAAAATTTTGAAAAGGAAATAATGATCATAATCACAGGATTTTTCATTTGTATTTGGCTGCATATTTAAGTGCTCTTGCACATATTCCTGACTGGCTTGATGTGAAAGATGCAGAATCATTACTTTGTGAAGGTCAGAACAACATATGACAATCATATAGCTTTTTACAAACTTAAAACACTGATATGTTTGCATTCTGCTCTTTTGCAGAAGTTTGGTGCATACATTTGTTTCTCTGAAAAAGCTGTCTAGAGATGTAGACATATGATAATGCCTTCTTTTTCTTTTATTTTTTAGTGTGATAGGATTTTAAACAGACAGTTTGGGCTTGATTTTCTCCGGACCGAAGTGGGACGATTCACGTAAGACAACAATTATGTTCTTTCGAGTTTGTGTGTCCAAGAAATCACCTTGAATTGAAAAATATGCTCTTTCAAAAAAATTGAGATGTGATTATCTTTGAGGAATATGTTTTTAATAGTTTTTATATATTTTTGTGAAATATATCATTATTCTGCTAGGATATTTATTTACTTATTAAACTAAACCCCATATTTAGGGAAAATTACAAATGACAAATTGAATACATACACATATCATTTAAAACATGTTAAAATGATGAGCATAAAACAACACGAGACACAGTGAGGAAACTCTTGACTTGAGTGATACACCAATTTGTATTCCATGTTACAAATTTATAATTTGAAAAAACTAATTTTTAATTTTAAACAACATGAGACACATTGACATTTTCTGTTATAGCTTTCATTCCAACTGCTTTTCAGGCATCGATCTTTTCATTTTTCTTTAAAACTTGTATGTGTTCCTTTTATTATCATTAATTAGACAAGGGACAGGTGGAACAGCGGTAGAGGTGGAACTGTTTTTCAATGAGTCCAGTTCTGATCCACTGCCCAGCAATCAAGACATTCTGAACACCATTTTAACAGCAGTATCAGACTCCAGTTCAACTGATACAGCAGAGTTCAATATTACTGTGGTCAATGGTTCCATCAACGTGAGATGTGAGTTTCTTTTTTTCAACGATTAGTAATTGTGAAGGAACGTGTTAAGGGTAAAAGACAAAATTGTGAATTTTCGTGAATGTGTCTCTCATAATTTTACACTTTTTCCATTTCTTTTATTTCTGATTTTTTAATTTAAAATTTAAAGGCATTAGGCCTTTAAAATGCATAATTTTCCCTGCAAATATCCACCCATAACCCTGTTTTACTGAAATGAGTTGATTCCATACTGGTGAATTGTGCTTTTTTTTTCACTGCTTATATATATGTCAATGTATTCATCAATTTAAATCAAGGTGTCCTTGCTCCTTTTCTCCAAGATTTTATCATACTAGTGCACGTGTCCGTAGGGAGAGTGAAAATTCATGCAAAAACCTGCAAAATAAAGGATGCACACTATATGCCATTGGAGATCATGACAGCGTGGCGCTTGTGTCGAACTATAGCGCTTCCCCACGAACCACGTGAGCAGTGTAGCTACAAAGTAAAAGAACCTGCTGCTAGTGCCAGTGCTTAGTTGGTTCAACCTATGAACCTCCGAAGATCCTGTTTGCTTTCCCATCGGCAAGGAGCCTCATCAGAGCCACGCGATTACGTCTCTGTAATTAAAGACCAACAGATCAGGAGAAAATAAACTTCGTTTGAGATCTGTGTGTCTCTCAGCAGCGCTGTCGTAACATCTGGCAATAGGCTACAGTATGTAGTGCGGGAAAGCACGAATAGAAATGAAAAACTGAAATATTGCTTGTGTTCTAAAGCAGCTTGCACACTGGATGCGAAAAGAATTTTTCGCAGGACAGATTACATTCAAAGTTAATGCAAAGACGCGAATACACGCATGCATTTGCGTCTTCGCATTGACTTTGAATGTAATCTGTCCTTTCAAAAATTTGTTTTGCGTCCAGTTTATTATTATTTGCAGATAGGTTTTATCGTTTTTAGTGGGGGAAAGGAATACAGCCTGATTGCTATGATCTCGTGCCGAATTAAGATCACATATTGAATATAAATGTGTTATGTATCTTGCATTGTTGTCCATGCATGTTTAAGCAGCAACAGGGTGTAATAATTGGTGGAAACGCAATCCACCGTTTCTCTTTCCAAAGATGCAGGCAGAAGAAAAAAATGAGCAACCGTCATAATTCATTCCAACTTCATAAGTTTGAAAGATCTAAGGTAGTTTCGTTTTGAAATGCCATTTAAGTTCGCTAATGGTAATAATTTGCAAATACCCTTGCAAAAATGAAGGATGCACACCATCAGGCCATGCGGAAGCCATATCCGAAAGCTTAGGCCGATCTGACGAACAGTCAGAGAGATATGTGAGCACACAGACAGACACACAAACAGACAAACAGACAGAAAGACAGACAGATACAAAGACAGACGCTTCTTGCTTTATAGATAGATATCTCCAAAAAGTCATAAAATTTTTTGTCTTTTTGATTTGCCTGAATTATTTACGAGCAGAACAATAACCCTTTTTACTCTTTTTGACACAATGTGTACTGCAGCTCCCAACACATTCACCACCTCTGAGTCTCCTTCCTCTGGAACCACCTCGCATGCAACTACAACAGTGCTTCCTTCTCCAGTTGTAAAACTTGAAGCAACTTTGAATGTTCCATTCCAGTCTGAATTTGAAAACCAGCAATCAAGTGAATTTGTTGAACTAGCAACCATGGTTTCACGATTTGTGAGTAAAATAATTGATCCCTTTACTCTGTGTCTATTTCATGTATGATGGGCTTTGTCTGTACTATTTTTATTGATATGCAATCGTTTTTCATTCCTGGGAATGCTTTGCAAATGCTTTATCTCCAAGAAACCATGCAATATTGGGCTTTATAGAATCAATGTGACGTTGATTGTGTTGTAAAAATCTTTGTTGTGGTTGTAGTTTCTGCAGGGTGAGGAAGGATATTTACTGCACTGTCCATACCATAATGCATTTCAAACATAAAGAAGTGACCGAATGTTTTTGGATCTTTGTGAAATTAAAAAATTTTTCTTGACATGTCACGTTTTTTGATTCTTGTGGCTGTTTGATCAGAGCAGAAAAATTGTGAAATAACACTTATGGTAATTGCAAAATTGATTCTTTTTTGTTTTGATGCATGTTTCACTGCAATCGCTCAGAGGCATAACTCAGTTTTGACAAGAAAGACACAAAATCATTTGAATCTGACCTGCAGTAGATCGTATACCAATTTTAATGCCTGGTAAAATCCTTTGACAGTGATATGCGTATTTAAAACTGCCATGCAAAGTGCAGATTGACCAATACTTTTTATGAAAATCCTCTACCGAGGTCTGATGATGCCATTTATTTTTTTCCTTTTTATTTTTTTGTAGTGCGATGCGATTTTCCTCGAAGCCTTTGGCTTTCTATTCATCCGGACTGAAGTGCGAAGATTCACGTAAGATTACTATTATGTGTATTCAGCTTTTTGCCTCAGAGAAATCACCATCAGATTTAAAAATGTGCCTTCTTTAAATTGAAATGTGATTGCTTTAGAAGAATTTCATTTTTTACCTTTTTTCTTTATGTGTAATTCATCATGAATCTGCCAGCCTGTTTTGAAATCAAATTGCACACTGCATACGCTCATGATTAAAATGCATTGTCATCTGTATGCATTATTTTTACCACCTCTACACCATAACTATTCTCATTCCAACTGTTAATCTTGCATTGAGATAAATTTTGTCTTTAGTGTAAGTATTGTATGTGTTTTGATTGCCATCATTTAGCCAAAGGGAAGGAGGGACAGGGGCAGAGGTGGCACTGATTTTCAACGAGTCCAGTACTGAGTCACTGCCCAGCGATGATGATGTTCTGGAGACCTTGATAACAGCAGCTTCAGACTCAAATTCCACCTTCACTGAAAAGTTCAATTTTACCGTTGTCCCTGGTTCCATTGTTGTGAACTGTAAGTTCCTTTTTTCATAATCAGTACTTGTATATTTTTGAATGTACACATCAAGGTAAAATGCACAATTGGAGGATTTTATTCAATGTGTCCTTGCTCCTGTTTTTTCCATGATTTTATCATGTTTTGACAAAAAGTCTAACAATTTCTCTAATTTTTGATTTGTCTAAATTATTTACTAGCAGAACAATAACCCTTTTTACTCTTTTTACACTATGTGTACTGCAGCTCCCGACACATTCACCACCTCTGAGTCTCCTTCCTTTGGAACCACCTCGCATGCAACTACAACAGTGCTTCCTTCTCCAGTTGTAAAACTTGAAGCAACTTTGAATGTTCCATTCCAGTCTGAATTTGAAAACCAGCAATCAAGTGAATTTGTTGAACTAGCGACCATAGTTTCACGATTTGTGAGTAAAATAATTGATCCCTTTACTCTGTGTCTTTTTCATGTATGATGGGCTTTGTCTGTACTATTTTACTTGATATGCAATCGTTTTTCATATCTGGGAATGCTTTGCAAATGCTTTATCTCCAAGAAGCCATGCAATATTGGGCTTTATAGAATCAATGTGACGTTGATTGTGTTGTAAAAATCTTTGTTGTGGTTGTAGTTTCTGCAGGGTGAGGAAGGATATTTACTGCACTGTCCATACCATAATGCATTTCAAACATAAAGAAGTGACCGAATGTTTTGGAGCTTTGTGAAATTAAAAAATTTTTCTTGACATGTCACGTTTTTTGATTCTTGTTGCTGTTTGATCAGAGCAGAAAAATTGTGAAATAACACTTATGGTAATTGCAAAATTGGTTCTTTTTTGTTTTGATGCATGTTTCACTGCAATCGCTCAGAGGCATATCTCAGAATTGACAAGAAAGACACAAAACCATTTGAATCGGACCTGCAGTAGATCGTATACCAATTTTAATGCCTGGTAAAATCCTTTGACAGTGATATGCGTATTTAAAACTGCCATGCAAAGTGCAGATTAACCAATACTTTTCATGAAAATCCTCTACCGAGGTCTGATGATGCCATTTATTTTTTTCCTTTTAATTTTTTTGTAGTGCGATGCGATTTTCCTCGAAGCCTTTGGCTTTCTATTCATCCGGACTGAAGTGCGAAGATTCACGTAAGATTACTATTATGTGTATTCAGCTTTTTGCCTCAGAGAAATCACCATCAGATTTAAAAATGTGCCTTCTTTGAATTGAAATGTGATTGCTTTAGAAGAATTTCATTTTTTTCCTTTTTTCTTTATGTGTAATTCATCATGAATCTGCCAGCCTGTTTTGAAATCAAATTACACACAGCATATGCTCATGATTGAATTGAAAAATATGCTCTTTCAAAAAAATTGAGATGTGATTATCTTTGAGGAATATGTTTTTAATAGTTTTTATATATTTTTGTGAAATATATCATTATTCTGCTAGGATATTTATTTACTTATTAAACTAAACCCCATATTTAGGGAAAATTACAAATGACAAATTGAATACATACACATATCATTTAAAACATGTTAAAATGATGAGCATAAAACAACACGAGACACAGTGAGGAAACTCTTGACTTGAGTGATACACCAATTTGTATTCCATGTTACAAATTTATAATTTGAAAAAACTAATTTTTAATTTTAAACAACATGAGACACATTGACATTTTCTGTTATAGCTTTCATTCCAACTGCTTTTCAGGCATCGATCTTTTCATTTTTCTTTAAAACTTGTATGTGTTCCTTTTATTATCATTAATTAGACAAGGGACAGGTGGAACAGCGGTAGAGGTGGAACTGTTTTTCAATGAGTCCAGTTCTGATCCACTGCCCAGCAATCAAGACATTCTGAACACCATTTTAACAGCAGTATCAGACTCCAGTTCAACTGATACAGCAGAGTTCAATATTACTGTGGTCAATGGTTCCATCAACGTGAGATGTGAGTTTCTTTTTTTCAACGATTAGTAATTGTGAAGGAACGTGTTAAGGGTAAAAGACAAAATTGTGAATTTTCGTGAATGTGTCTCTCATAATTTTACACTTTTTCCATTTCTTTTATTTCTGATTTTTTAATTTAAAATTTAAAGGCATTAGGCCTTTAAAATGCATAATTTTCCCTGCAAATATCCACCCATAACCCTGTTTTACTGAAATGAGTTGATTCCATACTGGTGAATTGTGCTTTTTTTTTCACTGCTTATATATATGTCAATGTATTCATCAATTTAAATCAAGGTGTCCTTGCTCCTTTTCTCCAAGATTTTATCATACTAGTGCACGTGTCCGTAGGGAGAGTGAAAATTCATGCAAAAACCTGCAAAATAAAGGATGCACACTATATGCCATTGGAGATCATGACAGCGTGGCGCTTGTGTCGAACTATAGCGCTTCCCCACGAACCACGTGAGCAGTGTAGCTACAAAGTAAAAGAACCTGCTGCTAGTGCCAGTGCTTAGTTGGTTCAACCTATGAACCTCCGAAGATCCTGTTTGCTTTCCCATCGGCAAGGAGCCTCATCAGAGCCACGCGATTACGTCTCTGTAATTAAAGACCAACAGATCAGGAGAAAATAAACTTCGTTTGAGATCTGTGTGTCTCTCAGCAGCGCTGTCGTAACATCTGGCAATAGGCTACAGTATGTAGTGCGGGAAAGCACGAATAGAAATGAAAAACTGAAATATTGCTTGTGTTCTAAAGCTGCTTGCACACTGGATGCGAAAAGAATTTTTCGCAGGACAGATTACATTCAAAGTTAATGCAAAGACGCGAATACACGCATGCATTTGCGTCTTCGCATTGACTTTGAATGTAATCTGTCCTTTCAAAAATTTGTTTTGCGTCCAGTTTATTATTATTTGCAGATAGGTTTTATCGTTTTTAGTGGGGGAAAGGAATACAGCCTGATTGCTATGATCTCGTGCCGAATTAAGATCACATATTGAATATAAATGTGTTATGTATCTTGCATTGTTGTCCATGCATGTTTAAGCAGCAACAGGGTGTAATAATTGGTGGAAACGCAATCCACCGTTTCTCTTTCCAAAGATGCAGGCAGAAGAAAAAAATGAGCAACCGTCATAATTCATTCCAACTTCATAAGTTTGAAAGATCTAAGGTAGTTTCGTTTTGAAATGCCATTTAAGTTCGCTAATGGTAATAATTTGCAAATACCCTTGCAAAAATGAAGGATGCACACCATCAGGCCATGCGGAAGCCATATCCGAAAGCTTAGGCCGATCTGACGAACAGTCAGAGAGATATGTGAGCACACAGACAGACACACAAACAGACAAACAGACAGAAAGACAGACAGATACAAAGACAGACGCTTCTTGCTTTATAGATAGATATCTCCAAAAAGTCATAAAATTTTTTGTCTTTTTGATTTGCCTGAATTATTTACGAGCAGAACAATAACCCTTTTTACTCTTTTTGACACAATGTGTACTGCAGCTCCCAACACATTCACCACCTCTGAGTCTCCTTCCTCTGGAACCACCTCGCATGCAACTACAACAGTGCTTCCTTCTCCAGTTGTAAAACTTGAAGCAACTTTGAATGTTCCATTCCAGTCTGAATTTGAAAACCAGCAATCAAGTGAATTTGTTGAACTAGCAACCATGGTTTCACGATTTGTGAGTAAAATAATTGATCCCTTTACTCTGTGTCTATTTCATGTATGATGGGCTTTGTCTGTACTATTTTTATTGATATGCAATCGTTTTTCATTCCTGGGAATGCTTTGCAAATGCTTTATCTCCAAGAAACCATGCAATATTGGGCTTTATAGAATCAATGTGACGTTGATTGTGTTGTAAAAATCTTTGTTGTGGTTGTAGTTTCTGCAGGGTGAGGAAGGATATTTACTGCACTGTCCATACCATAATGCATTTCAAACATAAAGAAGTGACCGAATGTTTTTGGATCTTTGTGAAATTAAAAAATTTTTCTTGACATGTCACGTTTTTTGATTCTTGTGGCTGTTTGATCAGAGCAGAAAAATTGTGAAATAACACTTATGGTAATTGCAAAATTGATTCTTTTTTGTTTTGATGCATGTTTCACTGCAATCGCTCAGAGGCATAACTCAGTTTTGACAAGAAAGACACAAAATCATTTGAATCTGACCTGCAGTAGATCGTATACCAATTTTAATGCCTGGTAAAATCCTTTGACAGTGATATGCGTATTTAAAACTGCCATGCAAAGTGCAGATTGACCAATACTTTTTATGAAAATCCTCTACCGAGGTCTGATGATGCCATTTATTTTTTTCCTTTTTATTTTTTTGTAGTGCGATGCGATTTTCCTCGAAGCCTTTGGCTTTCTATTCATCCGGACTGAAGTGCGAAGATTCACGTAAGATTACTATTATGTGTATTCAGCTTTTTGCCTCAGAGAAATCACCATCAGATTTAAAAATGTGCCTTCTTTAAATTGAAATGTGATTGTTTTAGAAGAATTTCATTTTTTTCCTTTTTTCTTTATGTGTAATTCATCATGAATCTGCCAGCCTGTTTTGAAATCAAATTACACACAGCATATGCTCATGATTAAAATGCATTGTCATCTGTATGCATTATTTTTACCACCTCTACACCATAACTATTCTCATTCCAACTGTTAATCTTGCATTGAGATAAATTTTGTCTTTAGTGTAAGTATTGTATGTGTTTTGATTGCCAATATTTAGCCAAAGGGAAGGAGGGACAGGGGCAGAGGTGGCACTGATTTTCAACGAGTCCAGTACTGAGTCACTGCCCAGCGATGATGATGTTCTGGAGACCTTGATAACAGCAGCTTCAGACTCAAATTCCACCTTCACTGAAAAGTTCAATTTTACCGTTGTCCCTGGTTCCATTTTTGTGAACCGTAAGTTCCTTTTTTCATAATCAGTACTTGTATATTTGTGAATGTACACATCAAGGTAAAATGCACAATTGGAGGATTTTATTCAATGTGTCCTTGCTCCTGTTTTTTTCCATGATTTTATCATGTTTTGACAAAAAGTCATACAATTTCTCTAATTTTTGATTTGTCTAAATTATTTACAAGCAGAACAAAAACCCTTTTTACTCTTTTTACACTATGTGTACTGCAGCTCCCGACACATTCACCACCTCTGAGTCTCCTTCCTCTGGAACCACCTCGCATGCAACTACAACAGTGCTTCCTTCTCCAGTTGTAAAACTTGAAGCAACTTTGAATGTTCCATTCCAGTCTGAATTTGAAAACCAGCAATCAAGTGAATTTGTTGAACTAGCGACCATAGTTTCACGATTTGTGAGTAAAATAATTGATCCCTTTACTCTGTGTCTTTTTCATGTATGATGGGCTTTGTCTGTACTATTTTACTTGATATGCAATCGTTTTTCATATCTGGGAATGCTTTGCAAATGCTTTATCTCCAAGAAGCCATGCAATATTGGGCTTTATAGAATCAATGTGACGTTGATTGTGTTGTAAAAATCTTTGTTGTGGTTGTAGTTTCTGCAGGGTGAGGAAGGATATTTACTGCACTGTCCATACCATAATGCATTTCAAACATAAAGAAGTGACCGAATGTTTTGGATCTTTGTGAAATTAAAAAATTTTTCTTGACATGTCACGTTCTTTGATTCTTGTGGCTGTTTGATCAGAGCAGAAAAATTGTGAAATAACACTTATGGTAATTGCAAAATTGGTTCTTTTTTGTTTTGATACATGTTTCACTGCAATCGTCAGAGGCATATGTCAGAATTGACAAGAAAGACACAAAACCATTTGAATCTGACCTGCAGTAGATCGTATACCAATTTTAATGCCTGGTAAAATCCTTTGACAGTGATATGCGTATTTAAAACTGCCATGCAAAGTGCAGATTGACCAATACTTTTTATGAAAATCCTCTACCGAGGTCTGATGATGCCATTTATTTTTTTCCTTTTAATTTTTTTGTAGTGCGATGCGATTTTCCTCGAAGCCTTTGGCTTTCTATTCATCCGGACTGAAGTGCGAAGATTCACGTAAGATTACTATTATGTGTATTCAGCTTTTTGCCTCAGAGAAATCACCATCAGATTTAAAAATGTGCCTTCTTTAAATTGAAATGTGATTGCTTTAGAAGAATTTCATTTTTTACCTTTTTTCTTTATGTGTAATTCATCATGAATCTGCCAGCCTGTTTTGAAATCAAATTGCACACTGCATACGCTCATGATTAAAATGCATTGTCATCTGTATGCATTATTTTTACCACCTCTACACCATAACTATTCTCATTCCAACTGTTAATCTTGCATTGAGATAAATTTTGTCTTTAGTGTAAGTATTGTATGTGTTTTGATTGCCATCATTTAGCCAAAGGGAAGGAGGGACAGGGGCAGAGGTGGCACTGATTTTCAACGAGTCCAGTACTGAGTCACTGCCCAGCGATGATGATGTTCTGGAGACCTTGATAACAGCAGCTTCAGACTCAAATTCCACCTTCACTGAAAAGTTCAATTTTACCGTTGTCCCTGGTTCCATTGTTGTGAACTGTAAGTTCCTTTTTTCATAATCAGTACTTGTATATTTTTGAATGTACACATCAAGGTAAAATGCACAATTGGAGGATTTTATTCAATGTGTCCTTGCTCCTGTTTTTTCCATGATTTTATCATGTTTTGACAAAAAGTCTAACAATTTCTCTAATTTTTGATTTGTCTAAATTATTTACTAGCAGAACAATAACCCTTTTTACTCTTTTTACACTATGTGTACTGCAGCTCCCGACACATTCACCACCTCTGAGTCTCCTTCCTTTGGAACCACCTCGCATGCAACTACAACAGTGCTTCCTTCTCCAGTTGTAAAACTTGAAGCAACTTTGAATGTTCCATTCCAGTCTGAATTTGAAAACCAGCAATCAAGTGAATTTGTTGAACTAGCGACCATAGTTTCACGATTTGTGAGTAAAATAATTGATCCCTTTACTCTGTGTCTTTTTCATGTATGATGGGCTTTGTCTGTACTATTTTACTTGATATGCAATCGTTTTTCATATCTGGGAATGCTTTGCAAATGCTTTATCTCCAAGAAGCCATGCAATATTGGGCTTTATAGAATCAATGTGACGTTGATTGTGTTGTAAAAATCTTTGTTGTGGTTGTAGTTTCTGCAGGGTGAGGAAGGATATTTACTGCACTGTCCATACCATAATGCATTTCAAACATAAAGAAGTGACCGAATGTTTTGGAGCTTTGTGAAATTAAAAAATTTTTCTTGACATGTCACGTTTTTTGATTCTTGTTGCTGTTTGATCAGAGCAGAAAAATTGTGAAATAACACTTATGGTAATTGCAAAATTGGTTCTTTTTTGTTTTGATGCATGTTTCACTGCAATCGCTCAGAGGCATATCTCAGAATTGACAAGAAAGACACAAAACCATTTGAATCGGACCTGCAGTAGATCGTATACCAATTTTAATGCCTGGTAAAATCCTTTGACAGTGATATGCGTATTTAAAACTGCCATGCAAAGTGCAGATTGACCAATACTTTTCATGAAAATCCTCTACCGAGGTCTGATGATGCCATTTATTTTTTTCCTTTTAATTTTTTTGTAGTGCGATGCGATTTTCCTCGAAGCCTTTGGCTTTCTATTCATCCGGACTGAAGTGCGAAGATTCACGTAAGATTACTATTATGTGTATTCAGCTTTTTGCCTCAGAGAAATCACCATCAGATTTAAAAATGTGCCTTCTTTGAATTGAAATGTGATTGCTTTAGAAGAATTTCATTTTTTTCCTTTTTTCTTTATGTGTAATTCATCATGAATCTGCCAGCCTGTTTTGAAATCAAATTACACACAGCATATGCTCATGATTAAAATGCATTGTCATCTGTATGCATTATTTTTACCACCTCTACACCATAACTATTCTCATTCCAACTGTTAATCTTGCATTGAGATAAATTTTGTCTTTAGTGTAAGTATTGTATGTGTTTTGATTGCCATCATTTAGCCAAAGGGAAGGAGGGACAGGGGCAGAGGTGGCACTGATTTTCAACGAGTCCAGTACTGAGTCACTGCCCAGCGATGATGATGTTCTGGAGACCTTGATAACAGCAGCTTCAGACTCAAATTCCACCTTCACTGAAAAGTTCAATTTTACCGTTGTCCCTGGTTCCATTGTTGTGAACTGTAAGTTTCTTTTTCCATAATCAGTACTTGTATATTTGTGAATGTACACATCAAGGTAAAATGCACAATTGGAGGATTTTATTCAATGTGTCCTTGCTCCTGTTTTTTCCATGATTTTATCATGTTTTGACAAAAAGTCATACAATTTCTCTAATTTTTGATTTGTCTAAATTATTTACAAGCAGAACAATAACCCTTTTTACTCTTTTTACACTATGTGTACTGCAGCTCCCGACACATTCACCACCTCTGAGTCTCCTTCCTCTGGAACCACCTCGCATGCAACTACAGCAGTGCTTCCTTCTCCAGTTGTAAAACTTGAAGCAACTTTGAATGTTCCATTCCAGTCTGAATTTGAAAACCAGCAATCAAGTGAATTTGTTGAACTAGCGACCATAGTTTCACGATTTGTGAGTAAAATAATTGATCCCTTTACTCTGTGTCTTTTTCATGTATGATGGGCTTTGTCTGTACTATTTTACTTGATATGCAATCGTTTTTCATACCTGGGAATGCTTTGCAAATGCTTTATCTCCAAGAAGCCATGCAATATTGGGCTTTATAGAATCAATGTGACGTTGATTGTGTTGTAAAAAAATTTGTTGTGGTTGTAGTTTCTGCAGGGTGAGGAAGGATATTTACTGCACTGTCCATACCATAATGCATTTCAAATATAAAGAAGTGACCGAATGTTTTGGATGTTTGTCAAATTAAAAAATTTCTCGACATGTCATGTTCTTTGATTCTTGTGGCTGTTTGATCAGAGCAGAAAAATTGTGAAATAACACTTATGGTAATTGCAAAATTGGTTCTTTTTTGTTTTGATGCATGTTTCACTGCAATCGCTCAGAGGCATAACTCAGTATTGACAAGAAAGACACAAAATCATTTGAATCTGACCTGCAGTAGATCGTATACCAACTTTAATGCCTGGTAAAATCCTTTGACAGTGATATGCGTATTTAAAACTGCCATGCAAAGTGCAGATTGACCAATACTTTTTATGAAAATCCTCTTCCGACGTCTGATGATGGCATTTATTCTTTTCCTTTTGATTTTTTTGTAGTGCGATGCGATTTTCCTCGAAGCCTTTGGCTTTCTATTCATCCGGACTGAAGTGCGAAGATTCACGTAAGATAACTATTATGTGTATTCAGCTTTTTGCCTCAGAGAAATCACCATCAGATTTAAAAATGTGCCTTCTTTAAATTGAAATGTGATTGCTTTAGAAGAATTTCATTTTTTTCCTTTTTTCTTTAAGTGTAATTCATCATGAATCTGCCAGCCTGTTTTGAAATCAAATTACACACAGCATATGCTCATGATTAAAATGCATTGTCATCTGTATGCATTATTTTTACCTCCTCTACACCATAACTATTCTCATTCCAACTGTTAATCTTGCATTGAGATAAATTTGTCTTTAGTGTAAGTATTGTATGTGTTTTGATTGCCATCATTTAGCCAAAGGGAAGGAGGGACAGGGGCAGAGGTGGCACTGATTTTCAACGAGTCCAGTACTGAGTCACTGCCCAGCGATGATGATGTTCTGGAGACCTTGATAACAGCAGCTTCAGACTCAAATTCCACCTTCACTGAAAAGTTCAATTTTACCGTTGTCCCTGGTTCCATTGTTGTGAACTGTAAGTTCCTTTTTTCATAATCAGTACTTGTATATTTGTGAATGTACACATCAAGGTAAAATGCACAATTGGAGGATTTTATTCAATGTGTCCTTGCTCCTGTTTTTTCCATGATTTTATCATGTTTTGACAAAAAGTCTTACAATTTCTCTAATTTTTGATTTGTCTAAATTATTTACAAGCAGAACAAAAACCCTTTTTACTCTTTTTACACTATGTGTACTGCAGCTCCCGACACATTCACCACCTCTGAGTCTCCTTCCTTTGGAACCACCTCGCATGCAACTACAACAGTGCTTCCTTCTCCAGTTGTAAAACTTGAAGCAACTTTGAATGTTCCATTCCAGTCTGAATTTGAAAACCAGCAATCAAGTGAATTTGTTGAACTAGCGACCATAGTTTCACGATTTGTGAGTAAAATAATTGATCCCTTTACTCTGTGTCTTTTTCATGTATGATGGGCTTTGTCTGTACTATTTTACTTGATATGCAATCGTTTTTCATATCTGGGAATGCTTTGCAAATGCTTTATCTCCAAGAAGCCATGCAATATTGGGCTTTATAGAATCAATGTGACGTTGATTGTGTTGTAAAAATCTTTGTTGTGGTTGTAGTTTCTGCAGGGTGAGGAAGGATATTTACTGCACTGTCCATACCATAATGCATTTCAAACATAAAGAAGTGACCGAATGTTTTGGATCTTTGTGAAATTAAAAAATTTTTCTTGACATGTCACGTTTTTTGATTCTTGTGGCTGTTTGATCAGAGCAGAAAAATTGTGAAATAACACTTATGGTAATTGCAAAATTGATTCTTTTTTGTTTTGATGCATGTTTCACTGCAATCGCTCAGTGGCAAATCTCAGAATTGACAAGAACGACACAAAACCATTTGAATCTGACCTGCAGTAGATGGTATACCAATTTTAATGCCTGGTAAAATCCTTTGACAGTGATATGCGTATTTAAAACTGCCATGCAAAGCGCAGATTGACCAATACTTTTTATGAAAATCCTCTACCGACATCTGATGATGCCATTTATTTTTTTCCTTTTTATTTTTTTGTAGTGCGATGCCATTTTCCTCGAAGCCTTTGGCTTTCTATTCATCCGGACTGAAGTGCGAAGATTCACGTAAGATTACTATTATGTGTATTCAGCTTTTTGCCTCAGAGAAATCACCCTCAGATTTAAAAATGTGCCTTCTTTGAATTGAAATGTGATTGCTTTAGAAGAATTTCATTTTTTTCCTTTTTTCTTTATGTGTAATTCATCATGAATCTGCCAGCCTGTTTTGAAATCAAATTACACACAGCATATGCTCATGATTAAAATGCATTGTCATCTGTATGCATTATTTTTACCACCTCTACACCATAACTATTCTCATTCCAACTGTTAATCTTGCATTGAGATAAATTTTGTCTTTAGTGTAAGTATTGTATGTGTTTTGATTGCCATCATTTAGCCAAAGGGAAGGAGGGACAGGGGCAGAGGTGGCACTGATTTTCAACGAGTCCAGTACTGAGTCACTGCCCAGCGATGATGATGTTCTGGAGACCTTGATAACAGCAGCTTCAGACTCAAATTCCACCTTCACTGAAAAGTTCAATTTTACCGTTGTCCCTGGTTCCATTGTTGTGAACTGTAAGTTCCTTTTTTCATAATCAGTACTTGTATATTTGTGAATGTACACATAGAGGTAAAATGCACAATTGGAGGATTTTATTCAATGTGTCCTTGCTCCTGTTTTTTCCATGATTTTATCATGTTTTGACAAAAAGTCATACAATTTCTCAAATTTTTGATTTGTCTAAATTATTTACAAGCAGAACAATAACCCTTTTTACTCTTTTTACACTATGTGTACTGCAGCTCCCGACACATTCACCACCTCTGAGTCTCCTTCCTCTGGAACCACCTCGCATGCAACTACAGCAGTGCTTCCTTCTCCAGTTGTAAAACTTGAAGCAACTTTGAATGTTCCATTCCAGTCTGAATTTGAAAACCAGCAATCAAGTGAATTTGTTGAACTAGCGACCATAGTTTCACGATTTGTGAGTAAAATAATTGATCCCTTTACTCTGTGTCTTTTTCATGTATGATGGGCTTTGTCTGTACTATTTTACTTGATATGCAATCGTTTTTCATACCTGGGAATGCTTTGCAAATGCTTTATCTCCAAGAAGCCATGCAATATTGGGCTTTATAGAATCAATGTGACGTTGATTGTGTTGTAAAAAAATTTGTTGTGGTTGTAGTTTCTGCAGGGTGAGGAAGGATATTTACTGCACTGTCCATACCATAATGCATTTCAAACATAAAGTGACCGAATGTTTTGGATGTTTGTCAAATTAAAAAATTTCTCGATATGTCACGTTCTTTGATTCTTGTGGCTGTTTGATCAGAGCAGAAAAATTGTGAAATAACACTTATGGTAATTGCAAAATTGGTTCTTTTTTGTTTTGATGCATGTTTCACTGCAATCGCTCAGAGGCATAACTCAGTATTGACAAGAAAGACACAAAATCATTTGAATCTGACCTGCAGTAGATCGTATACCAACTTTAATGCCTGGTAAAATCCTTTGACAGTGATATGCGTATTTAAAACTGCCATGCAAAGTGCAGATTGACCAATACTTTTTATGAAAATCCTCTTCCGACGTCTGATGAAGGCATTTATTCTTTTCCTTTTGATTTTTTTGTAGTGCGATGCGATTTTCCTCGAAGCCTTTGGCTTTCTATTCATCCGGACTGAAGTGCAAAGATTCACGTAAGATAACTATTATGTGTATTCAGCTTTTTGCCTCAGAGAAATCACCATCAGATTTAAAAATGTGCCTTCTTTAAATTGAAATGTGATTGCTTTAGAAGAATTTCATTTTTTTCCTTTTTTCTTTATGTGTAATTCATCATGAATCTGCCAGCCTGTTTTGAAATCAATTTACACACAGCATATGCTCATGATTAAAATGCATTGTCATCTGTATGCATTATTTTTACCTCCTCTACACCATAACTATTCTCATTCCAACTGTTAATCTTGCATTGAGATAAATTTGTCTTTAGTGTAAGTATTGTATGTGTTTTGATTGCCATCATTTAGCCAAAGGGAAGGAGGGACAGGGGCAGAGGTGGCACTGATTTTCAACGAGTCCAGTACTGAGTCACTGCCCAGCGATGATGATGTTCTGGAGACCTTGATAACAGCAGCTTCAGACTCAAATTCCACCTTCACTGAAAAGTTCAATTTTACCGTTGTCCCTGGTTCCATTGTTGTGAACTGTAAGTTCCTTTTTTCATAATCAGTACTTGTATATTTGTGAATGTACACATCAAGGTAAAATGCACAATTGGAGGATTTTATTCAATGTGTCCTTGCTCCTGTTTTTTCCATGATTTTATCATGTTTTGACAAAAAGTCTTACAATTTCTCTAATTTTTGATTTGTCTAAATTATTTACAAGCAGAACAATAACCCTTTTTACTCTTTTTACACTATGTGTACTGCAGCTCCCGACACATTCACCACCTCTGAGTCTCCTTCCTCTGGAACCACCTCGCATGCAACTACAGCAGTGCTTCCTTCTCCAGTTGTAAAACTTGAAGCAACTTTGAATGTTCCATTCCAGTCTGAATTTGAAAACCAGCAATCAAGTGAATTTGTTGAACTAGCGACCATAGTTTCACGATTTGTGAGTAAAATAATTGATCCCTTTACTCTGTGTCTTTTTCATGTATGATGGGCTTTGTCTGTACTATTTTACTTGATATGCAATCGTTTTCCATATCTGGGAATGCTTTGCAAATGCTTTATCTCCAAGAAGCCATGCAATATTGGGCTTTATAGAATCAATGTGACGTTGATTGTGTTGTAAAAATCTTTGTTGTGGTTGTAGTTTCTGCAGGGTGAGGAAGGATATTTACTGCACTGTCCATACCATAATGCATTTCAAACATAAAGAAGTGACCGAATGTTTTGGATCTTTGTGAAATTAAAAAATTTTTCTTGACATGTCACGTTTTTTGATTCTTGTGGCTGTTTGATCAGAGCAGAAAAATTGTGAAATAACACTTATGGTAATTGCAAAATTGATTCTTTTTTGTTTTGATGCATGTTTCACTGCAATCGCTCAGAGGCATAACTCAGTATTCACAAGAAAGACACAAAATCATTTGAATCTGACCTGCAGTAGATTGTATACCAATTTTAATGCCTGGTAAAATCCTTTGACAGTGATATGCGTATTTAAAACTGCCATGCAAAGTGCAGATTGACCAATACTTTTTATGAAAATCCTCTACCGACGTCTGATGATGCCATTTATTTTTTTCCTTTTTATTTTTTTGTAGTGCGATGCGATTTTCCTCGAAGCCTTTGGCTTTCTATTCATCCGGACTGAAGTGCGAAGATTCACGTAAGATTACTATTATGTGTATTCAGCTTTTTGCCTCAGAGAAATCACCATCAGATTTAAAAATGTGCCTTCTTTAAATTGAAATGTGATTGTTTTAGAAGAATTTCATTTTTTTCCTTTTTTTTTTATGTGTAATTCATCATGAATCTGCCAGCCTGTTTTGAAATCAAATTACACACAGCATATGCTCATGATTAAAATGCATTGTCATCTGTATGCATTATTTTTACCACCTCTACACCATAACTATTCTCATTCCAACTGTTAATCTTGCATTGAGATAAATTTTGTCTTTAGTGTAAGTATTGTATGTGTTTTGATTGCCATCATCTAGCCAAAGGGAAGGAGGGACAGGGGCAGAGGTGGCACTGATTTTCAACGAGTCCAGTACTGAGTCACTGCCCAGCGATGATGATGTTCTGGAGACCTTGATAACAGCAGCTTCAGACTCAAATTCCACCTTCACTGAAAAGTTCAATTTTACCGTTGTCCCTGGTTCCATTGTTGTGAACTGTAAGTTCCTTTTTTCATAATCAGTACTTGTATATTTGTGAATGTACACATCAAGGTAAAATGCACAATTGGAGGATTTTATTCAATGTGTCCTTGCTCCTGTTTTTTCCATGATTTTATCATGTTTTGACAAAAAGTCTAACAATTTCTCAAATTTTTGATTTGTCTAAATTATTTACTAGCAGAACAATAACCCTTTTTACTCTTTTTACACTATGTGTACTGCAGCTCCCGACACATTCACCACCTCTGAGTCTCCTTCCTTTGGAACCACCTCGCATGCAACTACAACAGTGCTTCCTTCTCCAGTTGTAAAACTTGAAGCAACTTTGAATGTTCCATTCCAGTCTGAATTTGAAAACCAGCAATCAAGTGAATTTGTTGAACTAGCGACCATAGTTTCACGATTTGTGAGTAAAATAATTGATCCCTTTACTCTGTGTCTTTTTCATGTATGATGGGCTTTGTCTGTACTATTTTACTTGATATGCAATCGTTTTTCATATCTGGGAATGCTTTGCAAATGCTTTATCTCCAAGAAGCCATGCAATATTGGGCTTTATAGAATCAATGTGACGTTGATTGTGTTGTAAAAATCTTTGTTGTGGTTGTAGTTTCTGCAGGGTGAGGAAGGATATTTACTGCACTGTCCATACCATAATGCATTTCAAACATAAAGAAGTGACCGAATGTTTTGGAGCTTTGTGAAATTAAAAAATTTTTCTTGACATGTCACGTTTTTTGATTCTTGTGGCTGTTTGATCAGAGCAGAAAAATTGTGAAATAACACTTATGGTAATTGCAAAATTGATTCTTTTTTGTTTTGATGCATGTTTCACTGCAATCGCTCAGAGGCATAACTCAGTATTGACAAGAAAGACACAAAATCATTTGAATTTTACCTGCAGTAGATCGTATACCAATTTTAATGCCTGGTAAAATCCTTTGACAGTGATATGCGTATTTAAAACTGCCATGCAAAGTGCAGATTGACCAATACTTTTTATGAAAATCCTCTACCGAGGTCTGATGATGCCATTTATTTTTTTCCTTTTCAATTTTTTGTAGTGCGATGCGATTTTCCTCGAAGCCTTTGGCTTTCTATTCATCCGGACTGAAGTGCGAAGATTCACGTAAGATTACCATTATGTGTATTCAGCTTTTTGCCTCAGAGAAATCACCATCAGATTTAAAAATGTGCCTTCTTTAAATTGAAATGTGATTGTTTTAGAAGAATTTCATTTTTTTCCTTTTTTCTTTATGTGTAATTCATCATGAATCTGCCAGCCTGTTTTGAAATCAAATTACACACAGCATATGCTCATGATTAAAATGCATTGTCATCTGTATGCATTATTTTTACCACCTCTACACCATAACTATTCTCATTCCAACTGTTAATCTTGCATTGAGATAAATTTTGTCTTTAGTGTAAGTATTGTATGTGTTTTGATTGCCAATATTTAGCCAAAGGGAAGGAGGGACAGGGGCAGAGGTGGCACTGGTTTTCAACGAGTCCAGTACTGAGTCACTGCCCAGCGATGATGATGTTCTGGAGACCTTGATAACAGCAGCTTCAGACTCAAATTCCACCTTCACTGAAAAGTTCAATTTTACCGTTGTCCCTGGTTCCATTGTTGTGAACTGTAAGTTTCTTTTTCCATAATCAGTACTTGTATATTTGTGAATGTACACATCAAGGTAAAATGCACAATTGGAGGATTTTATTCAATGTGTCCTTGCTCCTGTTTTTTCCATGATTTTATCATGTTTTGACAAAAAGTCATAAATTTCTCAAATTTTTGATTTGTCTAAATTATTTACAAGCAGAACAATAACCCTTTTTACTCTTTTTACACTATGTGTACTGCAGCTCCCGACACATTCACCACCTCTGAGTCTCCTTCCTCTGGAACCACCTCGCATGCAACTACAACAGTGCTTCCTTCTCCAGTTGTAAAACTTGAAGCAACTTTGAATGTTCCATTCCAGTCTGAATTTGAAAACCAGCAATCAAGTGAATTTGTTGAACTAGCGACCATAGTTTCACGATTTGTGAGTAAAATAATTGATCCCTTTACTCTGTGTCTTTTTCATGTATGATGGGCTTTGTCTGTACTATTTTACTTGATATGCAATCGTTTTTCATACCTGGGAATGCTTTGCAAATGCTTTATCTCCAAGAAGCCATGCAATATTGGGCTTTATAGAATCAATGTGACGTTGATTGTGTTGTAAAAATCTTTGTTGTGGTTGTAGTTTCTGCAGGGTGAGGAAGGATATTTACTGCACTGTCCATACCATAATGCATTTCAAACATAAAGAAGTGACCGAATGTTCTGGATCTTTGTGAAATTAAAAAATTTTTCTTGACATGTCACGTTTTTTGATTCTTGTGGCTGTTTGATCAGAGCAGAAAAATTGTGAAATAACACTTATGGTAATTGCAAAATTGGTTCTTTTTTGTTTTGATGCATGTTTCACTGCAATCGCTCAGAGGCATTTCTCAGAATTGACAAGAATGACACAAAACCATTTGAATCTGACCTGCAGTAGATCGTATACCAATTTTAATGCCTGGTAAAATCCTTTGACAGTGATATGCGTATTTAAAACTGCCATGCAAAGTGCAGATTGACCAATACTTTTTATGAAAATCCTCTACCGAGGTCTGATGATGCCATTTATTTTTTTCCTTTTTAATTTTTTGTAGTGCGATGCGATTTTCCTCGAAGCCTTTGGCTTTCTATTCATCCGGACTGAAGTGCGAAGATTCACGTAAGATTACCATTATGTGTATTCAGCTTTTTGCCTCAGAGAAATCACCATCAGATTTAAAAATGTGCCTTCTTTAAATTGAAATGTGATTGTTTTAGAAGAATTTCATTTTTTTCCTTTTTTCTTTATGTGTAATTCATCATGAATCTGCCAGCCTGTTTTGAAATCAAATTACACACAGCATATGCTCATGATTAAAATGCATTGTCATCTGTATGCATTATTTTTACCACCTCTACACCATAACTATTCTCATTCCAACTGTTAATCTTGCATTGAGATAAATTTTGTCTTTAGTGTAAGTATTGTATGTGTTTTGATTGCCATCATTTAGCCAAAGGGAAGGAGGGACAGGGGCAGAGGTGGCACTGGTTTTCAACGAGTCCAGTACTGAGTCACTGCCCAGCGATGATGATGTTCTGGAGACCTTGATAACAGCAGCTTCAGACTCAAATTCCACCTTCACTGAAAAGTTCAATTTTACCGTTGTCCCTGGTTCCATTGTTGTGAACTGTAAGTTTCTTTTTCCATAATCAGTACTTGTATATTTGTGAATGTACACATCAAGGTAAAATGCACAATTGGAGGATTTTATTCAATGTGTCCTTGCTCCTGTTTTTTCCATGATTTTATCATGTTTTGACAAAAAGTCATAAATTTCTCAAATTTTTGATTTGTCTAAATTATTTACAAGCAGAACAATAACCCTTTTTACACTTTTTACACTATGTGTACTGCAGCTCCCGACACATTCGCCACCTCTGAGTCTCCTTCCTCTGGAACCACCTCGCATGCAACTACAACAGTGCTTCCTTCTCCAGTTGTAAAACTTGAAGCAACTTTAAATGTTCCATTCCAGTCTGAATTTGAAAACCAGCAATCAAGTGAATTTGTTGAACTAGCGACCATAGTTTCACGATTTGTGAGTAAAATAATTGATCCCTTTACTCTGTGTCTTTTTCATGTATGATGGGCTTTGTCTGTACTATTTTACTTGATATGCAATCGTTTTTCATACCTGGGAATGCTTTGCAAATGCTTTATCTCCAAGAAGCCATGCAATATTGGGCTTTATAGAATCAATGTGACGTTGATTGTGTTGTAAAAATCTTTGTTGTGGTTGTAGTTTCTGCAGGGTGAGGAAGGATATTTACTGCACTGTCCATACCATAATGCATTTCAAACATAAAGAAGTGACCGAATGTTTTGGATCTTTGTGAAATTAAAAAATTTTTCTTGACATGTCACGTTTTTTGATTCTTGTAGCTGTTTGATCAGAGCAGAAAAATTGTGAAATAACACTTATGGTAATTGCAAAATTGGTTCTTTTTTGTTTTGATGCATGTTTCACTGCAATCGCTCAGAGGCATATCTCAGAATTGACAAGAAAGACACAAAACCATTTGAATCTGACCTGCAGTAGATCGTATACCAATTTTAATGCCTGGTAAAATCCTTTGACAGTGATATGCGTATTTAAAACTGCCATGCAAAGTGCAGATTGACCAATACTTTTTATGAAAATCCTCTACCGAGGTCTGATGATGCCATTTATTTTTTTCCTTTTTATTTTTTTGTAGTGCGATGCGATTTTCCTCGAAGCCTTTGGCTTTCTATTCATCCGGACTGAAGTGCGAAGATTCACGTAAGATTACTATTATGTGTATTCAGCTTTTTGCCACAGAGAAATCACCATCAGATTTAAAAATGTGCCTTCTTTGAATTGAAATGTGATTGCTTCAGAAGAATTTCATTTTTTTCCTTTTTTCTTTATGTGTAATTCATCATGAATCTGCCAGCCTGTTTTGAAATCAAATTACACACAGCATATGCTCATGATTAAAATGCATTGTCATCTGTATGCATTATTTTTACCACCTCTACACCATAACTATTCTCATTCCAACTGTTAATCTTGCATTGAGATAAATTTTTTCTTTAGTGTAAGTATTGTATGTGTTTTGATTGCCATCATTTAGCCAAAGGGAAGGAGGGACAGGGGCAGAGGTGGCACTGATTTTCAACGAGTCCAGTACTGAGTCACTGCCCAGCGATGATGATGTTCTGGAGACCTTGATAACAGCAGCTTCAGACTCAAATTCCACCTTCACTGAAAAGTTCAATTTTACCGTTGTCCCTGGTTCCATTGTTGTGAACTGTAAGTTCCTTTTTCCATAATCAGTACTTGTATATTTGTGAATGTACACATCAAGGCAAAATGCACAATTGGAGGATTTTATTCAATGTGTCCTTGCTCCTGTTTTTTCCATGATTTTATCATGTTTTGACAAAAAGTCATAAATTTCTCAAATTTTTGATTTGTCTAAATTATTTACAAGCAGAACAATAACCCTTTTTACTCTTTTTACACTATGTGTACTGCAGCTCCCGACACATTCACCACCTCTGAGTCTCCTTCCTTTGAAACCACCTCGCATGCAACTACAACAGTGCTTCCTTCTCCAGTTGTAAAACTTGAAGCAACTTTGAATGTTCCATTCCAGTCTGAATTTGAAAACCAGCAATCAAGTGAATTTCTTGAACTAGCGACCATAGTTTCACGATTTGTGAGTAAAATAATTGATCCCTTTACTCTGTGTCTTTTTCATGTATGATGGGCTTTGTCTGTACTATTTTACTTGATATGCAATCGTTTTTCATACCTGGGAATGCTTTGCAAATGCTTTATCTCCAAGAAGCCATGCAATATTGGGCTTTATAGAATCAATGTGACGTTGATTGTGTTGTAAAAATCTTTGTTGTGGTTGTAGTTTCTGCAGGGTGAGGAAGGATATTTACTGCACTGTCCATACCATAATGCATTTCAAACATAAAGAAGTGACCGAATGTTTTGGATCTTTGTGAAATTAAAAAATTTTTCTTGACATGTCACGTTTTGTGATTCTTGTGGCTGTTTGATCAGAGCAGAAAAATTGTGAAATAACACTTATTGTAATTGCAAAATTGGTTCTTTTTTGTTTTGATACATGTTTCACTGCAATCACTCAGAGACATATCTCAGAATTGACAAGAAAGACACAAAACCATTTGAATCTGACCTGCAGTAGATCTTATACCAATTTTAATGCCTGGTAAAATCCTTTGACAGTGATATGCGTATTGAAAACTGCCATGCAAAGTGCAGATTGACCAATACTTTTAATGAAAATCCTCTACCGAGGTCTGATGATGCCATTTATTTTTTTCCTTTTTATTTTTTTGTAGTGCGATGCGATTTTCCTCGAAGCCTTTGGCTTTCTATTCATCCGGACTGAAGTGCGAAGATTCACGTAAGATTACTATTATGTGTATTCAGCTTTTTGCCTCAGAGAAATCACCATCAGATTTAAAAATGTGCCTTCTTTGAATTGAAATGTGATTGCTTTAGAAGAATTTCATTTTTTTCCTTTTTTCTTTATGTGTAATTCATCATGAATCTGCCAGCCTGTTTTGAAATCAAATTACACACAGCATATGCTCATGATTAAAATGCATTGTCATCTGTATGCATTATTTTTACCACCTCTACACCATAACTATTCTCATTCCAACTGTTAATCTTGCATTGAGATAAATTTTGTCTTTAGTGTAAGTATTGTATGTGTTTTGATTGCCATCATTTAGCCAAAGGGAAGGAGGGACAGGGGCAGAGGTGGCACTGATTTTCAACGAGTCCAGTACTGAGTCACTGCCCAGCGATGATGATGTTCTGGAGACCTTGATAACAGCAGCTTCAGACTCAAATTCCACCCTCACTGAAAAGTTCAATTTTACCGTTGTCCCTGGTTCCATTGTTGTGAACTGTAAGTTCCTTTTTTCATAATCAGTACTTGTATATTTGTAAATGTACGCATCAAGGTAAAATGCACAATTGGAGGATTTTATTCAATGTGTCCTTGCTCCTGTTTTTTCCATGATTTTATCATGTTTTGAGAAAAAGTCATAAATTTCTCAAATTTTTGATTTGTCTAAATTATTTACAAGCAGAACAATAACCCTTTTTACTCTTTTTACACTATGTGTACTGCAGCTCTCGACTCATTTACCACCTCTGAGTCTCCTTCCTCTGGAACCACCTCGCATGCAACTACAACAGTGTTTCCTTCTCCAGTTGTAAAACTTGAAGCAACTTTGAATGTTCCATTCCAGTCTGAATTTGAAAACCAGCAATCAAGTGAATTTGTTGAACTAGCGACCATAGTTTCACGATTTGTGAGTAAAATAATTGATCCCTTTACTCTGTGTCTTTTTCATGTATGATGGGCTTTGTCTGTACTATTTTACTTGATATGCAATCGTTTTTCATACCTGGGAATGCTTTGCAAATGCTTTATCTCCAAGAAGCCATGCAATATTGGGCTTTATAGAATCAATGTGACGTTGATTGTGTTGTAAAAATATTTGTTGTGGTTGCAGTTTCTGCAGGGTGAGGAAGGATATTTACTGCACTGTCCATACCATAATGCATTTCAAACATAAAGAAGTGACCGAATGTTTTCGATCTTTGTGAAATTAAAAAATCTTCCTTGACATGTCACGTTTTTTGATTCTTGTGGCTGTTTGATCAGAGCAGAAAAATTGTGAAATAACACTTATGGTAATTGCAAAATTGATTCTTTTTTGTTTTGATGCATGTTTCACTGCAATCGCTCAGAGGCATAACTCAGTTTTGACAAGAAAGACACAAAATCATTTGAATCTGACCTGCAGTAGATCGTATACCAATTTTAATGCCTGGTAAAATCCTTTGACAGTGATATGCGTATTTAAAACTGCCATGCAAAGTGCAGATTGACCAATACTTTTTATGAAAATCCTCTACCGAGGTCTGATGATGCCATTTATTTTTTTCCTTTTAATTTTTTTGTAGTGCGATGCGATTTTCCTCGAAGCCTTTGGCTTTCTATTCATCCGGACTGAAGTGCGAAGATTCACGTAAGATTACTATTATGTGTATTCAGCTTTTTGCCTCAGAGAAATCACCATCAGATTTAAAAATGTGCCTTCTTTGAATTGAAATGTGATTGCTTTAATGGAATTTCATTTTTTTCCTTTTTTCTTTATGTGTAATTCATCATGAATCTGCCAGCCTGTTTTGAAATCAAATTACACACAGCATATGCTCATGATTAAAATGCATTGTCATCTGTATGCATTATTTTTACCACCTCTACACCATAACTATTCTCATTCCAACTGTTAATCTTGCATTGAGATAAATTTTGTCTTTAGTGTAAGTATTGTATGTGTTTTGATTGCCAATATTTAGCCAAAGGGAAGGCGGGACAGGGGCAGAGGTGGCACTGGTTTTCAACGAGTCCAGTACTGAGTCACTGCCCAGCGATGATGATGTTCTGGAGACCTTGATAACAGCAGCTTCAGACTCAAATTCCACCTTCACTGAAAAGTTCAATTTTACCGTTGTCCCTGGTTCCATTGTTGTGAACTGTAAGTTCCTTTTTTTTTAATCAGTACTTGTATATTTGTGAATGTACACATCAAGGTAAAATGCACAATTGTAGGATTTTATTCAATGTGTCCTTGCTCCTGTTTTTTCCATGATTTTATCATGTTTTGACAAAAAGTCATACAATTTCTCTAATTTTTGATTTGTCTAAATTATTTACAAGCAGAACAATAACCCTTTTTACTCTTTTTACACTATGTGTACTGCAGCTCCCGACACATTCACCACCTCTGAGTCTCCTTCCTCTGGAACCACCTCGCATGCAACTACAACAGTGCTTCCTTCTCCAGTTGTAAAACTTGAAGCAACTTTGAATGTTCCATTCCAGTCTGAATTTGAAAACCAGCAATCAAGTGAATTTGTTGAACTAGCGACCATAGTTTCACGATTTGTGAGTAAAATAATTGATCCCTTTACTCTGTGTCTTTTTCATGTATGATGGGCTTTGTCTGTACTATTTTACTTGATATGCAATCGTTTTTCATATCTGGGAATGCTTTGCAAATGCTTTATCTCCAAGAAGCCATGCAATATTGGGCTTTATAGAATCAATGTGACGTTGATTGTGTTGTAAAAATCTTTGTTGTGGTTGTAGTTTCTGCAGGGTGAGGAAGGATATTTACTGCACTGTCCATACCATAATGCATTTCAAACATAAAGAAGTGACCGAATGTTTTGGATCTTTGTGAAATTAAAAAATTTTTCTTGACATGTCACGTTTTTTGATTCTTGTGGCTGTTTGATCAGAGCAGAAAAATTGTGAAATAACACTTATGGTAATTGCAAAATTGATTCTTTTTTGTTTTGATGCATGTTTCACTGCAATCGCTCAGAGGCATAACTCAGTATTCACAAGAAAGACACAAAATCATTTGAATCTGACCTGCAGTAGATTGTATACCAATTTTAATGCCTGGTAAAATCCTTTGACAGTGATATGCGTATTTAAAACTGCCATGCAAAGTGCAGATTGACCAATACTTTTTATGAAAATCCTCTACCGATGTCTGATGATGCCATTTATTTTTTTCCTTTTTATTTTTTTGTAGTGCGATGCGATTTTCCTCGAAGCCTTTGGCTTTCTATTCATCCGGACTGAAGTGCGAAGATTCACGTAAGATTACTATTATGTGTATTCAGCTTTTTGCCTCAGAGAAATCACCATCAGATTTAAAAATGTGCCTTCTTTAAATTGAAATGTGATTGTTTTAGAAGAATTTCATTTTTTTCCTTTTTTCTTTATGTGTAATTCATCATGAATCTGCCAGCCTGTTTTGAAATCAAATTACGCACAGCATATGCTCATGATTAAAATGCATTGTCATCTGTATGCATTATTTTTACCACCTCTACACCATAACTATTCTCATTCCAACTGTTAATCTTGCATTGAGATAAATTTTGTCTTTAGTGTAAGTATTGTATGTGTTTTGATTGCCATCATTTAGCCAAAGGGAAGGAGGGACAGGGGCAGAGGTGGCACTGATTTTCAACGAGTCCAGTACTGAGTCACTGCCCAGCGATGATGATGTTCTGGAGACCTTGATAACAGCAGCTTCAGACTCAAATTCCACCTTCACTGAAAAGTTCAATTTTACCGTTGTCCCTGGTTCCATTGTTGTGAACTGTAAGTTCCTTTTTCCATAATCAGTACTTGTATATTTGTGAATGTACCCATCAAGGTAAAATGCACAATTGGAGGATTTTATTCAATGTGTCCTTGCTCCTGTTTTTTCCATGATTTTATCATGTTTTGACAAAAAGTCATAAATTTCTCTAATTTTTGATTTGTCTAAATTATTTACAAGCAGAACAATAACCCTTTTTACTCTTTTTACACTATGTGTACTGCAGCTCCCGACACATTCACCACCTCTGAGTCTCCTTCCTTTGGAACCACCTCGCATGCAACTACAACAGTGCTTCCTTCTCCAGTTGTAAAACTTGAAGCAACTTTGAATGTTCCGTTCCAGTCTGAATTTGAAAACCAGCAATCAAGTGAATTTGTTGAACTAGCGACCATAGTTTCACGATTTGTGAGTAAAATAATTGATCCCTTTACTCTGTGTCTTTTTCATGTATGATGGGCTTTGTCTGTACTATTTTACTTGATATGCAATCGTTTTTCATACCTGGGAATGCTTTGCAAATGCTTTATCTCCAAGAAGCCATGCAATATTGGGCTTTATAGAATCAATGTGTTGATTGTGTTGTAAAAATCTTTGTTGTGGTTGTAGTTTCTGCAGGGTGAGGAAGGATATTTACTGCACTGTCCATACCATAATGCATTTCAAACATAAAGAAGTGACCGAATGTTTTGGATGTTTGTCAAATTAAAAAATTTCTCGACATGTCACGTTTTTTGATTCTTGTGGCTGTTTGATCAGAGCAGAAAAATAGTGAAATAACACTTATGGTAATTGCAAAATTGGTTCTTTTTTGTTTTGATGCATGTTTCACTGCAATCGCTCAGAGGCATAACTCAGTATTGACAAGAAAGACACAAAATCATTTGAATTTGACCTGCAGTAGATCGTATACCAATTTTAATGTCTGGTAAAATCCTTTGACAGTGATATGCATATTTAAAACTGCCATGCAAAGTGCAGATTGACCAATACTTTTTATGAAAATCCTCTACCGAGGTCTGATGATGCCATTTATTTTTTTCCTTTTTATTTTTTTGTAGTGCGATGCGATTTTCCTCGAAGCCTTTGGCTTTCTATTCATCCGGACTGAAGTGCGAAGATTCACGTAAGATTACCATTATGTGTATTCAGCTTTTTGCCTCAGAGAAATCACCATCAGATTTAAAAATGTGCCTTCTTTGAATTGAAATGTGATTGCTTTAGAAGAATTTCATTTTTTTCCTTTTTTCTTTATGTGTAATTCATCATGAATCTGCCAGTCTGTTTTGAAATCAAATTACACACAGCATATGCTCATGATTAAAATGCATTGTCATCTGTATGCATTATTTTTACCACCTCTACACCATAACTATTCTCATTCCAACTGTTAATCTTGCATTGAGATAAATTTTGTCTTTAGTGTAAGTATTGTATGTGTTTTGATTGCCGTCATTTAGCCAAAGGGAAGGAGGGACAGGGGCAGAGGTGGCACTGATTTTCAACGAGTCCAGTACTGAGTCACTGCCCAGCGATGATGATGTTCTGGAGACCTTGATAACAGCAGCTTCAGACTCAAATTCCACCTTCACTGAAAAGTTCAATTTTACCGTTGTCCCTGGTTCCATTGTTGTGAACTGTAAGTTTCTTTTTCCATAATCAGTACTTGTATATTTGTGAATGTACACATCAAGGTAAAATGCACAATTGGTGGATTTTATTCAATGTGTCCTTGCTCCTGTTTTTTCCATGATTTTATCATTTTTTGACAAAAAGTCATACAATTTCTCAAATTTTTGATTTGTCTAAATTATTTACAAGCAGAACAATAACCCTTTTTACTCTTTTTACACTATGTGTACTGCAGCTCCCGACACATTCACCACCTCTGAGTCTCCTTCCTTTGGAACCACCTCGCATGCAACTACAACAGTGCTTCCTTCTCCAGTTGTAAAACTTGAAGCAACTTTGAATGTTCCATTTCAGTCTGAATTTGAAAACCAGCAATCAAGTGAATTTGTTGAACTAGCGACCATAGTTTCACGATTTGTGAGTAACATAATTGATCCCTTTACTCTGTGTCTTTTTCATGTATGATGGGCTTTGTCTGTACTATTTTACTTGATATGCAATCGTTTTTCATACCTGGGAATGCTTTGCAAATGCTTCATCTCCAAGAAGCCATGCAATATTGGGCTTTATAGAATCAATGTGTTGATTGTGTTGTAAAAATCTTTGTTGTGGTTGTAGTTTCTGCAGGGTGAGGAAGGATATTTACTGCACTGTCCATACCATAATGCATTTCAAACATAAAGAAGTGACCGAATGTTTTGGATGTTTGTCAAATTAAAAAATTTCTCGACATGTCACGTTTTTTGATTCTTGTGGCTGTTTGATCAGAGCAGAAAAATTGTGAAATATTACTAATTGTAATTGCAAAATTGGTTCTTTTTTTGTTTTGATGCATGTTTCACTGCAATCGCTCAGAGGCATAACTCAGTATTGACAAGAAAGACACAAAATCATTTGAATTTGACCTGTAGTAGATCGTATACCAATTTTAATGCCTGGTAAAATCCTTTGACAGTGATATGCGTATTTAAAACTGCCATGCAAAGTGCAGATTGACCAATACTTTTTATGAAAATCCTCAACCGAGGTCTGATGATGCCATTTATTTTTTTCCTTTTTATTTTTTTGTAGTGCGATGCGATTTTCCTCGAAGCCTTTGGCTTTTTATTCATCCGGACTGAAGTGCGAAGATTCACGTAAGATTACCATTATGTGTATTCAGCTTTTTGCTTCAGAGAAATCACCATCAGATTTAAAAATGTGGCTTCTTTGAATTGAAATGTGATTGCTTTAGAAGAATTTCATTTTTTTCCTTTTTTCTTTATGTGTAATTCATCATGAATCTGCCAGCCTGTTTTGAAATCAAATTACACGCAGCATATGCTCATGATTAAAATGCATTGTCATCTGTATGCATTATTTTTACCACCTCTACACCATAACTATTCTCATTCCAACTGTTAATCTTGCATTGAGATAAATTTTGTCTTTAGTGTAAGTATTGTATGTGTTTTGATTGCCAATATTTAGCCAAAGGGAAGGAGGGACAGGGGCAGAGGTGGCACTGATTTTCAAAGAGTCCAGTACTGAGTCACTGCCCAGCGATGATGATGTTCTGGAGACCTTGATAACAGCAGCTTCAGACTCAAATTCCACCTTCACTGAAAAGTTCAATTTTACCGTTGTCCCTGGTTCCATTGTTGTGAACTGTAAGTTTCTTTTTCCATAATCAGTACTTGTATATTTGTGAATGTACACATCAAGGTAAAATGCACAATTGGAGGATTTTATTCAATGTGTCCTTGCTCCTGTTTTTTCCATGATTTTATCATGTTTTGACAAAAAGTCATAAATTTCTCAAATTTTTGATTTGTCTAAATTATTTACAAGCAGAACAATAACCCTTTTTACTCTTTTTACACTATGTGTACTGCAGCTCCCGACACATTCACCACCTCTGAGTCTCCTTCCTCTGGAACCACCTCGCATGCAACTACAACAGTGCTTCCTTCTCCAGTTGTAAAACTTGAAGCAACTTTGAATGTTCCATTCCAGTCTGAATTTGAAAACCAGCAATCAAGTGAATTTGTTGAACTAGCGACCATAGTTTCACGATTTGTGAGTAAAATAATTGATCCCTGTACTCTGTGTCTTTTTCATGTATGATGGGCTTTGTCTGTACTATTTTACTTGATATGCAATCGTTTTTCATACCTGGGAATGCTTTGCAAATGCTTTATCTCCAAGAAGCCATGCAATATTGGGCTTTATAGAATCAATGTGACGTTGATTGTGTTGTAAAAATCTTTGTTGTGGTTGTAGTTTCTGCAGGGTGAGGAAGGATATTTACTGCACTGTCCATACCATAATGCATTTCAAACATAAAGAAGTGACCGAATGTTTTGGATCTTTGTCAAATTAAAAAATTTTTCTTGACATGTCACGTTTTTTGATTCTTGTGGCTGATTGATCAGAGCAGAAAAATTGTGTAATAACACTTATGGTAATTGCAAAATTGGTTCTTTTTTGTTTTGATGCATGTTTCACTGCAATCGCTCAGAGGCATAACTCAGTATTGACAAGAAAGACACAAAATCATTTGAATTTGACCTGTAGTAGATCGTATACCAATTCTAATGCCTGGTAAAATCCTTTGACAGTGATATGCGTATTTAAAACTGCCATGCAAAGTGCAGATTGACCAATACTTTTTATGAAAATCCTCTACCGAGGTCTGATGATGCCATTTATTTTTTTCCTTTTCAATTTTTTGTAGTGCGATGCGATTTTCCTCGAAGCCTTTGGCTTTCTATTCATCCGGACTGAAGTGCGAAGATTCACGTAAGATTACCATTATGTGTATTCAGCTTTTTGCCTCAGAGAAATCACCATCAGATTTAAAAATGTGCCTTCTTTAAATTGAAATGTGATTGTTTTAGAAGAATTTCATTTTTTTCCTTTTTTCTTTATGTGTAATTCATCATGAATCTGCCAGCCTGTTTTGAAATCAAATTACACACAGCATATGCTCATGATTAAAATGCATTGTCATCTGTATGCATTATTTTTACCACCTCTACACCATAACTATTCTCATTCCAACTGTTAATCTTGCATTGAGATAAATTTTGTCTTTAGGGTAAGTATTGTATGTGTTTTGATTGCCAATATTTAGCCAAAGGGAAGGAGGGACAGGGGCAGAGGTGGCACTGGTTTTCAACGAGTCCAGTACTGAGTCACTGCCCAGCGATGATGATGTTCTGGAGACCTTGATAACAGCAGCTTCAGACTCAAATTCCACCTTCACTGAAAAGTTCAATTTTACCGTTGTCCCTGGTTCCATTGTTGTGAACTGTAAGTTTCTTTTTCCATAATCAGTACTTGTATATTTGTGAATGTACACATCAAGGTAAAATGCACAATTGGAGGATTTTATTCAATGTGTCCTTGCTCCTGTTTTTTCCATGATTTTATCATGTTTTGACAAAAAGTCATAAATTTCTCAAATTTTTGATTTGTCTAAATTATTTACAAGCAGAACAATAACCCTTTTTACTCTTTTTACACTATGTGTACTGCAGCTCCCGACACATTCACCACCTCTGAGTCTCCTTCCTCTGGAACCACCTCGCATGCAACTACAACAGTGCTTCCTTCTCCAGTTGTAAAACTTGAAGCAACTTTGAATGTTCCATTCCAGTCTGAATTTGAAAACCAGCAATCAAGTGAATTTGTTGAACTAGCGACCATAGTTTCACGATTTGTGAGTAAAATAATTGATCCCTTTACTCTGTGTCTTTTTCATGTATGATGGGCTTTGTCTGTACTATTTTACTTGATATGCAATCGTTTTTCATACCTGGGAATGCTTTGCAAATGCTTTATCTCCAAGAAGCCATGCAATATTGGGCTTTATAGAATCAATGTGACGTTGATTGTGTTGTAAAAATCTTTGTTGTGGTTGTAGTTTCTGCAGGGTGAGGAAGGATATTTACTGCACTGTCCATACCATAATGCATTTCAAACATAAAGAAGTGACCGAATGTTCTGGATCTTTGTGAAATTAAAAAATTTTTCTTGACATGTCACGTTTTTTGATTCTTGTGGCTGTTTGATCAGAGCAGAAAAATTGTGAAATAACACTTATGGTAATTGCAAAATTGGTTCTTTTTTGTTTTGATGCATGTTTCACTGCAATCGCTCAGAGGCATTTCTCCGAATTGACAAGAATGACACAAAACCATTTGAATCTGACCTGCAGTAGATCGTATACCAATTTTAATGCCTGGTAAAATCCTTTGACAGTGATATGCGTATTTAAAACTGCCATGCAAAGTGCAGATTGACCAATACTTTTTATGAAAATCCTCTACCGAGGTCTGATGATGCCATTTATTTTTTTCCTTTTTATTTTTTTGTAGTGCGATGCGATTTTCCTCGAAGCCTTTGGCTTTCTATTCATCCGGACTGAAGTGCGAAGATTCACGTAAGATTACTATTATGTGTATTCAGCTTTTTGCCTCAGAGAAATCACCATCAGATTTAAAAATGTGCCTTCTTTGAATTGAAATGTGATTGCTTTAGAAGAATTTCATTTTTTTCCTTTTTTCTTTATGTGTAATTCATGAATCTGCCAGCCTGTTTTGAAATCAAATTACACACAGCATATGCTCATGATTCAAAATGCATTGTCATCTGTATGCATTATTTTTACCACCTCTACACCATAACTATTCTCATTCCAACTGTTAATCTTGCATTGAGATAAATTTTTTCTTTAGTGTAAGTATTGTATGTGTTTTGATTGCCATCATTTAGCCAAAGGGAAGGAGGGACAGGGGCAGAGGTGGCACTGATTTTCAACGAGTCCAGTACTGAGTCACTGCCCAGCGATGATGATGTTCTGGAGACCTTGATAACAGCAGCTTCAGACTCAAATTCCACCTTCACTGAAAAGTTCAATTTTACCGTTGTCCCTGGTTCCATTGTTGTGAACTGTAAGTTCCTTCTCTCATAATCAGTACTTGTATATTTGTGAATGTACACATCAAGGCAAAATGCACAATTGGAGGATTTTATTCAATGTGTCCTTGCTCCTGTTTTTTCCATGATTTTATCATGTTTTGACAAAAAGTCATACAATTTCTCTAATTTTTGATTTGTCTAAATTATTTACAAGCAGAACAATAACCCTTTTTACTCTTTTTACACTATGTGTACTGCAGCTCCCGACACATTCACCACCTCTGAGTCTCCTTCCTTTGGAACCACCTCGCATGCAACTACAACAGTGCTTCCTTCTCCAGTTGTAAAACTTGAAGCAACTTTAAATGTTCCATTCCAGTCTGAATTTGAAAACCAGCAATCAAGTGAATTTGTTGAACTAGCGACCATAGTTTCACGATTTGTGAGTAAAATAATTGATCCCTTTACTCTGTGTCTTTTTCATGTATGATGGGCTTTGTCTGTACTATTTTACTTGATATGCAATCGTTTTTCATACCTGGGAATGCTTTGCAAATGCTTTATCTCCAAGAAGCCATGCAATATTGGGCTTTATAGAATCAATGTGACGTTGATTGTGTTGTAAAAATCTTTGTTGTGGTTGTAGTTTCTGCAGGGTGAGGAAGGATATTTACTGCACTGTCCATACCATAATGCATTTCAAACATAAAGAAGTGACCGAATGTTCTGGATCTTTGTGAAATTAAAAAATTTTTCTTGACATGTCACGTTTTTTGATTCTTGTGGCTGTTTGATCAGAGCAGAAAAATTGTGAAATAACACTTATGGTAATTGCAAAATTGGTTCTTTTTTGTTTTGATGCATGTTTCACTGCAATCGCTCAGAGGCATTTCTCCGAATTGACAAGAATGACACAAAACCATTTGAATCTGACCTGCAGTAGATCGTATACCAATTTTAATGCCTGGTAAAATCCTTTGACAGTGATATGCGTATTTAAAACTGCCATGCAAAGTGCAGATTGACCAATACTTTTTATGAAAATCCTCTACCGAGGTCTGATGATGCCATTTATTTTTTTCCTTTTTATTTTTTTGTAGTGCGATGCGATTTTCCTCGAAGCCTTTGGCTTTCTATTCATCCGGACTGAAGTGCGAAGATTCACGTAAGATTACTATTATGTGTATTCAGCTTTTTGCCTCAGAGAAATCACCATCAGATTTAAAAATGTGCCTTCTTTGAATTGAAATGTGATTGCTTTAGAAGAATTTCATTTTTTTCCTTTTTTCTTTATGTGTAATTCATGAATCTGCCAGCCTGTTTTGAAATCAAATTACACACAGCATATGCTCATGATTCAAAATGCATTGTCATCTGTATGCATTATTTTTACCACCTCTACACCATAACTATTCTCATTCCAACTGTTAATCTTGCATTGAGATAAATTTTTTCTTTAGTGTAAGTATTGTATGTGTTTTGATTGCCATCATTTAGCCAAAGGGAAGGAGGGACAGGGGCAGAGGTGGCACTGATTTTCAACGAGTCCAGTACTGAGTCACTGCCCAGCGATGATGATGTTCTGGAGACCTTGATAACAGCAGCTTCAGACTCAAATTCCACCTTCACTGAAAAGTTCAATTTTACCGTTGTCCCTGGTTCCATTGTTGTGAACTGTAAGTTCCTTCTCTCATAATCAGTACTTGTATATTTGTGAATGTACACATCAAGGCAAAATGCACAATTGGAGGATTTTATTCAATGTGTCCTTGCTCCTGTTTTTTCCATGATTTTATCATGTTTTGACAAAAAGTCATACAATTTCTCTAATTTTTGATTTGTCTAAATTATTTACAAGCAGAACAATAACCCTTTTTACTCTTTTTACACTATGTGTACTGCAGCTCCCGACACATTCACCACCTCTGAGTCTCCTTCCTTTGGAACCACCTCGCATGCAACTACAACAGTGCTTCCTTCTCCAGTTGTAAAACTTGAAGCAACTTTAAATGTTCCATTCCAGTCTGAATTTGAAAACCAGCAATCAAGTGAATTTGTTGAACTAGCGACCATAGTTTCACGATTTGTGAGTAAAATAATTGATCCCTTTACTCTGTGTCTTTTTCATGTATGATGGGCTTTGTCTGTACTATTTTACTTGATATGCAATCGTTTTTCATACCTGGGAATGCTTTGCAAATGCTTTATCTCCAAGAAGCCATGCAATATTGGGCTTTATAGAATCAATGTGACGTTGATTGTGTTGTAAAAATCTTTGTTGTGGTTGTAGTTTCTGCAGGGTGAGGAAGGATATTTACTGCACTGTCCATACCATAATGCATTTCAAACATAAAGAAGTGACCGAATGTTTTGGATCTTTGTGAAATTAAAAAATTTTTCTTGACATGTCACGTTTTTTGATTCTTGTGGCTGTTTGATCAGAGCAGAAAAATTGTGAAATAACACTTATGGTAATTGCAAAATTGGTTCTTTTTTGTTTTGATGCATATTTTACTGCAATCGCTCAGAGGCATAAATCAGTATTGACAAGAATGACACAAAATCATTTGAATTTGACCTGTAGTAGATCGTATACCAATTTTAATGCCTGGTAAAATCCTTTGACAGTGATATGCGTATTTAAAACTGCCATGCAAAGTGCAGATTTACCAATACTTTTTATGAAAATCCTCTACCGAGGTCTGATGATGCCATTTATTTTTTTCCTTTTTATTTTTTTGTAGTGCGATGCGATTTTCCTCGAAGCCTTTGGCTTTCTATTCATCCGGACTGAAGTGCGAAGATTCACGTAAGATTACTATTATGTGTATTCAGCTTTTTGCTTCAGAGAAATCACCATCAGATTTAAAAATGTGCCTTCTTTAAATTGAAATGTGATTGTTTTAGAAGAATTTCATTTTTTTCCTTTTTTCTTTATGTGTAATTCATCATGAATCTGCCAGCCTGTTTTGAAATTAAATTACACACAGCATATGCTCATGATTAAAATGCATTGTCATCTGTATGCATTATTTTTACCACCTCTACACCATAACTATTCTCATTCCAACTGTTAATCTTGCATTGAGATAAATTTTGTCTTTAGTGTAAGTATTGTATGTGTTTTGATTGCCATCATTTAGCCAAAGGGAAGGAGGGACAGGGGCAGAGGTGGCACTGATTTTCAACGAGTCCAGTACTGAGTCACTGCCCAGCGATGATGATGTTCTGGAGACCTTGATAACAGCAGCTTCAGACTCAAATTCCACCTTCACTGAAAAGTTCAATTTTACCGTTGTCCCTGGTTCCATTGTTGTGAACTGTAAGTTTCTTTTTCCATAATCAGTACTTGTATATTTGTGAATGTACACATCAAGGTAAAATGCACAATTGGAGGATTTTATTCAATGTGTCCTTGCTCCTGTTTTTTCCATGATTTTATCATGTTTTGACAAAAAGTCATAAATTTCTCAAATTTTTGATTTGTCTAAATTATTTACAAGCAGAACAATAACCCTTTTTACTCTTTTTACACTATGTGTACTGCAGCTCCCGACACATTCACCACCTCTGAGTCTCCTTCCTCTGGAACCACCTCGCATGCAACTACAACAGTGCTTCCTTCTCCAGTTGTAAAACTTGAAGCAACTTTGAATGTTCCATTCCAGTCTGAATTTGAAAACCAGCAATCAAGTGAATTTGTTGAACTAGCGACCATAGTTTCACGATTTGTGAGTAAAATAATTGATCCCTTTACTCTGTGTCTTTTTCATGTATGATGGGCTTTGTCTGTACTATTTTACTTGATATACAATCGTTTTTCATACCTGGGAATGCTTTGCAAATGCTTTATCTCCAAGAAGCCATGCAATATTGGGCTTTATAGAATCAATGTGACGTTGATTGTGTTGTAAAAATCTTTGTTGTGGTTGTAGTTTCTGCAGGGTGAGGAAGGATATTTACTGCACTGTCCATACCATAATGCATTTCAAACATAAAGAAGTGACCGAATGTTCTGGATCTTTGTGAAATTAAAAAATTTTTCTTGACATGTCACGTTTTTTGATTCTTGTGGCTGTTTGATCAGAGCAGAAAAATTGTGAAATAACACTTATGGTAATTGCAAAATTGGTTCTTTTTTGTTTTGATGCATGTTTCACTGCAATCGCTCAGAGGCATTTCTCCGAATTGACAAGAATGACACAAAACCATTTGAATCTGACCTGCAGTAGATCGTATACCAATTTTAATGCCTGGTAAAATCCTTTGACAGTGATATGCGTATTTAAAACTGCCATGCAAAGTGCAGATTGACCAATACTTTTTATGAAAATCCTCTACCGAGGTCTGATGATGCCATTTATTTTTTTCCTTTTTATTTTTTTGTAGTGCGATGCGATTTTCCTCGAAGCCTTTGGCTTTCTATTCATCCGGACTGAAGTGCGAAGATTCACGTAAGATTACTATTATGTGTATTCAGCTTTTTGCCTCAGAGAAATCACCATCAGATTTAAAAATGTGCCTTCTTTGAATTGAAATGTGATTGCTTTAGAAGAATTTCATTTTTTTCCTTTTTTCTTTATGTGTAATTCATGAATCTGCCAGCCTGTTTTGAAATCAAATTACACACAGCATATGCTCATGATTCAAAATGCATTGTCATCTGTATGCATTATTTTTACCACCTCTACACCATAACTATTCTCATTCCAACTGTTAATCTTGCATTGAGATAAATTTTTTCTTTAGTGTAAGTATTGTATGTGTTTTGATTGCCATCATTTAGCCAAAGGGAAGGAGGGACAGGGGCAGAGGTGGCACTGATTTTCAACGAGTCCAGTACTGAGTCACTGCCCAGCGATGATGATGTTCTGGAGACCTTGATAACAGCAGCTTCAGACTCAAATTCCACCTTCACTGAAAAGTTCAATTTTACCGTTGTCCCTGGTTCCATTGTTGTGAACTGTAAGTTCCTTCTCTCATAATCAGTACTTGTATATTTGTGAATGTACACATCAAGGCAAAATGCACAATTGGAGGATTTTATTCAATGTGTCCTTGCTCCTGTTTTTTCCATGATTTTATCATGTTTTGACAAAAAGTCATACAATTTCTCTAATTTTTGATTTGTCTAAATTATTTACAAGCAGAACAATAACCCTTTTTACTCTTTTGACACTATGTGTACTGCAGCTCCCGACACATTCACCACCTCTGAGTCTCCTTCCTTTGGAACCACCTCGCATGCAACTACAACAGTGCTTCCTTCTCCAGTTGTAAAACTTGAAGCAACTTTGAATGTTCCATTCCAGTCTGAATTTGAAAACCAGCAATCAAGTGAATTTGTTGAACTAGCGACCATAGTTTCACGATTTGTGAGTAAAATAATTGATCCCTTTACTCTGTGTCTTTTTCATGTATGATGGGCTTTGTCTGTACTATTTTACTTGATATGCAATCGTTTTTCATACCTGGGAATGCTTTGCAAATGCTTTATCTCCAAGAAGCCATGCAATATTGGGCTTTATAGAATCAATGTGACGTTGATTGTGTTGTAAAAATCTTTGTTGTGGTTGTAGTTTCTGCAGGGTGAGGAAGGATACTTACTGCACTGTCCATACCATAATGCATTTCAAACATAAAGAAGTGACCGAATGTTTTGGATCTTTGTGAAATTAAAAAATTTTTCTTGACATGTCACGTTTTTTGATTCTTGTGGCTGTTTGATCAGAGCAGAAAAATTGTGAAATAACACTTATGGTAATTGCAAAATTGGTTCTTTTTTTTTTTGATGCATATTTTACTGCAATCGCTCAGAGGCATAAATCAGTATTGACAAGAATGACACAAAATCATTTGAATTTGACCTGTAGTAGATCGTATACCAATTTTAATGCCTGGTAAAATCCTTTGACAGTGATATGCGTATTTAAAACTGCCATGCAAAGTGCAGATTGACCAATACTTTTTATGAAAATCCTCTACCGAGGTCTGATGATGCCATTTATTTTTTTCCTTTTTATTTTTTTGTAGTGCGATGCGATTTTCCTCGAAGCCTTTGGCTTTCTATTCATCCGGACTGAAGTGCGAAGATTCACGTAAGATTACTATTATGTGTATTCAGCTTTTTGCTTCAGAGAAATCACCATCAGATTTAAAAATGTGCCTTCTTTAAATTGAAATGTGATTGTTTTAGAAGAATTTCATTTTTTTCCTTTTTTCTTTATGTGTAATTCATCATGAATCTGCCAGCCTGTTTTGAAATTAAATTACACACAGCATATGCTCATGATTAAAATGCATTGTCATCTGTATGCATTATTTTTACCACCTCTACACCATAACTATTCTCATTCCAACTGTTAATCTTGCATTGAGATAAATTTTGTTCTAGTGTAAGTATTGTATGTGTTTTGATTGCCATCATTTAGCCAAAGGGAAGGAGGGACAGGGGCAGAGGTGGCACTGATTTTCAACGAGTCCAGTACTGAGTCACTGCCCAGCGATGATGATGTTCTGGAGACCTTGATAACAGCAGCTTCAGACTCAAATTCCACCTTCACTGAAAAGTTCAATTTTACCGTTGTCCCTGGTTCCATTGTTGTGAACTGTAAGTTCCTTTTTTCATAATCAGTACTTGTATATTTGTGAATGTACACATCAAGGTAAAATGCACAATTGGAGGATTTTATTCAATGTGTCCTTGCTCCTGTTTTTTCCATGATTTTATCATGTTTTGACAAAAAGTCATACAATTTCTCTAATTTTTGATTTGTCTAAATTATTTACAAGCAGAACAATAACCCTTTTTACTCTTTTTACACTATGTGTACTGCAGCTCCCGACACATTCACCACCTCTGAGTCTCCTTCCTTTGGAACCACCTCGCATGCAACTACAACAGTGCTTCCTTCTCCAGTTGTAAAACTTGAAGCAACTTTGAATGTTCCATTCCAGTCTGAATTTGAAAACCAGCAATCAAGTGAATTTGTTGAACTAGCGACCATAGTTTCACGATTTGTGAGTAACAAAATTGATCCCTTTACTCTGTGTCTTTTTCATGTATGATGGGCTTTGTCTGTACTATTTTACTTGATATGCAATCGTTTTTCATACCTGGGAATGCTTTGCAAATGCTTTATCTCCAAGAAGCCATGCAATATTGGGCTTTATAGAATCAATGTGACGTTGATTGTGTTGTAAAAATCTTTGTTGTGGTTGTAGTTTCTGCAGGGTGAGGAAGGATATTTACTGCACTGTCCATACCATAATGCATTTCAAACATAAAGAAGTGACCGAATGTTCTGGATCTTTGTGAAATTAAAAAATTTTTCTTGACATGTCACGTTTTTTGATTCTTGTGGCTGTTTGATCAGAGCAGAAAAATTGTGAAATAACACTTATGGTAATTGCAAAATTGGTTCTTTTTTGTTTTCATGCATGTTTCACTGCAATCGCTCAGAGGCATATCTCAGAATTGACAAGAAAGATACAAAACCATTTGAATCTGACCTGTAGTAGATCGTATACCAATTTTAATGCCTGGTAAAATCCTTTGACAGTGATATGCGTATTTAAAACTGCCATGCAAAGTGCAGATTGACCAATACTTTTTATGAAAATCCTCTACCGAGGTCTGATGATGCCATTTATTTTTTTCCTTTTTAATTTTTTGTAGTGCGATGCGATTTTCCTCGAAGCCTTTGGCTTTCTATTCATCCGGACTGAAGTGCGAAGATTCACGTAAGATTACCATTATGTGTATTCAGCTTTTTGCCTCAGAGAAATCACCATCAGATTTAAAAATGTGCCTTCTTTAAATTGAAATGTGATTGTTTTAGAAGAATTTCATTTTTTTCCTTTTTTCTTTATGTGTAATTCATCATGAATCTGCCAGCCTGTTTTGAAATCAAATTACACACAGCATATGCTCATGATTAAAATGCATTGTCATCTGTATGCATTATTTTTACCACCTCTACACCATAACTATTCTCATTCCAACTGTTAATCTTGCATTGAGATAAATTTTGTCTTTAGTGTAAGTATTGTATGTGTTTTGATTGCCATCATTTAGCCAAAGGGAAGGAGGGACAGGGGCAGAGGTGGCACTGGTTTTCAACGAGTCCAGTACTGAGTCACTGCCCAGCGATGATGATGTTCTGGAGACCTTGATAACAGCAGCTTCAGACTCAAATTCCACCTTCACTGAAAAGTTCAATTTTACCGTTGTCCCTGGTTCCATTGTTGTGAACTGTAAGTTTCTTTTTCCATAATCAGTACTTGTATATTTGTGAATGTACACATCAAGGTAAAATGCACAATTGGAGGATTTTATTCAATGTGTCCTTGCTCCTGTTTTTTCCATGATTTTATCATGTTTTGACAAAATGTCATAAATTTCTCAAATTTTTGATTTGTCTAAATTATTTACAAGCAGAACAATAACCCTTTTTACACTTTTTACACTATGTGTACTGCAGCTCCCGACACATTTGCCACCTCTGAGTCTCCTTCCTCTGGAACCACCTCGCATGCAACTACAACAGTGCTTCCTTCTCCAGTTGTAAAACTTGAAGCAACTTTGAATGTTCCATTCCAGTCTGAATTTGAAAACCAGCAATCAAGTGAATTTGTTGAACTAGCGACCATAGTTTCACGATTTGTGAGTAAAATAATTGATCCCTTTACTCTGTGTCTTTTTCATGTATGATGGGCTTTGTCTGTACTATTTTACTTGATATGCAATCGTTTTTCATACCTGGGAATGCTTTGCAAATGCTTTATCTCCAAGAAGCCATGCAATATTGGGCTTTATAGAATCAATGTGACGTTGATTGTGTTGTAAAAATCTTTGTTGTGGTTGTAGTTTCTGCAGGGTGAGGAAGGATATTTACTGCACTGTCCATACCATAATGCATTTCAAACATAAAGAAGTGACCGAATGTTTTGGATCTTTGTGAAATTAAAAAATTTTTCTTGACATGTCACGTTTTTTGATTCTTGTAGCTGTTTGATCAGAGCAGAAAAATTGTGAAATAACACTTATGGTAATTGCAAAATTGGTTCTTTTTTGTTTTGATGCATGTTTCACTGCAATCGCTCAGAGGCATATCTCAGAATTGACAAGAAAGACACAAAACCATTTGAATCTGACCTGCAGTAGATCGTATACCAATCTTAATGCCTGGTAAAATCCTTTGACAGTGATATGCGTATTTAAAACTGCCATGCAAAGTGCAGATTGACCAATACTTTTTATGAAAATCCTCTACCGAGGTCTGATGATGCCATTTATTTTTTTCCTTCTTAATTTTTTGTAGTGCGATGCGATTTTCCTCGAAGCCTTTGGCTTTCTATTCATCCGGACTGAAGTGCGAAGATTCACGTAAGATTACCATTATGTGTATTCAGCTTTTTGCCTCAGAGAAATCACCATCAGATTTAAAAATGTGCCTTCTTTAAATTGAAATGTGATTGTTTTAGAAGAATTTCATTTTTTTCCTTTTTTCTTTATGTGTAATTCATCATGAATCTGCCAGCCTGTTTTGAAATCAAATTACACACAGCATATGCTCATGATTAAAATGCATTGTCATCTGTATGCATTATTTTTACCACCTCTACACCATAACTATTCTCATTCCAACTGTTAATCTTGCATTGAGATAAATTTTGTCTTTAGTGTAAGTATTGTATGTGTTTTGATTGCCATCATTTAGCCAAAGGGAAGGAGGGACAGGGGCAGAGGTGGCACTGGTTTTCAACGAGTCCAGTACTGAGTCACTGCCCAGCGATGATGATGTTCTGGAGACCTTGATAACAGCAGCTTCAGACTCAAATTCCACCTTCACTGAAAAGTTCAATTTTACCGTTGTCCCTGGTTCCATTGTTGTGAACTGTAAGTTTCTTTTTCCATAATCAGTACTTGTATATTTGTGAATGTACACATCAAGGTAAAATGCACAATTGGAGGATTTTATTCAATGTGTCCTTGCTCCTGTTTTTTCCATGATTTTATCATGTTTTGACAAAAAGTCATAAATTTCTCAAATTTTTGATTTGTCTAAATTATTTACAAGCAGAACAATAACCCTTTTTACACTTTTTACACTATGTGTACTGCAGCTCCCGACACATTCGCCACCTCTGAGTCTCCTTCCTCTGGAACCACCTCGCATGCAACTACAACAGTGCTTCCTTCTCCAGTTGTAAAACTTGAAGCAACTTTGAATGTTCCATTCCAGTCTGAATTTGAAAACCAGCAATCAAGTGAATTTGTTGAACTAGCGACCATAGTTTCACGATTTGTGAGTAAAATAATTGATCCCTTTACTCTGTGTCTTTTTCATGTATGATGGGCTTTGTCTGTACTATTTTACTTGATATGCAATCGTTTTTCATACCTGGGAATGCTTTGCAAATGCTTTATCTCCAAGAAGCCATGCAATATTGGGCTTTATAGAATCAATGTGACGTTGATTGTGTTGTAAAAATCTTTGTTGTGGTTGTAGTTTCTGCAGGGTGAGGAAGGATATTTACTGCACTGTCCATACCATAATGCATTTCAAACATAAAGAAGTGACCGAATGTTTTGGATCTTTGTGAAATTAAAAAATTTTTCTTGACATGTCACGTTTTTTGATTCTTGTAGCTGTTTGATCAGAGCAGAAAAATTGTGAAATAACACTTATGGTAATTGCAAAATTGGTTCTTTTTTGTTTTGATGCATGTTTCACTGCAATCGCTCAGAGGCATATCTCAGAATTGACAAGAAAGACACAAAACCATTTGAATCTGACCTGCAGTAGATCGTATACCAATTTTAATGCCTGGTAAAATCCTTTGACAGTGATATGCGTATTTAAAACTGCCATGCAAAGTGCAGATTGACCAATACTTTTTATGAAAATCCTCTACCGAGGTCTGATGATGCCATTTATTTTTTTCCTTCTTAATTTTTTGTAGTGCGATGCGATTTTCCTCGAAGCCTTTGGCTTTCTATTCATCCGGACTGAAGTGCGAAGATTCACGTAAGATTACCATTATGTGTATTCAGCTTTTTGCCTCAGAGAAATCACCATCAGATTTAAAAATGTGCCTTCTTTAAATTGAAATGTGATTGTTTTAGAAGAATTTCATTTTTTTCCTTTTTTCTTTATGTGTAATTCATCATGAATCTGCCAGCCTGTTTTGAAATCAAATTACACACAGCATATGCTCATGATTAAAATGCATTGTCATCTGTATGCATTATTTTTACCACCTCTACACCATAACTATTCTCATTCCAACTGTTAATCTTGCATTGAGATAAATTTTGTCTTTAGTGTAAGTATTGTATGTGTTTTGATTGCCATCATTTAGCCAAAGGGAAGGAGGGACAGGGGCAGAGGTGGCACTGGTTTTCAACGAGTCCAGTACTGAGTCACTGCCCAGCGATGATGATGTTCTGGAGACCTTGATAACAGCAGCTTCAGACTCAAATTCCACCTTCACTGAAAAGTTCAATTTTACCGTTGTCCCTGGTTCCATTGTTGTGAACTGTAAGTTTCTTTTTCCATAATCAGTACTTGTATATTTGTGAATGTACACATCAAGGTAAAATGCACAATTGGAGGATTTTATTCAATGTGTCCTTGCTCCTGTTTTTTCCATGATTTTATCATGTTTTGACAAAAAGTCATAAATTTCTCAAATTTTTGATTTGTCTAAATTATTTACAAGCAGAACAATAACCCTTTTTACACTTTTTACACTATGTGTACTGCAGCTCCCGACACATTCGCCACCTCTGAGTCTCCTTCCTCTGGAACCACCTCGCATGCAACTACAACAGTGCTTCCTTCTCCAGTTGTAAAACTTGAAGCAACTTTGAATGTTCCATTCCAGTCTGAATTTGAAAACCAGCAATCAAGTGAATTTGTTGAACTAGCGACCATAGTTTCACGATTTGTGAGTAAAATAATTGATCCCTTTACTCTGTGTCTTTTTCATGTATGATGGGCTTTGTCTGTACTATTTTACTTGATATGCAATCGTTTTTCATACCTGGGAATGCTTTGCAAATGCTTTATCTCTAAGAAGCCATGCAATATTGGGCTTTATAGAATCAATGTGACGTTGATTGTGTTGTAAAAATCTTTGTTGTGGTTGTAGTTTCTGCAGGGTGAGGAAGGATATTTACTGCACTGTCCATACCATAATGCATTTCAAACATAAAGAAGTGACCGAATGTTTTGGATCTTTGTGAAATTAAAAAATTTTTCTTGACATGTCTGGTTTTTTGATTCTTGTAGCTGTTTGATCAGAGCAGAAAAATTGTGAAATAACACTTATGGTAATTGCAAAATTGGTTCTTTTTTGTTTTGATGCATGTTTCACTGCAATCGCTCAGAGGCATATCTCAGAATTGACAAGAAAGACACAAAACCATTTGAATCTGACCTGCAGTAGATCGTATACCAATTTTAATGCCTGGTAAAATCCTTTGACAGTGATATGCGTATTTAAAACTGCCATGCAAAGTGCAGATTGACCAATACTTTTTATGAAAATCCTCTACCGAGGTCTGATGATGCCATTTATTTTTTTCCTTTTTATTTTTTTGTAGTGCGATGCGATTTTCCTCGAAGCCTTTGGCTTTCTATTCATCCGGACTGAAGTGCGAAGATTCACGTAAGATTACTATTATGTGTATTCAGCTTTTTGCCACAGAGAAATCACCATCAGATTTAAAAATGTGCCTTCTTTGAATTGAAATGTGATTGCTTCAGAAGAATTTCATTTTTTTCCTTTTTTCTTTATGTGTAATTCATCATGAATCTGCCAGCCTGTTTTGAAATCAAATTACACACAGCATATGCTCATGATTAAAATGCATTGTCATCTGTATGCATTATTTTTACCACCTCTACACCATAACTATTCTCATTCCAACTGTTAATCTTGCATTGAGATAAATTTTGTCTTTAGTGTAAGTATTGTATGTGTTTTGATTGCCATCATTTAGCCAAAGGGAAGGAGGGACAGGGGCAGAGGTGGCACTGATTTTCAACGAGTCCAGTACTGAGTCACTGCCCAGCGATGATGATGTTCTGGAGACCTTGATAACAGCAGCTTCAGACTCAAATTCCACCTTCACTGAAAAGTTCAATTTTACCGTTGTCCCTGGTTCCATTGTTGTGAACTGTAAGTTCCTTTTTCCATAATCAGTACTTGTATATTTGTGAATGTACACATCAAGGCAAAATGCACAATTGGAGGATTTTATTCAATGTGTCCTTGCTCCTGTTTTTTCCATGATTTTATCATGTTTTGACAAAAAGTCATAAATTTCTCAAATTTTTGATTTGTCTAAATTATTTACAAGCAGAACAATAACCCTTTTTACTCTTTTTACACTATGTGTACTGCAGCTCCCGACACATTCACCACCTCTGAGTCTCCTTCCTTTGAAACCACCTCGCATGCAACTACAACAGTGCTTCCTTCTCCAGTTGTAAAACTTGAAGCAACTTTGAATGTTCCATTCCAGTCTGAATTTGAAAACCAGCAATCAAGTGAATTTCTTGAACTAGCGACCATAGTTACACGATTTGTGAGTAAAATAATTGATCCCTTTACTCTGTGTCTTTTTCATGTATGATGGGCTTTGTCTGTACTATTTTACTTGATATGCAATCGTTTTTCATACCTGGGAATGCTTTGCAAATGCTTTATCTCCAAGAAGCCATGCAATATTGGGCTTTATAGAATCAATGTGACGTTGATTGTGTTGTAAAAATCTTTGTTGTGGTTGTAGTTTCTGCAGGGTGAGGAAGGATATTTACTGCACTGTCCATACCATAATGCATTTCAAACATAAAGAAGTGACCGAATGTTTTGGATCTTTGTGAAATTAAAAAATTTTTCTTGACATGTCACGTTTTGTGATTCTTGTGGCTGTTTGATCAGAGCAGAAAAATTGTGAAATAACACTTATTGTAATTGCAAAATTGGTTCTTTTTTGTTTTGATACATGTTTCACTGCAATCGCTCAGAGACATATCTCAGAATTGACAAGAAAGACACAAAACCATTTGAATCTGACCTGCAGTAGATCGTATACCAATTTTAATGCCTGGTAAAATCCTTTGACAGTGATATGCGTATTTAAAACTGCCATGCAAAGTGCAGATTGACCAATACTTTTAATGAAAATCCTCTACCGAGGTCTGATGATGCCATTTATTTTTTTCCTTTTTATTTTTTTGTAGTGCGATGCGATTTTCCTCGAAGCCTTTGGCTTTCTATTCATCCGGACTGAAGTGCGAAGATTCACGTAAGATTACTATTATGTGTATTCAGCTTTTTGCCTCAGAGAAATCACCATCAGATTTAAAAATGTGCCTTCTTTGAATTGAAATGTGATTGCTTTAGAAGAATTTCATTTTTTTCCTTTTTTCTTTATGTGTAATTCATCATGAATCTGCCAGCCTGTTTTGAAATCAAATTACACACAGCATATGCTCATGATTAAAATGCATTGTCATCTGTATGCATTATTTTTACCACCTCTACACCATAACTATTCTCATTCCAACTGTTAATCTTGCATTGAGATAAATTTTGTCTTTAGTGTAAGTATTGTATGTGTTTTGATTGCCATCATTTAGCCAAAGGGAAGGAGGGACAGGGGCAGAGGTGGCACTGATTTTCAACGAGTCCAGTACTGAGTCACTGCCCAGCGATGATGATGTTCTGGAGACCTTGATAACAGCAGCTTCAGACTCAAATTCCACCCTCACTGAAAAGTTCAATTTTACCGTTGTCCCTGGTTCCATTGTTGTGAACTGTAAGTTCCTTTTTTCATAATCAGTACTTGTATATTTGTAAATGTACGCATCAAGGTAAAATGCACAATTGGAGGATTTTATTCAATGTGTCCTTGCTCCTGTTTTTTCCATGATTTTATCATGTTTTGAGAAAAAGTCATAAATTTCTCAAATTTTTGATTTGTCTAAATTATTTACAAGCAGAACAATAACCCTTTTTACTCTTTTTACACTATGTGTACTGCAGCTCTCGACTCATTTACCACCTCTGAGTCTCCTTCCTCTGGAACCACCTCGCATGCAACTACAACAGTGTTTCCTTCTCCAGTTGTAAAACTTGAAGCAACTTTGAATGTTCCATTCCAGTCTGAATTTGAAAACCAGCAATCAAGTGAATTTGTTGAACTAGCGACCATAGTTTCACGATTTGTGAGTAAAATAATTGATCCCTTTACTCTATGTGTTTTTCATGTATGATGGGCTTTGTCTGTACTATTTTACTTGATATGCAATCGTTTTTCATACCTGGGAATGCTTTGCAAATGCTTTATCTCCAAGAAGCCATGCAATATTGGGCTTTATAGAATCAATGTGACGTTGATTGTGTTGTAAAAATATTTGAGGAAGGATATTTACTGCACTGTCCATACCATAATGCATTTCAAACATAAAGAAGTGACCGAATGTTTTCGATCTTTGTGAAATTAAAAAATCTTTCTTGACATGTCACGTTTTTTGATTCTTGTGGCTGTTTGATCAGAGCAGAAAAATTGTGAAATAACACTTCTGGTAATTGCAAAATTGATTCTTTTTTGTTTTGATGCATGTTTCACTGCAATCGCTCAGAGGCATAACTCAGTTTTGACAAGAAAGACACAAAATCATTTGAATCTGACCTGCAGTAGATCGTATACCAATTTTAATGCCTGGTAAAATCCTTTGACAGTGATATGCGTATTTAAAACTGCCATGCAAAGTGCAGATTGACCAATACTTTTTATGAAAATCCTCTACCGAGGTCTGATGATGCCATTTATTTTTTTCCTTTTAATTTTTTTGTAGTGCGATGCGATTTTCCTCGAAGCCTTTGGCTTTCTATTCATCCGGACTGAAGTGCGAAGATTCACGTAAGATTACTATTATGTGTATTCAGCTTTTTGCCTCAGAGAAATCACCATCAGATTTAAAAATGTGCCTTCTTTGAATTGAAATGTGATTGCTTTAATAGAATTTCATTTTTTTCCTTTTTTCTTTATGTGTAATTCATCATGAATCTGCCAGCCTGTTTTGAAATCAAATTACACACAGCATATGCTCATGATTAAAATGCATTGTCATCTGTATGCATTATTTTTACCACCTCTACACCATAACTATTCTCATTCCAACTGTTAATCTTGCATTGAGATAAATTTTGTCTTTAGTGTGAGTATTGTATGTGTTTTGATTGCCAATATTTAGCCAAAGGGAAGGCGGGACAGGGGCAGAGGTGGCACTGGTTTTCAACGAGTCCAGTACTGAGTCACTGCCCAGCGATGATGATGTTCTGGAGACCTTGATAACAGCAGCTTCAGACTCAAATTCCACCTTCACTGAAAAGTTCAATTTTACCGTTGTCCCTGGTTCCATTGTTGTGAACTGTAAGTTCCTTTTTTTTTAATCAGTACTTGTATATTTGTGAATGTACACATCAAGGTAAAATGCACAATTGTAGGATTTTATTCAATGTGTCCTTGCTCCTGTTTTTTCCATGATTTTATCATGTTTTGACAAAAAGTCATACAATTTCTCTAATTTTTGATTTGTCTAAATTATTTACAAGCAGAACAATAACCCTTTTTACTCTTTTTACACTATGTGTACTGCAGCTCCCGACACATTCACCACCTCTGAGTCTCCTTCCTCTGGAACCACCTCTCATGCAACTACAACAGTGCTTCCTTCTCCAGTTGTAAAACTTGAAGCAACTTTGAATGTTCCATTCCAGTCTGAATTTGAAAACCAGCAATCAAGTGAATTTGTTGAACTAGCGACCATAGTTTCACGATTTGTGAGTAAAATAATTGATCCCTTTACTCTGTGTCTTTTTCATGTATGATGGGCTTTGTCTGTACTATTTTACTTGATATGCAATCGTTTTTCATACCTGGGAATGCTTTGCAAATGCATTATCTCCAAGAAGCCATGCAATATTGGGCTTTATAGAATCAATGTGACGTTGATTGTGTTGTAAAAATCTTTGTTGTGGTTGTAGTTTCTGCAGGGTGAGGAAGGATATTTACTGCACTGTCCATACCATAATGCATTTCAAACATAAAGAAGTGACCGAATGTTTTGGATGTTTGTCAAATTCAAAAATTTCTCGACATGTCACGTTTTTTGATTCTTGTGGCTGTTTGATCAGAGCAGAAAAATAGTGAAATAACACTTATGGTAATTGCAAAATTGGTTCTTTTTTGTTTTGATGCATGTTTCACTGCAATCGCTCAGAGGCATAACTCAGTATTGACAAGAAAGACACAAAATCATTTGAATTTGACCTGCAGTAGATCGTATACCAATTTTAATGCCTGGTAAAATCCTTTGACAGTGATATGCATATTTAAAACTGCCATGCAAAGTGCAGATTGACCAATACTTTTTATGAAAATCCTCTACCGAGGTCTGATGATGCCATTTATTTTTTTCCTTTTTATTTTTTTGTAGTGCGATGCGATTTTCCTCGAAGCCTTTGGCTTTCTATTCATCCGGACTGAAGTGCGAAGATTCACGTAAGATTACCATTATGTGTATTCAGCTTTTTGCCTCAGAGAAATCACCATCAGATTTAAAAATGTGCCTTCTTTAAATTGAAATGTGATTGTTTTAGAAGAGTTTCATTTTTTTCCTCTTTTCTTTATGTGTAATTCATCATGAATCTGCCAGCCTGTTTTGAAATCAAATTACACACAGCATATGCTAATGATTAAAATGCATTGTCATCTGTATGCATTATTTTTACCACCTCTACACCATAACTATTCTCATTCCAACTGTTAATCTTGCATTGAGATAAATTTTGTCTTTAGTGTAAGTATTGTATGTGTTTTGATTGCCAATATTTAGCCAAAGGGAAGGAGGGACAGGGGCAGAGGTGGCACTGGTTTTCAACGAGTCCAGTACTGAGTCACTGCCCAGCGATGATGATGTTCTGGAGACCTTGATAACAGCAGCTTCAGACTCAAATTCCACCTTCACTGAAAAGTTCAATTTTACCGTTGTCCCTGGTTCCATTGTTGTGAACTGTAAGTTTCTTTTTCCATAATCAGTACTTGTATATTTGTGAATGTACACATCAAGGTAAAATGCACAATTGGAGGATTTTATTCAATATGTCCTTGCTCCTGTTTTTTCCATGATTTTATCATGTTTTGACAAAAAGTCATAAATTTCTCAAATTTTTGATTTGTCTAAATTATTTACAAGCAGAACAATAACCCTTTTTACTCTTTTTACACTATGTGTACTGCAGCTCCCGACACATTCACCACCTCTGAGTCTCCTTCCTCTGGAACCACCTCGCATGCAACTACAACAGTGCTTCCTTCTCCAGTTGTAAAACTTGAAGCAACTTTGAATGTTCCATTCCAGTCTGAATTTGAAAACCAGCAATCAAGTGAATTTGTTGAACTAGCGACCATAGTTTCACGATTTGTGAGTAAAATAATTGATCCCTTTACTCTGTGACTTTTTCATGTATGATGGGCTTTGTCTGTACTATTTTACTTGATATGCAATCGTTTTTCATACCTGGGAATGCTTTGCAAATGCTTTATCTCCAAGAAGCCATGCAATATTGGGCTTTATAGAATCAATGTGACGTTGATTGTGTTGTAAAAATCTTTGTTGTGGTTGTAGTTTCTGCAGGGTGAGGAAGGATATTTACTGCACTGTCCATACCATAATGCATTTCAAACATAAAGAAGTGACCGAATGTTTTGGATCTTTGTGAAATTAAAAATTTTTTCTTGACATGTCACGTTTTTTGATTCTTGTGGCTGTTTGATCAGAGCAGAAAAATTGTGAAATAACACTTATTGTAATTGCAAAATTGGTTCTTTTTTGTTTTGATGCATGTTTCACTGCAATCGCTCAGAGGCATAACTCAGTATTGACAAGAAAGACACAAAATCATTTGAATTTGACCTGCAGTAGATCGTATACCAATTTTAATGCCTGGTAAAATCCTTTGACAGTGATATGCGTATTTAAAACTGCCATGCAAAGTGCAGATTGACCAATACTTTTTATGAAAATCCTCTACCGAGGTCTGATGATGCCATTTATTTTTTTCCTTTTTATTTTTTTGTAGTGCGATGCGATTTTCCTCGAAGCCTTTGACTTTCTATTCATCCGGACTGAAGTGCGAAGATTCACGTAAGATTACCATTATGTGTATTCAGCTTTTTGCCTCAGGGAAATCACCATCAGATTTAAAAATGTGCCTTCTTTAAATTGAAATGTGATTGTTTTAGAAGAATTTCATTTTTTTCCTTTTTTCTTTATGTGTAATTTATCATGAATCTGCCAGCCTGTTTTGAAATGAAATTACACACAGCATATGCTCATGATTCAAAATGCATTGTCATCTGTATGCATTATTTTTACCACCTCTACACCAAAACTATTCTCATTCCAACTGTTAATCTTGCATTGAGATAAATTTTGTCTTTAGTGTAAGTATTGTATGTGTTTTGATTGCCAATATTTAGCCAAAGGGAAGGAGGGACAGGGGCAGAGGTGGCACTGGTTTTCAACGAGTCCAGTACTGAGTCACTGCCCAGCGATGATGATGTTCTGGAGACCTTGATAACAGCAGCTTCAGACTCAAATTCCACCTTCACTGAAAAGTTCAATTTTACCGTTGTCCCTGGTTCCATTGTTGTGAACTGTAAGTTCCTTTTTCCATAATCAGTACTTGTATATTTGTGAATGTACACATCAAGGTAAAATGCACAATTGGAGGATTTTATTCAATGTGTCCTTGCTCCTGTTTTTTCCATGATTTTATCATGTTTTGACAAAAAGTCATACAATTTCTTTAATTTTTGATTTGTCTAAATTATTTACAAGCAGAACAATAACCCTTTTTACTCTTTTTACACTATGTGTACTGCAGCTCCCGACACATTCACCACCTCTGAGTCTCCTTCCTCTGGAACCACCTCGCATGCAACTACAACAGTGCTTCCTTCTCCAGTTGTAAAACTTGAAGCAACTTTGAATGTTCCATTCCAGTCTGAATTTGAAAACCAGCAATCAAGTGAATTTGTTGAACTAGCGACCATAGTTTCACGATTTGTGAGTAAAATAATTGATCCCTTTACTCTGTGTCTTTTTCATGTATGATGGGCTTTGTCTGTACTATTTTACTTGATATGCAATAGTTTTTCATACCTGGGAATGCTTTGTAAATGCTTTATCTCCAAGAAGCCATGCAATATTGGGCTTTATAGAATCAATGTGACGTTGATTGTGTTGTAAAAATCTTTGTTGTGGTTGTAGTTTCTGCAGGGTGAGGAAGGATATTTACTGCACTGTCCATACCATAATGCATTTCAAACATAAAGAAGTGACCGAATGTTTTGGATCTTTGTGAAATTAAAAAATTTTTCTTGACATGTCACGTTTTTTGATTCTTGTGGCTGTTTGATCAGAGCAGAAAAATTGTGAAATAACACTTATTGTAATTGCAAAATTGGTTCTTTTTTGTTTTGATGCATGTTTCACTGCAATCGCTCAGAGGCATAACTCAGTATTGACAAGAAAGACACAAAATCATTTGAATTTGACCTGCAGTAGATCGTATACCAATTTTAATGCCTGGTAAAATCCTTTGACAGTGATATGCGTATTTAAAACTGCCATGCAAAGTGCAGATTGACCAATACTTTTTATGAAAATCCTCACCCGAGGTCTGATGATGCCATTTATTTTTTTCCTTTTAATTTTTTTGTAGTGCGATGCGATTTTCCTCGAAGTCTTTGGCTTTCTATTCATCCGGACTGAAGTGCGAAGATTCACGTAAGATTACCATTATGTGTATTCAGCGTTTTGCCTCAGAGAAATCACCATCAGATTTAAAAATGTGCCTTCTTTAAATTGAAATGTGATTGTTTTAGAAGAATTTCTTTTTTTTCCTTTTTTCTTTATGTGTAATTCATCATGAATCTGCCAGCCTGTTTTGAAATCAAATTACACACAGCATATGCTCATGATTAAAATGCATTGTCATCTGTATGCATTATTTTTACCACCTCTAAACCATAACTATTCTCATTCCAACTGTTAATCTTGCATTGAGATAAATTTTGTCTTTAGTGTAAGTATTGTATGTGTTTTGATTGCCAATATTTAGCCAAAGGAAAGGAGGGACAGGGGCAGAGGTGGCACTGGTTTTCAACGAGTCCAGTACTGAGTCACTGCCCAGCGATGATGATGTTCTGGAGACCTTGATAACAGCAGCTTCAGACTCAAATTCCACCTTCACTGAAAAGTTCAATTTTACCGTTGTCCCTGGTTCCATTGTTGTGAACTGTAAGTTCCTTTTTTCATAATCAGTACTTGTATATTTGTAAATGTACGCATCAAGGTAAAATGCACAATTGGAGGATTTTATTCAATGTGTCCTTGCTCCTGTTTTTTCCATGATTTTATCATGTTTTGAGAAAAAGTCATAAATTTCTCAAATTTTTGATTTGTCTAAATTATTTACAAGCAGAACAATAACCCTTTTTACTCTTTTTACACTATGTGTACTGCAGCTCCCGACACATTTACCACCTCTGAGTCTCCTTCCTCTGGAACCACCTCGCATGCAACTACAACAGTGTTTCCTTCTCCAGTTGTAAAACTTGAAGCAACTTTGAATGTTCCATTCCAGTCTGAATTTGAAAACCAGCAATCAAGTGAATTTGTTGAACTAGCGACCATAGTTTCACGATTTGTGAGTAAAATAATTGATCCCTTTACTCTGTGTCTTTTTCATGTATGATGGGCTTTGTCTGTACTATTTTACTTGATATGCAATCGTTTTTCATACCTGGGAATGCTTTGCAAATGCTTTATCTCCAAGAAGCCATGCAATATTGGGCTTTATAGAATCAATGTGACGTTGATTGTGTTGTAAAAATATTTGTTGTGGTTGTAGTTTCTGCAGGGTGAAGAAGGATATTTACTGCACTGTCCATACCATAATGCATTTCAAACATAAAGAAGTGACCGAATGTTTTCGATCTTTGTGAAATTAAAAAATCTTTCTTGACATGTCACGTTTTTTGATTCTTGTGGCTGTTTGATCAGAGCAGAAAAATTGTGAAATAACACTTATGGTAATTGCAAAATTGATTCTTTTTTGTTTTGATGCATGTTTCACTGCAATCGCTCAGAGGCATAACTCAGTTTTGACAAGAAAGACACAAAATCATTTGAATCAGACCTGCAGTAGATCGTATACCAATTTTAATGCCTGGTAAAATCCTTTGACAGTGATATGCGTATTTAAAACTGCCATGCAAAGTGCAGATTGACCAATACTTTTTATGAAAATCCTCTACCGAGGTCTGATGATGCCATTTATTTTTTTCCTTTTAATTTTTTTGTAGTGCGATGCGATTTTCCTCGAAGCCTTTGGCTTTCTATTCATCCGGACTGAAGTGCGAAGATTCACGTAAGATTATTATTATGTGTATTCAGCTTTTTGCCTCAGAGAAATCACCATCAGATTTAAAAATGTGCCTTCTTTGAATTGAAATGTGATTGCTTTAATAGAATTTCATTTTTTTCCTTTTTTCTTTATGTGTAATTCATCATGAATCTGCCAGCCTGTTTTGAAATCAAATTACACACAGCATATGCTCATGATTAAAATGCATTGTCATCTGTATGCATTATTTTAACCACCTCTACACCATAACTATTCTCATTCCAACTGTTTATCTTGCATTGAGATAAATCTTGTCTTTAGTGTAAGTATTGTATGTGTTTTGATTGCCAATATTTAGCCAAAGGGAAGGCGGGACAGGGGCAGAGGTGGCACTGGTTTTCAACGAGTCCAGTACTGAGTCACTGCCCAGCGATGATGATGTTCTGGAGACCTTGATAACAGCAGCTTCAGACTCAAATTCCACCTTCACTGAAAAGTTCAATTTTACCGTTGTCCCTGGTTCCATTGTTGTGAACTGTAAGTTCCTTTTTTTATAATCAGTACTTGTATATTTGTGAATGTACACATCAAGGTAAAATGCACAATTGGAGGATTTTATTCAATGTGTCCTTGCTCCTGTTTTTTCCATGATTTTATCATGTTTTGACAAAAAGTCATACAATTTCTCTAATTTTTGATTTGTCTAAATTATTTACAAGCAGAACAATAACCCTTTTTACTCTTTTTACACTATGTGTACTGCAGCTCCCGACACATTCACCACCTCTGAGTCTCCTTCCTCTGGAACCACCTCGCATGCAACTACAACAGTGCTTCCTTCTCCAGTTGTAAAACTTGAAGCAACTTTGAATGTTCCATTCCAGTCTGAATTTGAAAACCAGCAATCAAGTGAATTTGTTGAACTAGCGACCATAGTTTCACGATTTGTGAGTAAAATAATTGATCCCTTTACTCTGTGTCTTTTTCATGTATGATGGGCTTTGTCTGTACTATTTTACTTGATATGCAATCGTTTTTCATACCTGGGAATGCTTTGCAAATGCATTATCTCCAAGAAGCCATGCAATATTGGGCTTTATAGAATCAATGTGACGTTGATTGTGTTGTAAAAATCTTTGTTGTGGTTGTAGTTTCTGCAGGGTGAGGAAGGATATTTACTGCACTGTCCATACCATAATGCATTTCAAACATAAAGAAGTGACCGAATGTTTTGGATGTTTGTCAAATTAAAAAATTTCTCGACATGTCACGTTTTTTGATTCTTGTGGCTGTTTGATCAGAGCAGAAAAATAGTGAAATAACACTTATGGTAATTGCAAAATTGGTTCTTTTTTGTTTTGATGCATGTTTCACTGCAATCGCTCAGAGGCATAACTCAGTATTGACAAGAAAGACACAAAATCATTTGAATTTGACCTGCAGTAGATCGTATACCAATTTTAATGCCTGGTAAAATCCTTTGACAGTGATATGCATATTTAAAACTGCCATGCAAAGTGCAGATTGACCAATACTTTTTATGAAAATCCTCTACCGAGGTCTGATGATGCCATTTATTTTTTTCCTTTTTATTTTTTTGTAGTGCGATGCGATTTTCCTCGAAGCCTTTGGCTTTCTATTCATCCGGACTGAAGTGCGAAGATTCACGTAAGATTACCATTATGTGTATTCAGCTTTTTGCCTCAGAGAAATCACCATCAGATTTAAAAATGTGCCTTCTTTAAATTGAAATGTGATTGTTTTAGAAGAATTTCATTTTTTTCCTCTTTTCTTTATGTGTAATTCATCATGAATCTGCCAGCCTGTTTTGAAATCAAATTACACACAGCATATGCTGATGATTAAAATGCATTGTCATCTGTATGCATTATTTTTACCACCTCTACACCATAACTATTCTCATTCCAACTGTTAATCTTGCATTGAGATAAATTTTGTCTTTAGTGTAAGTATTGTATGTGTTTTGATTGCCAATATTTAGCCAAAGGGAAGGAGGGACAGGGGCAGAGGTGGCACTGGTTTTCAACGAGTCCAGTACTGAGTCACTGCCCAGCGATGATGATGTTCTGGAGACCTTGATAACAGCAGCTTCAGACTCAAATTCCACCTTCACTGAAAAGTTCAATTTTACCGTTGTCCCTGGTTCCATTGTTGTGAACTGTAAGTTTCTTTTTCCATAATCAGTACTTGTATATTTGTGAATGTACACATCAAGGTAAAATGCACAATTGGAGGATTTTATTCAATGTGTCCTTGCTCCTGTTTTTTCCATGATTTTATCATGTTTTGACAAAAAGTCATAAATTTCTCAAATTTTTGATTTGTCTAAATTATTTACAAGCAGAACAATAACCCTTTTTACTCTTTTTACACTATGTGTACTGCAGCTCCCGACACATTCACCACCTCTGAGTCTCCTTCCTCTGGAACCACCTCGCATGCAACTACAACAGTGCTTCCTTCTCCAGTTGTAAAACTTGAAGCAACTTTGAATGTTCCATTCCAGTCTGAATTTGAAAACCAGCAATCAAGTGAATTTGTTGAACTAGCGACCATAGTTTCACGATTTGTGAGTAAAATAATTGATCCCTTTACTCTGTGACTTTTTCATGTATGATGGGCTTTGTCTGTACTATTTTACTTGATATGCAATCGTTTTTCATACCTGGGAATGCTTTGCAAATGCTTTATCTCCAAGAAGCCATGCAATATTGGGCTTTATAGAATCAATGTGACGTTGATTGTGTTGTAAAAATCTTTGTTGTGGTTGTAGTTTCTGTAGGGTGAGGAAGGATATTTACTGCACTGTCCATACCATAATGCATTTCAAACATAAAGAAGTGACCGAATGTTTTGGATCTTTGTGAAATTAAAAAATTTTTCTTGACATGTCACGTTTTTTGATTCTTGTGGCTGTTTGATCAGAGCAGAAAAATTGTGAAATAACACTTATTGTAATTGCAAAATTGGTTCTTTTTTGTTTTGATGCATGTTTCACTGCAATCGCTCAGAGGCATAACTCAGTATTGACAAGAAAGACACAAAATCATTTGAATTTGACCTGCAGTAGATCGTATACCAATTTTAATGCCTGGTAAAATCCTTTGACAGTGATATGCGTATTTAAAACTGCCATGCAAAGTGCAGATTGACCAATACTTTTTATGAAAATCCTCTACCGAGGTCTGATGATGCCATTTATTTTTTTCCTTTTTATTTTTTTGTAGTGCGATGCGATTTTCCTCGAAGCCTTTGGCTTTCTATTCATCCGGACTGAAGTGCGAAGATTCACGTAAGATTACCATTATGTGTATTCAGCTTTTTGCCTCAGAGAAATCACCATCAGATTTAAAAATGTGCCTTCTTTAAATTGAAATGTGATTGTTTTAGAAGAATTTCATTTTTTTCCTTTTTTCTTTATGTGTAATTCATCATGAATCTGCCAGCCTGTTTTGAAATCAAATTACACACAGCATATGCTCATGATTAAAATGCATTGTCATCTGTATGCATGATTTTTACCACCTCTACACCATAACTATTCTCATTCCAACTGTTAATCTTGCATTGAGATAAATTTTGTCTTTAGTGTAAGTATTGTATGTGTTTTGATTGCCAATATTTAGCCAAAGGGAAGGAGGGACAGGGGCAGAGGTGGCACTGGTTTTCAACGAGTCCAGTACTGAGTCACTGCCCAGCGATGATGATGTTCTGGAGACCTTGATAACAGCAGCTTCAGACTCAAATTCCACCTTCACTGAAAAGTTCAATTTTACCGTTGTCCCTGGTTCCATTGTTGTGAACTGTAAGTTCCTTTTTTTATAATCAGTACTTGTATATTTGTGAATGTTCACATCAAGGTAAAATGCACAATTGGAGGATTTTATTCAATGTGTCCTTGCTCCTGTTTTTTCCATGATTTCATCATGTTTTGACAAAAAGTCATACAATTTCTCTAATTTTTGATTTGTCTAAATTATTTACAAGCAGAACAATAACCCTTTTTACTCTTTTTACACTATGTGTACTGCAGCTCCCGACACATTCACCACCTCTGAGTCTCCTTCCTCTGGAACCACCTCGCATGCAACTACAACAGTGCTTCCTTCTCCAGTTGTAAAACTTGAAGCAACTTTGAATGTTCCATTCCAGTCTGAATTTGAAAACCAGCAATCAAGTGAATTTGTTGAACTAGCGACCATAGTTTCACGATTTGTGAGTAAAATAATTGATCCCTTTACTCTGTGTCTTTTTCATGTATGATGGGCTTTGTCTGTACTATTTTACTTGATATGCAATCGTTTTTCATACCTGGGAATGCTTTGCAAATGCATTATCTCCAAGAAGCCATGCAATATTGGGCTTTATAGAATCAATGTGACGTTGATTGTGTTGTAAAAATCTTTGTTGTGGTTGTAGTTTCTGCAGGGTGAGGAAGGATATTTACTGCACTGTCCATACCATAATGCATTTCAAACATAAAGAAGTGACCGAATGTTTTGGATGTTTGTCAAATTAAAAAATTTCTCGACATGTCACGTTTTTTGATTCTTGTGGCTGTTTGATCAGAGCAGAAAAATAGTGAAATAACACTTATGGTAATTGCAAAATTGGTTCTTTTTTGTTTTGATGCATGTTTCACTGCAATCGCTCAGAGGCATAACTCAGTATTGACAAGAAAGACACAAAATCATTTGAATTTGATCTGCAGTAGATCGTATACCAATTTTAATGCCTGGTAAAATCCTTTGACAGTGATATGCATATTTCAAACTGCCATGCAAAGTGCAGATTGACCAATACTTTTTATGAAAATCCTCTACCGAGGTCTGATGATGCCATTTATTTTTTTCCTTTTTATTTTTTTGTAGTGCGATGCGATTTTCCTCGAAGCCTTTGGCTTTCTATTCATCCGGACTGAAGTGCGAAGATTCACGTAAGATTACCATTATGTGTATTCAGCTTTTTGCCTCAGAGAAATCACCATCAGATTTAAAAATGTGCCTTCTTTAAATTGAAATGTGATTGTTTTAGAAGAATTTCATTTTTTTCCTCTTTTCTTTATGTGTAATTCATCATGAATCTGCCAGCCTGTTTTGAAATCAAATTACACACAGCATATGCTAATGATTAAAATGCATTGTCATCTGTATGCATTATTTTTACCACCTCTACACCATAACTATTCTCATTCCAACTGTTAATCTTGCATTGAGATAAATTTTGTCTTTAGTGTAAGTATTGTATGTGTTTTGATTGCCAATATTTAGCCAAAGGGAAGGAGGGACAGGGGCAGAGGTGGCACTGGTTTTCAACGAGTCCAGTACTGAGTCACTGCCCAGCGATGATGATGTTTTGGAGACCTTGATAACAGCAGCTTCAGACTCAAATTCCACCTTCACTGAAAAGTTCAATTTTACCGTTGTCCCTGGTTCCATTGTTGTGAACTGTAAGTTTCTTTTTCCATAATCAGTACTTGTATATTTGTGAATGTACACATCAAGGTAAAATGCACAATTGGAGGATTTTATTCAATGTGTCCTTGCTCCTGTTTTTTCCATGATTTTATCATGTTTTGACAAAAAGTCATACATTTCTCAAATTTTTGATTTGTCTAAATTATTTACAAGCAGAACAATAACCCTTTTTACTTTTACACTATGTGTACTGCAGCTCCCGACACATTCACCACCTCTGAGTCTCCTTCCTCTGGAACCACCTCGCATGCAACTACAACAGTGCTTCCTTCTCCAGTTGTAAAACTTGAAGCAACTTTGAATGTTCCATTCCAGTCTGAATTTGAAAACCAGCAATCAAGTGAATTTGTTGAACTAGCGACCATAGTTTCACGATTTGTGAGTAAAATAATTGATCCCTTTACTCTGTGACTTTTTCATGTATGATGGGCTTTGTCTGTACTATTTTACTTGATATGCAATCGTTTTTCATACCTGGGAATGCTTTGCAAATGCTTTATCTCCAAGAAGCCATGCAATATTGGGCTTTATAGAATCAATGTGACGTTGATTGTGTTGTAAAAATCTTTGTTGTGGTTGTAGTTTCTGCAGGGTGAGGAAGGATATTTACTGCACTGTCCATACCATAATGCATTTCAAACATAAAGAAGTGACCGAATGTTTTGGATCTTTGTGAAATTAAAAAATTTTTCTTGACATGTCACGTTTTTTGATTCTTGTGGCTGTTTGATCAGAGCAGAAAAATTGTGAAATAACACTTATTGTAATTGCAAAATTGGTTCTTTTTTGTTTTGATGCATGTTTCACTGCAATCGCTCAGAGGCATAACTCAGTATTGACAAGAAAGACACAAAATCATTTGAATTTGACCTGCAGTAGATCGTATACCAATTTTAATGCCTGGTAAAATCCTTTGACAGTGATATGCGTATTTAAAACTGCCATGCAAAGTGCAGATTGACCAATACTTTTTATGAAAATCCTCTACCGAGGTCTGATGATGCCATTTATTTTTTTCCTTTTTATTTTTTTGTAGTGCGATGCGATTTTCCTCGAAGCCTTTGGCTTTCTATTCATCCGGACTGAAGTGCGAAGATTCACGTAAGATTACCATTATGTGTATTCAGCTTTTTGCCTCAGGGAAATCACCATCAGATTTAAAAATGTGCCTTCTTTAAATTGAAATGTGATTGTTTTAGAAGAATTTCATTTTTTTCCTTTTTTCTTTATGTGTAATTTATCATGAATCTGCCAGCCTGTTTTGAAATCAAATTACACGCAGCATATGCTCATGATTAAAATGCATTGTCATCTGTATGCATTATTTTTACCACCTCTACACCATAACTATTCTCATTCCAACTGTTAATCTTGCATTGAGATAAATTTTGTCTTTAGTGTAAGTATTGTATGTGTTTTGATTGCCAATATTTAGCCAAAGGGAAGGAGGGACAGGGGCAGAGGTGGCACTGGTTTTCAACGAGTCCAGTACTGAGTCACTGCCCAGCGATGATGATGTTCTGGAGACCTTGATAACAGCAGCTTCTGACTCAAATTCCACCTTCACTGAAAAGTTCAATTTTACCGTTGTCCCTGGTTCCATTGTTGTGAACTGTAAGTTACTTTTTCCATAATCAGTACTTGTATATTTGTGAATGTACACATCAAGGTAAAATGCACAACTGGAGGATTTTATTCAATGTGTCCTTGCTCCTGTTTTTTCCATGATTTTATCATGTTTTGACAAAAAGTCATAAATTTCTCAAATTTTTGATTTGTCTAAATTATTTACAAGCAGAACAATAACCCTTTTTACTCTTTTTACACTATGTGTACTGCAGCTCCCGACACATTCACCACCTCTGAGTCTCCTTCCTCTGGAACCACCTCGCATGCAACTACAACAGTGCTTCCTTCTCCAGTTGTAAAACTTGAAGCAACTTTGAATGTTCCATTCCAGTCTGAATTTGAAAACCAGCAATCAAGTGAATTTGTTGAACTAGCGACCATAGTTTCACGATTTGTGAGTAAAATAATTGATCCCTTTACTCTGTGTCTTTTTCATGTATGATGGGCTTTGTCTGTACTATTTTACTTGATATGCAATCGTTTTTCATACCTGGGAATGCTTTGCAAATGCTTTATCTCCAAAAAGCCATGCAATATTGGGCTTTATAGAATCAATGTGACGTTGATTGTGTTGTAAAAATCTTTGTTGTGGTTGTAGTTTCTGCAGGGTGAGGAAGGATATTTACTGCACTGTCCATACCATAATGCATTTCAAACATAAAGAAGTGACCGAATGTTTTGGATGTTTGTCAAATTCAAAAATTTCTCGACATGTCACGTTTTTTGATTCTTGTGGCTGTTTGATCTGAGCAGAAAAATTGTGAAATAACACTTATTGTAATTGCAAAATTGGTTCTTTTTTGTTTTGATGCATGTTTCACTGCAATCGCTCAGAGGCATAACTCAGTATTGACAAGAAAGACACAAAATCATTTGAATTTGACCTGCAGTAGATCGTATACCAATTTTAATGCCTGGTAAAATCCTTTGACAGTGATATGCGTTTTGGAAACTGCCATGCAAAGTGCAGATTGACCAATACTTTTTATGAAAATCCTCTACCGAGGTCTGAATGCCATTTATTTTTTTCCTTTTTAATTTTTTGTAGTGCGATGCGATTTTCCTCGAAGCCTTTGGCTTTCTATTCATCCGGACTGAAGTGCGAAGATTCACGTAAGATTACCATTATGTGTATTCAGCTTTTTGCCTCAGAGAAATCACCATCAGATTTAAAAATGTGCCTTCTTTAAATTGAAATGTGATTGTTTAAGAAAAATTTCATTTTTTTCCTTTTTTCTTTATGTGTAATTCATCATGAATCTGCCAGCCTGTTTTGAAATCAAATTACACACAGCATATGCTCATGATTAAAATGCATTGTCATCTGTATGCATTATTTTTACCACCTCTACACCATAACTATTCTCATTCCAACTGTTAATCTTGCATTGAGATAAATTTTGTCTTTAGTGTAAGTATTGTATGTGTTTTGATTGCCATCATTTAGCCAAAGGGAAGGAGGGACAGGGGCAGAGGTGGCACTGGTTTTCAACGAGTCCAGTACTGAGTCACTGCCCAGCGATGATGATGTTCTGGAGACCTTGATAACAGCAGCTTCAGACTCAAATTCCACCTTCACTGAAAAGTTCAATTTTACCGTTGTCCCTGGTTCCATTGTTGTGAACTGTAAGTTTCTTTTTCCATAATCAGTACTTGTATATTTGTGAATGTACACATCAAGGTAAAATGCACAATTGGAGGATTTTATTCAATGTGTCCTTGCTCCTGTTTTTTCCATGATTTTATCATGTTTTGACAAAAAGTCATAAATTTCTCAAATTTTTGATTTGTCTAAATTATTTACAAGCAGAACAATAACCCTTTTTACTCTTTTTACACTATGTGTACTGCAGCTCCCGACACATTCGCCACCTCTGAGTCTCCTTCCTCTGGAACCACCTCGCATGCAACTACAACAGTGCTTCCTTCTCCAGTTGTAAAACTTGAAGCAACTTTGAATGTTCCATTCCAGTCTGAATTTGAAAACCAGCAATCAAGTGAATTTGTTGAACTAGCGACCATAGTTTCACGATTTGTGAGTAAAATAATTGATCCCTTTACTCTGTGTCTTTTTCATGTATGATGGGCTTTGTCTGTACTATTTTACTTGATATGCAATCGTTTTTCATACCTGGGAATGCTTTGCAAATGCTTTATCTCCAAGAAGCCATGCAATATTGGGCTTTATAGAATCAATGTGACGTTGATTGTGTTGTAAAAATCTTTGTTGTGGTTGTAGTTTCTGCAGGGTGAGGAAGGATATTTACTGCACTGTCCATACCATAATGCATTTCAAACATAAAGAAGTGACCGAATGTTTTGGATCTTTGTGAAATTAAAAAATTTTTCTTGACATGTCACGTTTTTTGATTCTTGTGGCTGTTTGATCAGAGCAGAAAAATTGTGAAATAACACTTATTGTAATTGCAAAATTGGTTTTTTTTTGTTTTGATGCATGTTTCACTGCAATCGCTCAGAGGCATAACTCAGTATTGACAAGAAAGACACAAAACCATTTGAATCTGACCTGCAGTAGATCGTATACCAATTTTAATGCCTGGTAAAATCCTTTGACAGTGATATGCGTATTTAAAACTGCCATGCAAAGTGCAGATTGACCAATACTTTTTATGAAAATCCTCTACCGAGGTCTGATGATGCCATTTATTTTTTTCCTTTTTATTTTTTTGTAGTGCGATGCGATTTTCCTCGAAGCCTTTGGCTTTCTATTCATCCGGACTGAAGTGCGAAGATTCACGTAAGATTACTATTATGTGTATTCAGCTTTTTGCCTCAGAGAAATCACCATCAGATTTAAAAATGTGCCTTCTTTGAATTGAAATGTGATTGCTTTAGAAGAATTTCATTTTTTTCCTTTTTTCTTTATGTGTAATTCATCATGAATCTGCCAGCCTGTTTTGAAATCAAATTACACACAGCATATGCTCATGATTAAAATGCATTGTCATCTGTATGCATTATTTTTACCACCTCTACACCATAACTATTCTCATTCCAACTGTTAATCTTGCATTGAGATAAATTTTGTCTTTAGTGTAAGTATTGTATGTGTTTTGATTGCCATCATTTAGCCAAAGGGAAGGAGGGACAGGGGCAGAGGTGGCACTGATTTTCAACGAGTCCAATACTGAGTCACTGCCTAGCGATGATGATGTTCTGGAGACCTTGATAACAGCAGCTTCAGACTCAAATTCCACCCTCACTGAAAAGTTCAATTTTACCGTTGTCCCTGGTTCCATTGTTGTGAACTGTAAGTTCCTTTTTTCATAATCAGTACTTGTATATTTGTAAATGTACGCATCAGGGTAAAATGCACAATTGGAGGATTTTATTCAATGTGTCCTTGCTCCTGTTTTTTCCATGATTTTATCATGTTTTGAGAAAAAGTCATACATTTCTCAAATTTTTGATTTGTCTAAATTATTTACAAGCAGAACAATAACCCTTTTTACTCTTTTTACACAATGTGTACTGCAGCTCCCGACACATTTACCACCCCTGAGTCTCCTTCCTCTGGAACCACCTCGCATGCAACTACAACAGTGCTTCCTTCTCCAGTTGTAAAACTTGAAGCAACTTTGAATGTTCCATTCCAGTCTGAATTTGAAAACCAGCAATCAAGTGAATTTGTTGAACTTGCGACCATAGTTTCACGATTTGTGAGTAAAATAATTGATCCCTTTACTCTGTGTCTTTTTCATGTATGATGGGCTTTGTCTGTACTATTTTACTTGATATGCAATCGTTTTTCATACCTGGGAATGCTTTGCAAATGCTTTATCTCCAAGAAGCCATGCAATATTGGGCTTTATAGAATCAATGTGACGTTGATTGTGTTGTAAAAATATTTGTTGTGGTTGTAGTTTCTGCAGGGTGAGGAAGGATATTTACTGCACTGTCCATACCATAATGCATTTCAAACATAAAGAAGTGACCGAATGTTTTGGATCTTTGTGAAATTAAAAAATTTTTCTTGACATGTCACGTTTTTTGATTCTTGTGGCTGTTTGATCAGAGCAGAAAAATTGGGAAATAACACTTATTGTAATTGCAAAATTGATTCTTTTTTGTTTTGATGCATGTTTCACTGCAATCGCTCAGAGGCATAACTCAGTTTTGACAAGAAAGACACAAAATCATTTGAATCTCACCTGCAGTAGATCGTATACCAATTTTAATGCCTGGTAAAATCCTTTGACAGTGATATACGTATTTAAAACTGCCATGCAAAGTGCAGATTGACCAATACTTTTTATGAAAATCCTCTACCGAGGTCTGATGATGCCATTTATTTTTTTCCTTTTAATTTTTTTGTAGTGCGATGCGATTTTCCTCGAAGCCTTTGGCTTTCTATTCATCCGGACTGAAGTGCGAAGATTCACGTAAGATTACTATTATGTGTATTCAGCTTTTTGCCTCAGAGAAATCACCATCAGATTTAAAAATGTGCCTTCTTTGAATTGAAATGTGATTGCTTTAATAGAATTTCATTTTTTTCCTTTTTTCTTTATGTGTAATTCATCATGAATCTGCCAGCCTGTTTTGAAATCAAATTACACACAGCATATGCTCATGATTAAAATGCATTGTCATCTGTATGCATTATTTTTACCACCTCTACACCATAACTATTCTCATTCCAACTGTTAATCTTGCATTGAGATAAATTTTGTCTTTAGTGTAAGTATTGTATGTGTTTTGATTGCCAATATTTAGCCAAAGGGAAGGCGGGACAGGGGCAGAGGTGGCACTGGTTTTCAACGAGTCCAGTACTGAGTCACTGCCCAGCGATGATGATGTTCTGGAGACCTTGATAACAGCAGCTTCAGACTCAAATTCCACCTTCACTGAAAAGTTCAATTTTACCGTTGTCCCTGGTTCCATTGTTGTGAACTGTAAGTTCCTTTTTTTAAAATCAGTACTTGTATATTTGTGAATGTACACATCAAGGTAAAATGCACAATTGGAGGATTTTATTCAATGTGTCCTTGCTCCTGTTTTTTCCATGATTTTATCATGTTTTGACAAAAAGTCATACAATTTCTCTAATTTTTGATTTGTCTAAATTATTTACAAGCAGAACAATAACCCTTTTTACTCTTTTTACACTATGTGTACTGCAGCTCCCGACACATTCACCACCTCTGAGTCTCCTTCCTCTGGAACCACCTCGCATGCAACTACAACAGTGCTTCCTTCTCCAGTTGTAAAACTTGAAGCAACTTTGAATGTTCCATTCCAGTCTGAATTTGAAAACCAGCAATCAAGTGAATTTGTTGAACTAGTGACCATAGTTTCACGATTTGTGAGTAAAATAATTGATCCCTTTACTCTGTGTCTTTTTCATGTATGATGGGCTATGTCTGTACTATTTTACTTGATATGCAATCGTTTTTCATACCTGGGAATGCTTTGCAAATGCATTATCTCCAAGAAGCCATGCAATATTGGGCTTTATAGAATCAATGTGACGTTGATTGTGTTGTAAAAATCTTTGTTGTGGTTGTAGTTTCTGCAGGGTGAGGAAGGATATTTACTGCACTGTCCATACCATAATGTATTTCAAACATAAAGAAGTGACCGAATGTTTTGGATGTTTGTGAAATTAAAAAATTTCTCGACATGTCACGTTTTTTGATTCTTGTGGCTGTTTGATCTGAGCAGAAAAATAGTGAAATAACACTTATGGTAATTGCAAAATTGGTTCTTTTTTGTTTTGATGCATGTTTCACTGCAATCGCTCAGAGGCATAACTCAGTATTGACAAGAAAGACACAAAATCATTTGAATTTGACCTGCAGTAGATCGTATACCAATTTTAATGCCTGGTAAAATCCTTTGACAGTGATATGCATATTTAAAACTGCCATGCAAAGTGCAGATTGACCAATACTTTTTATGAAAATCCTCTACCGAGGTCTGATGATGCCATTTATTTTTTTCCTTTCTATTTTTTTGTAGTGCGATGCGATTTTCCTCGAAGCCTTTGGCTTTCTATTCATCCGGACTGAAGTGCGAAGATTCACGTAAGATTACCATTATGTGTATTCAGCTTTTTGCCTCAGGGAAATCACCATCAGATTTAAAAATGTGCCTTCTTTAAATTGAAATGTGATTGTTTTAAAAGAATTTCATTTTTTTCCTTTTTTCTTTATGTGTAATTTATCATGAATCTGCCAGCCTGTTTTGAAATCAAATTACACACAGCATATGCTCATGATTCAAAATGCATTGTCATCTGTATGCATTATTTTTACCACCTCTACACCATAACTATTCTCATTCCAACTGTGAATCTTGCATTGAGATAAATTTTGTCTTTAGTGTAAGTATTGTATGTGTTTTGATTGCCAATATTTAGCCAAAGGGAAGGAGGGACAGGGGCAGAGGTGGCACTGGTTTTCAACGAGTCCAGTACTGAGTCACTGCCCAGCGATGATGATGTTCTGGAGACCTTGATAACAGCAGCTTCAGACTCAAATTCCACCTTCACTGAAAAGTTCAATTTTACCGTTGTCCCTGGTTCCATTGTTGTGAACTGTAAGTTCCTTTTTCCATAATCAGTACTAGTATATTTGTGAATGTACACATCAAGGTAAAATGCACAATTGGAGGATTTTATTCAATGTGTCCTTGCTCCTGTTTTTTCCATGATTTTATCATGTTTTGACAAAAAGTCATACAATTTCTCAAATTTTTGATTTGTCTAAATTATTTACAAGCAGAACAATAACCCTTTTTACTCTTTTTACACTATGTGTACTGCAGCTCCCGACACATTCACCACCTCTGAGTCTCCTTCCTCTGGAACCACCTCACATGCAACTACAACAGTGCTTCCTTCTCCAGTTGTAAAACTTGAAGCAACTTTGAATGTTCCATTCCAGTCTGAATTTGAAAACCAGCAATCAAGTGAATTTGTTGAACTAGCGACCATAGTTTCACGATTTGTGAGTAAAATAATTGATCCCTTTACTCTGTGTCTTTTTCATGTATGATGGGCTTTGTCTGTACTATTTTACTTGATATGCAATAGTTTTTCATACCTGGGAATGCTTTGTAAATGCTTTATCTCCAAGAAGCCATGCAATATTGGGCTTTATAGAATCAATGTGACGTTGATTGTGTTGTAAAAATCTTTGTTGTGGTTGTAGTTTCTGCAGGGTGAGGAAGGATATTTACTGCACTGTCCATACCATAATGCATTTCAAACATAAAGAAGTGACCGAATGTTTTGGATCTTTGTGAAATTAAAAAATTTTTCTTGACATGTCACGTTTTTTGATTCTTGTGGCTGTTTGATCAGAGCAGAAAAATTGTGAAATAACACTTATTGTAATTGCAAAATTGGTTTTTTTTTGTTTTGATGCATGTTTCACTGCAATCGCTCAGAGGCATAATTCAGTATTGACAAGAAAGACACAAAATCATTTGAATTTGACCTGCAGTAGTTCGTATACCAATTTTCATGCCTGGTAAAATCCTTTGACAGTGATATGCGTATTTAAAACTGCCATGCAAAGTGCAGATTGACCAATACTTTTTATGAAAATCTTCTTCCGAGGTCTGATGATGCCATTTATTTTTTTCCTTTATATTTCTTTTTAGTGCGATGCGATTTTCCTCGAAGCCTTTGGCTTTCTATTCATCCGGACTGAAGTGCGAAGATTCACGTAAGATTACCATTATGTGTATTCAGCTTTTTGCCTCAGAGAAATCACCAACAGATTTAAAAATGTGCCTTCTTTAAATTGAAATGTGATTGTTTTAGAAGAATTTCATTTTTTTCCTCTTTTCTTTATGTGTAATTCATCATGAATCTGCCAGCCTGTTTTGAAATCAAATTACACACAGCATATGCTCATGATTAAAATGCATTGTCATCTGTATGCATTATTTTTACCACCTCTACACCATAACTATTCTCATTCCAACTGTTAATCTTGCATTGAGATAAATTTTGTCTTTAGTGTAAGTATTGTATGTGTTTTGATTGCCAATAATTAGTCAAAGGGAAGGAGGGACAGGGGCAGAGGTGGCACTGGTTTTCAACGAGTCCAGTACTGAGTCACTGCCCAGCGATGATGATGTTCTGGAGACCTTGATAACAGCAGCTTCAGACTCAAATTCCACCTTCACTGAAAAGTTCAATTTTACCGTTGTCCCTGGTTCCATTGTTGTGAACTGTAAGTTTCTTTTTCCATAATCAGTACTTGTATATTTGTGAATGTACACATCAAGGTAAAATGCACAATTGGAGGATTTTATTCAATGTGTCCTTGCTCCTGTTTTTTCCATGATTTTATCATGTTTTGACAAAAAGTCATAAATTTCTCTAATTTTTGATTTGTCTAAATTATTTACAAGCAGAACAATAACCCTTTTTACTCTTTTTACACTATGTGTACTGCAGCTCCCGACACATTCACCACCTCTGAGTCTCCTTCCTCTGGAACCACCTCGCATGCAACTACAACAGTGCTTCCTTCTCCAGTTGTAAAACTTGAAGCAACTTTGAATGTTCCATTCCAGTCTGAATTTGAAAACCAGCAATCAAGTGAATTTGTTGAACTAGCGACCATAGTTTCACGATTTGTGAGTAAAATAATTGATCCCTTTACTCTGTGTCTTTTTCATGTATGATGGGCTATGTCTGTACTATTTTACTTGATATGCAATCGTTTTTCATACCTGGGAATGCTTTGCAAATGCATTATCTCCAAGAAGCCATGCAATATTGGGCTTTATAGAATCAATGTGACGTTGATTGTGTTGTAAAAATCTTTGTTGTGGTTGTAGTTTCTGCAGGGTGAGGAAGGATATTTACTGCACTGTCCATACCATAATGCATTTCAAACATAAAGAAGTGACCGAATTTTTTGGATCTTTGTGAAATTAAAAAATTTTTCTTGACATGTCACGTTTTTTGATTCTTGTGGCTGTTTGATCAGAGCAGAAAATTTGTGAAATAACACTTATGGTAATTGCAAAATTGGTTCTTTTTTGTTTTGATGCATGTTTCACTGCAATCACTCAGAGGCATAACTCAGTTTTGACAAGAAAGACACAAAATCATTTGAATCTCACCTGCAGTAGATCGTATACCAATTTTAATGCCTGGTAAAATCCTTTGACAGTGATATGCGTATTTAAAACTGCCATGCAAAGTGCAGATTGACCAATACTTTTTCTGAAAATCCTCTACCGAGGTCTGATGATGCCATTTATTTTTTTCCTTTTAATTTTTTTGTAGTGCGATGCGATTTTCCTCGAAGCCTTTGGCTTTCTTTTCGTCCGGACTGAAGTGCGAAGATTCACGTAAGATTACTATTATGTGTATTCAGCTTTTTGCCTCAGAGAAATCACCATCAGATTTGAAAATGTGCCTTCTTTGAATTGAAATGTGATTGCTTTAGAAGAATTTCATTTTTTTCCTTTTTTCTTTATGTGTAATTCATCATGAATCTGCCAGCCTGTTTTGAAATCAAATTACACACAGCATATGCTCATGATTAAAATGCATTGTCATCTGTATGGATTATTTTTACCACCTCTACACCATAACTATTCTCATTCCAACTGTTAATCTTGCATTGAGATAAATTTTGTCTTTAGTGTAAGTATTGTATGTGTTTTGATTGCCATCATTTAGCCAAAGGGAAGGAGGGACAGGGGCAGAGGTGGCACTGATTTTCAACGAGTCCAGTACTGAGTCACTGCCCAGCGATGATGATGTTCTGGAGACCTTGATAACAGCAGCTTCAGACTCAAATTCCACCTTCACTGAAAAGTTCAATTTTACCGTTGTCCCTGGTTCCATTGTTGTGAACTGTAAGTTCCTTTTTTCATAATCAGTACTTGTATATTTGTGAATGTACACATCAAGGTAAAATGCACAATTGGAGGATTTTATTCAATGTGTCCTTGCTCCTGTTTTTTCCATGATTTTATCATGGTTTGACAAAAAGTCATACAATTTCTCTAATTTTTGATTTGTCTCAATTATTTACAAGCAGAACAATAACCCTTTTTACTCTTTTTACACTATGTGTACTGCAGCTCCCGACACATTCACCACCTCTGAGTCTCCTTCCTCTGGAACCACCTCGCATGCAACTACAACAGTGCTTCCTTCTCCAGTTGTAAAACTTGAAGCAACTTTGAATGTTCCATTCCAGTCTGAATTTGAAAACCAGCAATCAAGTGAATTTGTTGAACTAGCGACCATAGTTTCACGATTTGTGAGTAAAATAATTGATCCCTTTACTCTGTGTCTTTTTCATGTATGATGGGCTTTATCTGTTCTATTTTACTTGATATGCAATCGTTTTTCATACCTGGGAATGCTTTGCAAATGCATTATCTCCAAGAAGCCATGCAATATTGGGCTTTATAGAATCAATGTGACGTTGATTGTGTTGTAAAAATCTTTGTTGTGGTTGTAGTTTCTGCAGGGTGAGGAAGGATATTTACTGCACTGTCCATACCATAATGCATTTCAAACATAAAGAAGTGACCGAATGTTTTGGATCTTTGTGAAATTAAAAAATTTTTCTTGACATGTCACGTTTTTTGATTCTTGTGGCTGTTTGATCAGAGCAGAAAAATTGTGAAATAACACTTATTGTAATTGCAAAATTGGTTTTTTTTTGTTTTGATGCATGTTTCACTGCAATCGCTCAGAGGCATAATTCAGTATTGACAAGAAAGACACAAAATCATTTGAATTTGACCTGCAGTAGTTCGTATACCAATTTTCATGCCTGGTAAAATCCTTTGACAGTGATATGCGTATTTAAAACTGCCATGCAAAGTGCAGATTGACCAATACTTTTTATGAAAATCTTCTTCCGAGGTCTGATGATGCCATTTATTTTTTTCCTTTATATTTCTTTTTAGTGCGATGCGATTTTCCTCGAAGCCTTTGGCTTTCTATTCATCCGGACTGAAGTGCGAAGATTCACGTAAGATTACCATTATGTGTATTCAGCTTTTTGCCTCAGAGAAATCACCAACAGATTTAAAAATGTGCCTTCTTTAAATTGAAATGTGATTGTTTTAGAAGAATTTCATTTTTTTCCTCTTTTCTTTATGTGTAATTCATCATGAATCTGCCAGCCTGTTTTGAAATCAAATTACACACAGCATATGCTCATGATTAAAATGCATTGTCATCTGTATGCATTATTTTTACCACCTCTACACCATAACTATTCTCATTCCAACTGTTAATCTTGCATTGAGATAAATTTTGTCTTTAGTGTAAGTATTGTATGTGTTTTGATTGCCAATAATTAGTCAAAGGGAAGGAGGGACAGGGGCAGAGGTGGCACTGGTTTTCAACGAGTCCAGTACTGAGTCACTGCCCAGCGATGATGATGTTCTGGAGACCTTGATAACAGCAGCTTCAGACTCAAATTCCACCTTCACTGAAAAGTTCAATTTTACCGTTGTCCCTGGTTCCATTGTTGTGAACTGTAAGTTTCTTTTTCCATAATCAGTACTTGTATATTTGTGAATGTACACATCAAGGTAAAATGCACAATTGGAGGATTTTATTCAATGTGTCCTTGCTCCTGTTTTTTCCATGATTTTATCATGTTTTGACAAAAAGTCATAAATTTCTCTAATTTTTGATTTGTCTAAATTATTTACAAGCAGAACAATAACCCTTTTTACTCTTTTTACACTATGTGTACTGCAGCTCCCGACACATTCACCACCTCTGAGTCTCCTTCCTCTGGAACCACCTCGCATGCAACTACAACAGTGCTTCCTTCTCCAGTTGTAAAACTTGAAGCAACTTTGAATGTTCCATTCCAGTCTGAATTTGAAAACCAGCAATCAAGTGAATTTGTTGAACTAGCGACCATAGTTTCACGATTTGTGAGTAAAATAATTGATCCCTTTACTCTGTGTCTTTTTCATGTATGATGGGCTATGTCTGTACTATTTTACTTGACATGCAATCGTTTTTCATACCTGGGAATGCTTTGCAAATGCATTATCTCCAAGAAGCCATGCAATATTGGGCTTTATAGAATCAATGTGACGTTGATTGTGTTGTAAAAATCTTTGTTGTGGTTGTAGTTTCTGCAGGGTGAGGAAGGATATTTACTGCACTGTCCATACCATAATGCATTTCAAACATAAAGAAGTGACCGAATTTTTTGGATCTTTGTGAAATTAAAAAATTTTTCTTGACATGTCACGTTTTTTGATTCTTGTGGCTGTTTGATCAGAGCAGAAAATTTGTGAAATAACACTTATGGTAATTGCAAAATTGGTTCTTTTTTGTTTTGATGCATGTTTCACTGCAATCACTCAGAGGCATAACTCAGTTTTGACAAGAAAGACACAAAATCATTTGAATCTCACCTGCAGTAGATCGTATACCAATTTTAATGCCTGGTAAAATCCTTTGACAGTGATATGCGTATTTAAAACTGCCATGCAAAGTGCAGATTGACCAATACTTTTTCTGAAAATCCTCTACCGAGGTCTGATGATGCCATTTATTTTTTTCCTTTTAATTTTTTTGTAGTGCGATGCGATTTTCCTCGAAGCCTTTGGCTTTCTATTCGTCCGGACTGAAGTGCGAAGATTCACGTAAGATTACTATTATGTGTATTCAGCTTTTTGCCTCAGAGAAATCACCATCAGATTTGAAAATGTGCCTTCTTTGAATTGAAATGTGATTGCTTTAGAAGAATTTCATTTTTTTCCTTTTTTCTTTATGTGTAATTCATCATGAATCTGCCAGCCTGTTTTGAAATCAAATTACACACAGCATATGCTCATGATTAAAATGCATTGTCATCTGTATGGATTATTTTTACCACCTCTACACCATAACTATTCTCATTCCAACTGTTAATCTTGCATTGAGATAAATTTTGTCTTTAGTGTAAGTATTGTATGTGTTTTGATTGCCATCATTTAGCCAAAGGGAAGGAGGGACAGGGGCAGAGGTGGCACTGATTTTCAACGAGTCCAGTACTGAGTCACTGCCCAGCGATGATGATGTTCTGGAGACCTTGATAACAGCAGCTTCAGACTCAAATTCCACCTTCACTGAAAAGTTCAATTTTACCGTTGTCCCTGGTTCCATTGTTGTGAACTGTAAGTTCCTTTTTTCATAATCAGTACTTGTATATTTGTGAATGTACACATCAAGGTAAAATGCACAATTGGAGGATTTTATTCAATGTGTCCTTGCTCCTGTTTTTTCCATGATTTTATCATGGTTTGACAAAAAGTCATACAATTTCTCTAATTTTTGATTTGTCTCAATTATTTACAAGCAGAACAATAACCCTTTTTACTCTTTTTACACTATGTGTACTGCAGCTCCCGACACATTCACCACCTCTGAGTCTCCTTCCTCTGGAACCACCTCGCATGCAACTACAACAGTGCTTCCTTCTCCAGTTGTAAAACTTGAAGCAACTTTGAATGTTCCATTCCAGTCTGAATTTGAAAACCAGCAATCAAGTGAATTTGTTGAACTAGCGACCATAGTTTCACGATTTGTGAGTAAAATAATTGATCCCTTTACTCTGTGTCTTTTTCATGTATGATGGGCTTTATCTGTTCTATTTTACTTGATATGCAATCGTTTTTCATACCTGGGAATGCTTTGCAAATGCATTATCTCCAAGAAGCCATGCAATATTGGGCTTTATAGAATCAATGTGACGTTGATTGTGTTGTAAAAATCTTTGTTGTGGTTGTAGTTTCTGCAGGGTGAGGAAGGATATTTACTGCACTGTCCATACCATAATGCATTTCAAACATAAAGAAGTGACCGAATTTTTTGGATCTTTGTGAAATTAAAAAATTTTTCTCGACATGTCACGTTTTTTGATTCTTGTGGCTGTTTGATCAGAGCAGAAAAATAGTGAAATAACACTTATTGTAATTGCAAAATTGGTTCTTTTTTTTTTGATGCATGTTTCACTGCAATCACTCAGAGGCATAACTCAGTATTGACAAGAAAGACACAAAATCATTTGAATTTGACCTGCAGTAGATCGTATACCAATTTTAATGCCTGGTAAAATCCTTTGACAGTGATATGCGTATTTAAAACTGCCATGCAAAGTGCAGATTGACCAATACTTTTTATGAAAATCCTCTACCGAGGTCTGATGATGCCATTTATTTTTTTCCTTTTTATTTTTTTGTAGTGCGATGCGATTTTCTTCGAAGCCTTTGGCTTTCTATTCATCCGGACTGAAGTGCGAAGATTCACGTAAGATTACCATTATGTGTATTCAGCTTTTTGCCTCAGAGAAATCACCATCAGATTTAAAAATGTACCTTCTTTAAATTGAAATGTGATTGTTTTTGAAGAATTTCATTTTTTTCCTTTTTTCTTTATGTGTAATTCATCATGAATCTGCCAGCCTGTTTTGAAATCAAATTACACACAGCATATGCTCATGATTAAAATGCATTGTCATCTGTATGGATTATTTTTACCACCTCTACACCATAACTATTCTCATTCCAACTGTTAATCTTGCATTGAGATAAATTTTGTCTTTAGTGTAAGTATTGTATGTGTTTTGATTGCCAATATTTAGCCAAAGGGAAGGAGGGACAGGGGCAGAGGTGGCACTGATTTTCAACGAGTCCAGTACTGAGTCACTGCCCAGCGATGATGATGTTCTGGAGACCTTGATAACAGCAGCTTCAGACTCAAATTCCACCTTCACTGAAAAGTTCAATTTTGCCGTTGTCCCTGGTTCCATTGTTGTGAACTGTAAGTTTCTTTTTCCATAATCAGTACTTGTATATTTGTGAATGTACACATAAAGGTAAAATGCACAATTGGAGGATTTTATTCAATGTGTCCTTGCTCCTGTTTTTTCCATGATTTTATCATGTTTTGACAAAAAGTCATAAATTTCTCAAATTTTTGATTTGTCTAAATTATTTACAAGCAGAACAATAACCCTTTTTACTCTTTTTACACTATGTGTACTGCAGCTCCCGACACATTCACCACCTCTGAGTCTCCTTCCTCTGGAACCACCTCGCATGCAACTACAACAGTGCTTCCTTCTCCAGTTGTAAAACTTGAAGCAACTTTGAATGTTCCATTCCAGTCTGAATTTGAAAACCAGCAATCAAGTGAATTTGTTGAACTAGCGACCATAGTTTCACGATTTGTGAGTAACATAATTGATCCCTTTACTCTGTGTCTTTTTCATGTATGATGGGCTTTGTCTGTACTATTTTACTTGATATGCAATCGTTTTTCATATCTGGGAATGCTTTGCAAATGCTTTATCTCCAAGAAGCCATGCAATATTGGGCTTTATAGAATCAATGTGACGTTGATTGTGTTGTAAAAATCTTTGTTGTGGTTGTAGTTTCTGCAGGGTGAGGAAGGATATTTACTGCACTGTCCATACCATAATGCATTTCAAACATAAAGAAGTGACCGAATGTTTTGGATGTTTGTCAAATTAAAAAATTTCTCGACATGTCACGTTTTTTGATTCTTGTGGCTGTTTGATCAGAGCAGAAAAATTGTGAAATAACACTTATTGTAATTGCAAAATTGGTCCTTTTTTGTTTTGATGCATGTTTCACTGCAATCGCTCAGAGGCATAACTCAGTATTGACAAGAAAGACACAAAATCATTTGAATTTGACCTGCAGTAGATCGTATACCAATTTTAATGCCTGGTAAAATCCTTTGACAGTGATATGCGTATTTAAAACTGCCATGCAAAGTGCAGATTGACCAATACTTTTTATGAAAATCCTCCACCGAGGTCTGATGATGCCATTTATTTTTTTCCTTTTTATTTTTTTTGTAGTGCGATGCGATTTTCCTCGAAGCCTTTGGCTTTCTATTCATCCGGACTGAAGTGCGAAGATTCACGTAAGATTACTATTATGTGTATTCAGCTTTTTGCCTCAGAGAAATCACCATCAGATTTAAAAATGTACCTTCTTTGAATTGAAATGTGATTGCATTAGAAGAATTTCATTTTTTTCCTTTTTTCTTTATGTGTAATTCATCATGAATCTGCCAGCCTGTTTTGAAATCAAATTACACACAGCATATGCTCATGATTAAAATGCATTGTCATCTGTATGCATTATTTTTACCACCTCTACACCATAACTATTCTCATTCCAACTGTTAATCTTGCATTGAGATAAATTTTGTCTTTAGTGTAAGTATTGTATGTGTTTTGATTGCCATCATTTAGCCAAAGGGAAGGAGGGACAGGGGCAGAGGTGGCACTGATTTTCAACGAGTCCAGTACTGAGTCACTGCCCAGCGATGATGATGTTCTGGAGACCTTGATAACAGCAGCTTCAGACTCAAATTCCACCTTCACTGAAAAGTTCAATTTTACCGTTGTCCCTGGTTCCATTGTTGTGAACTGTAAGTTCCTTTTTCGATAATCAGTACTTGTATATTCGTGAATGTACACATCAAGGTAAAATGCACAATTGGAGGATTTTATTCAATGTGTCCTTGCTCCTGTTTTTTCCATGATTTTATCATGTTTTGACAAAAAGTCATACAATTTCTCTAATTTTTGATTTGTCTAAATTATTTACAAGCAGAACAATAACCATTTTTACTCTTTTTACACTATGTGTACTGCAGCTCCCGACACATTCACCACCTCTGAGTCTCCTTCCTCTGGAACCACCTCGCATGCAACTACAACAGTGCTTCCTTCTCCAGTTGTAAAACTTGAAGCAACTTTGAATGTTCCATTCCAGTCTGAATTTGAAAACCAGCAATCAAGTGAATTTGTTGAACTAGCGACCATAGTTTCACGATTTGTGAGTAACATAATTGATCCCTTTACTCTGTGTCTTTTTCATGTATGATGGGCTTTGTCTGTACTATTTTACTTGATATGCAATCGTTTTTCATACCTGGGAATGCTTTGCAAATGCTTTATCTCCAAGAAGCCATGCAATATTGGGCTTTATAGAATCAATGTGACGTTGATTGTGTTGTAAAAATCTTTGTTGTGGTTGTAGTTTCTGCAGGGTGAGGAAGGATATTTACTGCACTGTCCATACCATAATGCATTTCAAACATAAAGAAGTGACCGAATGTTTTGGATGTTTGTCAAATTAAAAAATTTCTCGACATGTCACGTTTTTTGATTCTTGTGGCTGTTTGATCAGAGCAGAAAAATAGTGAAATAACACTGATTGTAATTGCAAAATTGGTTCTTTTTTGTTTTGATGCATGTTTCACTGCAATCGCTCAGAGGCATAACTCAGTATTGACAAGAAAGACACAAAATCATTTGAATTTGACCTGCAGTAGATCGTATACCAATTTTAATGCCTGGTAAAATCCTTTGACAGTGATATGCGTATTTAAAACTGCCATGCAAAGTGCAGATTGACCAATACTTTTTATGAAAATCCTCTACCGAGGTCTGATGATGCCATTTATTCTTTTCCTTTTGATTTTTTTGTAGTGCGATGCGATTTTCCTCGAAGCCTTTGGCTTTCTATTCATCCGGACTGAAGTGCGAAGATTCACGTAAGATTACCATTATGTGTATTCAGCTTTTTGCCTCAGAGAAATCACCATCAGATTTAAAAATGTGCCTTCTTTAAATTGAAATGTGATTGTTTTAGAAGAATTTCATTTTTTTCCTCTTTTCTTTGTGTGTAATTCATCATGAATCTGCCAGCCTGTTTTGAAATCAAATTACACACAGCATATGCTCATGATTAAAATGCATTGTCATCTGTATGCATTATTTTTACCACCTCTACACCATAACTATTCTCATTCCAACTGTTAATCTTGCATTGAGATTAATTTTGTCTTTAGTGTAAGTATTGTATGTGTTTTGATTTCCATCATTTAGCCAAAGGGAAGGAGGGACAGGGGCAGAGGTGGCACTGGTTTTCAACGAGTCCAGTACTGAGTCACTGCCCAGCGATGATGATGTTCTGGAGACCTTGATAACAGCAGCTTCAGACTCAAATTCCACCTTCACTGAAAAGTTCAATTTTACCGTTGTCCCTGGTTCCATTGTTGTGAACTGTAGGTTTCTTTTTCCATAATCAGTACTTGTATATTTGTGAATGTACACATAAAGGTAAAATGCACAATTGGAGGATTTTATTCAATGTGTCCTTGCTCCTGTTTTTTCCATGATTTTATCATGTTTTGACAAAAAGTCATAAATTTCTCAAATTTTTGATTTGTCTAAATTATTTACAAGCAGAACAATAACCCTTTTTACTCTTTTTACACTATGTGTACTGCAGCTCCCGACACATTCACCACCTCTGAGTCTCCTTCTTCTGGAACCACCTCGCATGCAATTACAACAGTGCTTCCTTCTCCAGTTGTAAAACTTGAAGCAACTTTGAATGTTCCATTCCAGTCTGAATTTGAAAACCAGCAATCAAGTGAATTTGTTGAACTAGCGACCATAGTTTCACGATTTGTGAGTAAAATAATTGATCCCTTTACTCTGTGTCTTTTTCATGTATGATGGGCTTTGTCTGTACTATTTTACTTGATATGCAATCGTTTTTCATACCTGGGAATGCTTTGCAAATGCTTTATCTCCAAGAAGCCATGCAATATTGGGCTTTATAGAATCAATGTGACGTTGATTGTGTTGTAAAAATCTTTGTTGTGGTTGTACTTTCTGCAGGGTGAGGAAGGATATTTACTGCACTGTCCATACCATAATGCATTTCAAACATAAAGAAGTGACCGAATGTTTTGGATGTTTGTCAAATTAAAAAATTTTTCTTGACATGTCACGTTATTTGATTCTTGTGGCTGTTTGATCAGAGCAGAAAAATTGTGAAATAACACTTATTGTAATTGCAAAATTGGTTCTTTTTTGTTTTGATGCATGTTTCACTGCAATCGCTCAGAGGCATAACTCAGTATTGACAAGAAAGACACAAAATCATTTGAATTTGACCTGCAGTAGATCGTATACCAATTTTAATGCCTGGTAAAATCCTTTGACAGTGATATGCGTATTTAAAACTGCCATGCAAAGTGCAGATTGACCAATACTTTTTATGAAAATCCTCTACCGAGGTCTGATGATGCCATTTATTTTTTTCCTTTTTATTTTTTTGTAGTGCGATGCGATTTTCCTCGAAGCCTTTGGCTTTCTATTCATCCGGACTGAAGTGCGAAGATTCACGTAAGATTACCATTATGTGTATTCAGCGTTTTGCCTCAGAGAAATCACCATCAGATTTAAAAATGTGCCTTCTTTAAATTGAAATGTGATTGTTTTAGAAGAATTTCATTTTTTTCCTTTTTTCTTTATGTGTAATTCATCATGAATCTGCCAGCCTGTTTTGAAATCAAATTACACACAGCATATGCTCATGATTAAAATGCATTGTCATCTGTATGCATTATTTTTACCACCTCTACACCATAACTATTCTCATTCCAACTGTTAATCTTGCATTGAGATAAATTTTGTCTTTAGTGTAAGTATTGTATGTGTTTTGATTGCCAATATTTAGCCAAAGGGAAGGAGGGACAGGGGCAGAGGTGGCACTGGTTTTCAACGAGTCCAGTACTGAGTCACTGCCCAGTGATGATGATGTTCTGGAGACCTTGATAACAGCAGCTTCAGACTCAAATTCCACCTTCACTGAAAAGTTCAATTTTACCGTTGTCCCTGGTTCCATTGTTGTGAACTGTAAGTTTCTTTTTCCATAATCAGTACTTGTATATTTGTGAATGTACACATCAAGGTAAAATGCACAATTGGAGGATTTTATTAAATGTGTCCTTGCTCCTGTTTTTTCCATGATTTTTTCATGTTTTGACAAAAAGTCATAAAGTTCTGAAATTTTTGATTTGTCTAAATTATTTACAAGCAGAACAATAACCCTTTTTACTCTTTTTACACTATGTGTACTGCAGCTCCCGACACATTCACCACCTCTGAGTCTCCTTCCTCTGGAACCACCTCGCATGCAACTACAACAGTGCTTCCTTCTCCAGTTGTAAAACTTGAAGCAACTTTGAATGTTCCATTCCAGTCTGAATTTGAAAACCAGCAATCAAGTGAATTTGTTGAACTAGCGACCATAGTTTCACGATTTGTGAGTAACATAATTGATCCCTTTACTCTGTGTCTTTTTCATGTATGATGGGCTTTGTCTGTACTATTTTACTTGATATGCAATCGTTTTTCATACCTGGGAATGCTTTGCAAATGCTTTATCTCCAAGAAGCCATGCAATATTGGGCTTTATAGAATCAATGTGACGTTGATTGTGTTGTAAAAATCTTTGTTGTGGTTGTAGTTTCTGCAGGGTGAGGAAGGATATTTACTGCACTGTCCATACCATAATGCATTTCAAACATAAAGAAGTGACCGAATGTTTTGGATGTTTGTCAAATTAAAAAATTTCTCGACATGTCACGTTTTTTGATTCTTGTGGCTGTTTGATCAGAGCAGAAAAATTGTGAAATAACACTTATTGTAATTGCAAAATTGGTCCTTTTTTGTTTTTATGCATGTTTCACTGCAATCGCTCAGAGGCATAACTCAGTATTGACAAGAAAGACACAAAATCATTTGAATTTGACCTGCAGTAGATCGTATACCAATTTTAATGCCTGGTAAAATCCTTTGACAGTGATATGCGTATTTAAAACTGCCATGCAAAGTGCAGATTGACCAATACTTTTTATGAAAATCCTCCACCGAGGTCTGATGATGCCATTTATTTTTTTCCTTTTTATTTTTTTTGTAGTGCGATGCGATTTTCCTCGAAGCCTTTGGCTTTCTATTCATCCGGACTGAAGTGCGAAGATTCACGTAAGATTACTATTATGTGTATTCAGCTTTTTGCCTCAGAGAAATCACCATCAGATTTAAAAATGTACCTTCTTTGAATTGAAATGTGATTGCATTAGAAGAATTTCATTTTTTTCCTTTTTTCTTTATGTGTAATTCATCATGAATCTGCCAGCCTGTTTTGAAATCAAATTACACACAGCATATGCTCATGATTAAAATGCATTGTCATCTGTATGCATTATTTTTACCACCTCTACACCATAACTATTCTCATTCCAACTGTTAATCTTGCATTGAGATAAATTTTGTCTTTAGTGTAAGTATTGTATGTGTTTTGATTGCCATCATTTAGCCAAAGGGAAGGAGGGACAGGGGCAGAGGTGGCACTGATTTTCAACGAGTCCAGTACTGAGTCACTGCCCAGCGATGATGATGTTCTGGAGACCTTGATAACAGCAGCTTCAGACTCAAATTCCACCTTCACTGAAAAGTTCAATTTTACCGTTGTCCCTGGTTCCATTGTTGTGAACTGTAAGTTCCTTTTTCGATAATCAGTACTTGTATATTTGTGAATGTACACATCAAGGTAAAATGCACAATTGGAGGATTTTATTCAATGTGTCCTTGCTCCTGTTTTTTCCATGATTTTATCATGTTTTGACAAAAAGTCATACAATTTCTCTAATTTTTGATTTGTCTAAATTATTTACAAGCAGAACAATAACCATTTTTACTCTTTTTACACTATGTGTACTGCAGCTCCCGACACATTCACCACCTCTGAGTCTCCTTCCTCTGGAACCACCTCGCATGCAACTACAACAGTGCTTCCTTCTCCAGTTGTAAAACTTGAAGCAACTTTGAATGTTCCATTCCAGTCTGAATTTGAAAACCAGCAATCAAGTGAATTTGTTGAACTAGCGACCATAGTTTCACGATTTGTGAGTAACATAATTGATCCCTTTACTCTGTGTCTTTTTCATGTATGATGGGCTTTGTCTGTACTATTTTACTTGATATGCAATCGTTTTTCATACCTGGGAATGCTTTGCAAATGCTTTATCTCCAAGAAGCCATGCAATATTGGGCTTTATAGAATCAATGTGACGTTGATTGTGTTGTAAAAATCTTTGTTGTGGTTGTAGTTTCTGCAGGGTGAGGAAGGATATTTACTGCACTGTCCATACCATAATGCATTTCAAACATAAAGAAGTGACCGAATGTTTTGGATGTTTGTCAAATTAAAAAATTTCTCGACATGTCACGTTTTTTGATTCTTGTGGCTGTTTGATCAGAGCAGAAAAATAGTGAAATAACACTGATTGTAATTGCAAAATTGGTTCTTTTTTGTTTTGATGCATGTTTCACTGCAATCGCTCAGAGGCATAACTCAGTATTGACAAGAAAGACACAAAATCATTTGAATTTGACCTGCAGTAGATCGTATACCAATTTTAATGCCTGGTAAAATCCTTTGACAGTGATATGCGTATTTAAAACTGCCATGCAAAGTGCAGATTGACCAATACTTTTTATGAAAATCCTCTACCGAGGTCTGATGATGCCATTTATTCTTTTCCTTTTGATTTTTTTGTAGTGCGATGCGATTTTCCTCGAAGCCTTTGGCTTTCTATTCATCCGGACTGAAGTGCGAAGATTCACGTAAGATTACCATTATGTGTATTCAGCTTTTTGCCTCAGAGAAATCACCATCAGATTTAAAAATGTGCCTTCTTTAAATTGAAATGTGATTGTTTTAGAAGAATTTCATTTTTTTCCTCTTTTCTTTATGTGTAATTCATCATGAATCTGCCAGCCTGTTTTGAAATCAAATTACACACAGCATATGCTCATGATTAAAATGCATTGTCATCTGTATGCATTATTTTTACCACCTCTACACCATAACTATTCTCATTCCAACTGTTAATCTTGCATTGAGATTAATTTTGTCTTTAGTGTAAGTATTGTATGTGTTTTGATTTCCATCATTTAGCCAAAGGGAAGGAGGGACAGGGGCAGAGGTGGCACTGGTTTTCAACGAGTCCAGTACTGAGTCACTGCCCAGCGATGATGATGTTCTGGAGACCTTGATAACAGCAGCTTCAGACTCAAATTCCACCTTCACTGAAAAGTTCAATTTTACCGTTGTCCCTGGTTCCATTGTTGTGAACTGTAGGTTTCTTTTTCCATAATCAGTACTTGTATATTTGTGAATGTACACATAAAGGTAAAATGCACAATTGGAGGATTTTATTCAATGTGTCCTTGCTCCTGTTTTTTCCATGATTTTATCATGTTTTGACGAAAAGTCATAAATTTCTCAAATTTTTGATTTGTCTAAATTATTTACAAGCAGAACAATAACCCTTTTTACTCTTTTTACACTATGTGTACTGCAGCTCCCGACACATTCACCACCTCTGAGTCTCCTTCTTCTGGAACCACCTCGCATGCAATTACAACAGTGCTTCCTTCTCCAGTTGTAAAACTTGAAGCAACTTTGAATGTTCCATTCCAGTCTGAATTTGAAAACCAGCAATCAAGTGAATTTGTTGAACTAGCGACCATAGTTTCACGATTTGTGAGTAAAATAATTGATCCCTTTACTCTGTGTCTTTTTCATGTATGATGGGCTTTGTCTGTACTATTTTACTTGATATGCAATCGTTTTTCATACCTGGGAATGCTTTGCAAATGCTTTATCTCCAAGAAGCCATGCAATATTGGGCTTTATAGAATCAATGTGACGTTGATTGTGTTGTAAAAATCTTTGTTGTGGTTGTACTTTCTGCAGGGTGAGGAAGGATATTTACTGCACTGTCCATACCATAATGCATTTCAAACATAAAGAAGTGACCGAATGTTTTGGATCTTTGTGAAATTAAAAAATTTTTCTTGACATGTCACGTTATTTGATTCTTGTGGCTGTTTGATCAGAGCAGAAAAATTGTGAAATAACACTTATTGTAATTGCAAAATTGGTTCTTTTTTGTTTTGATGCATGTTTCACTGCAATCGCTCAGAGGCATAACTCAGTATTGACAAGAAAGACACAAAATCATTTGAATTTGACCTGCAGTAGATCGTATACCAATTTTAATGCCTGGTAAAATCCTTTGACAGTGATATGCGTATTTAAAACTGCCATGCAAAGTGCAGATTGACCAATACTTTTTATGAAAATCCTCTACCGAGGTCTGATGATGCCATTTATTTTTTTCCTTTTTATTTTTTTGTAGTGCGATGCGATTTTCCTCGAAGCCTTTGGCTTTCTATTCATCCGGACTGAAGTGCGAAGATTCACGTAAGATTACCATTATGTGTATTCAGCGTTTTGCCTCAGAGAAATCACCATCAGATTTAAAAATGTGCCTTCTTTAAATTGAAATGTGATTGTTTTAGAAGAATTTCATTTTTTTCCTTTTTTCTTTATGTGTAATTCATCATGAATCTGCCAGCCTGTTTTGAAATCAAATTACACACAGCATATGCTCATGATTAAAATGCATTGTCATCTGTATGCATTATTTTTACCACCTCTACACCATAACTATTCTCATTCCAACTGTTAATCTTGCATTGAGATAAATTTTGTCTTTAGTGTAAGTATTGTATGTGTTTTGATTGCCAATATTTAGCCAAAGGGAAGGAGGGACAGGGGCAGAGGTGGCACTGATTTTCAACGAGTCCAGTACTGAGTCACTGCCCAGCGATGATGATGTTCTGGAGACCTTGATAACAGCAGCTTCAGACTCAAATTCCACCTTCACTGAAAAGTTCAATTTTACCGTTGTCCCTGGTTCCATTGTTGTGAACTGTAAGTTCCTTTTTCGATAATCAGTACTTGTATATTTGTGAATGTACACATCAAGGTAAAATGCACAATTGGAGGATTTTATTCAATGTGTCCTTGCTCCTGTTTTTTCCATGATTTTATCATGTTTTGACAAAAAGTCATACAATTTCTCTAATTTTTGATTTGTCTAAATTATTTACAAGCAGAACAATAACCATTTTTACTCTTTTTACACTATGTGTACTGCAGCTCCCGACACATTCACCACCTCTGAGTCTCCTTCCTCTGGAACCACCTCGCATGCAACTACAACAGTGCTTCCTTCTCCAGTTGTAAAACTTGAAGCAACTTTGAATGTTCCATTCCAGTCTGAATTTGAAAACCAGCAATCAAGTGAATTTGTTGAACTAGCGACCATAGTTTCACGATTTGTGAGTAACATAATTGATCCCTTTACTCTGTGTCTTTTTCATGTATGATGGGCTTTGTCTGTACTATTTTACTTGATATGCAATCGTTTTTCATACCTGGGAATGCTTTGCAAATGCTTTATCTCCAAGAAGCCATGCAATATTGGGCTTTATAGAATCAATGTGACGTTGATTGTGTTGTAAAAATCTTTGTTGTGGTTGTAGTTTCTGCAGGGTGAGGAAGGATATTTACTGCACTGTCCATACCATAATGCATTTCAAACATAAAGAAGTGACCGAATGTTTTGGATGTTTGTCAAATTAAAAAATTTCTCGACATGTCACGTTTTTTGATTCTTGTGGCTGTTTGATCAGAGCAGAAAAATAGTGAAATAACACTGATTGTAATTGCAAAATTGGTTCTTTTTTGTTTTGATGCATGTTTCACTGCAATCGCTCAGAGGCATAACTCAGTATTGACAAGAAAGACACAAAATCATTTGAATTTGACCTGCAGTAGATCGTATACCAATTTTAATGCCTGGTAAAATCCTTTGACAGTGATATGCGTATTTAAAACTGCCATGCAAAGTGCAGATTGACCAATACTTTTTATGAAAATCCTCTACCGAGGTCTGATGATGCCATTTATTCTTTTCCTTTTGATTTTTTTGTAGTGCGATGCGATTTTCCTCGAAGCCTTTGGCTTTCTATTCATCCGGACTGAAGTGCGAAGATTCACGTAAGATTACCATTATGTGTATTCAGCTTTTTGCCTCAGAGAAATCACCATCAGATTTAAAAATGTGCCTTCTTTAAATTGAAATGTGATTGTTTTAGAAGAATTTCATTTTTTTCCTCTTTTCTTTATGTGTAATTCATCATGAATCTGCCAGCCTGTTTTGAAATCAAATTACACACAGCATATGCTCATGATTAAAATGCATTGTCATCTGTATGCATTATTTTTACCACCTCTACACCATAACTATTCTCATTCCAACTGTTAATCTTGCATTGAGATTAATTTTGTCTTTAGTGTAAGTATTGTATGTGTTTTGATTTCCATCATTTAGCCAAAGGGAAGGAGGGACAGGGGCAGAGGTGGCACTGGTTTTCAACGAGTCCAGTACTGAGTCACTGCCCAGCGATGATGATGTTCTGGAGACCTTGATAACAGCAGCTTCAGACTCAAATTCCACCTTCACTGAAAAGTTCAATTTTACCGTTGTCCCTGGTTCCATTGTTGTGAACTGTAGGTTTCTTTTTCCATAATCAGTACTTGTATATTTGTGAATGTACACATAAAGGTAAAATGCACAATTGGAGGATTTTATTCAATGTGTCCTTGCTCCTGTTTTTTCCATGATTTTATCATGTTTTGACGAAAAGTCATAAATTTCTCAAATTTTTGATTTGTCTAAATTATTTACAAGCAGAACAATAACCCTTTTTACTCTTTTTACACTATGTGTACTGCAGCTCCCGACACATTCACCACCTCTGAGTCTCCTTCTTCTGGAACCACCTCGCATGCAATTACAACAGTGCTTCCTTCTCCAGTTGTAAAACTTGAAGCAACTTTGAATGTTCCATTCCAGTCTGAATTTGAAAACCAGCAATCAAGTGAATTTGTTGAACTAGCGACCATAGTTTCACGATTTGTGAGTAAAATAATTGATCCCTTTACTCTGTGTCTTTTTCATGTATGATGGGCTTTGTCTGTACTATTTTACTTGATATGCAATCGTTTTTCATACCTGGGAATGCTTTGCAAATGCTTTATCTCCAAGAAGCCATGCAATATTGGGCTTTATAGAATCAATGTGACGTTGATTGTGTTGTAAAAATCTTTGTTGTGGTTGTACTTTCTGCAGGGTGAGGAAGGATATTTACTGCACTGTCCATACCATAATGCATTTCAAACATAAAGAAGTGACCGAATGTTTTGGATCTTTGTGAAATTAAAAAATTTTTCTTGACATGTCACGTTATTTGATTCTTGTGGCTGTTTGATCAGAGCAGAAAAATTGTGAAATAACACTTATTGTAATTGCAAAATTGGTTCTTTTTTGTTTTGATGCATGTTTCACTGCAATCGCTCAGAGGCATAACTCAGTATTGACAAGAAAGACACAAAATCATTTGAATTTGACCTGCAGTAGATCGTATACCAATTTTAATGCCTGGTAAAATCCTTTGACAGTGATATGCGTATTTAAAACTGCCATGCAAAGTGCAGATTGACCAATACTTTTTATGAAAATCCTCTACCGAGGTCTGATGATGCCATTTATTTTTTTCCTTTTTATTTTTTTGTAGTGCGATGCGATTTTCCTCGAAGCCTTTGGCTTTCTATTCATCCGGACTGAAGTGCGAAGATTCACGTAAGATTACCATTATGTGTATTCAGCGTTTTGCCTCAGAGAAATCACCATCAGATTTAAAAATGTGCCTTCTTTAAATTGAAATGTGATTGTTTTAGAAGAATTTCATTTTTTTCCTTTTTTCTTTATGTGTAATTCATCATGAATCTGCCAGCCTGTTTTGAAATCAAATTACACACAGCATATGCTCATGATTAAAATGCATTGTCATCTGTATGCATTATTTTTACCACCTCTACACCATAACTATTCTCATTCCAACTGTTAATCTTGCATTGAGATAAATTTTGTCTTTAGTGTAAGTATTGTATGTGTTTTGATTGCCAATATTTAGCCAAAGGGAAGGAGGGACAGGGGCAGAGGTGGCACTGGTTTTCAACGAGTCCAGTACTGAGTCACTGCCCAGTGATGATGATGTTCTGGAGACCTTGATAACAGCAGCTTCAGACTCAAATTCCACCTTCACTGAAAAGTTCAATTTTACCGTTGTCCCTGGTTCCATTGTTGTGAACTGTAAGTTTCTTTTTCCATAATCAGTACTTGTATATTTGTGAATGTACACATCAAGGTAAAATGCACAATTGGAGGATTTTATTAAATGTGTCCTTGCTCCTGTTTTTTCCATGATTTTTTCATGTTTTGACAAAAAGTCATAAATTTCTGAAATTTTTGATTTGTCTAAATTATTTACAAGCAGAACAATAACCCTTTTTACTCTTTTTACACTATGTGTACTGCAGCTCCCGACACATTCACCACCTCTGAGTCTCCTTCCTCTGGAACCACCTCGCATGCAACTACAACAGTGCTTCCTTCTCCAGTTGTAAAACTTGAAGCAACTTTGAATGTTCCATTCCAGTCTGAATTTGAAAACCAGCAATCAAGTGAATTTGTTGAACTAGCGACCATAGTTTCACGATTTGTGAGTAAAATAATTGATCCCTTTACTCTGTGTCTTTTTCATGTATGATGGGCTTTGTCTGTACTATTTTACTTGATATGCAATCGTTTTTCATACCTGGGAATGCTTTGCAAATGCTTTATCTCCAAGAAGCCATGCAATATTGGGCTTTATAGAATCAATGTGACGTTGATTATGTTGTAAAAATCTTTGTTGTGGTTGTAGTTTCTGCAGGGTGAGGAAGGATATTTACTGCACTGTCCATACCATAATGCATTTCAAACATAAAGAAGTGACCGAATGTTTTGGATCTTTGTGAAATTAAAAAATTTTTCTTGACATGTCACGTTTTTTGATTCTTGTGGCTGTTTGATCAGAGCAGAAAAATTGTGAAATAACACTTATGGTAATTGCAAAATTGGTTCTTTTTTGTTTTGATGCATGTTTCACTGCAATCGCTCAGAGGCATATCTCAGAATTGACAAGAAAGACACAAAACCATTTGAATCTGACCTGCAGTAGATCGTATACCAATTTTAATGCCTGGTAAAATCCTTTGACAGTGATATGCATATTTAAAACTGCCATGCAAAGTGCAGATTGACCAATACTTTTTATGAAAATCCTCTACCGAGGTCTGATGATGCCATTTATTTTTTTCCTTTTTATTTTTTTGTAGTGCGATGCGATTTTCCTCGAAGCCTTTGGCTTTCTATTCATCCGGACTGAAGTGCGAAGATTCACGTAAGATTACTATTATGTGTATTCAGCTTTTTGCCTCAGAGAAATCACCATCAGATTTAAAAATGTGCCTTCTTTGAATTGAAATGTGATTGCTTTAGAAGAATTTCATTTTTTTCCTTTTTTCTTTATGTGTAATTCATCATGAATCTGCCAGCCTGTTTTGAAATGAAATTACACACAGCATATGCTCATGATTAAAATGCATTGTCATCTGTATGGATTATTTTTACCACCTCTACACCATAACTATTCTCATTCCAACTGTTAATCTTGCATTGAGATAAATTTTGTCTTTAGTGTAAGTATTGTATGTGTTTTGATTGCCATCATTTAGCCAAAGGGAAGGAGGGACAGGGGCAGAGGTGGCACTGATTTTCAACGAGTCCAGTACTGAGTCACTGCCCAGCGATGATGATGTTCTGGAGACCTTGATAACAGCAGCTTCAGACTCAAATTCCACCTTCACTGAAAAGTTCAATTTTACCGTTGTCCCTGGTTCCATTGTTGTGAACTGTAAGTTCCTTTTTCCATAATCAGTACTTGTATATTTGTGAATGTACACATCAAGGTAAAATGCACAATTGGAGGATTTTATTCAATGTGTCCTTGCTCCTGTTTTTTCCATGATTTTATCATGTTTTGACAAAAAGTCATACAATTTCTCCAATTTTTGATTTGTCTCAATTATTTACAAGCAGAACAATAACCCTTTTTACTCTTTTTACACTATGTGTACTGCAGCTCCCGACACATTCACCACCTCTGAGTCTCCTTCCTCTGGAACCACCTCGCATGCAACTACAACAGTGCTTCCTTCTCCAGTTGTAAAACTTGAAGCAACTTTGAATGTTCCATTCCAGTCTGAATTTGAAAACCAGCAATCAAGTGAATTTGTTGAACTAGCGACCATAGTTTCACGATTTGTGAGTAAAATAATTGATCCCTTTACTCTGTGTCTTTTTCATGTATGATGGGCTTTGTCTGTACTATTTTACTTGATATGCAATCGTTTTTCATACCTGGGAATGCTTTGCAAATGCTCTATCTCCAAGAAGCCATGCAATATTGGGCTTTATAGAATCAATGTGACGTTGATTGTGTTGTAAAAATCTTTGTTGTGGTTGTAGTTTCTGCAGGGTGAGGAAGGATATTTACTGCACTGTCCATACCATAATGCATTTCAAACATAAAGAAGTGACCGAATGTTTTGGATCTTTGTGAAATTCAAAAATTTTTCTTGACATGTCACGTTTTTTGATTCTTGTGGCTGTTTGATCAGAGCAGAAAAATTGTGAAATAACACTTATTGTAATTGCAAAATTGGTTCTTTTTTGTTTTGATGCATGTTTCACTGCAATCGCTCAGAGGCATAACTCAGTATTGACAAGAAAGACACAAAATCATTTGAATTTGACCTGCAGTAGATCGTATACCAATTTTAATGCCTGGTAAAATCCTTTGACAGTGATATGCGTATTTAAAACTGCCATGCAAAGTGCAGATTGACCAATACTTTTTATGAAAATCCTCTACCGAGGTCTGATGATGCCATTTATTTTTTTCCTTTTTATTTTTTTGTAGTGCGATGCGATTTTCCTCGAAGCCTTTGGCTTTCTATTCATCCGGACTGAAGTGCGAAGATTCACGTAAGATTACCATTATGTGTATTCAGCTTTTTGCCTCAGGGAAATCACCATCAGATTTAAAAATGTGCCTTCTTTAAATTGAAATGTGATTGTTTTAGAAGAATTTCATTTTTTTCCTTTTTTCTTTATGTGTAATTCATCATGAATCTGCCAGCCTGTTTTGAAATGAAATTACACACAGCATATGCTCATGATTAAAATGCATTGTCATCTGTATGGATTATTTTTACCACCTCTACACCATAACTATTCTCATTCCAACTGTTAATCTTGCATTGAGATAAATTTTGTCTTTAGTGTAAGTATTGTATGTGTTTTGATTGCCATCATTTAGGCAAAGGGAAGGAGGGACAGGGGCAGAGGTGGCACTGGTTTTCAACGAGTCCAGTACTGAGTCACTGCCCAGCGATGATGATGTTCTGGAGACCTTGATAACAGCAGCTTCAGACTCAAATTCCACCTTCACTGAAAAGTTCAATTTTACCGTTGTCCCTGGTTCCATTGTTGTGAACTGTAAGTTCCTTTTTCCATAATCAGTACTTGTATATTTGTGAATGTACACATCAAGGTAAAATGCACAATTGGAGGATTTTATTCAATGTGTCCTTGCTCCTGTTTTTTCCATGATTTTATCATGTTTTGACAAAAAGTCATAAATTTCTGAAATTTTTGATTTGTCTAAATTATTTACAAGCAGAACAATAACCCTTTTTACTCTTTTTACACTATGTGTACTGCAGCTCCCGACACATTCACCACCTCTGAGTCTCCTTCCTCTGGAACCACCTCGCATGCAACTACAACAGTGCTTCCTTCTCCAGTTGTAAAACTTGAAGCAACTTTGAATGTTCCATTCCAGTCTGAATTTAAAAACCAGCAATCAAGTGAATTTGTTGAACTAGCGACCATAGTTTCACGATTTGTGAGTAAAATAATTGATCCCTTTACTCTGTGTCTTTTTCATGTATGATGGGCTTTGTCTGTACTATTTTACTTGATATGCAATCGTTTTTCATACCTGGGAATGCTTTGCAAATGCTTTATCTCCAAGAAGCCATGCAATATTGGGCTTTATAGAATCAATGTGACGTTGATTATGTTGTAAAAATCTTTGTTGTGGTTGTAGTTTCTGCAGGGTGAGGAAGGATATTTACTGCACTGTCCATACCATAATGCATTTCAAACATAAAGAAGTGACCGAATGTTTTGGATCTTTGTGAAATTAAAAAATTTTTCTTGACATGTCACGTTTTTTGATTCTTGTGGCTGTTTGATCAGAGCAGAAAAATTGTGAAATAACACTTATGGTAATTGCAAAATTGGTTCTTTTTTGTTTTGATGCATGTTTCACTGCAATCGCTCAGAGGCATATCTCAGAATTGACAAGAAAGACACAAAACCATTTGAATCTGACCTGCAGTAGATCGTATACCAATTTTAATGCCTGGTAAAATCCTTTGACAGTGATATGCGTATTTAAAACTGCCATGCAAAGTGCAGATTGACCAATACTTTTTATGAAAATCCTCTACCGAGGTCTGATGATGCCATTTATTTTTTTCCTTTTTATTTTTTTGTAGTGCGATGCGATTTTCCTCGAAGCCTTTGGCTTTCTATTCATCCGGACTGAAGTGCGAAGATTCACGTAAGATTACTATTATGTGTATTCAGCTTTTTGCCTCAGAGAAATCACCATCAGATTTAAAAATGTGCCTTCTTTGAATTGAAATGTGATTGCTTTAGAAGAATTTCATTTTTTTCCTTTTTTCTTTATGTGTAATTCATCATGAATCTGCCAGCCTGTTTTGAAATGAAATTACACACAGCATATGCTCATGATTAAAATGCATTGTCATCTGTATGGATTATTTTTACCACCTCTACACCATAACTATTCTCATTCCAACTGTTAATCTTGCATTGAGATAAATTTTGTCTTTAGTGTAAGTATTGTATGTGTTTTGATTGCCATCATTTAGCCAAAGGGAAGGAGGGACAGGGGCAGAGGTGGCACTGATTTTCAACGAGTCCAGTACTGAGTCACTGCCCAGCGATGATGATGTTCTGGAGACCTTGATAACAGCAGCTTCAGACTCAAATTCCACCTTCACTGAAAAGTTCAATTTTACCGTTGTCCCTGGTTCCATTGTTGTGAACTGTAAGTTCCTTTTTCCATAATCAGTACTTGTATATTTGTGAATGTACACATCAAGGTAAAATGCACAATATGAGGATTTTATTCAATGTGTCCTTGCTCCTGTTTTTTCCATGATTTTATCATGTTTTGACAAAAAGTCATAAATTTCTGAAATTTTTGATTTGTCTAAATTATTTACAAGCAGAACAATAACCCTTTTTACTCTTTTTACACTATGTGTACTGCAGCTCCCGACACATTCACCACCTCTGAGTCTCCTTCCTCTGGAACCACCTCGCATGCAACTACAACAGTGCTTCCTTCTCCAGTTGTAAAACTTGAAGCAACTTTGAATGTTCCATTCCAGTCTGAATTTGAAAACCAGCAATCAAGTGAATTTGTTGAACTAGCGACCATAGTTTCACGATTTGTGAGTAAAATAATTGATCCCTTTACTCTGTGACTTTTTCATGTATGATGGGCTTTGTCTGTACTATTTTACTTGATATGCAATCGTTTTTCATACCTGGGAATGCTTTGCAAATGCTTTATCTCCAAGAAGCCATGCAATATTGGGCTTTATAGAATCAATGTGACGTTGATTGTGTTGTAAAAATCTTTGTTGTGGTTGTAGTTTCTGCAGGGTGAGGAAGGATATTTACTGCACTGTCCATACCATAATGCATTTCAAACATAAAGAAGTGACCGAATGTTTTGGATCTTTGTGAAATTAAAAAATTTTTCTTGACATGTCACGTTTTTTGATTCTTGTGGCTGTTTGATCAGAGCAGAAAAATTGTGAAATAACACTTATTGTAATAGCAAAATTGGTTCTTTTTTGTTTTGATGCATGTTTCACTGCAATCGCTCAGAGGCATAACTCAGTATTGACAAGAAAGACACAAAATCATTTGAATTTGACCTGCAGTAGATCGTATACCAATTTTAATGCCTGGTAAAATCCTTTGACAGTGATATGCGTATTTAAAACTGCCATGCAAAGTGCAGATTGACCAATACTTTTTATGAAAATCCTCTACCGAGGTCTGATGATGGCATTTATTTTTTTCCTTTTTATTTTTTTGTAGTGCGATGCGATTTTCCTCGAAGCCTTTGGCTTTCTATTCATCCGGACTGAAGTGCGAAGATTCACGTAAGATTACCATTATGTGTATTCAGCTTTTTGCCTCAGGGAAATCACCATCAGATTTAAAAATGTGCCTTCTTTAAATTGAAATGTGATTGTTTTAGAAGAATTTCATTTTTTTCCTCTTTTCTTTATGTGTTATTCATCATGAATCTGCCAGCCTGTTTTGAAATCAAATTACACACAGCATATGCTCATGATTAAAATGCATTGTCATCTGTATGCATTATTTTTACCACCGCTACACCATAACTATTCTCATTCCAACTGTTAATCTTGCATTGAGATAAATTTTGTCTTTAGTGTAAGTATTGTATGTGTTTTGATTGCCAATATTTAGCCAAAGGGAAGGAGGGACAGGGGCAGAGGTGGCACTGGTTTTCAACGAGTCCAGTACTGAGTCACTGCCCAGCGATGATGATGTTCTGGAGACCTTGATAACAGCAGCTTCAGACTCAAATTCCACCTTCACTGAAAAGTTCAATTTTACCGTTGTCCCTGGTTCCATTGTTGTGAACTGTAAGTTTCTTTTTCCATAATCAGTACTTGTATATTTGTGAATGTACACATCAAGGTAAAATGCACAATTGGAGGATTTTATTCAATGTGTTCTTGCTCCTGTTTTTTCCATGATTTTATCATGTTTTGACAAAAAGTCATAAATTTCTCAAATTTTTGATTTGTCTAAATTATTTACAAGCAGAACAATAACCCTTTTTACTCTTTTTACACTATGTGTACTGCAGCTCCCGACACATTCACCACCTCTGAGTCTCCTTCCTCTGGAACCACCTCGCATGCAACTACAGCAGTGCTTCCTTCTCCAGTTGTAAAACTTGAAGCAACTTTGAATGTTCCATTCCAGTCTGAATTTGAAAACCAGCAATCAAGTGAATTTGTTGAACTAGCGACCATAGTTTCACGATTTGTGAGTAAAATAATTGATCCCTTTACTCTGTGACTTTTTCATGTATGATGGGCTTTGTCTGTACTATTTTACTTGATATGCAATCGTTTTTCATACCTGGGAATGCTTTGCAAATGCTTTATCTCCAAGAAGCCATGCAATATTGGGCTTTATAGAATCAATGTGACGTTGATTGTGTTGTAAAAATCTTTGTTGTGGTTGTAGTTTCTGCAGGGTGAGGAAGGATATTTACTGCACTGTCCATACCATAATGCATTTCAAACATAAAGAAGTGACCGAATGTTTTGGATCTTTGTGAAATTAAAAAATTTTTCTTGACATGTCACGTTTTTTGATTCTTGTGGCTGTTTGATCAGAGCAGAAAAATTGTGAAATAACACTTATTGTAATTGCAAAATTGGTTCTTTTTTGTTTTGATGCATGTTTCACTGCAATCGCTCAGAGGCATAACTCAGTATTGACAAGAAAGACACAAAATCATTTGAATTTGACCTGCAGTAGATCGTATACCAATTTTAATGCCTGGTAAAATCCTTTGACAGTGATATGCGTATTTAAAACTGCCATGCAAAGTGCAGATTGACCAATACTTTTTATGAAAATCCTCTACCGATGTCTGATGATGCCATTTATTTTTTTCCTTTTTATTTTTTTGTAGTGCGATGCGATTTTCCTCGAAGCCTTTGGCTTTCTATTCATCCGGACTGAAGTGCGAAGATTCACGTAAGATTACTATTATGTGTATTCAGCTTTTTGCCTCAGAGAAATCACCATCAGATTTAAAAATGTGCCTTCTTTGAATTGAAATGTGATTGCTTTAGAAGAATTTCATTTTTTTCCTTTTTTCTTTATGTGTAATTCATCATGAATCTGCCAGCCTGTTTTGAAATCAAATTACACACAGCATATGCTCATGATTAAAATGCATTGTCATCTGTATGGATTATTTTTACCACCTCTACACCATAACTATTCTCATTCCAACTGTTAATCTTGCATTGAGATAAATTTTGTCTTTAGTGTAAGTATTGTATGTGTTTTGATTGCCATCATTTAGGCAAAGGGAAGGAGGGACAGGGGCAGAGGTGGCACTGGTTTTCAACGAGTCCAGTACTGAGTCACTGCCCAGCGATGATGATGTTCTGGAGACCTTGATAACAGCAGCTTCAGACTCAAATTCCACCTTCACTGAAAAGTTCAATTTTACCGTTGTCCCTGGTTCCATTGTTGTGAACTGTAAGTTCCTTTTTCCATAATCAGTACTTGTATATTTGTGAATGTACACATCAAGGTAAAATGCACAATTGGAGGATTTTATTCAATGTGTCCTTGCTCCTGTTTTTTCCATGATTTTATCATGTTTTGACAAAAAGTCATACAATTTCTCAAATTTTTGATTTGTCTCAATTATTTACAAGCAGAACAATAACCCTTTTTACTCTTTTTACACTATGTGTACTGCAGCTCCCGACACATTCACCACCTCTGAGTCTCCTTCCTCTGGAACCACCTCGCATGCAACTACAACAGTGCTTCCTTCTCCAGTTGTAAAACTTGAAGCAACTTTGAATGTTCCATTCCAGTCTGAATTTGAAAACCAGCAATCAAGTGAATTTGTTGAACTAGCGACCATAGTTTCACGATTTGTGAGTAAAATAATTGATCCCTTTACTCTGTGTCTTTTTCATGTATGATGGGCTTTGTCTGTACTATTTTACTTGATATGCAATCGTTTTTCATACCTGGGAATGCTTTGCAAATGCTTTATCTCCAAGAAGCCATGCAATATTGGGCTTTATAGAATCAATGTGACGTTGATTGTGTTGTAAAAATCTTTGTTGTGGTTGTAGTTTCTGCAGGGTGAGGAAGGATATTTACTGCACTGTCCATACCATAATGCATTTCAAACATAAAGAAGTGACCGAATGTTTTGGATCTTAATGAAATTAAAAAATTTTTCTTGACATGTCACGTTTTTTGATTCTTGTGGCTGTTTGATCAGAGCAGAAAAATTGTGAAATAACACTTATTGTAATTGCAAAATTGGTTCTTTTTTGTTTTGATGCATGTTTCACTGCAATCGCTCAGAGGCATAACTCAGTATTGACAAGAAAGACACAAAATCATTTGAATTTGACCTGCAGTAGATCGTATACCAATTTTAATGCCTGGAAAAATCCTTTGACAGTGATATGCGTATTTAAAACTGCCATGCAAAGTGCAGATTGACCAATACTTTTTATGAAAATCCTCTACCGAGGTCTGATGATGCCATTTATTTTTTTCCTTTTTATTTTTTTGTAGTGCGATGCGATTTTCCTCGAAGCCTTTGGCTTTCTATTCATCCGGACTGAAGTGCGAAGATTCACGTAAGATTACCATTATGTGTATTCAGCTTTTTGCCTCAGGGAAATCACCATCAGATTTAAAAATGTGCCTTCTTTAAATTGAATTGTCATTGTTTTAGAAGAATTTCATTTTTTTCCTTTTTTCTTTATGTGTAATTCATCATGAATCTGCCAGCCTGTTTTGAAATCAAATTACACACAGCATATGCTCATGATTAAAATGCATTGTCATCTGTATGCATTATTTTTACCACCTCTACACCATAACTATTCTCATTCCAACTGTTAATCTTGCATTGAGATAAATTTTGTCTTTAGTGTAAGTATTGTATGTGTTTTGATTGCCAATATTTAGCCAAAGGGAAGGAGGGACAGGGGCAGAGGTGGCACTGGTTTTCAACGAGTCCAGTACTGAGTCACTGCCCAGCGATGATGATGTTCTGGAGACCTTGATAACAACAGCTTCAGACTCAAATTCCACCTTCACTGAAAAGTTCAATTTTACCGTTGTCCCTGGTTCCATTGTTGTGAACTGTAAGTTTCTTTTTCCATAATCAGTACTTGTATATTTGTGAATGTACACATCAAGGTAAAATGCACAATTGGAGGATTTTATTCAATGTTTCCTTGCTCCTGTTTTTTCCATGATTTTATCATGTTTTGACAAAAAGTCATACAATTTCTCTAATTTGTGATTTGTCTAAATTATTTACAAGCAGAACAATAACCCTTTTTACTCTTTTTACACTATGTGTACTGCAGCTCCCGACACATTCACCACCTCTGAGTCTCCTTCCTCTGGAACCACCTCGCATGCAACTACAACAGTGCTTCCTTTTCCAGTTGTAAAACTTGAAGCAACTTTGAATGTTCCATTCCAGTCTGAATTTGAAAACCAGCAATCAAGTGAATTTGTTGAACTAGCGACCATAGTTTCACGATTTGTGAGTAACATAATTGATCCCTTTACTCTGTGTCTTTTTCATGTATGATGGGCTTTGTCTGTACTATTTTACTTGATATGCAATCGTTTTTCATACCTGGGAATGCTTTGCAAATGCTTTATCTCCAAGAAGCCATGCAATATTGGGCTTTATAGAATCAATGTGACGTTGATTGTGTTGTAAAAATCTTTGTTGTGGTTGTAGTTTCTGCAGGGTGAGGAAGGATATTTACTGCACTGTCCATACCATAATGCATTTCAAACATAAAGAAGTGACCGAATGTTTTGGATCTTTGTCAAATTAAAAAATTTCTCGACATGTCACGTTTTTTGATTCTTGTGGCTGTTTGATCAGAGCAGAAAAATTGTGAAATAACACTTATTGTAATAGCAAAATTGGTTCTTTTTTGTTTTGATGCATGTTTCACTGCAATCGCTCAGAGGCATAACTCAGTATTGACAAGAAAGACACAAAATCATTTGAATTTGACCTGCAGTAGATCGTATACCAATTTTAATGCCTGGTAAAATCCTTTGACAGTGATATGCGTATTTAAAACTGCCATGCAAAGTGCAGATTGACCAATACTTTTTATGAAAATCCTCTACCGAGGTCTGATGATGCCATTTATTTTTTTCCTTTTTATTTTTTTGTAGTGCGATGCGATTTTCCTCGAAGCCTTTGGCTTTCTATTCATCCGGACTGAAGTGCGAAGATTCACGTAAGATTACCATTATGTGTATTCAGCTTTTTGCCTCAGAGAAATCACCATCAGATTTAAAAATGTGCCTTCTTTAAATTGAAATGTGATTGTTTTAGAAGAATTTCATTTTTTTCCTCTTTTCTTTATGTGTAATTCATCATGAATCTGCCAGCCTGTTTTGAAATCAAATTACACACAGCATATGCTCATGATTAAAATGCATTGTCATGTGTATGCATTATTTTTACCACCTCTACACCATAACTATTCTCATTCCAACTGTTAATCTTGCATTGAGATTAATTTTGTCTTTAGTGTAAGTATTGTATGTGTTTTGATTGCCATCATTTAGCCAAAGGGAAGGAGGGACAGGGGCAGAGGTGGCACTGGTTTTCATCGAGTCCAGTACTGAGTCACTGCCCAGCGATGATGATGTCCTGGAGACCTTGATAACAGCAGCTTCAGACTCAAATTCCACCTTCACTGAAAAGTTCAATTTTACCATTGTCCCTGGTTCCATTGTTGTGAACTGTAAGTTTCTTTTTCCATTATCAGTACTTGTATATTTGTGAATGTACACATCAGGGTAAAATGCACAATTGGAGGATTTTATAAAATGTGTCCTTGCTCCTGTTTTTTCCATGATTTTTTCATGTTTTGACAAAAAGTCATACAATTTCTCTAATTTGTGATTTGTCTAAATTATTTACAAGCAGAACAATAACCCTTTTTACTCTTTTTACACTATGTGTACTGCAGCTCCCGACACATTCACCACCTCTGAGTCTCCTTCCTCTGGAACCACCTCGCATGCAACTACAACAGTGCTTCCTTCTCCAGTTGTAAAACTTGAAGCAACTTTGAATGTTCCATTCCAGTCTGAATTTGAAAACCAGCAATCAAGTGAATTTGTTGAACTAGCGACCATAGTTTCACGATTTGTGAGTAAAATAATTGATCCCTTTACTCTGTGTCTTTTTCATGTATGATGGGCTTTGTCTGTACTATTTTACTTGATATGCAATCGTTTTTCATACCTGGGAATGCTTTGCAAATGCTTTATCTCCAAGAAGCCATGCAATATTGGGCTTGATAGAATCAATGTGACGTTGATTGTGTTGTAAAAATCTTTGTTGTGGTTGTAGTTTCTGCAGGGTGAGGAAGGATATTTACTGCACTGTCCATACCATAATGCATTTCAAACATAAAGAAGTGACCGAATGTTTTGGATCTTTGTGAAATTAAAACATTTTTCTTGACATGTCACGTTTTTTGATTCTTGTGGCTGTTTGATCAGAGCAGAAAAATTGTGAAATAACACTTTTGGTCATTGCAAAATTGGTTCTTTTTTGTTTTGATGCATGTTTCACTGCAATCGCTCAGAGGCATATCTCAGAATTGACAAGAAAGACACAAAACCATTTGAATCTGACCTGCAGTAGATCGTATACCAATTTTAATGCCTGGTAAAATCCTTTGACAGTGATATGCGTATTTAAAACTGCCATGCAAAGTGCAGATTGACCAATACTTTTTATGAAAATCCTCTACCGAGGTCTGATGATGCCATTTATTTTTTTCCTTTTTATTTTTTTGTAGTGCGATGCGATTTTCCTCGAAGCCTTTGGCTTTCTATTCATCCGGACTGAAGTGCGAAGATTCACGTAAGATTACTATTATGTGTATTCAGCTTTTTGCCTCAGAGAAATCACCATCAGATTTAAAAATGTACCTTCTTTGAATTGAAATGTGATTGCTTCAGAAGAATTTCATTTTTTTCCTTTTTTCTTAATGTGTAATTCATCATGAATCTGCCAGCCTGTTTTGAAATCAAATTACACACAGCATATGCTCATGATTAAAATGCATTGTCATCTGTATGCATTATTTTTACCACCTCTACACCATAACTATTCTCATTCCAACTGTTAATCTTGCATTGAGATAAATTTTGTCTTTAGTGTAAGTATTGTATGTGTTTTGATTGCCAATATTTAGCCAAAGGGAAGGAGGGACAGGGGCAGAGGTGGCACTGGTTTTCAACGAGTCCAGTACTGAGTCACTGCCCAGCAATGATGATGTTCTGGAGACCTTGATAACAGCAGCTTCAGACTCAAATTCCACCTTCACTGAAAAGTTCAATTTTACCGTTGTCCCTGGTTCCATTGCTGTGAACTGTAAGTTTCTTTTTCCATAATCAGTACTTGTATATTTGTGAATGTGCACATCAAGGTAAAATGCACAATTGGAGGATTTTATTCAATGTGTCCTTGCTCCTGTTTTTTCCATGATTTTATCATGTTTTGACAAAAAGTCATAAATTTCTCAAATTTTTGATTTGTCTAAATTATTTACAAGCAGAACAATAACCCTTTTTACTCTTTTTACACTATGTGTACTGCAGCTCCCGACACATTCACCACCTCTGAGTCTCCTTCCTCTGGAACCACCTCGCATGCAACTACAACAGTGCTTCCTTCTCCAGTTGTAAAACTTGGGGCAACTTTGAATGTTCCATTCCAGTCTGAATTTGAAAACCAGCAATCAAGTGAATTTGTTGAACTAGCGACCATAGTTTCACGATTTGTGAGTAAAATAATTGATCCCTTTACTCTGTGTCTTTTTCATGTATGATGGGCTTTGTCTGTACTATTTTACTTGATATGCAATCGTTTTTCATACCTGGGAATGCTTTGCAAATGCTTTATCTCCAAGAAGCCATGCAATATTAGGCTTTATAGAATCAATGTGACGTTGATTGTGTTGTTAAAATCTTTGTTGTGGTTGTAGTTTCTGCAGAGTGAGGAAGGATATTTACTGCACTGTCCATACCATAATGCATTTCAAACATAAAGAAGTGACCGAATGTTTTGGATGTTTGTCAAATTCAAAAATTTCTCGACATGTCACGTTTTTAGATTCTTGCGGCTGTTTGATCAGAGCAGAAAAATTGTGAAATAACACTTATTGTAATTGCAAAATTGGTTCTTTTTTGTTTTGATGCATGTTTCACTGCAATCGCTCAGAGGCATAACTCAGTATTGCCAAGAAAGACACAAAATCATTTGAATTTGACCTGCAGTAGATCGTATACCAATTTTAATGCCTGGTAAAATCCTTTGACAGTGATATGCGTATTTAAATCTGCCATGCAAAGTGCAGATTGACCAATACTTTTTATAAAAATCCTCTACCGAGGTCTGATGATGCCATTTATTTTTTTCCTTTTTATTTTTTTGTAGTGCGATGCGATTTTCCTCGAAGCCTTTGGCTTTCTATTCATCCGGACTGAAGTGCGAAGATTCACGTAAGATTACCATTATGTGTATTCAGCTTTTTGCCTCAGAGAAATCACCATCAGATTTAAAAATGTGCCTTCTTTAAATTGAAATGTGATTGTTTTAGAAGAATTTCATTTTTTTCCTCTTTTCTTTATGTGTAATTCATCATGAATCTGCCAGCCTGTTTTGAAATCAAATTACACACAGCATATGCTCATGATTAAAATGCATTGTCATCTGTATGCATTATTTTTACCACTTCTACTCCATAACTATTCTCATTCCAACTGTTAATCTTGCATTGAGATAAATTTTGTCTTTAGTGTAAGTATTGTATGTGTTTTGATTGCCATCATTTAGCCAAAGGGAAGGAGGGACAGGGGCAGAGGTGGCACTGATTTTCAACGAGTCCAGTACTGAGTCACTGCCCAGCGATGATGATGTTCTGGAGACCTTGATAACAGCAGCTTCAGACTCAAATTCCACCTTCACTGAAAAGTTCAATTTTACCGTTGTCCCTGGTTCCATTGTTGTGAACTGTAAGTTTCTTTTTCCATAATCAGTACTTGTATATTTGTGAATGTACACATCAAGGTAAAATGCACAATATGAGGATTTTATTCAATGTGTCCTTGCTCCTGTTTTTTCCATGATTTTATCATGTTTTGACAAAAAGTCATAAATTTCTCAAATTTTTGATTTGTCTAAATTATTTACAAGCAGAACAATAACCCTTTTTACTCTTTTTACACTATGTGTACTGCAGCTCCCGACACATTCACCACCTCTGAGTCTCCTTCCTCTGGAACCACCTCGCATGCAACTACAACAGTGCTTCCTTCTCCAGTTGTAAAACTTGAAGCAACTTTGAATGTTCCATTCCAGTCTGAATTTGAAAACCAGCAATCAAGTGAATTTGTTGAACTAGCGACCATAGTTTCACGATTTGTGAGTAAAATAATTGATCCCTTTACTCTGTGTCTTTTTCATGTATGATGGGCTTTGTCTGTACTATTTTACTTGATATGCAATCGTTTTTCATACCTGGGAATGCTTTGCAAATGCTTTATCTCCAAGAAGCCATGCAATATTGGGCTTTATAGAATCAATGTGACGTTGATTGTGTAGTAAAAATCTTTGTTGTGGTTGTAGTTTCTGCAGGGTGAGGAAGGATATTTACTGCACTGTCCATACCATAATGCATTTCAAACATAAAGAAGTGACCGAATGTTTTGGATGTTTGTCAAATTAAAAAATTTCTCGACATGTCACGTTTTTTGATTCTTGTGGCTGTTTGATCAGAGCAGAAAAATTGTGAAATAACACTTATTGTAATTGCAAAATTGGTTCTTTTTTGTTTTGATGCATGTTTCACTGCAATCGCTCAGAGGCATAACTCAGTATTGACAAGAAAGACACAAAATCATTTGAATTTGACCTGCAGTAGATCGTATACCAATTTTAATGCCTGGTAAAATCCTTTGACAGTGATATGCGTATTTAAAACTGCCATGCAAAGTGCAGATTGACCAATACTTTTTATGAAAATCCTCTACCGAGGTCTGATGATGCCATTTATTTTTTTCCTTTTTATTTTTTTTCTAGTGCGATGCGATTTTCCTCGAAGCCTTTGGCTTTCTATTCATCCGGACTGAAGTGCGAAGATTCACGTAAGATTACTATTATGTGTATTCAGCTTTTTGCCTCAGAGAAATCACCATCAGATTTAAAAATGTACCTTCTTTGAATTGAAATGTGATTGCTTTAGAAGAATTTCATTTTTTTCCTTTTTTCTTTATGTGTAATTCATCATGAATCTGCCAGCCTGTTTTGAAATCAAATTACACACAGCATATGCTAATGATTAAAATGCATTGTCATCTGTATGCATTATTTTTACCACCTCTACACCATAACTATTCTCATTCCAACTGTTAATCTTGCATTGAGATAAATTTTGTCTTTAGTGTAAGTATTGTATGTGTTTTGATTGCCATCATTTAGCCAAAGGGAAGGAGGGACAGGGGCAGAGGTGGCACTGATTTTCAATGAGTCCAGTACTGAGTCACTGCCCAGCGATGATGATGTTCTGGAGACCTTGATAACAGCAGCTTCAGACTCAAATTCCACCTTCACTGAAAAGTTCAATTTTACCGTTGTCCCTGGTTCCATTGTTGTGAACTGTAAGTTCCTTTTTCCATAATCAGTACTAGTATATTTGTGAATGTACACATCAAGGTAAAATGCACAATTGGAGGATTTTATTCAATGTGTCCTTGCTCCTGTTTTTTCCATGATTTTATCATGTTTTGACAAAAAGTCATACAATTTCTCAAATTTTTGATTTGTCTAAATTATTTACAAGCAGAACAATAACCCTTTTTACTCTTTTTACACTATGTGTACTGCAGCTCCCGACACATTCACCACCTCTGAGTCTCCTTCCTCTGGAACCACCTCGCATGCAACTACATCAGTGCTTCCTTCTCCAGTTGTAAAACTTGAAGCAACTTTGAATGTTCCATTCCAGTCTGAATTTGAAAACCAGCAATCAAGTGAATTTGTTGAACTAGCGACCATAGTTTCACGATTTGTGAGTAAAATAATTGATCCCTTTACTCTGTGTCTTTTTCATGTATGATGGGCTTTGTCTGTACTATTTTACTTGATATGCAATCGTTTTTCATACCTGGGAATGCTTTGCAAATGCTTTATCTCCAAGAAGCCATGCAATATTGGGCTTTATAGAATCAATGTGACGTTGATTGTGTTGTAAAAATCTTTGTTGTGGTTGTAGTTTCTGCAGGGTGAGGAAGGATATTTACTGCACTGTCCATACCATAATGCATTTCAAACATAAAGAAGTGACCGAATGTTTTGGATGTTTGTCAAATAAAAAAATTTTTCTTGACATGTCACGTTTTTTGATTCTTGTGGCTGTTTGATCAGTGCAGAAAAATTGTAAAAATAACACTTTTGGTAATTGCAAAATTGGTTCTTTTTTGTTTTGATGCATGTTTCACTGCAATCGCTCAGAGGCATATCTCAGAATTGACAAGAAAGACACAAAACCATTTGAATCTGACCTGCAGTAGATCGTATACCAATTTTAATGCCTGGTAAAATCCTTTGACAGTGATATGCGTATTTAAAACTGCCATGCAAAGTGCAGATTGACCAATACTTTTTATGAAAATCCTCTACCGAGGTCTGATGATGCCATTTATTTTTTTCCTTTTTATTTTTTTGTAGTGCGATGCGATTTTCCTCGAAGCCTTTGGCTTTCTATTCATCCGGACTGAAGTGCGAAGATTCACGTAAGATTACTATTATGTGTATTCAGCTTTTTGCCTCAGAGAAATCACCATCAGATTTAAAAATGTACCTTCTTTGAATTGAAATGTGATTGCTTTAGAAGAATTTCATTTTTTTCCTTTTTTCTTTATGTGTAATTCATCATGAATCTGCCAGCCTGTTTTGAAATCAAATTACACACAGCATATGCTCATGATTAAAATGCATTGTCATCTGTATGCATTATTTTTACCACCTCTACACCATAACTATTCTCATTCCAACTGTTAATCTTGCATTGAGATAAATTTTGTCTTTAGTGTAAGTATTGTATGTGTTTTGATTGCCATCATTTAGCCAAAGGGAAGGAGGGACAGGGGCAGAGGTGGCACTGATTTTCAACAAGTCCAGTACTGAGTCACTGCCCAGCGATGATGATGTTCTGGAGACCTTGATAACAGCAGCTTCAGACTCAAATTCCACCTTCACTGAAAAGTTCAATTTTACCGTTGTCCCTGGTTCCATTGTTGTGAACTGTAAGTTCCTTTTTCCATAATCAGTACTTGTATATTTGTGAATGTACACATCAAGGTAAAATGCACAATTGGAGGATTTTATTCAATGTGTCCTTGCTCCTGTTTTTTCCATGATTGTATCATGTTTTGACAAAAAGTCATACAATTTCTCAAATTTTTGATTTGTCTAAATTATTTACAAGCAGAACAATAACCCTTTTTACTCTTTTTACACTATGTTTACTGCAGCTCCCGACACATTCACCACCTCTGAGTCTCCTTCCTCTGGAACCACCTCGCATGCAACTACAACAGTGCTTCCTTCTCCAGTTGTAAAACTTGAAGCAACTTTGAATGTTCCATTCCAGTCTGAATTTGAAAACCAGCAATCAAGTGAATTTGTTGAACTAGCGACCATAGTTTCACGATTTGTGAGTAACATAATTGATCCCTTTACTCTGTGTCTTTTTCATGTATGATGGGCTTTGTCTGTACTATTTTACTTGATATGCAATCGTTTTTCATACCTGGGAATGCTTTGCAAATGCTTTATCTCCAAGAAGCCATGCAATATTGGGCTTTATAGAATCAATGTGACGTTGATTGTGTTGTAAAAATCTTTGTTGTGGTTGTAGTTTCTGCAGGGTGAGGAAGGATATTTACTGCACTGTCCATACCATAATGCATTTCAAACATAAAGAAGTGACCGAATGTTTTGGATGTTTGTCAAATTAAAAAATTTCTCGACATGTCACGTTTTTTGATTCTTGTGGCTGTTTGATCAGAGCAGAAAAATTGTGAAATAACACTTATTGTAATTGCAAAATTGGTTCTTTTTTGTTTTGATGCATGTTTCACTGCAATCGCTCAGAGGCATAACTCAGTATTGACAAGAAAGACACAAAATCATTTGAATTTGACCTGCAGTAGATCGTATACCAATTTTAATGCCTGGTAAAATCCTTTGACAGTGATATGCGTATTTAAAACTGCCATGCAAAGTGCAGATTGACCAATACTTTTTATGAAAATCCTCTACCGAGGTCTGATGATGCCATTTATTTTTTTCCTTTTTATTTTTTTGTAGTGCGATGCGATTTTCCTCGAAGCCTTTGGCTTTCTATTCATCCGGACTGAAGTGCGAAGATTCACGTAAGATTACCATTATGTGTATTCAGCTTTTTGCCTCAGGGAAATCACCATCAGATTTAAAAATGTGCCTTCTTTAAATTGAAATGTGATTGTTTTAGAAGAATTTCATTTTTTTCCTTTTTTCTTTATGTGTAATTCATCATGAATCTGCCAGCCTGTTTTGAAATCAAATTACACACAGCATATGCTCATGATTAAAATGCATTGTCATCTGTATGCATTATTTTTACCACCTCTAAACCATAACTATTCTCATTCCAACTGTTAATCTTGCATTGAGATAAATTTTGTTTTTAGTGCAAGTATTGTATGTGTTTTTATTGCCATCATTTAGCCAAAGGGAAGCAGGGACAGGGGCAGAGGTGGCACTGGTTTTCAACGAGTCCAGTACTGAGTCACTGCCCAGCGATGATGATGTTCTGGAGACCTTGATAACAGCAGCTTCAGACTCAAATTCCACCTTCACTGAAAAGTTCAATTTTACCGTTGTCCCTGGTTCCATTGTTGTGAACTGTAAGTTTCTTTTTCCATAATCAGTACTTGTATATTTGTGAATGTACACATTAAGGTAAAATGCACAATTGGAGGATTTTATTCAATGTGTCCTTGCTCCTGTTTTTTCCATGATTTTATCATGTTTTGACAAAAAGTCATAAATTTCTCAAATTTTTGATTTGTCTAAATTATTTACAAGCAGAACAATAACCCTTTTTACTCTTTTTACACTATGTGTACTGCAGCTCCCGACACATTCACCACCTCTGAGTCTCCTTCCTCTGGAACCACCTCGCATGCAACTACAACAGTGCTTCCTTCTCCAGTTGTAAAACTTGAAGCAACTTTGAATGTTCCATTCCAGTCTGAATTTGAAAACCAGCAATCAAGTGAATTTGTTGAACTAGCGACCATAGTTTCACGATTTGTGAGTAAAATAATTGATCCCTTTACTCTGTGTCTTTTTCATGTATGATGGGCTTTGTCTGTACTATTTTACTTGATATGCAATCGTTTTTCATACCTGGGAATGCTTTGCAAATGCTTTATCTCCAAGAAGCCATGCAATATTGGGCTTTATAGAATCAATGTGACGTTGATTGTGTTGTAAAAATCTTTGTTGTGGTTGTAGTTTCTGCAGGGTGAGGAAGGATATTTACTGCACTGTCCATACCATAATGCATTTCAAACATAAAGAAGTGACCGAATGTTTTGGATGTTTGTCAAATTAAAAAATTTCTCGACATGTCACGTTTTTTGATTCTTGTGGCTGTTTGATCAGAGCAGAAAAATTGTGAAATAACACTTATTGTAATTGCAAAATTGGTTCTTTTTTGTTTTGATGCATGTTTCACTGCAATCGCTCAGAGGCATAACTCAGTATTGACAAGAAAGACACAAAATCATTTGAATTTGACCTGCAGTAGATCGTATACCAATTTTAATGCCTGGTAAAATCCTTTGACAGTGATATGCGTATTTAAAACTGCCATGCAAAGTGCAGATTGACCAATACTTTTTATGAAAATCCTCTACCGAGGTCTGATGATGCCATTTATTTTTTTCCTTTTTATTTTTTTGTAGTGCGATGCGATTTTCCTCGAAGCCTTTGGCTTTCTATTCATCCGGACTGAAGTGCGAAGATTCACGTAAGATTACCATTATGTGTATTCAGCTTTTTGCCTCAGGGAAATCACCATCAGATTTAAAAATGTGCCTTCTTTAAATTGAAATGTGATTGTTTTAGAAGAATTTCATTTTTTTCCTTTTTTCTTTATGTGTAATTCATCATGAATCTGCCAGCCTGTTTTGAAATCAAATTACACACAGCATATGCTCATGATTAAAATGCATTGTCATCTGTATGCATTATTTTTACCACCTCTACACCATAACTATTCTCATTCCAACTGTTAATCTTGCATTGAGATAAATTTTGTCTTTAGTGTAAGTATTGTATGTGTTTTGATTGCCAATATTTAGCCAAAGGGAAGGAGGGACAGGGGCAGAGGTGGCACTGGTTTTCAACGAGTCCAGTACTGAGTCACTGCCCAGCGATGATGATGTTCTGGAGACCTTGATAACAGCAGCTTCAGACTCAAATTCCACCTTCACTGAAAAGTTCAATTTTACCGTTGTCCCTGGTTCCATTGTTGTGAACTGTAAGTTTCTTTTTCCATAATCAGTACTTGTATATTTGTGAATGTACACATTAAGGTTAAATGCACAATTGGAGGATTTTATTCAATGTGTCCTTGCTCCTGTTTTTTCCATGATTTTATCATGTTTTGACAAAAAGTCATAAATTTCTCAAATTTTTGATTTGTCTAAATTATTTACAAGCAGAACAATAACCCTTTTTACTCTTTTTACACTATGTGTACTGCAGCTCCCGACACATTCACCACCTCTGAGTCTCCTTCCTCTGGAACCACCTCGCATGCAACTACAACAGTGCTTCCTTCTCCAGTTGTAAAACTTGAAGCAACTTTGAATGTTCCATTCCAGTCTGAATTTGAAAACCAGCAATCAAGTGAATTTGTTGAACTAGCGACCATAGTTTCACGATTTGTGAGTAAAATAATTGATCCCTTTACTCTGTGTCTTTTTCATGTATGATGGGCTTTGTCTGTACTATTTTACTTGATATGCAATCGTTTTTCATACCTGGGAATGCTTTGCAAATGCTTTATCTCCAAGAAGCCATGCAATATTGGGCTTTATAGAATCAATGTGACGTTGATTGTGTTGTAAAAATCTTTGTTGTGGTTGTAGTTTCTGCAGGGTGAGGAAGGATATTTACTGCACTGTCCATACCATAATGCATTTCAAACATAAAGAAGTGACCGAATGTTTTGGATGTTTGTCAAATTAAAAAATTTCTCGACATGTCACGTTTTTTGATTCTTGTGGCTGTTTGATCAGAGCAGAAAAATTGTGAAATAACACTTATTGTAATTGCAAAATTGGTTCTTTTTTGTTTTGATGCATGTTTCACTGCAATCGCTCAGAGGCATAACTCAGTATTGACAAGAAAGACACAAAATCATTTGAATTTGACCTGCAGTAGATCGTATACCAATTTTAATGCCTGGTAAAATCCTTTGACAGTGATATGCGTATTTAAAACTGCCATGCAAAGTGCAGATTGACCAATACTTTTTATGAAAATCCTCTACCGAGGTCTGATGATGCCATTTATTTTTTTCCTTTTTATTTTTTTGTAGTGCGATGCGATTTTCCTCGAAGCCTTTGGCTTTCTATTCATCCGGACTGAAGTGCGAAGATTCACGTAAGATTACCATTATGTGTATTCAGCTTTTTGCCTCAGGGAAATCACCATCAGATTTAAAAATGTGCCTTCTTTAAATTGAAATGTGATTGTTTTAGAAGAATTTCATTTTTTTCCTTTTTTCTTTATGTGTAATTCATCATGAATCTGCCAGCCTGTTTTGAAATCAAATTACACACAGCATATGCTCATGATTAAAATGCATTGTCATCTGTATGCATTATTTTTACCACCTCTACACCATAACTATTCTCATTCCAACTGTTAATCTTGCATTGAGATAAATTTTGTCTTTAGTGTAAGTATTGTATGTGTTTTGATTGCCAATATTTAGCCAAAGGGAAGGAGGGACAGGGGCAGAGGTGGCACTGGTTTTCAACAAGTCCAGTACTGAGTCACTGCCCAGCGATGATGATGTTCTGGAGACTTTGATAACAGCAGCTTCAGACTCAAATTCCACCTTCACTGAAAAGTTCAATTTTACCGTTGTCCCTGGTTCCATTGTTGTGAACTGTAAGTTTCTTTTTCCATAATCAGTACTTGTATATTTGTGAATGTACACATCAAGGTAAAATGCACAATTGGAGGATTTTATTCAATGTGTTCTTGCTCCTGTTTTTTCCATGATTTTATCATGTTTTGACAAAAAGTCATAAATTTCTCAAATTTTTGATTTGTCTAAATTATTTACAAGCAGAACAATAACCCTTTTTACTCTTTTTACACTATGTGTACTGCAGCTCCCGACACATTCACCACCTCTGAGTCTCCTTCCTCTGGAACCACCTCGCATGCAACTACCACAGTGCTTCCTTCTCCAGTTGTAAAACTTGAAGCAACTTTGAATGTTCCATTCCAGTCTGAATTTGAAAACCAGCAATCAAGTGAATTTGTTGAACTAGCGACCATAGTTTCACGATTTGTGAGTAAAATAATTGATCCCTTTACTCTGTGTCTTTTTCATGTATGATGGGCTTTGTCTGTACTATTTTACTTGATATGCAATCGTTTTTCATACCTGGGAATGCTTTGCAAATGCTTTATCTCCAAGAAGCCATGCAATATTGGGCTTTATAGAATCAATGTGACGTTGATTGTGTTGTAAAAATCTTTGTTGTGGTTGTAGTTTCTGCAGGGTGAGGAAGGATATTTACTGCACTGTCCATACCATAATGCATTTCAAACATAAAGAAGTGACCGAATGTTTTGGATGTTTGTCAAATTAAAAAATTTCTCGACATGTCACGATTTTGATTCTTGTGGCTGTTTGATCAGAGCAGAAAAATTGTGAAATAACACTTACTGTAATTGCAAAATTGGTTCTTTTTTGTTTTGATGCATGTTTCACTGCAATCGCTCAGAGGCATAACTCAGTATTGACAAGAAAGACACAAAATCATTTGAATTTGACCTGCAGTAGATCGTATACCAATTTTAATGCCTGGTAAAATCCTTTGACAGTGATATGCGTATTTAAAACTGCCATGCAAAGTGCAGATTGACCAATACTTTTTATGAAAATCCTCTACCGAGGTCTGATGATGCCATTTATTTTTTTCCTTTTTATTTTTTTGTAGTGCGATGCGATTTTCCTCGAAGCCTTTGGCTTTCTATTCATCCGGACTGAAGTGCGAAGATTCACGTAAGATTACCATTATGTGTATTCAGCTTTTTGCCTCAGAGAAATCACCATCAGATTTAAAAATGTGCCTTCTTTAAATTGAAATGTGATTGTTTTAGAAGAATTTCATTTTTTTCCTCTTTTCTTTATGTGTAATTCATCATGAATCTGCCAGCCTGTTTTGAAATCAAATTACACACAGCATATGCTCATGATTAAAATGCATTGTCATCTGTATGCATTATTTTTACCACCTCTACACCATAACTATTCTCATTCCAACTGTTAATCTTGCATTGAGATAAATTTTGTTTTTAGTGCAAGTATTGTATGTGTTTTTATTGCCATCATTTAGCCAAAGGGAAGGAGGGACAGGGGCAGAGGTGGCACTGGTTTTCAACGAGTCCAGTACTGAGTCACTGCCCAGCGATGATGATGTTCTGGAGACCTTGATAACAGCAGCTTCAGACTCAAATTCCACCTTCACTGAAAAGTTCAATTTTACCGTTGTCCCTGGTTCCATTGTTGTGAACTGTAAGTTTCTTTCTCCATAATCAGTACTTGTATATTTGTGAATGTACACATTAAGGTAAAATGCACAATTGGAGGATTTTATTCAATGTGTCCTTGCTCCTGTTTTTTCCATGATTTTATCATGTTTTGACAAAAAGTCATAAATTTCTCAAATTTTTGATTTGTCTAAATTATTTACAAGCAGAACAATAACCCTTTTTACTCTTTTTACACTATGTGTACTGCAGCTCCCGACACATTCACCACCTCTGAGTCTCCTTCCTCTGGAACCACCTCGCATGCAACTACAACAGTGCTTCCTTCTCCAGTTGTAAAACTTGAAGCAACTTTGAATGTTCCATTCCAGTCTGAATTTGAAAACCAGCAATCAAGTGAATTTGTTGAACTAGCGACCATAGTTTCACGATTTGTGAGTAAAATAATTGATCCCTTTACTCTGTGTCTTTTTCATGTATGATGGGCTTTGTCTGTACTATTTTACTTGATATGCAATCGTTTTTCATACCTGGGAATGCTTTGCAAATGCTTTATCTCCAAGAAGCCATGCAATATTGAGCTTTATAGAATCAGTGTGACGTTGATTGTGTTGTAAAAATCTTTGTTGTGGTTGTAGTTTCTGCAGGGTGAGGAAGGATATTTACTGCACTGTCCATACCATAATGCATTTCAAACATAAAGAAGTGACCGAATGTTTTGGATGTTTGTCAAATTAAAAAATTTCTCGACATGTCACGATTTTGATTCTTGTGGCTGTTTGATCAGAGCAGAAAAATTGTGAAATAACACTTACTGTAATTGCAAAATTGGTTCTTTTTTGTTTTGATGCATGTTTCACTGCAATCGCTCAGAGGCATAACTCAGTATTGACAAGAAAGACACAAAATCATTTGAATTTGACCTGCAGTAGATCGTATACCAATTTTAATGCCTGGTAAAATCCTTTGACAGTGATATGCGTATTTAAAACTGCCATGCAAAGTGCAGATTGACCAATACTTTTTATGAAAATCCTCTACCGAGGTCTGATGATGCCATTTATTTTTTTCCTTTTTATTTTTTTGTAGTGCGATGCGATTTTCCTCGAAGCCTTTGGCTTTCTATTCATCCGGACTGAAGTGCGAAGATTCACGTAAGATTACCATTATGTGTATTCAGCTTTTTGCCTCAGAGAAATCACCATCAGATTTAAAAATGTGCCTTCTTTAAATTGAAATGTGATTGTTTTAGAAGAATTTCATTTTTTTCCTCTTTTCTTTATGTGTAATTCATCATGAATCTGCCAGCCTGTTTTGAAATCAAATTACACACAGCATATGCTCATGATTAAAATGCATTGTCATCTGTATGCATTATTTTTACCACCTCTACACCATAACTATTCTCATTCCAACTGTTAATCTTGCATTGAGATAAATTTTGTTTTTAGTGCAAGTATTGTATGTGTTTTTATTGCCATCATTTAGCCAAAGGGAAGGAGGGACAGGGGCAGAGGTGGCACTGGTTTTCAACGAGTCCAGTACTGAGTCACTGCCCAGCGATGATGATGTTCTGGAGACCTTGATAACAGCAGCTTCAGACTCAAATTCCACCTTCACTGAAAAGTTCAATTTTACCGTTGTCCCTGGTTCCATTGTTGTGAACTGTAAGTTTCTTTCTCCATAATCAGTACTTGTATATTTGTGAATGTACACATTAAGGTAAAATGCACAATTGGAGGATTTTATTCAATGTGTCCTTGCTCCTGTTTTTTCCATGATTTTATCATGTTTTGACAAAAAGTCATAAATTTCTCAAATTTTTGATTTGTCTAAATTATTTACAAGCAGAACAATAACCCTTTTTACTCTTTTTACACTATGTGTACTGCAGCTCCCGACACATTCACCACCTCTGAGTCTCCTTCCTCTGGAACCACCTCGCATGCAACTACAACAGTGCTTCCTTCTCCAGTTGTAAAACTTGAAGCAACTTTGAATGTTCCATTCCAGTCTGAATTTGAAAACCAGCAATCAAGTGAATTTGTTGAACTAGCGACCATAGTTTCACGATTTGTGAGTAAAATAATTGATCCCTTTACTCTGTGTCTTTTTCATGTATGATGGGCTTTGTCTGTACTATTTTACTTGATATGCAATCGTTTTTCATACCTGGGAATGCTTTGCAAATGCTTTATCTCCAAGAAGCCATGCAATATTGGGCTTTATAGAATCAATGTGACGTTGATTGTGTTGTAAAAATCTTTGTTGTGGTTGTAGTTTCTGCAGGGTGAGGAAGGATATTTACTGCACTGTCCATACCATAATGCATTTCAAACATAAAGAAGTGACCGAATGTTTTGGATGTTTGTCAAATTAAAAAATTTCTCGACATGTCACGATTTTGATTCTTGTGGCTGTTTGATCAGAGCAGAAAAATTGTGAAATAACACTTACTGTAATTGCAAAATTGGTTCTTTTTTGTTTTGATGCATGTTTCACTGCAATCGCTCAGAGGCATAACTCAGTATTGACAAGAAAGACACAAAATCATTTGAATTTGACCTGCAGTAGATCGTATACCAATTTTAATGCCTGGTAAAATCCTTTGACAGTGATATGCGTATTTAAATCTGCCATGCAAAGTGCAGATTGACCAATACTTTTTATGAAAATCCTCTACCGAGGTCTGATGATGCCATTTATTTTTTTCCTTTTTATTTTTTTGTAGTGCGATGCGATTTTCCTCGAAGCCTTTGGCTTTCTATTCATCCGGACTGAAGTGCGAAGATTCACGTAAGATTACCATTATGTGTATTCAGCTTTTTGCCTCAGAGAAATCACCATCAGATTTAAAAATGTGCCTTCTTTAAATTGAAATGTGATTGTTTTAGAAGAATTTCATTTTTTTCCTCTTAACTTTATGTGTAATTCATCATGAATCTGCCAGCCTGTTTTGAAATCAAATTACACACAGCATATGCTCATGATTAAAATGCATTGTCATCTGTATGCATTATTTTTACCACCTCTACACCATAACTATTCTCATTCCAACTGTTAATCTTGCATTGAGATAAATTTTGTTTTTAGTGCAAGTATTGTATGTGTTTTTATTGCCATCATTTAGCCAAAGGGAAGGAGGGACAGGGGCAGAGGTGGCACTGGTTTTCAACGAGTCCAGTACTGAGTCACTGCCCAGCGATGATGATGTTCTGGAGACCTTGATAACAGCAGCTTCAGACTCAAATTCCACCTTCACTGAAAAGTTCAATTTTACCGTTGTCCCTGGTTCCATTGTTGTGAACTGTAAGTTTCTTTCTCCATAATCAGTACTTGTATATTTGTGAATGTACACATTAAGGTAAAATGCACAATTGGAGGATTTTATTCAATGTGTCCTTGCTCCTGTTTTTTCCATGATTTTATCATGTTTTGACAAAAAGTCATAAATTTCTCAAATTTTTGATTTGTCTAAATTATTTACAAGCAGAACAATAACCCTTTTTACTCTTTTTACACTATGTGTACTGCAGCTCCCGACACATTCACCACCTCTGAGTCTCCTTCCTCTGGAACCACCTCGCATGCAACTACAACAGTGCTTCCTTCTCCAGTTGTAAAACTTGAAGCAACTTTGAATGTTCCATTCCAGTCTGAATTTGAAAACCAGCAATCAAGTGAATTTGTTGAACTAGCGACCATAGTTTCACGATTTGTGAGTAAAATAATTGATCCCTTTACTCTGTGTCTTTTTCATGTATGATGGGCTTTGTCTGTACTATTTTACTTGATATGCAATCGTTTTTCATACCTGGGAATGCTTTGCAAATGCTTTATCTCCAAGAAGCCATGCAATATTGGGCTTTATAGAATCAATGTGACGTTGATTGTGTTGTAAAAATCTTTGTTGTGGTTGTAGTTTCTGCAGGGTGAGGAAGGATATTTACTGCACTGTCCATACCATAATGCATTTCAAACATAAAGAAGTGACCGAATGTTTTGGATCTTTGTGAAATTAAAAAATTTTTCTTGACATGTCACGTTTTTTGATTCTTGTGGCTGTTTGATCAGAGCAGAAAAATTGTGAAATAACACTTATGGTAATTGCAAAATTGGTTCTTTTTTGTTTTGATGCACGTTTCACTGCAATCGCTCAGAGGCATATCTCAGAATTGACAAGAAAGACAAAACCATTTGAATCTGACCTGCAGTAGATCGTATACCAATTTTAATGCCTGGTAAAATCCTTTGACAGTGATATGCGTATTTAAAACTGCCATGCAAAGTGCAGATTGACCAATACTTTTTATGAAAATCCTCTACCGAGGTCTGATGATGCCATTTATTTTTTTCCTTTTTATTTTTTTGTAGTGCGATGCGATTTTCCTCGAAGCCTTTGGCTTTCTATTCATCCGGACTGAAGTGCGAAGATTCATGTAAGATTACTATTATGTGTATTCAGCTTTTTGCCTCAGTGAAATCACCATCAGATTTAAAAATGCACCTTCTTTGAATTGAAATGTGATTGCTTTAGAAGAATTTCATTTTTTTCCCTTTTTCTTTATGTTTAATTCATCATGAATCTGCCAGCCTGTTTTGAAATCAAATTACACACAGCATATGCTCATGATTAAAATGCATTGTCATCTGTATGCATTATTTTTACCACTTCTACACCTTAACTATTCTCATTCCAACTGTTAATCTTGCATTGAGATAAATTTTGTCTTTAGTGTAAGTATTGTATGTGTTTTGATTGCCATCATTTAGCCAAAGGGAAGGAGGGACAGGGGCAGAGGTGGCACTGATTTTCAACGAGTCCAGTACTGAGTCACTGCCCAGCGATGATGATGTTCTGGAGACCTTGATAACAGCAGCTTCAGACTCAAATTCCACCTTCACTGAAAAGTTCAATTTTACCGTTGTCCCTGGTTCCATTGTTGTGAACTGTAAGTTTCTTTTTCCATAATCAGTACTTGTATATTTTTGAATGTACACATTAAGGTAAAATGCACAATTGGAGGATTTTATTCAATGTGTCCTTGCTCCTGTTTTTTCCATGATTTTATCATGTTTTGACAAAAAGTCATAAATTTCTCAAATTTTTGATTTGTCTAAATTATTTACAAGCAGAACAATAACCCTTTTTACTCTTTTTACACTATGTGTACTGCAGCTCCCGACACATTCACCACCTCTGAGTCTCCTTCCTCTGGAACCACCTCGCATGCAACTACCACAGTGCTTCCTTCTCCAGTTGTAAAACTTGAAGCAACTTTGAATGTTCCATTCCAGTCTGAATTTGAAAACCAGCAATCAAGTGAATTTGTTGAACTAGCGACCATAGTTTCACGATTTGTGAGTAAAATAATTGATCCCTTTACTCTGTGTCTTTTTCATGTATGATGGGCTTTGTCTGTACTATTTTACTTGATATGCAATCGTTTTTCATACCTGGGAATGCTTTGCAAATGCTTTATCTCCAAGAAGCCATGCAATATTGGGCTTTATAGAATCAATGTGACGTTGATTGTGTTGTAAAAATCTTTGTTGTGGTTGTAGTTTCTGCAGGGTGAGGAAGGATATTTACTGCACTGTCCATACCATAATGCATTTCAAACATAAAGAAGTGACCGAATGTTTTGGATGTTTGTCAAATTAAAAAATTTCTCGACATGTCACGATTTTGATTCTTGTGGCTGTTTGATCAGAGCAGAAAAATTGTGAAATAACACTTACTGTAATTGCAAAATTGGTTCTTTTTTGTTTTGATGCATGTTTCACTGCAATCGCTCAGAGGCATAACTCAGTATTGACAAGAAAGACACAAAATCATTTGAATTTGACCTGCAGTAGATCGTATACCAAATTTAATGCCTGGTAAAATCCTTTGACAGTGATATGCGTATTTAAAACTGCCATGCAAAGTGCAGATTGACCAATACTTTTTATGAAAATCCTCTACCGAGGTCTGATGATGCCATTTATTTTTTTCCTTTTTATTTTTTTGTAGTGCGATGCGATTTTCCTCGAAGCCTTTGGCTTTCTATTCATCCGGACTGAAGTGCGAAGATTCACGTAAGATTACCATTATGTGTATTCAGCTTTTTGCCTCAGAGAAATCACCATCAGATTTAAAAATGTGCCTTCTTTAAATTGAAATGTGATTGTTTTAGAAGAATTTCATTTTTTTCCTCTTTTCTTTATGTGTAATTCATCATGAATCTGCCAGCCTGTTTTGAAATCAAATTACACACAGCATATGCTCATGATTAAAATGCATTGTCATCTGTATGCATTATTTTTACCACCTCTACACCATAACTATTCTCATTCCAACTGTTAATCTTGCATTGAGATAAATTTTGTTTTTAGTGCAAGTATTGTATGTGTTTTTATTGCCATCATTTAGCCAAAGGGAAGGAGGGACAGGGGCAGAGGTGGCACTGGTTTTCAACGAGTCCAGTACTGAGTCACTGCCCAGCGATGATGATGTTCTGGAGACCTTGATAACAGCAGCTTCAGACTCAAATTCCACCTTCACTGAAAAGTTCAATTTTACCGTTGTCCCTGGTTCCATTGTTGTGAACTGTAAGTTTCTTTCTCCATAATCAGTACTTGTATATTTGTGAATGTACACATTAAGGTAAAATGCACAATTGGAGGATTTTATTCAATGTGTCCTTGCTCCTGTTTTTTCCATGATTTTATCATGTTTTGACAAAAAGTCATAAATTTCTCAAATTTTTGATTTGTCTAAATTATTTACAAGCAGAACAATAACCCTTTTTACTCTTTTTACACTATGTGTACTGCAGCTCCCGACACATTCACCACCTCTGAGTCTCCTTCCTCTGGAACCACCTCGCATGCAACTACAACAGTGCTTCCTTCTCCAGTTGTAAAACTTGAAGCAACTTTGAATGTTCCATTCCAGTCTGAATTTGAAAACCAGCAATCAAGTGAATTTGTTGAACTAGCGACCATAGTTTCACGATTTGTGAGTAAAATAATTGATCCCTTTACTCTGTGTCTTTTTCATGTATGATGGGCTTTGTCTGTACTATTTTACTTGATATGCAATCGTTTTTCATACCTGGGAATGCTTTGCAAATGCTTTATCTCCAAGAAGCCATGCAATATTGGGCTTTATAGAATCAATGTGACGTTGATTGTGTTGTAAAAATCTTTGTTGTGGTTGTAGTTTCTGCAGGGTGAGGAAGGATATTTACTGCACTGTCCATACCATAATGCATTTCAAACATAAAGAAGTGACCGAATGTTTTGGATGTTTGTCAAATTAAAAAATTTCTCGACATGTCACGATTTTGATTCTTGTGGCTGTTTGATCAGAGCAGAAAAATTGTGAAATAACACTTACTGTAATTGCAAAATTGGTTCTTTTTTGTTTTGATGCATGTTTCACTGCAATCGCTCAGAGGCATAACTCAGTATTGACAAGAAAGACACAAAATCATTTGAATTTGACCTGCAGTAGATCGTATACCAATTTTAATGCCTGGTAAAATCCTTTGACAGTGATATGCGTATTTAAAACTGCCATGCAAAGTGCAGATTGACCAATACTTTTTATGAAAATCCTCTACCGAGGTCTGATGATGCCATTTATTTTTTTCCTTTTTATTTTTTTGTAGTGCGATGCGATTTTCCTCGAAGCCTTTGGCTTTCTATTCATCCGGACTGAAGTGCGAAGATTCACGTAAGATTACCATTATGTGTATTCAGCTTTTTGCCTCAGAGAAATCACCATCAGATTTAAAAATGTGCCTTCTTTAAATTGAAATGTGATTGTTTTAGAAGAATTTCATTTTTTTCCTCTTTTCTTTATGTGTAATTCATCATGAATCTGCCAGCCTGTTTTGAAATCAAATTACACACAGCATATGCTCATGATTAAAATGCATTGTCATCTGTATGCATTATTTTTACCACCTCTACACCATAACTATTCTCATTCCAACTGTTAATCTTGCATTGAGATAAATTTTGTTTTTAGTGCAAGTATTGTATGTGTTTTTATTGCCATCATTTAGCCAAAGGGAAGGAGGGACAGGGGCAGAGGTGGCACTGGTTTTCAACGAGTCCAGTACTGAGTCACTGCCCAGCGATGATGATGTTCTGGAGACCTTGATAACAGCAGCTTCAGACTCAAATTCCACCTTCACTGAAAAGTTCAATTTTACCGTTGTCCCTGGTTCCATTGTTGTGAACTGTAAGTTTCTTTCTCCATAATCAGTACTTGTATATTTGTGAATGTACACATTAAGGTAAAATGCACAATTGGAGGATTTTATTCAATGTGTCCTTGCTCCTGTTTTTTCCATGATTTTATCATGTTTTGACAAAAAGTCATAAATTTCTCAAATTTTTGATTTGTCTAAATTATTTACAAGCAGAACAATAACCCTTTTTACTCTTTTTACACTATGTGTACTGCAGCTCCCGACACATTCACCACCTCTGAGTCTCCTTCCTCTGGAACCACCTCGCATGCAACTACAACAGTGCTTCCTTCTCCAGTTGTAAAACTTGAAGCAACTTTGAATGTTCCATTCCAGTCTGAATTTGAAAACCAGCAATCAAGTGAATTTGTTGAACTAGCGACCATAGTTTCACGATTTGTGAGTAAAATAATTGATCCCTTTACTCTGTGTCTTTTTCATGTATGATGGGCTTTGTCTGTACTATTTTACTTGATATGCAATCGTTTTTCATACCTGGGAATGCTTTGCAAATGCTTTATCTCCAAGAAGCCATGCAATATTGGGCTTTATAGAATCAATGTGACGTTGATTGTGTTGTAAAAATCTTTGTTGTGGTTGTAGTTTCTGCAGGGTGAGGAAGGATATTTACTGCACTGTCCATACCATAATGCATTTCAAACATAAAGAAGTGACCGAATGTTTTGGATGTTTGTCAAATTAAAAAATTTCTCGACATGTCACGATTTTGATTCTTGTGGCTGTTTGATCAGAGCAGAAAAATTGTGAAATAACACTTACTGTAATTGCAAAATTGGTTCTTTTTTGTTTTGATGCATGTTTCACTGCAATCGCTCAGAGGCATAACTCAGTATTGACAAGAAAGACACAAAATCATTTGAATTTGACCTGCAGTAGATCGTATACCAATTTTAATGCCTGGTAAAATCCTTTGACAGTGATATGCGTATTTAAATCTGCCATGCAAAGTGCAGATTGACCAATACTTTTTATGAAAATCCTCTACCGAGGTCTGATGATGCCATTTATTTTTTTCCTTTTTATTTTTTTGTAGTGCGATGCGATTTTCCTCGAAGCCTTTGGCTTTCTATTCATCCGGACTGAAGTGCGAAGATTCACGTAAGATTACCATTATGTGTATTCAGCTTTTTGCCTCAGAGAAATCACCATCAGATTTAAAAATGTGCCTTCTTTAAATTGAAATGTGATTGTTTTAGAAGAATTTCATTTTTTTCCTCTTAACTTTATGTGTAATTCATCATGAATCTGCCAGCCTGTTTTGAAATCAAATTACACACAGCATATGCTCATGATTAAAATGCATTGTCATCTGTATGCATTATTTTTACCACCTCTACACCATAACTATTCTCATTCCAACTGTTAATCTTGCATTGAGATAAATTTTGTTTTTAGTGCAAGTATTGTATGTGTTTTTATTGCCATCATTTAGCCAAAGGGAAGGAGGGACAGGGGCAGAGGTGGCACTGGTTTTCAACGAGTCCAGTACTGAGTCACTGCCCAGCGATGATGATGTTCTGGAGACCTTGATAACAGCAGCTTCAGACTCAAATTCCACCTTCACTGAAAAGTTCAATTTTACCGTTGTCCCTGGTTCCATTGTTGTGAACTGTAAGTTTCTTTCTCCATAATCAGTACTTGTATATTTGTGAATGTACACATTAAGGTAAAATGCACAATTGGAGGATTTTATTCAATGTGTCCTTGCTCCTGTTTTTTCCATGATTTTATCATGTTTTGACAAAAAGTCATAAATTTCTCAAATTTTTGATTTGTCTAAATTATTTACAAGCAGAACAATAACCCTTTTTACTCTTTTTACACTATGTGTACTGCAGCTCCCGACACATTCACCACCTCTGAGTCTCCTTCCTCTGGAACCACCTCGCATGCAACTACAACAGTGCTTCCTTCTCCAGTTGTAAAACTTGAAGCAACTTTGAATGTTCCATTCCAGTCTGAATTTGAAAACCAGCAATCAAGTGAATTTGTTGAACTAGCGACCATAGTTTCACGATTTGTGAGTAAAATAATTGATCCCTTTACTCTGTGTCTTTTTCATGTATGATGGGCTTTGTCTGTACTATTTTACTTGATATGCAATCGTTTTTCATACCTGGGAATGCTTTGCAAATGCTTTATCTCCAAGAAGCCATGCAATATTGGGCTTTATAGAATCAATGTGACGTTGATTGTGTTGTAAAAATCTTTGTTGTGGTTGTAGTTTCTGCAGGGTGAGGAAGGATATTTACTGCACTGTCCATACCATAATGCATTTCAAACATAAAGAAGTGACCGAATGTTTTGGATCTTTGTGAAATTAAAAAATTTTTCTTGACATGTCACGTTTTTTGATTCTTGTGGCTGTTTGATCAGAGCAGAAAAATTGTGAAATAACACTTATGGTAATTGCAAAATTGGTTCTTTTTTGTTTTGATGCACGTTTCACTGCAATCGCTCAGAGGCATATCTCAGAATTGACAAGAAAGACAAAACCATTTGAATCTGACCTGCAGTAGATCGTATACCAATTTTAATGCCTGGTAAAATCCTTTGACAGTGATATGCGTATTTAAAACTGCCATGCAAAGTGCAGATTGACCAATACTTTTTATGAAAATCCTCTACCGAGGTCTGATGATGCCATTTATTTTTTTCCTTTTTATTTTTTTGTAGTGCGATGCGATTTTCCTCGAAGCCTTTGGCTTTCTATTCATCCGGACTGAAGTGCGAAGATTCATGTAAGATTACTATTATGTGTATTCAGCTTTTTGCCTCAGTGAAATCACCATCAGATTTAAAAATGCACCTTCTTTGAATTGAAATGTGATTGCTTTAGAAGAATTTCATTTTTTTCCCTTTTTCTTTATGTTTAATTCATCATGAATCTGCCAGCCTGTTTTGAAATCAAATTACACACAGCATATGCTCATGATTAAAATGCATTGTCATCTGTATGCATTATTTTTACCACTTCTACACCATAACTATTCTCATTCCAACTGTTAATCTTGCATTGAGATAAATTTTGTCTTTAGTGTAAGTATTGTATGTGTTTTGATTGCCATCATTTAGCCAAAGGGAAGGAGGGACAGGGGCAGAGGTGGCACTGATTTTCAACGAGTCCAGTACTGAGTCACTGCCCAGCGATGATGATGTTCTGGAGACCTTGATAACAGCAGCTTCAGACTCAAATTCCACCTTCACTGAAAAGTTCAATTTTACCGTTGTCCCTGGTTCCATTGTTGTGAACTGTAAGTTTCTTTTTCCATAATCAGTACTTGTATATTTTTGAATGTACACATTAAGGTAAAATGCACAATTGGAGGATTTTATTTAATGTGTCCTTGCTCCTGTTTTTTCCATGATTTTATCATGTTTTGACAAAAAGTCATAAATTTCTCAAATTTTTGATTTGTCTAAATTATTTACAAGCAGAACAATAACCCTTTTTACTCTTTTTACACTATGTGTACTGCAGCTCCCGACACATTCACCACCTCTGAGTCTCCTTCCTCTGGAACCACCTCGCATGCAACTACCACAGTGCTTCCTTCTCCAGTTGTAAAACTTGAAGCAACTTTGAATGTTCCATTCCAGTCTGAATTTGAAAACCAGCAATCAAGTGAATTTGTTGAACTAGCGACCATAGTTTCACGATTTGTGAGTAAAATAATTGATCCCTTTACTCTGTGTCTTTTTCATGTATGATGGGCTTTGTCTGTACTATTTTACTTGATATGCAATCGTTTTTCATACCTGGGAATGCTTTGCAAATGCTTTATCTCCAAGAAGCCATGCAATATTGGGCTTTATAGAATCAATGTGACGTTGATTGTGTTGTAAAAATCTTTGTTGTGGTTGTAGTTTCTGCAGGGTGAGGAAGGATATTTACTGCACTGTCCATACCATAATGCATTTCAAACATAAAGAAGTGACGAAATGTTTTGGATGTTTGTCAAATTAAAAAATTTCTCGACATGTCACGATTTTGATTCTTGTGGCTGTTTGATCAGAGCAGAAAAATTGTGAAATAACACTTACTGTAATTGCAAAATTGGTTCTTTTTTGTTTTGATGCATGTTTCACTGCAATCGCTCAGAGGCATAACTCAGTATTGACAAGAAAGACACAAAATCATTTGAATTTGACCTGTAGTAGATCGTATACCAATTCTAATGCCTGGTAAAATCCTTTGACAGTGATATGCGTATTTAAAACTGCCATGCAAAGTGCAGATTGACCAATACTTTTTATGAAAATCCTCTACCGAGGTCTGATGATGCCATTTATTTTTTTCCTTTTTATTTTTTTGTAGTGCGATGCGATTTTCCTCGAAGCCTTTGGCTTTCTATTCATCCGGACTGAAGTGCGAAGATTCACGTAAGATTACCATTATGTGTATTCAGCTTTTTGCCTCAGAGAAATCACCATCAGATTTAAAAATGTGCCTTCTTTAAATTTTAATGTGATTGTTTTAGAAGAATTTCATTTTTTTCCTCTTTTCTTTATGTGTTATTCATCATGAATCTGCCAGCCTGTTTTGAAATCAAATTACACACAGCATATGCTCATGATTAAAATGCATTGTCATCTGTATGCATTATTTTTACCACCTCTACACCATAACTATTCTCATTCCAACTGTTAATCTTGCATTGAGATAAATTTTGTCTTTAGTGTAAGTATTGTATGTGTTTTGATTGCCATCATTTAGCCAAAGGGAAGGAGGGACAGGGGCAGAGGTGGCACTGATTTTCAACAAGTCCAGTACTGAGTCACTGCCCAGCGATGATGATGTTCTGGAGACCTTGATAACAGCAGCTTCAGACTCAAATTCCACCTTCACTGAAAAGTTCAATTTTACCGTTGTCCCTGGTTCCATTGTTGTGAACTGTAAGTTTCTTTTTCCATAATCAGTACTTGTATATTTGTGAATGTACACATTAAGGTAAAATGCACAATTGGAGGATTTTATTCAATGTGTCCTTGCTCCTGTTTTTTCCATGATTTTATCATGTTTTGACAAAAAGTCATAAATTTCTCAAATTTTTGATTTGTCTAAATTATTTACAAGCAGAACAATAACCCTTTTTACTCTTTTTACACTATGTGTACTGCAGCTCCCGACACATTCACCACCTCTGAGTCTCCTTCCTCTGGAACCACCTCGCATGCAACTACAACAGTGCTTCCTTCTCCAGTTGTAAAACTTGAAGCAACTTTGAATGTTCCATTCCAGTCTGAATTTGAAAACCAGCAATCAAGTGAATTTGTTGAACTAGCGACCATAGTTTCACGATTTGTGAGTAAAATAATTGATCCCTTTACTCTGTGTCTTTTTCATGTATGATGGGCTTTGTCTGTACTATTTTACTTGATATGCAATCGTTTTTCATACCTGGGAATGCTTTGTAAATGCTTTATCTCCAAGAAGCCATGCAATATTGGGCTTTATAGAATCAATGTGACGTTGATTGTGTTGTAAAAATCTTTGTTGTGGTTGTAGTTTCTGCAGGGTGAGGAAGGATATTTACTGCACTGTCCATACCATAATGCATTTCAAACATAAAGAAGTGACCGAATGTTTTGGATCTTTGTGAAATTAAAAAATTTTTCTTGACATGTCACGTTTTTTGATTCTTGTGGCTGTTTGATCAGAGCAGAAAAATTGTGAAATAACACTTATGGTAATTGCAAAATTGATTCTTTTTTGTTTTGATGCATGTTTCACTGCAATCGCTCAGAGGCATAACTCAGTTTTGACAAGAAAGACACAAAATCATTTGAATCTGACCTGCAGTAGATCGTATACCAATTTTAATGCCTGGTAAAATCCTTCGACAGTGATATGCGTATTTAAAATTGCCATGCAAAGTGCAGATTGACCAATACTTTTTATGAAAATCCTCTACCGAGGTCTGATGATGGCATTTATTTTTTTCCTTTTTATTTTTTTGTAGTGCGATGCGATTTTCCTCGAAGCCTTTGGCTTTCTATTCATCCGGACTGAAGTGCGAAGATTCACGTAAGATTACTATTATGTGTATTCAGCTTTTTGCCTCAGAGAAATCACCATCAGATTTAAAAATGCACCTTCTTTGAATTGAAATGTGATTGCTTTAGAAGAATTTCATTTTTTTCCTTTTTTCTTTATGTGTAATTCATCATGAATCTGCCAGCCTGTTTTGAAATCAAATTACACACAGCATATGCTCATGATTAAAATGCATTGTCATCTGTATGCATTATTTTTACCACCTCTACACCATAACTATTCTCATTCCAACTGTTAATCTTGCATTGAGATAAATTTTGTCTTTAGTGAAAGTATTGTATGTGTTTTGATTGCCAATATTTAGCCAAAGGGAAGGAGGGACAGGGGCAGAGGTGGCACTGGTTTTCAACGAGTCCAGTACTGAGTCACTGCCCAGCAATGATGATGTTCTGGAGACCTTGATAACAGCAGCTTCAGACTCAAATTCCACCTTCACTGAAAAGTTCAATTTTACCGTTGTCCCTGGTTCCATTGTTGTGAACTGTAAGTTTCTTTTTCCATAATCAATACTTGTATATTTGTGAATGTGCACATCAAGGTAAAATGCACAATTGGAGGATTTTATTCAATGTGTCCTTGCTCCTGTTTTTTCCATGATTTTATCATGTTTTGACAAAAAGTCATAAATTTCTCAAATTTTTGATTTGTCTAAATTATTTACAAGCAGAACAATAACCCTTTTTACTCTTTTTACACTATGTGTACTGCAGCTCCCGACACATTCACCACCTCTGAGTCTCCTTCCTCTGGAACCACCTCGCATGCAACTACAACAGTGCTTCCTTCTCCAGTTGTAAAACTTGAAGCAACTTTGAATGTTCCATTCCAGTCTGAATTTGAAAACCAGCAATCAAGTGAATTTGTTGAACTAGCGACCATAGTTTCACGATTTGTGAGTAAAATAATTGATCCCTTTACTCTGTGTCTTTTTCATGTATGATGGGCTTTGTCTGTACTATTTTACTTGATATGCAATCGTTTTTCATACCTGGGAATGCTTTGCAAATGCTTAATCTCCAAGAAGCCATGCAATATTGGGCTTTATAGAATCAATGTGACGTTGATTGTGTTGTAAAAATCTTTGTTGTGGTTGTAGTTTCTGCAGGGTGAGGAAGGATATTTACTGCACTGTCCATACCATAATGCATTTCAAACATAAAGAAGTGACCGAATGTTCTGGATCTTTGTGAAATTAAAAAATTTTTCTTGACATGTCACGTTTTTTGATTCTTGTGGCTGTTTGATCAGAGCAGAAAAATTGTGAAATAACACTTATTGTAATTGCAAAATTGGTTCTTTTTTGTTTTGATGCATGTTTCACTGCAATCGCTCAGAGGCATAACTCAGTATTGACAAGAAAGACACAAAATCATTTGAATTTGACCTGCAGTAGATCGTATACCAATTTTAATGCCTGGTAAAATCCTTTGACAGTGATATGCGTATTTAAAACTTCCATGCAAAGTGCAGATTGACCAATACTTTTTATGAAAATCCTCTACCGAGGTCTGATGATGCCATTTATTTTTTTCCTTTTAATTTTTTTCTAGTGCGATGCAATTTTCCTCGAAGCCTTTGGCTTTCTATTCATCCGGACTGAAGTGCGAAGATTCACGTAAGATTACTATTATGTGTATTCAGCTTTTTGCCTCAGAGAAATCACCATCAGATTTAAAAATGTACCTTCTTTGAATTGAAATGTGATTGCTTTAGAAGAATTTCATTTTTTTCCTTTTTTCTTTATGTGTAATTCATCATGAATCTGCCAGCCTGTTTTGAAATCAAATTACACACAGCATATGCTAATGATTAAAATGCATTGTCATCTGTATGCATTATTTTTACCACCTCTACACCATAACTATTCTCATTCCAACTGTTAATCTTGCATTGAGATAAATTTTGTCTTTAGTGTAAGTATTGTATGTGTTTTGATTGCCATCATTTAGCCAAAGGGAAGGAGGGACAGGGGCAGAGGTGGCACTGATTTTCAATGAGTCCAGTACTGAGTCACTGCCCAGCGATGATGATGTTCTGGAGACCTTGATAACAGCAGCTTCAGACTCAAATTCCACCTTCACTGAAAAGTTCAATTTTACCGTTGTCCCTGGTTCCATTGTTGTGAACTGTAAGTTCCTTTTTCCATACTCAGTACTAGTATATTTGTGAATGTACACATCAAGGTAAAATGCACAATTGGAGGATTTTATTCAATGTGTCCTTGCTCCTGTTTTTTCCATGATTTTATCATGTTTTGACAAAAAGTCATACAATTTCTCAAACTTTTGATTTGTCTAAATTATTTACAAGCAGAACAATAACCCTTTTTACTCTTTTTACACTATGTGTACTGCAGCTCCTGACACATTCACCACCTCTGAGTCTCCTTCCTCTGGAACCACCTCGCATGCAACTACAACAGTGCTTCCTTCTCCAGTTGTAAAACTTGAAGCAACTTTGAATGTTCCATTCCAGTCTGAATTTGAAAACCAGCAATCAAGTGAATTTGTTGAACTAGCGACCATAGTTTCACGATTTGTGAGTAAAATAATTGATCCCTTTACTCTGTGTCTTTTTCATGTATGATGGGCTTTGTCTGTACTATTTTACTTGATATGCAATTGTTTTTCATACCTGGGAATGCTTTGCAAATGCTTTATCTCCAAGAAGCCATGCAATATTGGGCTTCATAGAATCATTGTGACGTTGATTGTGTTGTAAAAATCTTTGTTGTGGTTGTAGTTTCTGCACGGTGAGGTTGGATATTTACTGCACTGTCCATACCATAATGCATTTCAAACATAAAGAAGTGACCGAATGTTTTGGATCTTTGTGAAATTAAAAAATTTTTCTTGACATGTCACGTTTTTTGATTCTTGTTGCTGTTTGATCAGAGCAGAAAAATTGTGAAATAACACTTATTGTAATTGCAAAATTGGTTCTTTTTTGTTTTGATGCATGTTTCACTGCAATCGCTCAGAGGCATATCTCAGAATTGACAAGAAAGACACAAAACCATTTGAATCTGACCTGCAGTAGATCGTATACCAATTTTAATGCCTGGTAAAATCCTTTGACAGTGATATGCGTATTTAAAACTGCCATGCAAAGTGCAGATTGACCAATACTTTTTATGAAAATCCTCTACCGAGGTCTGATGATGCCATTTATTTTTTTCCTTTTTATTTTTTTTCTAGTGCGATGCGATTTTCCTCGAAGCCTTTGGCTTTCTATTCATCCGGACTGAAGTGCGAAGATTCACGTAAGATTACTATTATGTGTATTCAGCTTTTTGCCTCAGAGAAATCACCATCAGATTTAAAAATGTACCTTCTTTGAATTGAAATGTGATTGCTTTAGAAGAATTTCATTTTTTTCCTTTTTTCTTTATGTGTAATTCATCATGAATCTGCCAGCCTGTTTTGAAATCAAATTACACACAGCATATGCTAATGATTAAAATGCATTGTCATCTGTATGCATTATTTTTACCACCTCTACACCATAACTATTCTCATTCCAACTGTTAATCTTGCATTGAGATAAATTTTGTCTTTAGTGTAAGTATTGTATGTGTTTTGATTGCCATCATTTAGCCAAAGGGAAGGAGGGACAGGGGCAGAGGTGGCACTGATTTTCAATGAGTCCAGTACTGAGTCACTGCCCAGCGATGATGATGTTCTGGAGACCTTGATAACAGCAGCTTCAGACTCAAATTCCACCTTCACTGAAAAGTTCAATTTTACCGTTGTCCCTGGTTCCATTGTTGTGAACTGTAAGTTCCTTTTTCCATAATCAGTACTAGTATATTTGTGAATGTACACATCAAGGTAAAATGCACAATTGGAGGATTTTATTCAATGTGTCCTTGCTCCTGTTTTTTCCATGATTTTATCATGTTTTGACAAAAAGTCATACAATTTCTCAAATTTTTGATTTGTCTAAATTATTTACAAGCAGAACAATAACCCTTTTTACTCTTTTTACACTATGTGTACTGCAGCTCCCGACACATTCACCACCTCTGAGTCTCCTTCCTCTGGAACCACCTCGCATGCAACTACAACAGTGCTTCCTTCTCCAGTTGTAAAACTTGAAGCAACTTTGAATGTTCCATTCCAGTCTGAATTTGAAAACCAGCAATCAAGTGAATTTGTTGAACTAGCGACCATAGTTTCACGATTTGTGAGTAAAATAATTGATCCCTTTACTCTGTGTCTTTTTCATGTATGATGGGCTTTGTCTGTACTATTTTACTTGATATGCAATCGTTTTTCATACCTGGGAATGCTTTGCAAATGCTTTATCTCCAAGAAGCCATGCAATATTGGGCTTTATAGAATCATTGTGACGTTGATTGTGTTGTAAAAATCTTTGTTGTGGTTGTAGTTTCTGCAGGGTGAGGAAGGATATTTACTGCACTGTCCATACCATAATGCATTTCAAACATAAAGAAGTGACCGAATGTTTTGGATGTTTGTCAAATTAAAACATTTTTCTTGACATGTCACGTTTTTTGATTCTTGTGGCTGTTTGATCAGAGCAGAAAAATTGTGAAATAACACTTTTGGTAATTGCAAAATTGGTTCTTTTTTGTTTTGATGCATGTTTCACTGCAATCGCTCAGAGGCATATCTCAGAATTGACAAGAAAGACACAAAACCATTTGAATCTGACCTGCAGTAGATCGTATACCAATTTTAATGCCTGGTAAAATCCTTTGACAGTGATATGCGTATTTAAAACTGCCATGCAAAGTGTAGATTGACCAATACTTTTTATGAAAATCCTCTACCGAGGTCTGATGATGCCATTTATTTTTTTCCTTTTTATTTTTTTGTAGTGCGATGCGATTTTCCTCGAAGCCTTTGGCTTTCTATTCATCCGGACTGAAGTGCGAAGATTCACGTAAGATTACTATTATGTGTATTCAGCTTTTTGCCTCAGAGAAATCACCATCAGATTTAAAAATGTACCTTCTTTGAATTGAAATGTGATTGCTTTAGAAGAATTTCATTTTTTTCCTTTTTTCTTTATGTGTAATTCATCATGAATCTGCCAGCCTGTTTTGAAATCAAATTACACACAGCATATGCTCATGATTAAAATGCATTGTCATCTGTATGCATTATTTTTACCACCTCTACACCATAACTATTCTCATTCCAACTGTTAATCTTGCATTGAGATAAATTTTGTCTTTAGTGTAAGTATTGTATGTGTTTTGATTGCCATCATTTAGCCAAAGGGAAGGAGGGACAGGGGCAGAGGTGGCACTGATTTTCAACAAGTCCAGTACTGAGTCACTGCCCAGCGATGATGATGTTCTGGAGACCTTGATAACAGCAGCTTCAGACTCAAATTCCACCTTCACTGAAAAGTTCAATTTTACCGTTGTCCCTGGTTCCATTGTTGTGAACTGTAAGTTCCTTTTTCCATACTCAGTACTAGTATATTTGTGAATGTACACATCAAGGTAAAATGCACAATTGGAGGATTTTATTCAATGTGTCCTTGCTCCTGTTTTTTCCATGATTTTATCATGTTTTGACAAAAAGTCATACAATTTCTCAAACTTTTGATTTGTCTAAATTATTTACAAGCAGAACAATAACCCTTTTTACTCTTTTTACACTATGTGTACTGCAGCTCCTGACACATTCACCACCTCTGAGTCTCCTTCCTCTGGAACCACCTCGCATGCAACTACAACAGTGCTTCCTTCTCCAGTTGTAAAACTTGAAGCAACTTTGAATGTTCCATTCCAGTCTGAATTTGAAAACCAGCAATCAAGTGAATTTGTTGAACTAGCGACCATAGTTTCACGATTTGTGAGTAAAATAATTGATCCCTTTACTCTGTGTCTTTTTCATGTATGATGGGCTTTGTCTGTACTATTTTACTTGATATGCAATCGTTTTTCATACCTGGGAATGCTTTGCAAATGCTTTATCTCCAAGAAGCCATGCAATATTGGGCTTTATAGAATCATTGTGACGTTGATTGTGTTGTAAAAATCTTTGTTGTGGTTGTAGTTTCTGCACGGTGAGGTTGGATATTTACTGCACTGTCCATACCATAATGCATTTCAAACATAAAGAAGTGACCGAATGTTTTGGATCTTTGTGAAATTAAAAAATTTTTCTTGACATGTCACGTTTTTTGATTCTTGTGGCTGTTTGATCAGAGCAGAAAAATTGTGAAATAACACTTATTGTAATTGCAAAATTGGTTCTTTTTTGTTTTGATGCATGTTTCACTGCAATCGCTCAGAGGCATATCTCAGAATTGACAAGAAAGACACAAAACCATTTGAATCTGACCTGCAGTAGATCGTATACCAATTTTAATGCCTGGTAAAATCCTTTGACAGTGATATGCGTATTTAAAACTGCCATGCAAAGTGCAGATTGACCAATACTTTTTATGAAAATCCTCTACCGAGGTCTGATGATGCCATTTATTTTTTTCCTTTTTATTTTTTTTCTAGTGCGATGCGATTTTCCTCGAAGCCTTTGGCTTTCTATTCATCCGGACTGAAGTGCGAAGATTCACGTAAGATTACTATTATGTGTATTCAGCTTTTTGCCTCAGAGAAATCACCATCAGATTTAAAAATGTACCTTCTTTGAATTGAAATGTGATTGCTTTAGAAGAATTTCATTTTTTTCCTTTTTTCTTTATGTGTAATTCATCATGAATCTGCCAGCCTGTTTTGAAATCAAATTACACACAGCATATGCTAATGATTAAAATGCATTGTCATCTGTATGCATTATTTTTACCACCTCTACACCATAACTATTCTCATTCCAACTGTTAATCTTGCATTGAGATAAATTTTGTCTTTAGTGTAAGTATTGTATGTGTTTTGATTGCCATCATTTAGCCAAAGGGAAGGAGGGACAGGGGCAGAGGTGGCACTGATTTTCAATGAGTCCAGTACTGAGTCACTGCCCAGCGATGATGATGTTCTGGAGACCTTGATAACAGCAGCTTCAGACTCAAATTCCACCTTCACTGAAAAGTTCAATTTTACCGTTGTCCCTGGTTCCATTGTTGTGAACTGTAAGTTCCTTTTTCCATAATCAGTACTAGTATATTTGTGAATGTACACATCAAGGTAAAATGCACAATTGGAGGATTTTATTCAATGTGTCCTTGCTCCTGTTTTTTCCATGATTTTATCATGTTTTGACAAAAAGTCATACAATTTCTCAAATTTTTGATTTGTCTAAATTATTTACAAGCAGAACAATAACCCTTTTTACTCTTTTTACACTATGTGTACTGCAGCTCCCGACACATTCACCACCTCTGAGTCTCCTTCCTCTGGAACCACCTCGCATGCAACTACAACAGTGCTTCCTTCTCCAGTTGTAAAACTTGAAGCAACTTTGAATGTTCCATTCCAGTCTGAATTTGAAAACCAGCAATCAAGTGAATTTGTTGAACTAGCGACCATAGTTTCACGATTTGTGAGTAAAATAATTGATCCCTTTACTCTGTGTCTTTTTCATGTATGATGGGCTTTGTCTGTACTATTTTACTTGATATGCAATCGTTTTTCATACCTGGGAATGCTTTGCAAATGCTTTATCTCCAAGAAGCCATGCAATATTGGGCTTTATAGAATCATTGTGACGTTGATTGTGTTGTAAAAATCTTTGTTGTGGTTGTAGTTTCTGCAGGGTGAGGAAGGATATTTACTGCACTGTCCATACCATAATGCATTTCAAACATAAAGAAGTGACCGAATGTTTTGGATGTTTGTCAAATTAAAACATTTTTCTTGACATGTCACGTTTTTTGATTCTTGTGGCTGTTTGATCAGAGCAGAAAAATTGTGAAATAACACTTTTGGTAATTGCAAAATTGGTTCTTTTTTGTTTTGATGCATGTTTCACTGCAATCGCTCAGAGGCATATCTCAGAATTGACAAGAAAGACACAAAACCATTTGAATCTGACCTGCAGTAGATCGTATACCAATTTTAATGCCTGGTAAAATCCTTTGACAGTGATATGCGTATTAAAAACTGCCATGCAAAGTGTAGATTGACCAATACTTTTTATGAAAATCCTCTACCGAGGTCTGATGATGCCATTTATTTTTTTCCTTTTTATTTTTTTGTAGTGCGATGCGATTTTCCTCGAAGCCTTTGGCTTTCTATTCATCCGGACTGAAGTGCGAAGATTCACGTAAGATTACTATTATGTGTATTCAGCTTTTTGCCTCAGAGAAATCACCATCAGATTTAAAAATGTACCTTCTTTGAATTGAAATGTGATTGCTTTAGAAGAATTTCATTTTTTTCCTTTTTTCTTTATGTGTAATTCATCATGAATCTGCCAGCCTGTTTTGAAATCAAATTACACACAGCATATGCTCATGATTAAAATGCATTGTCATCTGTATGCATTATTTTTACCACCTCTACACCATAACTATTCTCATTCCAACTGTTAATCTTGCATTGAGATAAATTTTGTCTTTAGTGTAAGTATTGTATGTGTTTTGATTGCCATCATTTAGCCAAAGGGAAGGAGGGACAGGGGCAGAGGTGGCACTGATTTTCAACAAGTCCAGTACTGAGTCACTGCCCAGCGATGATGATGTTCTGGAGACCTTGATAACAGCAGCTTCAGACTCAAATTCCACCTTCACTGAAAAGTTCAATTTTACCGTTGTCCCTGGTTCCATTGTTGTGAACTGTAAGTTCCTTTTTCCATAATCAGTACTTGTATATTTGTGAATGTACACATCAAGGTAAAATGCACAATTGGAGGATTTTATTCAATGTGTCCTTGCTCCTGTTTTTTCCATGATTGTATCATGTTTTGACAAAAAGTCATACAATTTCTCAAATTTTTGATTTGTCTAAATTATTTACAAGCAGAACAATAACCCTTTTTACTCTTTTTACACTATGTTTACTGCAGCTCCCGACACATTCACCACCTCTGAGTCTCCTTCCTCTGGAACCACCTCGCATGCAACTACAACAGTGCTTCCTTCTCCAGTTGTAAAACTTGAAGCAACTTTGAATGTTCCATTCCAGTCTGAATTTGAAAACCAGCAATCAAGTGAATTTGTTGAACTAGCGACCATAGTTTCACGATTTGTGAGTAAAATAATTGATCCCTTTACTCTGTGTCTTTTTCATGTATGATGGGCTTTGTCTGTACTATTTTACTTGATATGCAATCGTTTTTCATACCTGGGAATGCTTTGCAAATGCTTTATCTCCAAGAAGCCATGCAATATTGGGCTTTATAGAATCAATGTGACGTTGATTGTGTTGTAAAAATCTTTGTTGTGGTTGTAGTTTCTGCAGGGTGAGGAAGGATATTTACTGCACTGTCCATACCATAACGCATTTCAAACATAAAGAAGTGACCGAATGTTTTGGATCTTTGTGAAATTAAAAAATTTTTCTTGACATGTCACGTTTTTTGATTCTTGTGGCTGTTTGATCAGAGCAGAAAAATTGTGAAATAACACTTATTGTAATTGCAAAATTGGTTCTTTTTTGTTTTGATGCATGTTTCACTGCAATCGCTCAGAGGCATAACTCAGTATTGACAAGAAAGACACAAAATCATTTGAATTTGACCTGCAGTAGATCGTATACCAATTTTAATGCCTGGTAAAATCCTTTGACAGTGATATGCGTATTTAAAACTGCCATGCAAAGTGCAGATTGACCAATACTTTTTATGAAAATCCTCTACCGAGGTCTGATGATGCCATTTATTTTTTTCCTTTTTATTTTTTTTCTAGTGCGATGCGATTTTCCTCGAAGCCTTTGGCTTTCTATTCATCCGGACTGAAGTGCGAAGATTCACGTAAGATTACTATTATGTGTATTCAGCTTTTTGCCTCAGAGAAATCACCATCAGATTTAAAAATGTACCTTCTTTGAATTGAAATGTGATTGCTTTAGAAGAATTTCATTTTTTTCCTTTTTTCTTTATGTGTAATTCATCATGAATCTGCCAGCCTGTTTTGAAATCAAATTACACACAGCATATGCTAATGATTAAAATGCATTGTCATCTGTATGCATTATTTTTACCACCTCTACACCATAACTATTCTCATTCCAACTGTTAATCTTGCATTGAGATAAATTTTGTCTTTAGTGTAAGTATTGTATGTGTTTTGATTGCCATCATTTAGCCAAAGGGAAGGAGGGACAGGGGCAGAGGTGGCACTGATTTTCAATGAGTCCAGTACTGAGTCACTGCCCAGCGATGATGATGTTCTGGAGACCTTGATAACAGCAGCTTCAGACTCAAATTCCACCTTCACTGAAAAGTTCAATTTTACCGTTGTCCCTGGTTCCATTGTTGTGAACTGTAAGTTCCTTTTTCCATAATCAGTACTAGTATATTTGTGAATGTACACATCAAGGTAAAATGCACAATTGGAGGATTTTATTCAATGTGTCCTTGCTCCTGTTTTTTCCATGATTTTATCATGTTTTGACAAAAAGTCATACAATTTCTCAAATTTTTGATTTGTCTAAATTATTTACAAGCAGAACAATAACCCTTTTTACTCTTTTTACACTATGTGTACTGCAGCTCCCGACACATTCACCACCTCTGAGTCTCCTTCCTCTGGAACCACCTCGCATGCAACTACAACAGTGCTTCCTTCTCCAGTTGTAAAACTTGAAGCAACTTTGAATGTTCCATTCGAGTCTGAATTTGAAAACCAGCAATCAAGTGAATTTGTTGAACTAGCGACCATAGTTTCACGATTTGTGAGTAAAATAATTGATCCCTTTACTCTGTGTCTTTTTCATGTATGATGGGCTTTGTCTGTACTATTTTACTTGATATGCAATCGTTTTTCATACCTGGGAATGCTTTGCAAATGCTTTATCTCCAAGAAGCCATGCAATATTGGGCTTTATAGAATCATTGTGACGTTGATTGTGTTGTAAAAATCTTTGTTGTGGTTGTAGTTTCTGCAGGGTGAGGAAGGATATTTACTGCACTGTCCATACCATAATGCATTTCAAACATAAAGAAGTGACCGAATGTTTTGGATCTTTGTGAAATTAAAAAATTTTTCTTGACATGTCACGTTTTTTGATTCTTGTGGCTGTTTGATCAGAGCAGAAAAATTGTGAAATAACACTTATTGTAATTGCAAAATTGGTTCTTTTTTGTTTTGATGCATGTTTCACTGCAATCGCTCAGAGGCATATCTCAGAATTGACAAGAAAGACACAAAACCATTTGAATCTGACCTGCAGTAGATCGTATACCAATTTTAATGCCTGGTAAAATCCTTTGACAGTGATATGCGTATTTAAAACTGCCATGCAAAGTGCAGATTGACCAATACTTTTTATGAAAATCCTCTACCGAGGTCTGATGATGCCATTTATTTTTTTCCTTTTTATTTTTTTTCTAGTGCGATGCGATTTTCCTCGAAGCCTTTGGCTTTCTATTCATCCGGACTGAAGTGCGAAGATTCACGTAAGATTACTATTATGTGTATTCAGCTTTTTGCCTCAGAGAAATCACCATCAGATTTAAAAATGTACCTTCTTTGAATTGAAATGTGATTGCTTTAGAAGAATTTCATTTTTTTCCTTTTTTCTTTATGTGTAATTCATCATGAATCTGCCAGCCTGTTTTGAAATCAAATTACACACAGCATATGCTAATGATTAAAATGCATTGTCATCTGTATGCATTATTTTTACCACCTCTATACCATAACTATTCTCATTCCAACTGTTAATCTTGCATTGAGATAAATTTTGTCTTTAGTGTAAGTATTGTATGTGTTTTGATTGCCATCATTTAGCCAAAGGGAAGGAGGGACAGGGGCAGAGGTGGCACTGATTTTCAATGAGTCCAGTACTGAGTCACTGCCCAGCGATGATGATGTTCTGGAGACCTTGATAACAGCAGCTTCAGACTCAAATTCCACCTTCACTGAAAAGTTCAATTTTACCGTTGTCCCTGGTTCCATTGTTGTGAACTGTAAGTTCCTTTTTGCATAATCAGTACTTGTATATTTGTGAATGTACACATCAAGGTAAAATGCACAATTGGAGGATTTTATTCAATGTGTCCTTGCTCCTGTCTTTTCCATGATTTTATCATGTTTTGACAAAAAGTCATAAATTTCTCTAATTTTTGATTTGTCTAAATTATTTACAAGCAGAACAATAACCCTTTTTACTCTTTTTACACTATGTGTACTGCAGCTCCCGACACATTCACCACCTCTGAGTCTCCTTCCTCTGGAACCACCTCGCATGCAACTACAACAGTGCTTCCTTCTCCAGTTGTAAAACTTGAAGCAACTTTGAATGTTCCATTCCAGTCTGAATTTGAAAACCAGCAATCAAGTGAATTTGTTGAACTAGCGACCATAGTTTCACGATTTGTGAGTAAAATAATTGATCCCTTTACTCTGTGTCTTTTTCATGTATGATGGGCTTTGTCTGTACTATTTTACTTGATATGCAATCGTTTTTCATACCTGGGAATGCTTTGCAAATGCTTTATCTCCAAGAAGCCATGCAATATTGGGCTTTATAGAATCAATGTGACGTTGATTGTGTTGTAAAAATCTTTGTTGTGGCTGTAGTTTCTGCAGGGTGAGGAAGGATATTTACTGCACTGTCCATACCATAATGCATTTCAAACATAAAGAAGTGACCGAATGTTTTGGATGTTTGTCAAATTAAAAAATTTCTCGACATGTCACGTTTTTTGATTCTTGTGGCTGTTTGATCAGAGCAGAAAAATTGTGAAATAACACTTATGGTAATTGCAAAATTGGTTCTTTTTTGTTTTGATGCATGTTTCACTGCAATTGCTCAGAGGCATAACTCAGTATTGACAAGAAAGACACAAAATCATTTGAATTTGACCTGCAGTAGATCGTATACCAATTTTAATGCCTGATAAAATCCTTTGACAGTGATATGCGTATTTAAAACTGCCATGCAAAGTGCAGATTGACCAATACTTTTTATGAAAATCCTCTACCGAGGTCTGATGATGCCATTTATTTTTTTCCTTTTTATTTTTTTGTAGTGCGATGTGATTTTCCTCGAAGCCTTTGGCTTTCTATTCATCCGGACTGAAGTGCAAAGATTCACGTAAGATTACCATTATGTGTATTCAGCTTTTTGCCTCAGAGAAATCACCATCAGATTGAAAAATGTGCCTTCTTTAAATTGAAATGTGATTGTTTTCGAAGAATTTCATTTTTTTCCTCTTTTCTTTATGTGTAATTCATCATGAATCTGCCAGCCTGTTTTGAAATCAAATTACACGCAGCATATGCTCATGATTAAAATGCATTGTCATCTGTATGCATTATTTTTACCACCTCTACACCATAACTATTCTCATTCCAACTGTTAATCTTGCATTGAGATAAATTTTGTCTTTAGTGTAAGTATTGTATGTGTTTTGATTGCCAATATTTAGCCAAAGGGAAGGAGGGACAGGGGCAGAGGTGGCACTGATTTTCAACGAGTCCAGTACTGAGTCACTGCCCAGCGATGATGATGTTCTGGAGACCGTGATAACAGCAGTTTCAGACTCAAATTCCACCATCACTGAAAAGTTCAATTTTACCGTTGTCCCTGATTCCATCATCGTGAACCGTAAGTTTCTCTTCCCCAAATCAGAACTTATATATTTGTGAATGTTCACCTCAAGGTAAAATGCTTAGTAGGAGGACTTTATGTGTCCCTCTCCTGTTTTTACCTCTCAGCCCTAAAGGCTGATGGGGTATTGCTATCCTTCGTGCAGTTTGGCGTGCGGTTGGGCCTGCGTGTGGTTGGGCGGGCGTTTCCAAAAACTTAGACATCGTGCTGAGGGGTTATATGTGCATTGCACGCCTATTTTTTCAATGATTTTATCCTGTTTTGACAAAAAGTCATTAAATTTCTCATATTTTTGATTTGTCTGAATTATTTATTAGCAGAACAGTTACCCCCGCAATTACCATATTTTTCTGTTTTTTTCTACTACCTATCCTCCAGCTCCCATAACATTCAGCTCTTCTGAGTCTCCCTCCAATGGAGGCGTATCGCTACCAACAAGGAAACGTAAGTGTTTTTTAAACTTATCTGTACGTCCGTCCTTCTTTGATGTATTTCATGACAATTTCACCTCAATGTGTATCTGTGTTCTTCTCACTTGGTGTTCTTTCTTTTGTTTTTTCATTTGATCATGACTTTTTGTTGTGCTTTTAAATAATCTTATGCCTGACAATGTTGCCATCACTTTTTCTCCTCCAACAATCATCCTGACAACAGCAATAATCCTGACACCTACCACCAGAACTTCCACAATGTCCTTCAGCACCACAGATGTGCCTGCAACTGTCGCCCTATCCACCTCTCTTACCCAAACCGCAGCTGTCCAGATAGAGTTTACTTCGCGAGAAACATTTCATTCTGATCTCTTGAATCAGAGTTCGGAAGCCTTTGTATCCAGATCAAAACTCACCAAGGAACAGGTTGGTCCCTTTCAAAGGCATTTTTACAACATTTATTGTAGAAAATAAACTAGACACTTTGAGACCCCTCCTTAAAACTCGCAAGCGATTGGCTAATCGGCTGCCATGTATGAGGAGTAAGTTGCACCAGAGCTCATGCAGAAAATGACTTGTTTCACTCCTTATTTCAATAGCCAATTTCTGAAAGAAAGACAAGTTATAGTTATGTTATTTGGGATGGATAGTCTTATCGATTCATTTTCTACATACCCAATGAAATGATTTGACACAAACTGTCCAGATTTTGTGGGTTTTCAACTTTTCCGCTAACAAAGCTCTGATCTCATCTGGGATTGCAAAACGAAAAGTTTGCATTGGTCGTAAACGTCTGTACAATCGTTCTATGCATTCTTGCATTGTATACTACACAAAATTAGTGCTAATTTTGGACTCCGAACATAGCAAGTGACTGTACGGAAATTCATACTCGCATGGACCTGTCACTTGTGTTTATGTTTGGGTTTTGCTTTCGGATATGTGCCGTACCGAAGTCCTAGTAGTCCCCGTTGACTAGGATCACGATGTGGCCAGTGTTTCAGAAACAAACACAAATGCAAAATTTGAATGTCATCATCAACAACAACAACAATGATCAATGATACTAAGTTACGAACAAAGCAACGTAAACACAAGCTCACCTGTCAGCTCGTCTTCACAGCACTCTTAAATAGACATTAACACCAAAGCCATGCAGTGGGGCTTGGCCGTGGGCTACCCGCGCGGGTCCCGGCAGGGTAGCAGCTGAGCAAGTGGGGAGTAAGCACGAGAACAGATCTCAGAGATGCCATGTCTCACGCATTCGACGTAGGTCCTACACATTTTTTAGGCTTATTTACCGCAGTCCTCAATTATTCAATGTAAGCTTATTAATAAGATTCTCACGCGGAATTAAAATCCGTGTCCATTGAAGTTTCAGTTTCATTTGCGTAAAGGTGGACCTCACCACAAGCAACATGGAAAACGATTATGGCTCTGGAATTCTCGTGCTTCTCTTTACTCAGGGAAAAGAAACAGTGCATGTGTTTCACGATCATTTAAATTGTTTTAATGAAACAAGACCATCTGAAACATCATTATGCAATTCCATTACTTTCAATCTCTCGCTAAAGACAAGAGTGAGAATTCCCGAGTCATAATCGATTTCCGTGACACTAGTGGGGAAATCCACCATAATGCATGTGAAACTGATTAACTTGATGCACAATGACTTCAGTTCCGCGAGTGAATTTCTCCAGTGTGTGCTGATTGGAAAATTGCGAACCACGGCACAGGAAGGTGAATGCCACTAAGAGGCGATAGACTCTACTGAAAGCATGAGACTTGGCATCTCTTTTTTGGGAAGTGATGTAAACTCATACCATTATTTGGAGTCTTGTTACAGCCTACCACTACACACCTATTTGGCATGTTGATGAATGTTATCTCAAAATCAGCAAAGTCAAGGATTGATCTAGGCGAAATCAATTATCAGTATAGAACAAACTGGTCGATCAGCTGAGAACATTTGCAACTTACTTTTCACACGTCACTGGTCACATGATTACAAGGTCCGTGTGCAACGACTTTTTTGAGGGGTGGGGCTTAGGACCGTACAAACCAGCCAAATTTTTGTTTTCAAATAATGATAAAAAGGTATAGAAAGCATTTACAAATGTGTGATGCATATTAATTTGCTACATATGATCTCTTTGAAATTTCTCTGAAAAATAGCCAAAAAATTTTCTAACTGAGTGAACCTATAAGCAAACATTATTAGATATTTGGTAAGAATGAATAGTGTTCACTTTAGATTAAGGGACATAATAACATCCACAAATGATTTATAGATGTTTTATGAATGTCTAACAAATGATTTGTTGAATATGAAAAGACAAGTTAGGAATTGCTTTGTATCTGTATTCATAAAAGCCAGGTAGTTTATAAGAGGTGAGAAAAAGATCCCCAAATTATTTACAAACTTTAACAGACATTTGTAAATCATGAATAGTTTTCACTTTAGATTAAAGGACATAATAACATCTGCAAATGATTTATAGATTGTTCATGAAAGTCGAACAAATCATTTGTGAAACATGAATAAACAAATGGTGGTACTGTGGGTTTTTGTCACACATCTACACTATTTCACTAATAATTTACCAATAAGGTTGATCATATTAAAAAAATGATATACAGACCACTTATTAATGTTAAAGCAGCACATTTACAAATGATGTACTAATAAGTTGTAAATGTATAGAAAAGGTTTGATAATAAACAGTTTGGTACCAATGATTTTTCCAGAAATGCTTTGGGCTGCAACAATGACTTACACATGATTTACACTGGCTTAACAAATCATTTATTAACCATGTAAAACTCAATACATGTAGTTAATCAAAGAATATTTTCTACAATCGTTCAGTAATGTTTTCCTCTACATTAAATAACATTCGTTGATGATAAATAAATCGTGTACAAACAATGTTGATATAGCATTTTTAATAATGTGTAAATCATATATAAATGTTGTACAACTTTAGTCATAATTGTTTGATAATCATTTACGAATGTACATAAATGGTTTATTCATGATTAGTTCAATTTCTACTAATATCTTATAAATGTCTTATAAAGGATTTTTATTATAAAGTGTTATAGAAAACTCTTTGATATTTACAAAACAGGTAAAAAACAAAAAACATAAATTTCAAAGCCCAAATTCCACTTTTTTTACTGTCATTATGTAGGTTTTTTATAGGCTACAATATGTTTATATTACCATTTTATACATCACACAAATGGTATGGAACCTGTGCAGGCTCACTCTATATACTGCTCATTTTGTGAAGTTAGCAGTGTTGCTCTATTTTATTTTTATTTAAAAGCATGCATTTTGAAAATTGCAATTTATCAGTCTTTTTTTATCACATTTAATGATTTGGACTTCTGCGGTAACTTAAGCAGCGAGATTTTGATTTTGATCAATTGTATTTCTACCCTGCCTGTCCAAAAGTAGTTGCCGGTTAGATTCAAATAAACAAATTCTATGACTGGATCATTATTGCAGTGACTAATTGCCAATGTTTTAGCTGGCAATAATTATTTTCACCCTAAAGGATTTAGAGCATAGCTTCTCATTTATTTAAAAGGTCATGTCTGAAAAAGTATCCTTTGACAGCAGAGATGTTACAGCTCTTCAGAGGGGGCAAACTATAGGCTCTCAGCATAATTAAGTGTAAGTTATGATAAATCTTATTAATCAGACAAAAAAATTCACATAACAATCGATCACAAGCAATTTTTTTTAAGATAAGGAAACGCATCATACCATTATGGAAATCTTATAAAGAAATTTAGTTTGTTTGCTGAACGATTTATTGAAGGATTTACTGTATTTCACAAGCATTCTGCTTTATTATGATGGATAGGTGTATGTTCCAGAATACTCTGGAAGATTCGAATTTAGAAGAATGATTAAATTTAAACAATTTATTTAATACCTGAGGAAATGAACGTAGCAATTACAATAATACAGGAATGGATAAACGATGAAATTACTACATCAAAGATTGAAATACTATTCACTAGCCCGAACTGTCCTTCGTTGCGACATTCCCACAACGATGGTGAACATCCACTGGAATCTGATGTCTTCAATGCGGTGATCCTGATACCTGCAAAGTCCGTATCCAAGAAGTATCTGTATAATCCAAAGTCCGACTGCACCCAGCAAAGCCGGTCTAGATTCCAGGTATAACAGACCGGAAATTTTTTGTCCATTGCCTGCAAGTTCCTTTTATATAGGCCTTGTACTCCTGTATGATGTCATAAAGAAGAATCTTGAAGGTGACGGAACTTTCCAGATGGCTCTTGAAGAATCTTGCAGACAGTAGAACCTGTCTGTCTTGCAGACAGATTGCTCCTGAAGATTCCAGGGTGTTCCCAGGCTAGTCACAATGTCCACAAGCACTCATGAATATTCATTTCCCTTATTCAAAGGGGGACTCCGGTCAATTTCAACACGTATCTTTGTTGTTTGTGGTGAAGAAGTTCTGCCAATAGCGAGACAAACAAAGAAATTTGGTTTTGCCTATACCGAGTTATGCTCCTGCTAGAATTCACACCTAAGCGGCTCCAATGGGGAAGGCTTTTAACGTGCTTTTAGCCTCTAAACACAATCTAGATGTCATTTCAACTCCATAGCCATGTTAACCTAACCCTTCCAAGTGACCACAGTGAATTTGACTGCAGTAGCCTACCGAGAAATACATAAAAGGTGTGCTAATTCACTCAGTGCACATACCTCTGTTTACTTCCTGTGTTCCGGTGAAGTCCACATTAGTCAATTGTTGAACTCGCACGATCCAATATTCCAAAATGTAATTTTTCAAGATCAAAGCAGGCCAGTAACTTAAAAATTAGATCGCTATACTCCAAACTCGTCACACATCTCGCATGAAAAGCCCCATATGCATACATGAATGTTCCGAGGCTACTTAGGGTAATAGTAAAAAGAAATCATAAATGTTACTTCCAATTTGTCTGCAGCTGGCCCTTTCGCGTTTGGAATGGTATTTACTTTCAGATGCCGGTGTTCTGACAAATTTTGTGGCCTATCAAGATATGCGACCTCGCGGCTCTGCGTTTGCGCAAACCTAAAATCTCGGGCTGTTTCCTCACTCATATCTTAATGGCGTATATGCCCATATATCTTTGAACAAACTTATCCAACCCGTTATAAAAATCAGCTTATGTTATAAAAAGCAAACAAATAACAAAGTTACTGCTGTGATCTGAGTCATATTGCAATATCATGGAGAAAACAAAGACTTTACGATCGCTTTGCATTAAAGTAGCATTTTTTGACAAGGGAGAAAAATTTGACAGAACACCGGCACTTGTCACTCTTTGAAGTCGTCCTCTTCAAAATTTTCACTGCAAACACGTAATCTCTCTGACGTAACGTTCGCAAAGGAGTTTGCACATCAAGTTGAAGTGCAACTAGCCACAACGGCAACGTCTCCCTGTTGCGGAGGGGTAAACGGTGAGAGCTCAAGCAGAAATACCTGTTCATTTTGTAGCCGCAATTTGGAAAAGCACGAAGTCGAACCATTTCCTCTGATATTCCTCCTGATCTAACTCCAAGCTCTGTCTGTCAGCTCTCCGATCTCATCAGTAGTGATTTTTCCCAATGAGCCCGCGCGCGAGTATTCAAATATAGTTGAAGCTAATTGTGATGTAAGGCTGCGGTGTAGCTATGTTGCTACACAGTCATGCAATGGACATAACCACAGCAAATCATAATTTCTTGGTGGAAAAATTACATTTTGGAATATTGGATTATACGAGTTCGACAGTTGACTAGTGTGGACTTCACCGGAACACAGCAGGTAAACAGAGGTATGTGCACGGAGTGAATTAGCACACCTTTTATATATTTCTAGGTAAGCTACTGCAGTCAAATTCACTGTGGTCACTTGGAAGGGTTAAGTTAACATGGCTATAGACTTGAAATGACATCTCGATCGTGTTAAGAGGCTACAAGCACGTTAAAAGCCTGCCCCATTGGAGCCGCTTAGGTGCGAACTTTAGCAGGAGCATAACTCGGTGTAGGCAAAACCAAATTTCTTCGTTTGTCTCGCTATTGACAGTACTCTTTCACCACAAACAATAAAGATACGTGTTGAAATTGACCGGAGTTCCCCTTTATTTAAGCACATAGAAACTATTGGCTGAGCAAAATAATACAATCAAGTCATAATGTCGCGTTATTTTTGAAGATATCCTGCAAACCCATACATAGACATGATGTTGGTTACTTTAAAACTGTAATAAAACAAGAAACAATCAAAACTTTCAAACTGTTTTACAAGGAGCAGCTATTTGTGGTCCAAAATATAAAAGATTGTAGAGCTTTAGCGCTTCGAATGCGCAATCCCCAACAGTCCAATTAATGCATGTGATATTTTAGAGGTCAGTTTACAAAAATAATTTACTGAAGCATAATGTTCATCAAGGCAGAAAGGAAATAGATATGAATGAACCCTGTCATTGCATGATAAGAAATCGCATTATAATCCAAAAATATGAGATCAATTACACAAATTATTCAGAAAAATTACAAAAATTGCAATCAGTAATGTCTTACCTTGCAGTTGGACAGCCAGTTGCTGAACGATGATCAAGAATAAAGATAGATTCAGACAATTTTTATCATAATTACCTTTTCAGTGACAGTCGTGGCAGCATACAAAATGGACACTATACGTATAGTATATTCAATCAACGCACTAGAAAACATTCGTTGCCCATCAAAGGTGTTGACAGAGTCATTCCAGGACACATGAAAACATGAGAATCAATAAATTGATGCCATTAATCATAGAATACAAAACTAAATTTTTTTCGGTAATGGTCGCGATTTAGCGGAAACAAAATTATTGTTTCATTTTAAGTTAATTATTGTCAAAAACAACGGAAATAAGCAGGGAGGAAGTTGGCGGAAGGAAAGTCAGTTTTTATGCAGAGTTGCAGCAAATTTGAGCAGTGCCACACACTCAAGACCTGCCATCATAGCTGGATCTAGGGGGGTGCAGGGGTGGGCTACGCTCCCCCAGATTTTTACCGCGCCCCCCAGCACCTCCTGACGTACAAAGTTATATTTTAGCGCAATTAGAAGGAGTGCGCAATGCAAATTAAATGAGAAGCGTCTAAAAAATGAAACCCCCTCCCCCCCCCCCCCCCAGTCAACAAAATTAAACGTGACTACCTTCTCCCCGGTCAATAAAATGAAAACGTCTCTACCCCCCTGCTATTTTCATTGCACCACCAGTTTAAGCTGGCTGCGGCCGGCCATACCTGCCAGCCGTGGTAACGGTCCTGAACACAGCGGACACGTTAATTGTTTAAAAACATATTCTAGTTTCAGTTTGGTACTATCGTTTGTTCTGACGAGAAAAGTTTTGTTACAAAGTGTATTTCATTCAAGTGAGTGATTATAATTTCACACATCCTTTCAGTTAAAAACTGATTTTTTTAAAGTCATATTCTGGTGTCCTCTTTTTTAAAAACATTTTAATTAACTTAAATGTTTAAAAAAAAAAAAAAAAAAATCTACTTGTGTTCAAATGGGAGTTTTAACCTAATTATATCTCTAACGTGCTTAATAAAATAATCATGAATTAAGAAATATTAAAGATTGATGAATTTATCAGCAGGTAAAGTGTATGGTTTAAAAACCAGGCGCAGGCGCAATGAATGGGGTTAGCGCCACGCCAACGGGGTGTATCCAGGCGTATTTTGCAATTTCGTGTCTGGCATAAGTACTCCTCGGTCCCGCCTGCCGGCGCAAGTGGCAAAGAGGGAGGAGAGAAGGCCTGAGTGGGTTTAACACAGCCGAGTCAAATCTTCACCAATCAAATGAGCTCTTCTACTCACCTTTAAATGTTGGAATAAAGAAGTCTCTGTCCTATATGGTGACTGTGTGGTTGAAGAAGAGCACTATGTGTTATTTATATGGATTATTCTGGACTGCTGAGGAGTTCTGTAAAATGAGCCCAATGGCGGCCAAACTGGTCAGCTTGGTTTGCAGTTGATGCTTTGAAGTTTTTCCATGTTAATGTAATCTGATAATATATTGAGCCATTGAGATATTGTGATATTTTGTTTATTTTTCCAGTTTAGCAAAATGGTCTTTTTGGCCATTGCTAGGGCGATCCAAGTTGGGCGTAGGCTGTCAGGTGGCAGTTCAACAGAACAGACACACTGATGGGGAGACTGGAAGGCTGCAACCTAGGATGGAGGAGAGTTTGTTGATGACTGTTTCCCAAAATGTAAAGCTAGGAGGGCAAACCCATGTTGCTTGAAAGTCAGTGATGTTGAGTGCGCAGTGGCTACAGATATCGCTTTCTGTGTAACCCATTTTTAATATGGATTACACTGGGGGGGGGGGGGTCGAAGCCCCCGGAAGCTCCTAGGTTTTAGTGATTTTTAGTGCCCTACGTGTACTAAGAATTCAATAAAATAATAAAAAAACAGAATTATTATCCAATGTAAATTCCAGCCAACAAACACATGCAATCTTTGATTTCCAAGTCAAGTCAAAATCAGTCACAAGCTCCAAGCTTGTAAAGAATTTAGTCTGCCACTATTGCACTCAGATAAAAGTCAAATAACATTCATTGAATATAGTCAATATATCAATAAAATCATTGACTTCTTAGGCCCGTATTCAGAAACGACACTCACACTCACCATATAGTGAGTACGACTGAAATGTAACTGGAGTGTGAGAAAGAGATCGGCCTACCACTAACCAAGAGAGCGGTCCCACTCCTCACCAGTTGCTATTCACAAATGCCACTTGAGCATAACTGACAGTAGTGGGCACTGGGTACCAGAGACGGTGTGTCGGCTGCTGCAAAGGGACGGTCAATCCTCACCCTTCAGTATTGAATGACCTAAACCTGTCGCAGTTTACTTTTCTTGATTAGAAAATTGTCGCCATACATTGCTTCACAAAATTGAGGCGTTTCTTTCGCTCATAAATGAGGACGTAAAATATCAGCATGTCTTCATAAATTCTGTGGTCGAGTGGCTCGCAAAAGGCGCAGGACAGCCCGCGAGGCTCACTAAGCAAGAAGTTGTGAAACGTGCCGTACATTTCCTTCTACATTCAGCGGTTAAGAATGTAGAAAAGAACGGATTCTCGTCACTTACAGCAACACGAGCCTCGCAGCCCGATCCACACGCGCCCCACAAGCCAGCTGAGCGCAGCATTTTCTAACCCATCAGTAAAGAAAAGTGCAAAAAAACCCGAATGCGTGAGAGTTGACAGATATGCGTCATTCCTGAAAACTGGCCACATCTGATAATGTTGAGAGTTTTCGGAGTTTTTGCAATGGTAATTCAAATGAATTGAAAACAGGGCGATAGCCTAATTATCAATACTCATTCTAACTTGACAAGTAGAACTAGCAATACATGATAATCCTTTGGATTTTTGCAGTTCAAGTAAATAAAATTTTATTAAATGATTTGATATGACCTTTTTTTCAATCATTATCTTTAAGGGATGGTTTTGAGCTATTGCCAGTTCACCAGTGTACTGGTGGGTACACAAATGCTAACCTCGAGCTTACCACAGTGCAGTTCGTAGAGACTGAAACCAGGTGGTCAGTTAGCAAGTTACCGGCATCGTTATCATCATTAGAGTTAAAATTTGCATAGTTGCGATTGCGTTGAGCACGTGGCGGTGAATGATCCAGAGTTTCTAGTGTTTGTAACCACCTGAAAGCCATGATAACGACATATCGGCGCAAGTTAGTGTGGCTCAAGGGAGGTGTTCCCTGCACTCAACCTTCACTCAGAAAGAGACGCTATTTTCAGTGTGAGTGAGGTCTCTGAAAGCAAATGAGTGTTAAGGCAACCTCTGACTCATTTAGTATAACCTGACACTGACTAAGTTTTATTACTCACTTGCAATCATTTAGTTGGGGGTGTCGTTTCCTTATTCAACTCCAAAATCATATCACAAAGTCACATGCTCATGGGATTTTATGAATTTAGACTTCCCTGAATATACTGTGTAATAGCAAAAATGAAAAATAAGAACATAATCACTGGAGATAAACACCACTAATAAATCTTTTTTCGTTATCCAATCATCTGTAGAAACCATCTATGAATTCTGTCAGTATTTTCAGCTTCCAATTATTGACTAAAAACACAATCCAGATGGAACTCCTGGAAATATGCATTACATATTATGCTTTACATATTAACCTAGCGAATAAGCCAAATGACAACGGAAAACAGTGTCACTAACTAGCCACATTTGGTGTCCAGTGACGCTCCATTTACATGAAAAAACAAAAGTGAAACTACGAGCAAGGGCTCCTTATCGAGGTCCTGAAGCACCTTTAATGATACGACACAATAGAAAAGTTGCATGTCGTAGTGGTATCGTTCGCTAATAGCTGAAGGTCACGGATTAGCTGGGCAGCTGATGAAATGACCATGATTTAGCTTTGGAGCTAGTCGCCCAGCTGCGTTAGCACTAACACCGAAGACTGAACCCGTGCGTATGATGGCCACAATAACCAATTAATTCAGCATTCACCAAAGTCAAAATGTTGGGTGATAATGCTTCATATTAAAGTGTGCGAAAGTGAGGAAGGAAAATAAAGGTCCATCAGGTTTGTTGGTAAGCTTACGTAATGCAATGTTATGGTTTGACTGGCCTTACTACCATAAATGGGAGCTGGCGAAGGTGCGTCAAAGAGCTAAGTCGAGCACCCACTCGCACTCCCGGGGGAAACTGAACCAACCACGCAACTTACCAGCGGTGTACAGCATTTGTCTCGACGAGTTACATGAAGAGATGCAGCAGTGTTCAGCCGTCAACCGCTCACGCCGCTGAAACTTAGGCTACAAGACTGCTTCATCCTCGCTCCACTAGCCAAATGGGCTACACAAAATACAGGTATACGGACTATTAATTATTATTACTAAAAGCTATCTGTCATCTCGAATATCCGCAATATCTACGTTTTTTTCCACCAGTGTTAAAACTTGGCGCCGCAGCCCCTGCCCACACAGCATGACATTTCACCGGCGTGCCTTAGCTGGCCAATTTGAAAACGGAAGTTCTGTAGAATGCAGCATGCATAAGATCAATTCAGTTACGGAAATACTAAAAATCAGAATGCTGTGGATATGAAATCAGATTTTCTTGACTGAAAAATCAGAGTTTAATTTATTTTTTTAATTCTGAAGATAAAAAAGCAGAATTAGCAGAAAAATCGCATCCCTGAAATGATGAAGAAAATACTTTTTTTAGTTTTGTTTGGGGTTCAATTTAGTGATCTGATTTATTTTTATTTTTGTTTGTTTTCCTGGCGAGCCGATTCCCCATATATTCCAAAAAATGAATTTGTGTACTGGAATTAAGGTTTATTTCTATGGTTCTTGTGTCCTTTTGGATAAACCTCCACTGCATAAGCATGACAGTAATTAGTTTAAGATGTGTTAAAGTAACCATTTTTCCTGCTGTGATCAAGTAATAGGAACAATGCATTATATATATAAAAAAACAAGACAAAAACAAAGTAAAAAAACAAAAACAAACAGCAAAGAGGACAGCAACAAATAGATATATCAACATAATGTAAATGCACCAACATATGGAGATATGTAAGGGAAGAAAAAGCAAAGAGGAATAGTTAGGTGATGGGTGCATGTGTGCAAGTATTTGCATGTGAGAGGGTACAGAAAAAAGGGGGAAAGGAGGGGAAGAGAAAGCACAAGGGTTTTGAACCTGAGCACGTTCAGGGGCCTATTGCGCGAAGGCGGGATAAGGGATTAGCCCAGGATCGGCACGGGATTAGCCTGATATCAAGCCTCAATTCGGTTGCACAGAGTGTGTGAGCTAAGCCATGGCTCTAGTTACTATGGAAACAAAGTCTGTGGAGCTAGCCAGCTCTGGAGCAAGCTTACGAACAAGCTAAACTCCTGCCTCCAGCCAATTTCACCTCACCTCATTCAGCAGTCACCCAAATTGAAAATCAATTGTCCACTCCACATTGCTATCTCAATTATAGTAGGCCCAGAGTAATTATCTTAGAAACTTTTGACCATTGATGTCAGTAAAATAGCCAGTATTCGATCATTATATTCAAGTTTCCATGTGACGGTGACCATCACAGTTTAATCAGTCCCCTTTCCATGTCACATTTTAACCATATTTAGAATCCGTCATGATCAGATTTGTCCTTATTCCCCAAGTTGAGACTTCCATCAGAATAGAAAATGAGCAATGCTGGATGAAGTAGATGACCGTATTTCAGCGCGCTGCAGTAGCCCCCTACCTACACGACTACTGCTACTTTTCTCCGCATTTATTCAGACTGAGACGGGTGTGATAGAGTCTTTGCCTTGGTGCTGGAGACGAGTGCAATGTCGCTTCCTTCGCGACACTGGAATCAGGAGGCTCATTTTCAGGAGGCTCCTTGAGATAATTTTCTGACGTGAACATTTTACTTTTTTACTTGAGTATGCTTCCGTCAGAGGTGATTAAAAGCAGAATGTAAACTCAATTAATCTGAAAATGTCTTCTATATCGGACCAGGGCTCGAAACTAACGGTGTCCCGATGTCCCGGGGCCTATAAAAATTGCTGCCGGGACATAATAATCATATGACCGGGACAATTCCGGGACAGTAAAAAAAAAAAAAAAAAAAGTTAGAGCAATTCCAAAACCGATGTTAGAATGGGTATATAAGTGTCACTTTTGCGCCAGATCAGGCTTCAATCGCGCATGTGCCCACACACAGGGAACCCCTTTTTGGGCCCACCCTCTCCCTCTCCACTGCCGCATTACCTCAACTTGATAACGCATCTAATCGGCGTTTTGAAGTGTCACCTCTTCAGAGCAAAGAATTTCAAAAACGTTTTGAAATTCATGCTTTTCCCAATCATTACATTTAGACGTGGCATTGACGGATAATCATTTCAACAATCATTTAAAGACAAGCCAAAACATTTGCAATCGCCCGTCTGCAAAATGCATACCGGGATACTAACTCAACTGAACTCACTGCTGAATGGTCACGTCAAACAACGCTGTAACTTGACTCCACCACCTCATCCAGAAAATAGCATTGCTGAAATGGCTTTAAAAAAACGCATTCAAGCTCATCTAGTGCCTCTCCTGTGGAAGGAGGATACGGTACTTCGCTTCGGGACTCAGAAGATAACGTTCCATCTGCCTCTTTCCCTGTGGCAAGTGAATTTTTTTAAGTAGACTACTGTGGTCATGTGAGTGAGAGCGAGTTTAACCTTGCCTCATAAAGCATCAGTTAGCGCCCAGTTGCGTGCGTCTCTCTGTGTCCACCTGTTCCAGTGCTCCTGTGTTCGAGTGAGCATGTGTCGCTCTGCTCGCATGATTACACCATAGCTTGACGGTTGATTAGCTAGTTCGAGTTCATTGCAATAGCTAACGCTAATTCTCAAAAAACTTAACCAGTAACTCACGATCAGGTCGAATTGAAGGACAATTTAATAGACACAAAATGCACAGAAGCAGCATGCAGACGTCGACAAACGCTAGCAACTCAGTTAATTATATACATGGCGGCCTCATAAACCTATAAAATGCGACAGTGTTATACATTGTGATGTTTACGATCATAACGTTAAGTGCAGTTGATCAGAAAGGTACTCAGTTAATTCCAGTGCTAATATTAAATCTATCCGTAAATAAATCCATCCTTCAGAGATAACAAGACAACCTGTGCTTTTTGCGATCGATTAACAAGTTTTACAGGGCTTTTCTTGAAAAATTTGAAGGTGCGCAAATATTTTCGAATGTAAACTTTGGGCCTTAAGCTGCTTTCACAACGGACGCAAAACGAATTTTTCGCGCAACAGATAACATTAAAAGTCAATGCAAAGACGCGCGTCTTCGCATTGACTTTGAACGTACGCTAACCTGTCCTGCAAAAAATTTGTTTCACGTCTTAGTTTTAGCTAGCGAGCTGTGCAGCCGTGATTTGGCCAAAAAAAATGGTGTACGGCTTGACCAAAGCCGCGCTAAATATGTATTATAAAACTGGTGCTTCCCATCCTTAAATGTGATTGGCTGAGCCGCGTTCCATGCTGGTATAAAATTACTGTAACCCACTGCGGCAGGCCGCTGCACAAAATATCCCTGCGCGCAACGAACTTCTCTGCACTCAACTGACTCGTTAGGTTACGTTTGTTTCAAGACTTTTAGCTCGCTAGTTCAGTGTTAGTGATGTTTAATTTTTTAACCCGATAACCAGTTGGCTATCTACTGAGCTAGCTATTGCATTACATAGTTCGATATCACTTTTGCGTTGCAAGCTATGTTGCTAACTTGCTCACTATTGCAGTAGCCTATTAGCAATAAATTGTTGACTTGTGCGTTTATTTTATGCGCTATGTGTAGGGTAACCACATCCATTGTAGTGAACGCTAGCTAGTTGACAAGATGGCTAGCAAACTAAGGCACAATAGAACATATTTTCCTGCACACCGACAAGTGTGGAGAACAAAAGTCAATTGTTCCCTACTCTCGCTGCTAGTTGTAATGATTTGGCCGATCGGCGCAATTTGAGAGCAAGGAAACTCGAAAACCGAAATGAAGTAAAATACGGGGTCTTGGGGAGACCGAAGGAGACATTCAAAATAGCCTGCTTTCATAGTATATCTACATTAGCGAGCCCAAAGAGCCTAAGAGACATGACAATGGCGCTAGACGAAAAAGCAATCTTAGCGTCTGTGTTGCTGGCCAACCATTCTGTCTTAGAACGTCCCTCCGCCGTTATAAAATCACTGTAACCCACTGCTTCTCTGTGTGATCTATAATTTATTTCAGCAAAATTCTCAGCCCGCATTCGTGGGACACACCGAGAACACGCTGTCAGTTCAGAGCAAATTGCGTAGCTCTTCAGGGTTTTTTTGTTAGTTTTTAATAAGTGTTCGTACTCTGGGTACACCTTTATTTATTTGTACAACTATGCTGGAGAAAAGAACTTTTTTATTCCTCCTTTTCTCCAATCTTGATATCTGTGTTCCATTGATGAGGGCTTATAATATTCTCGTGCACACTCCTGACTCTGGCGTAAGTCAGAGATGCCAAGTCTCATGCATTCGGTGTATTTTTAGGCTTATTCACCGAAGTCCGTAGTTATTCACTGAATGCTTTATGAGATTCTCATGTGGAATTAAAATGCTTGTCCATCGAAGTTTCCGTTTCACTTGTGTAAATGTACACCTCATCACAAGTAACATGGAAAGCGTTTGACTCCGGACTTCCCGTGCTTCTCTTTACTCAGGGATTGGAAACAATGGATGTGTTTCATGATCGTTTAAATTGTTTCAATGAAATAAGACCATTTGAAACGTTTTATGCAATTCCATTGCTTTTAACCCCTCAGTAAAGACAAGCCTGAGAATTCCCGAGTCATAATCGATTTCCGTTTCATTAGTGGGGAAATCCACCGTACATGCACATGAAACTGATTAACTTGATGCACAATGACTTAAATTCCACGAGGGAATTTCCTCAGTTTGATTTTTTTGAATAATTGCTGACTATGGCACAGAAACGTGAATGCCACTTAGAGGAGAAACTCACGCCTAAGACGTAAGCCTTGGCATCTCTGGCAAGTTAAATCAGAGCTGATTGAACCAAGTGTTATCACCTGTTCTCGAGAAATCCGCAGTCAGCAACTCAGAGTAAGTCAACTCACAGTTGCAGAACAAACTAAGAGTTTGTTTACCCTGCTATCTGAAACGGGACCGGGTCTATCGTATTTGTTGGGCTATCTTGCAGTGATCATGCTGGTAAGAATCAGAGCTGATTGAACCAAGTGTTATCACCTGTTCTCGAGAAATCCGCAGTCAGCAACTCAGAGTAAGTCAACTCACAGTTGCAGAACAAACTAAGAGTTTGTTTACCCTGCTATCTGAAACGGGACTGGGTCTATCGTATTTGTTAGGCTATCTTGCAGTGATCATGCTGGTAAGAATGAATCAAACGGTAGAGAGATCGATATTTCCTCTTCGGAGTGAGTTAGCAACCTCTGCTATCTCTTAGTTGGCAAGCTAGTGAGTTTGCCAATTCTGTCTGATCAAACCAGAGTTTGTGTGTGCATGATGACATTTTTTCTCTGGTTAGTACTCAGAGCTGAAATTCGTCGATGAATAAACGTGACAAGTTTAGCTAAAAGTGGTGATCTGTGTGATGTAGTTAATGCTCATTTTGTAATGCCTAGCTAAGCAACTTTTCAGACACCTTGTTGTAGCTAGCACTAATGGCGTAAATTTATCGTCTGGCAATGGTCAGCATTATTGCAACCGGGCGTTTGTTTATTGTCGTTTATCTCAACGGGCTGTGCATGGCCATTTCTAGAACAGCAAGTTACCCAGCTGAGTGAGTCATAATTACTCAGACGTGTTACTTTAAGGACTTGCTGTTGCATTTTTATGTTAATATGTGGATATTTGGGGGAAAATACTTCGAGACACTGTTGGTTACATCTGGGACAATACCGAGTAGGATTCTGGACCATTGCGGGACACTGAAGGAAAAAGTTAATTTTGAGCCCTGGATCGGACTATTAATTCGGTTTGTATAGGACGAAAACAGGACTTGTGGCAAAATTTTGAAGCATTTATGTGAAATCATTATGCTTCAAAAGCTATTTCATAACCATTTCCACCTTCGCGGATATTGCGCGCATTTCATGTACGAAAACATCTCTCTGTGATCTCACTCGATCTTAAATCTGTCTGATAGCAACGGCTTATCTCGTTCACGGTAACGCCGAAGTGCATCAGCTACTTCTTTGTGACAACGCTAAAACATCTACCGAGTTTACTTTCATTTGAGTTTAGCTCACTTTAATACTCCTCTCAAACGGCCTGCACCATTCAGACAGAAACAGAAGGAATAGCAGGCAGAGGTATTTCAGATACCCTATCGCCTCTCTGTCAGAACCATAGTCTTTGAGTGTTGCTGGCGCATGCGTCTGCTGCAGCTACTTAGTGTCCATGGTGATGATCAGCGATTCTGTGATCACTCTCGGGGTTTATTTGAGGTAGGCGTGTGCGCACACACAGTTGGATCAGCGACACCGGGCTTCACTTAGCCAATCCTCCTCCAGCGGCTGTTGGCTTTGTGCAGTCAATTAAGCCAGCAACACGCTGTATGGGATATGGCAATCCTCGCTTTGGCGTTGATCCAGGATCTCAGGATCCGACTTCTGTGCAATAGGTCCCAGGAGAGCCAAGAGCTGAGCAATGTTTACTGTCCGCATAGTGAAGTATAAACACATATTTCGTTAAAATTGATCCATTCTATATCATTCATATTGCAAAACCCAAAACCAGTGAAGTTGGCACATTGTGTAAATTGTAAATAAAAACAGAATACAATGATTTGCAAATCCTTTTCAACCTATATTCAATTGAATACACTGCAAAGACAAGTTACTTAATGTTCGAACAGGTAAACTTTGTAATTTTTTGCAAATATTAGCTCATTTGGAATTTGATGCCTGCAACATGTTTCAAAAAAGCTGGCTCAAGTGGCAAAAAAGACTGAGAGAGTTGAGGAATGCTCATCAGACACTTATTTGGAACATCCCACAGGTGAACGGGCTAATTGGGAACAGGTGGGTGCCATGATTGGGTATAAAAGCAGCTTCCCTTAAATGCTCAGTTACTCACAAACAAGGATGGGGCGAGGGTCACCTCTTAGTGAACAAATGCGTGAGCTGATTGTCGAACAGTTTAAAAACAACATTCCTCAATGAGCTATTGCAAGAAATTTCATCATCTACGGTTCGTAATATCGTCAAAAGGTTCAGAGAATCTGGAGAAATCACTGCACGTAAGCGACAAGGCCGAAAACCAACATTGAATGCCTGTGGCCTTTGATCCCTCAGGCGGTACTGCATCAAAAACCGACATCAGTGTGTAAAGGACATCACCACATGGGCTCAGGAACACTTCAGAAAACCACTGTCAGTAACTACAGTTCGTCGCTACATCTGCAAGTGCAAGTCAAAACTCTACAATGCAAAGCGAAAGCCATTTATCAACAACACCCAGAAATGCCGCCGGCTTCGCTGGGCCCAAGCTCATCTAAGATGGACTGATGCAAAGTGGAAAAGTGTTCTGTGGTCTGACGAGTCCACATTTCAAATTGTTTTTGGAAACTGTGGACGTCGTGTCCTCCGGACCAAAGAGGAAAAGAACCATCCGGACTGTTATAGGCGCAAAGTTCAAAAGCCAGCATCTCTGATGGTATGGGGGTGTATTAGTGCCCAAGGCATGGGCAACATATGTGAAGGTACCATTAATGCTGAAAGGTACATACAGGTTTTGGAGCAACATATGTTGCCATCCAAGCAAAGTCTTTTTCATGGACGCCCCTGCTAATTTCAGCAAGACAATGTCAAGCCACATTCTGCACGTGTTACAACAGCATGGCTCCGTAGTAAAAGAGTGCGGGTACTAGACTGGCCTGCCTGTAGTCCAGACCTGTCTCCCATTGAAAATGTGTGGCGCATTATGAAGCGTAAAATACGACAACGGAGACCCCGGACTGTTGAACAACTTAAGCTGTACATCAAACAAGAATGAGAAAGAGTTCCACCTGAAAAGCTTCAAAAATTGGTCTCCTCAGTTCCCAAACGTTTACTGAGTGTCGTTAAAAGGAAAAGTGATGTTACACAGTGGTAAAAAGGCCCCTGTGCCAACTTTTTTGCAATGTGTTGCTACCTTTAAATTCTAAGTTAATGATTATTTGCAAAAAAAAAAAAGTTTCTCAGTTTGAACATTAAAGATCTTGTCTTTGCAGTGCATTCAATTGAATATAAGTTGAAAAGGATTTGCAAATCATTGTATTCTGTTTTTATCTACGATTTACATAACGTGCCAACTTCACTGGTTTTGGGTTTTGTATTATTATCATCATCTTACTATCATTATCGTCATCGTCATCATCACTATTATTATGAAAGACCGTAATCCTTCAGAAGAGCCAGAGTGTGGTGGTGGAGTTTCAAAATAATTTTCCCTCAATATAGAGTGTGTCAACCACCAGAGACGCTTGATTTCCGTTCTGCCTGTTTTGCTTGTGTATCGGATACAGTTCTTTTCTCCATTCATTGATTTCTCGGGGAAACTGATCATTCAGACCATATGTGGTTCCTTTCAACTCTCGTCCTTTGCTTTTGACAAATTCTCTCTGTTGGAAATGTTCGAATTTTGCAATTATGGGGCAAGGTTTATTTTCTTTGCATGGTCCAAGTTGGTGTACGCGGTGGAACGTGATTCTGTTTACCGTTTCGGCCGGGAGTTTTAGAGCAGTGGGCATGAAGTTTTGAATGACTGTCTCGGGACTTTCTATGTTGTTTTCTGGTATGCCGGAGAAGATGAGATTATCGCACATACTTCTGGTTTGAAGGTGGAGTACGGTTTCTTTCAATGTTTTGTTTTCTTTTCTGATAATATCTATCTGAGTGTAGAGCAGTTCAACGGAGTGATGGAGTTGTGAATTGTCTTTCTGATGGTCGGCTATCTGCTGGTGAGTGAATTCCAAATTGTATTTAAATACAGCTTTTTGTTTAGCTTTTTGTTTATAGATTCGAGCACACTGACCTTTATATCCGTAGTAATCAGATCGTCGGTGTCAGTGGATGAGTTCTTTTTTCGTTTTGCCGGCTTGCTGGATTGGATACGTGGTTCCTGGGTTTCCATGGCGTACTTATTGAAATAATCGTCGATAAGATCCTCAAGCACCTCCACTCTGCAGTGTCGTTAAATAATCCAGTATTCCTTGTGAAAGGGAAAAAAAATGAAAGTTTGCGTCTGAAGGTATGAGTCTCTTAGTTAAGTTCGTAGTCTGATCTAGCAGCCGAGGGCCGCTGTCTTTGATCTGGAGTCTCACCGTCGCGGTCTCGTGACCACACAGCATTCTTCCTCTCTCAGTTCCTCTTATTTCTACACTACACTTCTCGCAATCATAATAAATTATCAAACAAAATCATCACATGATATTATGCAACAGCCTGTTCTCCAATTAGTTCAATTACAAACACGTAGGAATTAATTAATACGAGTACAAATAAGACCATCATTCTAACATTACCTCAAAATCTAAAACCAAAATGCCAGTCCTGCATTTGCTTGCAATCTCGCATGACTGGGAAAGAGTAAGAGGAGCGCACCTAGCTCGACCACGCATATATCGGCCTCGTTTGGACATCCTGGGACTAACAGACACCAAGTCCATCCAGCGCTTTCGTCTGGACCGTGAGGCAATCATCTATCTTTGCCGACTTCTGGATGAACAGCTATCAAGCCGCAGCAATCGTCCGCAAAACATACTCGTGGTCATCAAGGTCACGGCTGAGCTGTCGGTCCTGGCATCTGGGTCATTCCAGAAAGTGGCTGGTGATGTCATGCACATATCACAGGCATCTGTGTCAAGGTGTCTGACACAGTTTGTTGACGCTATGCTGCTCCACATCAGCCACTTCATGAAGTTCCCGGATACACCCGCTGAAAGACAGAGAGTTAAGGGGGGGTTCTACCGGGTCGCCGAGTTCCCCTGTGTTGTGGGATCCATTGATTGTACTCACATTGCAATCAGAACCCCTTCCACTGATAAGAATACGTACAGAGACCGTAGACATCGGCACAGCATTAATGGTCAGGTTGTGTGTGATCATGATACGTGCATATTAAGCATCTGCGCCAAATTCCCTGGCTTGGCCCATGACGCGTATGTACTGCACAACTGCTTGAAGTGCCAAAAAATCCAATACGTATTTTAAAACAAATTAAGCTTGTTTCCAGTATTTATTTTCACAATGATAAATGCACGGAGTATAGGCAAATAAAAATGACCGAATCATCCGTATCCCCTCCAAGTTCCTCTCAATGCACTTCCACTGCAGAAAGAGTGGATGCCACCTCCTCCTCCAGTGCAGTGAAATGCACAGGGGATTAGGGTTGCCCACCACCTGTTGCATGCACACTTCTTCGGAGTGCAGAGAGCCTGGCTTTTACAGCGCCCCGCAGATCTCTCCATTTATGCTTTAAAACGGGTACACTGTGCTTACATCTCCCCACCGAAGCCACATCCAGAACGATTTGCAGCTTTCTTCTTTGGATCAGCCTTCAGTGCCCCCTTGCTGTACAACACCTTGTGGTGCCTCTTCAATGATTTCACCAATACCTCCAACTCTTCATCTGTGAAACTTGGTTTTCGGCTTCAGCTCGACGTCGCCATCATGTTCTATTAACAAATGTGACTGACTTGTGTGTTCGTGATAATCTAAAAAGTTGTGATATTCTCACTAGGGAGAAGATTGATTTTCTAAATGAGGATATTTTTATGAACTAATCCGTGTCTATGTAAATATGCTTTTTTTAACCATTGATAATACTGTGTATTTTAATGTGTGAATAAAGATATTAAATACTCTAGATTGGGACGCCCTGGTGGCTCGTGGTCTTCCCCTATTCTTCTCCCAAACTGTCCTGTCTCTCTCTACACTGTATAACTATCAAATAAAGGAAAAATTCCCTAAAAAAAAAAAATCTTTAATACTCTAGATTGAGCCCTACCCTGGCCAATACTGAAGCACTACCCATTTGTTAATCAATTTTAGCCAATAAAGAATAGCTGACGTGGGAAGAATTATCAGTAAATGGGATAATTGATTATAATAAAGTAGCCGACTATGCACAAGTTCAAGTGAATGTGTCACTCAAATCAAATGGGAAATAATAGGCTTTGGATTTGGAATTGTGTGATTGTTGAGGCGGTTTTGGGACGGGGGGATAATCCTTTGTTTAAGCGTTTCTATGTCCTTTAGTTCCAGACCTGACATCATAGTAGTTTGAGATTTCAAGCGAGCAATTTCTAAATGAAATCATAAAAATTGTCTTTGTGTAACCAGACCGTTCTCTTTGTCTTTTCCCCAGCCTTCCACGGAACCAATAGGCTACAGAGATGTCTGTATTACTTCTTGTAATTGGCACAAACACACACAGGCCGACTATTACAGCAGCATATTCAAATTTATAGTCTGGTTTGAGTTTTCCATGGACTACTACTGCACTACTTTCATGGTTAAGAAAATCCTTGCTCCATGTTTTCCTGATAGGCATAATCAATTTCCATGCATTATATGTTAACACACTCCTCCCAGAGATTTCATGCAAGTGGCTTCCAGTTTGGTGTGGGTCTTCTGAAGACGTTTGTAATGCTAAATTGCAAAGGTTTTGAATTTTTTTTTTATTGGATTTGACGTGGTGGGCTGGTGAATTTGCATGTTTTGCTATGAAACAGGAAGTTGTTGTAATCAAGCCTAATTCATCCGATCTGCACAAAACTTGATGTGCTTGATAATAGTTCCATTCTGAAGACAATCATATGCCAATAATGAGTTTCAGACATCGGGTCACCGATTGGCCATAGGAAATACCACATTTTTTCCAGATCCACTTCAAATGTGGTCAGGAAAGCCTTCAGACCTTGATGATCCTCCGTCATGAGTTCTCATCAAACGACGTTGCCACGGCAGGGCATAAAAACAGGAAATGGCATTTTCAGATGCAAGGGAAGCTTAAAAACTCACAAAATTTGGCACACACATAAAGCCTAACGTACCCTTTTCTATGTTACAGCCATTGCACATGGGCGTGGCAAAGAAGAATCATGCAAAGACTTAAAAATCTCAACAAAAAAAACCAACTGATCAGGAAGTCTTGAATCGAAATTTCAACTTTCTTTCATTAATAGGCATTATACTTGAACAAACTCGGTCTCATGATTTCAGATATGGTGTTTGCACTCCACCCAGGAAATGATATTTTACAGTCTCGCACTGCTCAATTGTTGTGAATGCACATTTGCGCCCATCAGGATCTCATCAGCACCCCCAACGTGCTCGAGGGGTGCGAGGGCTCTTTTAACGCTGCTTGCAGCTTTAATTAAAGTTGTATTCATAAAAATGTCTACATTATATTTTTGATCAGGTGAAAATACTGTAGTTTACAAGCAATGCCATGCCAATGCTATCCACTTATGATATTTATTATGCAACTTTTTCAGATAGGCTTCAAGTATTTAATGTATTATTATTGCCCAGTGACTGAAAGAAGAATCCTGAGATGCTGTGCTAGATTTGCTCATTATTAACAAGCCCGGTGGGGGCTATTGTGCACTCGAAGCGCTCTTGTTGATTTTATATCCGTTTTCCACTGTGTCAACTTTTTTGGAATTGGAGTTGTACTTGTATATCAATTCAGATTTGACTGCACGTGGTCTGTATATTGAATGATCAATTAGCATTTGAATTATTTTTCATCCTATGTACATGTGTTTTGAAACCCTCAAATTAGGAGCTTAACCATATGCTGGACTGCAGTTGCCCTTAGACCTGCTCTCGTAGGTGATCGATTCATGTCCACTGTTGACTAAACTTACAGAGACTGCAGTAATCTGCTTCAAACTTGCAGCTGTTTTGTCTAAAATCTCTTAATTCACAACTTACTTGCTATACCATACTACATGCTATGTGCTGGCTGGAAAAATACAGCTATTCGTGGTTGGTTTTGTGTTTATTTACTTATCTGCTTAGAAGCAAAAAAAGAACCTGCCAAAAAATGGTGACATTAACACTGCAAATTCTGAAGGATCATTATTATTTTTTTTTGTACAGATTGAACCGCCTTGCCAACGTGCATTCAGCTCCTTCATTGGCATGAACATAATACGTTTTAGGTAAGTTTCTACAATTTATAATGAGGAAAACATACAAACTCTCATTTGTGCTTTTTTACAGTGATGCACTATACTGAAATTTTGAATTTGTTTTCTGAACGCAGGGCAGGATCGATTATCACACATGGTGATCTCATCTTTAACTCTTCAGGGCCATTACCCAGTTCTGATGTATTGACACGCACCTTAAAAGATGCCATCGCAAATTCAGAAATCTCTTTTGACATTGACCCCAATTCCATTAAAGTAGCATGTGAGTGGTTAAAGTCCTTCTGCCGCCCTTGGTAAAACCCCATTTCCATAAATGTTGGCACAAACAAAAAAATGCAAGTTTAAAACGAAAACACTGATATGTAAATTCATCTTTGACCTGTATTTAACTTAAAACAGAGCAAAGTCTGTTTGAAATTCCTAGGTAACCTTACTTCGGTGTTACTTATCCCACAACTGCAGCTCCTACACCCGCTACGACTGCTGAGGTTCCTTCTGTTGGATTCACCTCACCAGCAGGTCTCACAAAAGCAAGTGCCACTGGTCCATCTTCATCCTTAGGACCCACCTTGTCTGGAACTATGCTTTCAGCATCTACAAGTCCAACAACTCTCTCCACTCATGCAGATTCTTTTGGAACTACCTCACCTGGAGCTACCATTAGGGAATCTGCCAGTTCAACTGCAGGTCCAACATCATCTATCACTTCTGGTTCGGCTGTTATTGGATTCACCGGAGCAACCCTATCCAAAACTGCAGCTCCTACAACTGCTACGACTGTGGAGGTTCCTTCTGTTGGGTCCACCTCACCTGCAGGTCTCACAACAACACGTGCCACTGGTCCATCTTCATCCTTTGGAACCACCCTGTCCGGAACTATGCTTTCAGCATCTACAAGCCCAACAACTCACTCCACTCATGCAGATTCTTTTGGAACTACCTCACCTGGAGCTACCATTAGGGAATCTGCCAGTTCAACTGCAGGTCCAACATCATCTATCACTTCTGGTTCGGCTGTTATTGGATCCACCGGAGCAACCCTATCCAAAACTGCAGCTCCTACAACTGCTACGACTGTGGAGGTTCCTTCTGTTGGGTCCACCTCACCTGCAGGTCTCACAACAACACGTGCCACTGGTCCATCTTCATCCTTTGGAACCACCCTGTCCGGAACTATGCTTTCAGCATCTACAAGTCCAACAACTCACTCCACTCATGCAGATTCTTTTGGAACTACCTCACCTGGAGCTACCATTAGGGAATCTGCCAGTTCAACTGCAGGTCCAACATCATCTATCACTTCTGGTTCGGCTGTTATTGGATCCACCGGAGCAACCCTATCCAAAACTGCAGCTCCTACAACTGCTACGACTGTGGAGGTTCTTTCTGTTGGGTCCACCTCACCTGCAGGTCTCACAACAACACGTGCCACTGGTCCATCTTCATCCTTTGGAACCACCCTGTCCGGAACTATGCTTTCAGCATCTACAAGTCCAACAACTCACTCCACTCATGCAGATTCTTTTGGAACTACCTCACCTGGAGCTACCATTACGGAATCTGCCAGTTCAACTGCAGGTCCAACATCATCTATCACGTCTGGTTCGGCTGTTATTGGATCCACCGGAGCAACCCTATCCAAAACTGCAGCTCCTACAACTGCTACGACTGTGGAGGTTCTTTCTGTTGGGTCCACCTCACCTGCAGGTCTCACAACAACAAGTGCCATTGGTCCATCTTCATCCTTTGGACCCACCCTGTCTGGAACTATGCTTTCAGAATCTACAAGTCCAACAACTCTCTCCACTCATGCAGATTCTTTTGGAACTACCTCAACTGGAGCTACCATTACGGAATCTGCCAGTTCAACTGCAGGTCCAACATCATCTATCACTTCTGGTTCGGCTGTTATTGGATCCACCGGAGCAACCCTATCCAAAACTGCAGCTCCTACAACTGCTACGACTGTGGAGGTTCCTTCTGTTGGGTCCACCTCACCTGCAGGTCTCACAACAACAAGTGCCATTGGTCCATCTTCATCCTTTGGACCCACCCTGTCTGGAACTATGCTTTCAGCATCTACAAGTCCAACAACTCTCTCCACTCATGCTGATTCCTTTGGAACGACCTCACCTGGAGCTACCATTAGAGAACCTGCCAGTTCAACTGCAGGTCCAACATCATCTATCACTCCTGTATCAGCTGTTATTGGATCCACAGGAGCAACCCTATCAGAAACTGCAGCTCCAACAAGATCTTTTACTTCTGATAAGGTTTCAGTCGGATCCTCCTTGCCTGCACCTACAACAACAGCTGCTTTTATTTCAAAGACTATGCCATTTACTTCTACCGCCTCACATGGAGTTATTAGTTCTGCTGCAAAAACAACCACTACCAGAATTACAAATCCTCCTCGTCAAACAGTCTTAGTTTTAGAGATTACTCTGGAAGTTCCATTCACTCCCGCTCTGACGAATCATGAGTCACCTGAATTTAAAGCATTGGCTGCGACAGTCGTTGCTCTGGTAAGTTATGTCTGAGCAATTATTAGGTGCATGAGATGACTTGGGATATAATTTTGATCATAAGGCAGTAGCTGTGTATATTTTTTTAAATCTTAAAAAGACTGATGTCTTAAATCATGGTTCTACTAAAGCAGGAGTAATTTTTTGACAAAAAGAAAATGCATTGCTGATACTTTAAATTCTAAATTTTGGTTTCAATTTCAGTCTTGATGCTTTGCTTTATGCTGACTAACTTTCTTATATTTTAAAAAAACCCCAATTTGTCAGTTCCATAATATTTTTGGCTCAAACATATTTTTTATTTGATCAAGAAAGCTCCTAGAACTTCAAACTTGAAGGTTCAAGTTTATCATGACTTGATGAAATGATATTATGTAAATGTAGTCATACTAAGCTTAATAATGTGATAAACTGCATGTTGAGTGTAGTATTGATGAAACGGAGTCTTTCAGTTATTTAAATCTAACAAAACTTACAGAGCATTTGTCAATCATGCAGCAAGTGTAGACACAAGGAGAAATACTCTGTGGGCAGCTTAAAACATCAGGTTCCCTTCATGGATGAATAACCTCACATCAATGCATAAAATCAAGGACAAGACACTCAATGAGCACTGTGGAACAAATTTTTTGTAAACTAGCTGTAAACACATCTACCTTAACTAAGTCTAATGATCAGTTTGTTTAGTAATAAAATAGACCCAGTTAGCTGGGAAATCAGCAAAATTAGTCCATTCTGGTTTCACTGTGCAGGGTACATCCAGGTATAGCACCACAATATTTGAAGAGTTTGGTTCCAAAATGCAATATATCCATTTTAGTCATTTTGAGTAAATCAGCTTTTTCTGTGCTGGCGCCTATTGCATTTTATAGAAAAAACACAAACTTTGACCATGAAAAAATATACCATATAGTATGCATTTCTAATTGCTGTTTTTTGCACCGTGTGTAAGAAGTGCAGGACTATCGCACTATGGTATTATCTCAATTTTTGTAATTTTGGCACTTATTGCATTTGGAACCAAACTCTTCATTTATTCCAATTCACGATTTTCTGAAAATGCATCTCTTTTCTCTCCAAATCATTTTTTAAATGAAGCAATTATGGTGAAGTGTAGACAACTTCATGAATTCTGTGACATGACAAAACCAAGAGTGGCAGCAGACACTAAGAAGAAGGCAGTTCTGCCCTGTCAAGCCAGACAGGGTATCTTCAAAATAGTGAAACTGAGAAAATTGTCCTTAAAATTTTACTTTTGGAACTGGAAGGCAATTACATGGACCATAATGCTATCAATGACATTGATTTCCTATTAGACCCTGAATTTTGATAAATCGAAATATTTTTGAGAAGTTGACTCAGACAGGAGATAATGCAGATACTGCCCTTTGGCTTGACCTCTTGCCCTACTTTTGTAGATACTGCTAACTAACACATGCAATAACTCTGTACATGTGTAGTGATCAGGTTAATCTCTTCTAAAAATAGATGGAGCTGGTGCTGTAGAGGGTCAATAGTGGGTTTTCCCAATTTTGAGAAATTTGCAGATAGTGCCGTCTGGCTGGACAGGGCAGAGTTGATCCATGTAGAAATGATCAACACTTACCAACATTTGGAAAAAAGAGAGAAGCATTTTCACTGAAGTGGCAAATGGCCACATTTTTATATTGAATTTGGGAACAGACAAAAGCTATTGTAATGATGTGCATTGCAAAGAATTTAAAATAGTTTGAGTAATATTAGTCCTTTTATTGAAACAAATAATTACAGCAGGGGTTTTGTCGGGGTGGAGGAGTGAGTAACTGTTGAAGAAAACATTTGGAGTGAAAGCATGAGTTTTTTCTTTGATTTAATCTACAACCCCAATTTCAAAATAGTTGGGACGAAGTGTAAATTGAGAATAAAATCCAAATGCAATGACTTTCAGATCACATGAGCCAATATGTTATTTACAATAGAACACAGATAACATTTGAAATGTTGAAACTGAGACAGTTTACATTTTTATCTACAAAATTAGCTCATTTCAAATTTTCTGGCCGCAACAGGTCTCAAAAAAGCTGGGACACAAGCAAAAAAAAGCAATTACAAGAGAATCAGCTGAAATGACATTTTGCAACTAATTACATTAACTGGCATCAGGTGTGTCACATGATTGGCTATAAAAGAGATGGCTGAGAGAGGCTGAGTCTCTCAGAAGTAAAGATGGCCAGAGGCTCTCTATCCCGTGATGGCTTGCATTAAAAAAAAAAAAAATAGTGGAATACTTTAAAAACAATGTTCCTCAAAGTCAAATTGACTTTGAAGGTCTCATCATCGACAGTGCATAACATCATCAGAACAGAAAGGCGAAGGAAGAAAACGAGACTCGAAGGAATATTTTAAACACCGGAATTAATTTAAATCACCCGAAGTCAGTGGGCACGCAGACAGGGAAGACGGACAGAACCAACTAGATCACAAGACAGGGGAGTCAAGTGCAATGGAACTGAGAAATGGAATTAACTAAAAACCTAGTATTGCAATAACCAAAAAGAATAAATAAACGACAATAAACATGAACTCAAAACCAGAACATAAACATGACAACAAGGCAGAATCACAACATATCCGATTTGCCAATATTGGCTGACTCCTTATTTCCGATTCCGATTTTAACCGATACCCATATATGCAGGCTTTATTTCCCCCCAGACTAATTTTAGACAACATGACATATCTCCTGTTGTGGAATTAACACATCATGTCAACTTTTCTCGCGATGCCCCACTGGATGCATTCACAAATGCAACAAGGCTTTCCAAACAATAAATAATAATAAAATGTGAAAACTACTTCAACTTAAGTTATGAAAAGAGTGCCATATTTATTTTAAAAAATTTTGTCTCAACAGTTTTGATCACACTCTCCTTGAGATAATCCTGCAATGCCCCCTACATCTAGGCAATTTAACTACTTCACAAATTTTGAAAAATTTTACCAGTACAACTGTGTGCAGCAAGTAAGGCCGACTAAAATAACATGCAAGTGATTAAACTTTGGCATATCTAGGCCAAAGTACTGCTGAGATATAAATCAAAGTTCTAATCCAGCTATGCTGGCAGAGATTTAGTCTTCCTAATAGGCCAGATTTCCAATCGGCATGCTTTTAGGTTATGCTGCCACCTGGCGGTGGAATGCAACAATACCCTACATCAGCCAACGAAAATAAGTAATGCACAGAGTTGCCTTGGCGTGACAGAGGTGCTGCGCTCTCTGAGTGCTCTTGTTTTATCGATTTTCATTATCAGCAAAAAATCCAATAACAATCTTTTCCGATATTACATTTTTATGCAAATATCGGCTAATAATATTGGTCCGCAGATGTTATCGGACATCCCTATCAGTATGCTAACTCCACTTAATGCCGGTATGTTTTTACAGACCTATCTTTATTCATGCTTCTGGAATTAAATCATATGAAATATTGTGTATTTGCATGTATCAAAATTTTTATTTGTTTTTGTTATTTAACGCAAGTAAATCTAGCTTTCTTTTTTCAGATTGTAAAGGAATTCCACATACTTGCTTTACTATTAGGTAAACTAGAGGCACTCAGAGAGTGCAAAACTCCGCCAAGACAGCACAGTCAAAATCTTGCTGAGTGAACATGGCTCGTAATAAATTTTAGGATAGGTTCTGTCCCTGACGTGAGACCGCTCACCCTACAAAATTTTCGAGATAGCATTAGGAGCGAAGTTCAGAAATCACGAGTCAAACGATTTCAAGATGGCTGTCTTGGCGGCCATATTGTTTGACAGATCATTCAAAATCAGTAGGGTCCATCCATAATGTAATGGCAATCCACCCACAAAATTTCAGAGATATTTCTACATTACTTTTTGAGTTATCTAGTTCTCAAACAGACAGACAGACAGACAAACCAACGAGGGCAAAAACATGACCTCCTTGGCAGAGGTAAAAGTGAGTTATACTGTTTTTCCCATGTCAAGTGGTATAATAGTTAAAAACTTCTTATGGCAATTTCTTTCCCAGACTGCAGTGCTCATTGCTCAAATTCAGGTACTAAGCTCTGCAGTTTTGTCAAATGGCTTGTAATCTGAGCAGAAAAAAGAGGTTATATAGATATCAGGGATCCTAAACACTCCATGAGTATTTTTAAATGTAATTTTTTTTTTTTTGCCTCTATTATCTATGCGATGATCAGCCAAGGTATCTGCCTTGTTTTAGCTCTGTGAAATGATTGGCCTTCAGACACCCATGGAATGCACAAATAAGCTAACTGCTTTCTCGCTAGCAATACTGAATTATTTTCCATTCTGTTTGCTGACAAGTTATGCCAGGAACAACACCTTGCCTAATTTGTTTTTCTTGTATATTTCACAGTTTGATGCAATTTACCGGGCAAAATTTGGTGCTCTTTTCATCAGAACTGTTGTCAGAGCGTTCAAGTAAGTCCAGAAACTGGATGTAGACATTTTCTGCACTATTAAAAAATCAGTATCTTTTTAGGAAATATTCAGGCAAGCTTTGTTCCTAATTTCTTGATCCAATTATGACTGAAATAAATCTTTTTCAGTTTTTTTATAATATAACATTCATGCATGTTTTTATTTTGTAATTCAGACATAAAATCTGTCTCAAGGTATTATCCTTTTATGAAAATGATGACAAATCTGATGCCGTTGTTGGGAGTATTGCTAAATTTTATTTATGGGATACGCCCGTTTCCCTCGTTGTGATTCAGTGGTCATGCATTCTCTGAAATCCAAAATATAAATTTGCTTTGTATGCTTTTCTATTGAAGTACTTAATGTTTTTCTTTTCCTTCCCAGACCTGTTACAGTCAGAATGGATGGAACGGCTGCGACGACAGATTTGATTTTCAGCAGTGAAAAAGCATTACCCGAAACCAAGGAAGTTGCGGAGACCTTGGAAAATGCAGTGACAAGCCCAAATTCAACTTTCATGGAACAATTCAATCTTACTGTAAATTCTGATTCCATTAGTGTTTCGAGTAAGTTGGTTCCTTCAAAATTAAAAAATGCTGATGCAAATTATAAATAACTGCATTAAGGTCTGGTCACATCTGCGAAACAGGATATGGTGCCATCTAAAAGAGGTTGGGCTGTGTCAAATGAGCACTAGTTTTGCAGATGAAAAATTGAATGGTTCTACTTGGCAATGCAAAAAATACAAAGTCGCTTTGCAATCGCAAAAGGCTCATATTTTCACCTTTCGCGCATATTTGAATGGGAGTAAATGGCAGACAAAGCTACATTTTTTCATTTGAAATGGTATTGACACCAGGCTGCAAGGAGTAGTACTGTTGTTGTAATCTAAAATCCACCGGTCCGGTGCAGACTAATTGCCATAACACAAAGCCACCACAAAAATAAGTCAGACCCAGGTGAGCTAATTGATTGATTAAAAGTATAATCAGGTGTTTATTTACAGCACTGCTGGTAGGTTCTAAAGCGAAGCACAAGCTTAGCAAAGGTTGTTGGTCTCCTGGAGTAAGAAAGTATGATCTTACAACAATGATGGCTCTTTATTAAATGACCTTGCTCCTTTTGCTCATCAATGACTCAATGCAGTGGCGGCGCCAGAGATTTTCTTTTACGGGTGCTATCGGGATGCTCGACTCTTTAAAGAAGGTGCTCTGAATCTTGGGGGTGTACATAATTGTGTCGATTGCAATGGAACCTCGCCGGTGCAAGTACACACGCGCGCACACACGGCCGCATTAACGAAACCCGTTCCGCGACTATTACTAGCCTATGTCACTCTGATATACAAAACTAGATATAAAATTCATAAGCCTGCCAACGTAAAGAAAGTTTCAACTCTGTGTTATGACCCCAATTTGTTATGACATATCGGACAGCAAGGGATGACAGGCAAAATTTTAAAACTTTAACAAATTTAATTAAACAAAGAAAAACTGACCAAGATTGATAAAGATAAAACAAAAAGGAGATAGTTATAGACCCGTGGTAACTGAGATGGGGTTTCTATACTGCGATGTCCTGGGACAGGAAAATGCTCCAACACAGGCAAAAACCCCCAAATAGAGCTCACAGGTCTTGAAAAGAGTGACAGATCTGGTCAAATGTATCCTTCCACTATTTCTCCTTGAAATTTCTCCTGCTACTTTACTCTCTCAATTTTTCTCCTTATATACTCTTTCCCAGCTCCCTCCCACCTTCCAGACTTTTTTCAATTCTCTGGGACTTTCCCCTCTCAGACATGCCCAGGACATGCCCAAAAACCTAGCTCCAGACTGGGCTTAACAAAAAAAAGTCAATACTGCCATCTAGTGGCTTCCCCCCCCCCCTTTACTCATAAAGGCAAAATTTTCTTTTCAATACGAAAATGGTTAAGTAGACAACTGTATATATATACTCCTCCAAAAAAGAAACTATACATTGTTTTTAGCATCAATTTATTATACATGGAATGTTTTGACAAATGTGGAAAACATATTGAAAAGAAAGTGTAATCAATAATTTAATAATTGTATAGTTTCTTTTTTGGAAGAGTATATTTCAATATGTTTAATAATGTGGGTTTGCAGATTTCAGTGTTTCTGATGGTTAGCTCGAAAACTGCTTGCTGTCATCACATAGCTTGGCGGCTCATCGCATGTGCAGACCATGTCAAACACTGCAGATTCAACCAATAAAGACAAGCAGCACGGTAACAAAACTTAAATAGTGTATTTGATGAAGATTCGTTAATGTTAATTTCTTTTTTTAATTCAAGAAATTTTTTTGCGCTTCAGCGTCCTTCACCGCAAATTGTTCAACCTCAAAAACTGCTGACACAAGAAATAGAAAAATCACAGGAATTTCTTGGGGGTGCTGAGGGGGTGCTATTGCTATATCAGGGGTAGCTACAGCACCACCTAGCCCCTCCCTGGCACCGCCTATGACTCAGTGTAGAAACTGGGAGTAATCTCACTGTCTACACAACTTGTGGTCTTATCCAGAATTATGTTCTATGACTGTGATATAAGGTTCTAATAACAAGGCCATAAAAAGTCATTGGTTAACCAGGCAGCAGACGACAAAGTGAACCCATAGTGTTCTGAGTCTCTCAGTGGTCAAAGTGGTCTCATAGTGGATACAGATGTACTGCATGGTGGAAATGGAACATTCAGAAGGACAAATGGAGGTTGTGGCAGTCTGCACTGGCAGTCAGTGGTGTCTGAGAAAGTCAGATGTGAAAGATGCAGAGTATTTATAATACTGCATTATTTATTGTGCTGCCTTGCAGCCACCTGGCAACTTACAAAACAGGCATTCCTGAAACAGCTGCCTCAGGGAGATAATTTCTCTGTAAGTTGAAAAAAGTATACAAACCAAAAAAGTCTATATATTAATGGAATCATTTCTCATGAAATTTATTTAATGTATATGACAAAAGAGGCCAGATGACTATTCTTTATTTTCCAATAATGCTTGTAACTTCATTATCTTTTGAATTTATTTAGATTTGTTGCAAGTAACATTTATTTTGCCAAGCAAAATCTTCTAAAAATTGCTTCAATATTCAAACTTTTCATAAATGTTGTGGACCGCCATACTTCCATAGTTTGTGCTACTGCTATATTGTAAACCATATAAACTGTATGTTTCACTTTTGTCTGTGTTTGTAGTACTCTGTGTGTATGTTTGTGCGCACTCGCGTGTGTATATGTGTGTGTATGAGTTATTTGCTTTTCATGACTTATATTATAACCAGTCTCTTACATAGTGATTTTTGTTTGTTTACCTTAAGGTCCACCCAGTGCTTCAACAACAACACCCACAAGAAATCTCACAACAGAGAGTAAGTTGCTTATCTTATAAAAGATTGAAATAAAGTTTAAAATTTCACTTTTAATGAAATGTGCATTCTAATATATGTCTTTTTCACAATACTGGGTACCAAAAGTCGGACTGCGAAAAATGAACGAAAACGCTGATTCATAGTGAATTTCGGAAGTCGTCATCTCTGCTTACGGGTAACGTCAACTGTTCGATAAGTTGATGCAATACTTTAGAGGGCAACATTATTCTGAAGCATAATTTCATCTTGATGGATTACAGTGGACAAGAAATGTGTACGAATGAATCAGTCACTGCATGTAAAGAAATCATTATGGGACGCCCCGGTGGCTCATAGGTCTAAGTGTACATACCATAAAGGCTGTGCCCTTCCCTCAGCGACCTGGGTTCGACTGCGGCTCAGGTCATTTGCTGACCTTCCCCCATTCTTCCCCACAACCTTCCTGTCTCTCTACACTAGAACTGTCAAATAAAGGAAAAATTCCCAAAAAAATAATCTTTAAAAATAAAGAAATCGTTATAATATTATAAACCTAAAATTATGAAATCAATAACATAAATCATATGGAAAAGTCATGAAAATAGTGGTCAGTAATGTCTTACCTGGCGGGAGGATGGCCAATGGACCTTTCCGACCTGTCAATTGAGTGTTGAATAACCACCTAATAACCACTATCATCAGAAAATTTCTGCCCTCATGTTGTTTCAATTTGTTAATCTCCATTCATATAGCTCAGTTGGTGAATTGACAAAAAAAAACGAATTTAATTGAGCCCATTGGGCAGCGCCATTATTTTCCGTAGCACCTGTTGCGTCTGATTCTCGGGCGCGAGATCATGATGTCTGTTATTGGAATTTTGATTTTATATTCCTTGTATTACCGTGACTCAACTTTTCCCCCCTGTTGATTATTGATTGATTATCCGCCAGCACGCTACTTCTCTCAATTTTCAGCATGTGCTTCATTCAAGGGGAAGATGTGTCATCATATTATCATTACTCTCCATTCTTTTGCTCAAACAAACCCCCCAACTCAATTACATTGTAGTATGATTCCTTCAGCTCCTCAGGCAGAGTATATATCTCATTGTTGTCCTGTAATAGAAACATCTGATACTGTGGATTAGTACTCAATGCTCTTGATATCATTACTTTAATTATGGGAATACCACAGTAACTGCAGATGAGCAGTACTGCAAATCCCCCAACCACAAGACTTACTACAGATGTAATTCTCGCCTCCCAACCTCAAGATATAAGCCAGTCCCACCAGGAGTCTGCCGATGCTGGTGCGAGGTCCTGCTGTTGTGCATCAGATATGTCTTTCAAAGGTTGCAAGGCTTGATCAATTACCCCTCCTGCCTCATCATTGGCAGGTATATAGGTACAACACACTGGCTCAACAAGCTGGCAAACCCCGCCCTGTGCCGCCGTTAACAAATACAATGAGCAGTAGTAGCATCCTGCAATTCCAACTTGGACACATATTTTTGACCACTTAGATCCTTAGAAAACTCCCATTCGAGGCGCAGTCCCCGGCTTGATCCCTTTCCACAGAGATCTCCGCCCGGGCTCCACCAGGTTGAGAATTCTGCTTTCTGCTTCCCGGTGTCTTCTTTTCAAAGCCCACCGATCACAGAAGCACCACTCGCCGGCTGACGCATTCCCTTTGACCATTTCACCAGCCTCACCTGTTCACAGAGGTTGCTTCCATCGCCCCTCTGCTAGGTGTGGGCTGTCACCCATGTACCATGTGTTGCCCACAACCTTACATGTGACAAACACGCTGACTAGATAGTACCAAGGCAATATGTCAATTCATCCCACTTCTGACACCACTTCACCAGACACGGGGGCCTTCAGTCCTCTCCCCAGCACTATTTGCAACATTTCTGTAATCGGCTTGCGAGGGGGCGAATCTGCAAATTGCAACGCTTAGTAGATTGCTGGGGGTCCGGTTCCCAGAACCACCATCTGATCCCCCGCAATCTCACCCTGTTCATTTCCCTCGAACACGTGCATTGCCTCCCACGTAGTAAGACCTGTAGGAACCACCACGAGCCCCAGTTTAGACATTACATCCCTCCCCAGGAGGTTTACTGGGCACTGTGTAGACACTATTACAGAGCAGAGTGTAGCAATTCCCTCAGGATCCTCAAATTTGCGTTCCTCTGTAGCTACGCTGTTCCGTTGCCCCATTTGCAGCACAAGTTTGAGTCATATTAGTGCTATATTTCTGTCATATACAGAAACTAAGGAGGGGGCAGAGCTGGTCGGAGTTAGCCGGAAAGGTCCATTGCAGAACGATGATCAAGAATAAGGATGGATTCAGACGATCATAATTCCTTTTTCACATAAAAGTAGTTGAGGCATAAAAAATTGTGGCCATGATACTTTTGACAATAGAAATAGCCGACTCACAGCAACACGCTGGAAATCTTTTGTGGCCAATCAAATGTGTGAGTCATTCCATTAAATGCGAAAAAAATCATTAAATTGATGTGCATAATCAAAGAATAAAAATTTAAATTTGTCTTTGGTAACGTTTATGATTTAGTAGACTTGATTTTGAATAGGTTTTTATTTTTCAAAATCGACAGAAATTAGCAGGAAAGAGGTTAATCTGCGCAAGGAAAGTAAATTATTCTGTGGAGTAGCCCCTACATTCAATCAGTGCTTCTCATTCATTACCTGCCTGCTATGGTAACAGTCGTTAGCACCACGGACAATACGGGCAACCACCGTTATCCAATAATTTAAGTCTGCTATCCTATGTGGTGACTGGAAAGATTTGTAACAAAGTGGAATTTATTCACTGGACTGTGAGTAAATAACTTATGGGTAAGTCAGCATGATCCTTATTAATTTTATAAGTGAAGGATCCCGGCGTATCTGCCGATGAAGGCTTGGATCTGGTGCCTCTCAGTCTGGGACAATAAATTCATAAAAGAGAAAAACGGATAAAAATGCACACGGATACCGAAGAAGCCTTTAATCGTGCAGACCAGTAAAAAAACTATACTAGCAGCAATAGGACGTAAAGGATGATTATTAGCAGACTTATACATTTTAGGTAAGCCATAAAGCACAGGACAAATACGATGCTTAGTTGTCAAAAAACATTTTTCTTGAGATGTAATCCTACGCCTTTGTCATGAAAATTCCAAATAGTTAACTTAATTTCATTGATGGGATTAGAATTTAACCAAATCTAATAATCAGTATTATTTAACTGCTTATTCATATTTGCATCATATTGAGCCAAGTTTATCACCTCAACAGAACCGTCTTTGTCAGCTGGATGGATAGCAATATATTTCTTCTTTTCCAAATCACACAAAGCTTTGAATTCTGTAACAGACAAATGTTTTCCTTGTTGACTAAACATTCTGACACACCTTTGCAAAATAATTTTCAACTAGATGGCTGAATGTTTGGATTGCAGGATTCAAATTGCTAGTTGGCAAAAATAAAGATTTCTTCCTAAAATGAGTACTCATTTTAATTTCCCACATCCTAAAAACTGATTTTTGATGTCACATTTTGGTGTCCTAATTTGAGCCTAAAATCATTTTAATTAATTTAATTTAAAAAAAATAATGAGGTTCAAGTCCTAGTTTTATCCTCACTATATCTCTTATCTGTACTAAACAAAATGAACATGAAATAAATGCATCGATCACTATCTGCTGGTAATAAAACAAAGAACAAGAACTATCCCTAGAATCACTCCAGTATTGTGTTGACAAACATATTTTTATGTCTCATATATATATATATATAGCCCACAAGCTTCAATATGCCTTGGTATAGATATAGAAGCGATACCCCAAGAAAATAAGCTCATTAATTTGCAATGACCCTTCTGCCTTCAATAGGACAAGTGGACCCAAACCATGCAAGGGAAATAAACAGAAGCAACTGAATCTGATGTGGTTGTCCAGGCATTTATTTAGGTTGATCTTTCATTTGTCACCCATCAGTATATTTCTTTCAGTCAGGTCCACTTTGTCAAAACCCTGAATTATATTATAATCTGCAGGAAATTTATTTGCAATATTTGAATTTGGTAGCATGGCTCTATTCTGGGGCCTCCCCGCCCAACTACGTGCTTTCATGAAAAGCCAGTTGGCAGGGAGAGCCAAAAGCCTGCCCTTCCATGCATGCACGTGAAAGCCATTGGTGGAGAAAGCAGCAGCAAACCCCCAGGGGTACAGAACAGAATAAGCATCAATTACTATCATTGAATAAGTTAGATAAACACATAGGAGTAGCTGGGGATGGAGGTAGGTTGCAAATGAGCAGAGAAAGCAGCAATAGTGGGTAGGCAAAGCATCTTTAAATAGGATGCATTGTTTGAGATTTGCCAATAGAGTGCCTGGAGGGAATGAAGGCAGGCTTGCGAGCTAGGCATGACTCCGTGGCCTGCTTTAATTAACGCTATGTTCAATTTCAGTCAGGTCCACTTTGTCAAAACCCTAAATTATATTATAATTTGCAGTGAATTTATTTGGAATATTTTAATTTGGCGGCATGGCTCTGTTCTTGGGCTTCCCTGACCTACCACGAGCATGCATGAAAAGGCAATTGGCAGGGAGAGCCAGAAACCTGCTTTTCCATAAATGAGCGTGAAAGCCACTGGCGATGAGAGCAGGTGTAAACCCCCACCAAAAGGACCATTCCATGCAAGAAATCCAAATCGCCATGCCAAGCGACCACCCTGCCCTTCAACCTGCATGCATGAAAGGCCAAAAGCAAGGAAAGCCAAAATAAAAGTCCGCCCTTGTCTTCCATGCATACATGTAAAAAGGCAAAGGCAGTGAGAGCAGCAGCAAGGACCCCCCGAGCCAAACAAAAGTGGCCGTGCCAGGCGACCACCCTCTCCTTCCACCTGCATGCATGAAAAGCCAAAGAGCAGGGAGAGCCAGAAACCTCTCTGCCCTTCTATGCATACTCGTGAAAAGCCATTGGCAGAGAGCAGCCGTGAAAAATCTAACACATGCCAGAGTAGCTGATCTGCTAGTGTTGAATATTCCCCATGTGCTCAGGTGGTGAATATTTGGTTCCGCTTTCACCTGACCACATTTAAGGCTACTCAGCCCCCTGTAGCAAACATTTTTAGCCATGCAGCAGGATGCAAAGTGCATGGAATGTACAAACGTCAATTCCAATGATTTGGGACGTAGGTTAAAACATGAATAAAAACAGAATACAATGATTTGCAAATCCCTTTCGATCTATTTTCAATTGAGCATACTACAAAGACAAGATATTTAATGATCAAACTGATGAACCTTATTTGTTTTTTGAAATATTCACTCATTTTGAATTTTATGCCTGCAACGTGTTCCAAAAAAGTTGGGACCGGGGCAAAAAAAGACGGGGAAAGTTGAGGAATGCTCAAAAAACACCTGTTTGGAACATTCTACCAGTGAACAGGTTTATTGGAAAGAGGTGAGTGTCATGATTAGATATACAAGGAGGATCCCTGACAGGGTCAGTCATTCACAAGCAAGGATGGGGCGAGGTTTGCCTCTTTGTGAACAACTGCATGTGCCAATAGTCCAACAGTTTAAGAACAACGTTTGCAAGGAATTTAGCGATTTCATCATCTGCAGTCCATTATATCATCAAAAGATTCAGAGAATCCGGAGACATCTCTACACAAGCGACAAGGCCGAAAACCAACAATGAATGCTTGTGACCACCGGTCCCTCAGGCAGCACTGCATTGAATACCAACATTATTTATCCCCCAACGCGCGATTAGCGCGAAGCGGGGATATAGTATTGGGATATTGCCATGTTAGTGGCAAACACTTGTTCTGTAAAGGATATTACCATGTGGGCTCAGGACATTTCGGAAAACCATTGTCAAGTAACACAGTTCGTCGCTACATCTTCAAGTGCAAGTTAAAACTCTCTCATGCAAAGCGAAAGCCATATATCAACAACACCAAGAAATGCCACTGGCTTCTCTGGGCCCGAGATGGACTGACGTGAAGTGGAAAAGTGTACTGTGGTATGACGAGTCCACATTTCAAATTGTTTTTAGAAATCATGGACATTGTGTCCTGCAGGCTAAAGAGGAAAAGGACCATTCAGATTGTTATCAGCCCAAAAACCAAAAATGTGTTGGTGCCCATGGCATGGGTAACTTACACATCTGCGAAGGCACCATTAATGCTGAAAGATACGCACAGGTTTTGGAGCACCATATGCTGCCATTCAAGTGACGTCTTTTTAAGGGAGGTCCCTGCTTATTTCAGCCCGACAATGCCAAGCAACATTCTGCGCGTGTTACAACAGCGTGGCTTTGTAGTAAAAGCGTGGGGTTAATAGAATGGCCTGCCTGCAGTCCAGACCTGTCACCCATTGAAAATGTGTGGCGCATTATGAGGTGCAAAATACAACAATGGAGACCTCAGACTGCAACTGAAGTCGTGCATCAATCAAGAATGGGAAAGAATTCCTCCTTCAAAGCCTCTAAATTAGCGTCCTCAGTTCCCAAATGCTTATTGACTGTTGTTAAATGGAAGTGATGTTACACAGGGGTAAACACGCCCCTGTCCCAGCTTTTTTGGAACATGATGCAGGCATCAAATTCAAAATGAGTGAATATTTCAAAAAAAAAAAAAAGTTTAGTGTTCATTTTGAACATTAAATATCTTGTCTTTGTAGTGTACTCAATTGAATATAGGTCAAAAGGATTTGCAAATTATCGTATTCTGTTTTTATTCATGTTTTACACAAAGTCCCAACTTCATGGGAATTGTGGTTTGTATTTCATATGTTTTGTTTTGATTACAAATCTAAAACTGTGGAGTATGGGGCTAAATAAGGACAAAACGTCTTTGTCCCAAACATTATGTTGCTAACTTTATGTATTTTAATAAAAACACTCAAATATGTCAACGTTCCAATATGTAAACACGATAAGCCATTAACCAATGTTATATAAGATTTGACAAGGCATTTTTTCAAATGAGTACTGCATGCGTTTTCATTTTTGCACAGTCATGTACAACTCTACTTCAGAGTCATTGTATCCCCCATACCAAAGGCAAAGGAAAAGCCTGTCCTGAGCCGAGTGGCTCATCAGACTGGTGCTTAACACCCATTTTATGAGGCAACTAGCAGTATTGCTACTCTCCCTTGATGGAATGCTATTCCATTGCAGGTCTGGATGTTTGTATTTTGAGTGATCGTTACACCACCTCCACCACCGCCTAGCCACCACAAAGATTTCCTCATATTCACATAAAAGCTATTTGTTCTCCAATCAGACCCAGATTTGGTGTGGACCTTGCTTATGATGAGAGGACAAAACCTAACAATTTCGAAAAATATTATTATAAATAATATTAATTAAAATTTATTTTCGGGGGAGACACCTGTGGTTGCATGTGATCAACATCTCTTGTTAAACTGCGATTCATTTTGAAACACTCAACTGGTAATACAACCCTATTTCCAGAACTGCATAAAATGTAAATGAAAACAGAACACAGTGATTTGCAAATCACTAATCAAAAATAGTGTAAAGACAACATTGTCATGGTTTTTGGAGGCTGGCGAGCTTTCTTTGTTTCTCTCGTCCAGGACGATATCGTTTTTCTGATTCTTTGGCCAGCTGGCATTAATTGTGGGCGGCGCCCGGACTCTATGTAAACCCAAGTTCCACCTCGCCGCCTTTACTATGCACTATAAGAGGAATTGTTTGAGGAACTGGCTACAAAGAGGAAAGTGCTAGTTGGCAAGGGAATCTTTCTCTCTTTTCTTCCTCTTTCTGGGCACCGTCTGGTGCTAAATTGTTTTATCTCAGTTCCCGAGATTTTTCCCTTTTATTTCGTGTTGTCGAGCTCGCTTTTCTTCCTTTTGTACCCGGACTAGATCTTTGTCCCTTGAAAGCGCGAGTCTCTCTCTTTCCTTTTGTCGGTTTGTCTCTCTTGTTTGCTGGACTTCCTTTCGTTTCGGCCGCTGCTTTTGGCGTCTCAAAACACCAGCCATCACAAACATATCAAATGTTGAAACTGAGAAATGTTAGGTTTTTTTTTATACATTATCTGCTCATTTTGAATATTATGCTAGCAACAGGTTTCCAAAAAGTTGGCAGGGGCAACAAAAACACAAGAAAAGTTGTATGATGTTAAAAAATACACCTAGAGGAGCATTTCACTACAAATTAGGTTAATTAGCAACAGGTGAGTAACATAGTTTGGTGTAAAAAAGTCTTTCAGAAGTGAAGATGGTGAGGGCTGCTTCACCACTCTGTGAAAGACAGCATGGGCAAATCGGTTTAAAAGTTAAGAATAAGGTTTTCACCATAAAATTGTAAAGAATTTGGGGATTTCATTGTCTATGGTACATATTACCATGAAATGCTTTGGAGAATCTGGAGACATTTCTGTATGCAAGGGACAAGACTGAAGACCAATACGGAATGGTCGTGGTCCCCAGGCCTACTGTTGTGATTCTGCTATTTGCTCATGTTCTGTTCTGCATTGCCCATGTTCATGCCTTTCATTTCTGACTGATCTGTGTTTCTGAATTATTGCTCATGTCTGACTATTCTTAGGATTGTGTATTGTATATTGGTAATTTGGATTTTCATGTTTTATTATTTTTCATGTTCATAGTATTCATAGCCATGTTTCCTTTTCCATGCTTTGCACTTCGTCTCCCCTGTCTTGTCATGTGTGTATCTTTGCTCACGGTCCCTTGTCTTGCGTGCCACTCATTCAGGTGATTTATTGGTTTTTGGGTTTCAATCTTCTTTCATTGTCTCGTGTTCTTCCTTCCTCTCTCTTTTACCGTCTTACTAACACATACTAACAGTTTATTGTTTTTGCTAATTACTAACCCACACTATCCTTGTATATTTGGACTAACTTACTAACAAGCACTCGGGATTGTATAGCTGCACTTACTAATTGACTAATGATCTCTCAGCAGTCGCCCAATTCTAGTCTCCGCCTCCTTGCCTATTCCTAATTATCTCTGCTGCTATTTTCTGTGGATTCCACATTTACTTTGCGCTTTCCTTTCTTTTTACTACGCACTTTAGTACTCCTTGACCGGAGCTGTTTTGTTCATAGGTCTGTCTTGTGATCCCTGTCTGCGTTTTGGCTACAGCCAAATTCATGTAATTAGTTTATTCCTCATGTGTCTCTCCCTGATCATTGTCTCCATTGATTGCACCTGTTCTCCTGGATGTGGATAAAAGATGTCTGTTTGGTTCACTTTCTTGTCAGATCGTTGTTCCTTGTCTCCTGTGCTACGTTTTTTCGTCTTGATTCATTGTGATTTATCTTTCTGACTGGACCGTCCTTGATATCGAGCTTTGCCTGTTCCCTGTACTTTTTCCGCATTCTTGTTTTTTGACCTCTTTTGTCTGACTACGATTTTTGTGATTGGTGCCCTGTGTATGACTCTGGATTTCACCCCTTGGACTCTGATTTTGGATTACGGACTTTGTACTGTTGCCAGCTCTGTTGGGGGGTTTCCCCCTTCAGAAATGAAGGCTCCTTTTTGCATTTTACTGGTGTTTGCTCTTGGTTCATTTCGTAAAACCTCACATTATCAGGCGGGACTGCATTAAAAACAGACGGCATTCTGTGGTGGAAATCACTGCAAGGGCTTAGGAATGCCTTTGTAAACCACTGTTGGTGAACATAATTTGTTGCTGCATCCACAAAGTTATGCAAGCTAAAACTCAGTCATGTAAAGATTAAAATATATATTAACAACATCCAGAAATGCTCCCGCCTTCACGGGGCCCAAGCCCATTTACAACGGACTGAGGCAAAGTGGAAAACTGTCCTGTGGTCTGACCAATTAAAATGTGAAATTATTTCTATAAAACATTGACACCGCATCTTCCAGGCTAAAGAGGAGAGAGACCATAGGGCTTTTTATTTGCGCACTCTTCAAAAGCCAGCATCCTTGACAGTATGGGGATGAATTAGTGCACATGTCATGGGTAACTTGCATTAATGCTGAATGATATGCACAAATTTTGGAGAAACATATACTGCCATTTAGTGCCATCTCTCTGCAAGACAATGCCAAGCACTACATTTTGTATGCTTTCCAACGACATGACTCCGTAATAAGAGTCCGGGTGTTACACTGGCCTGCTTGCAGTCCAGATCTGTCACCCACTGAAAATATTTGGCTCATTATAAAATGAAAAATAGGACAAAGGAGGCTTGGAAATGTTGACCAGCTAAAATCTTTCATCAAGCAAGAACGAGCAAACATTTTGGTTTCTGAACTAAAGCAGTTGGTCACCTCAGTTCCCAAATGTTTATAGTGCTGTAAGAAGACGAGATGATGCAACACGGTGGCAAACATGCACCTGCTCCTTTTTGAGAAGAGTTGCAGGTGTAGAATTCAAAATGAGCATTTTTTTTATTATGCCCCTGCCCTCCAAAGAGGAAAGGGGGCATTATGTCTACACCATGTCCGTCCATCGTCCGTTAACTTTTCATTTCCGTGGGATAACTGTAGAATCCATCGTCAGATTGATGCCATTTCTTAATGGCGTATTGGGAGTGGCTAGAGGAAGGTTCCTTTCGAAAACCAGCGTTGTGCGATATCTATTATGGCCGCCACAGCAGCCATCTCAATATGCCCTTGATCAACATACAGGCGGGGGCATATGCCACGCTCTGCATTGCCCTTGTTGTTTTTTTTTTTTTTTCTGAAAAACGCATCTGCGTCAACATCTGAATGGCTCTCCTGGTTCTATTTTGACTTTAGTATTTAGTATAAATAATTTGTAAATTTTTGGAAATTGGATTTTTTAATCATTATATTAGTATTTTACAATGTAAACTCATTGTTCAAGAATGTTTATGAACATTGGCGTGACAATCTTGGTCTAAAGTGAAGAAACTGGATTAACAGTTTTAGTGTGTACCAGAACAAGTATGAGTTTACCTTCTTGATGCAGCTATTAAAAAAAGGTCTTTTTACCATGATTCTCTGCCTTCAGGTGCGGCCAACATGTCTACATCAACCACGACAGAACAAATAACATCAACTGCCAAACCTGTGACGGCAGCTCCCATCTCAGCCACCACTGCTACCCCAACAGAAACTGTCCAGATAGAGTTCACTTCACAAGATATCTTTGTGCCTGATCTCTTAAATCCGAGTTCAGAAGCTTTTCAATCCAGAGCAAAACTCACAAAGGAACAGGTTGGTCACTTTTGAAGTAGTTTTGGGGTAATGTTGATTGTACATGGAAAAAGCTTCTCCTGGATTCAGAAGTCAAGAATAAAATAAACCATCATGTTCAGTGAATACACTCTTTGAATGTGCAATTGAATGCAAAACTGACTGGGAAGAGCTTATGAATTTATGCAATCAAATAAACCATTCCGCTTGTTCAACCGCTTTGTAACAGGAACTTCATATATGCGGGGTGTGGATGGAATTATTTTTGCACTGACTTTGCACTGACTGGTGCGCTACAAGGGATATCAGCATTCGTATGCATTCTCTCATACGGGTTTTCCGGCTGACGGGCTAGTGATCCAGAATGTATTCAGTGTACTTGGCACTTGTACAGTGACGTAGCCAGAACTGAAAATTAGGTGGAGCACAGAACATCCCTTTAAAACAATTATTAGTGTTGTTCTCAGTCATTTTCATAATTAACAATAGATTCACTCTGAAAAAACTCCACACTATCACATGTTGCAATTTCTCCCTGTTTAGGTAAGACGATAATCATTCATTTGGATGCTTAATTTGGTGCATTTAAATCAGTCTTATTCAAAATTGCTTACCTGTCAACTGTCATGCATATGGCATGAGTCTCATGCTTGTTAGCTTTTTGTCACGTTCTCACGCCATAGTCTGCAATCTTACACTTGATAACAAAAGTTAATATTGAAAATTTTAACTTGACAGACAAATTTCTATTTAATTGCCGAGTCCCTCTTTTTAATCGACCCATGCTGTACAGAGAGTGAAAGACAATATTTCACTGGATATATTTAATATATATTTCAACACATATTTAAGAGATTCTCACACCAAATTGAAATCCTTGTGCATTTAAGTTTTGTAGTTTCAAATATGTTATGGTAGATTTCACCTAGTAACATGGCAACGGATTATGACTCTGAACTTCTCACACTTCTCTTCTCTCAGGGGTAGGAAGCTATGAAATTGCATAAAGATGTGTAAAATTGTATTTTATTTCATTTAAACAATTTTAACAATCATGAAGCACAAAACAAATCAAGATATGCGGAAAGGGTAGCGCGTAACTTTCTGAGCAGTTTGTCTTATGTAAAACATAGGCCTTTTGAGTCAATCATTTTTATGTTCAGAATTTAGCTCATTATTTACTTGCCAAAAGATTGCATTGAGAGAGAGGCCATAATTGCCAATGGATTATTATTATAATTGGGAAACATAAATAAAAGAAAATGATTGATAACACGCCAGGATGAATAATTGTGGTAAAGGAAAGTTCTGGGCTATGCCACCACACTCACTAGCATAAAGCTCCCTGTCACTCAGGGGTTAATATGCAACAGTTGAAGGAGCTCTCTTGACAATATTTTGGGATAAAATTTTTTTGGGGGTCCTAGGTGCTGAATGTGTTGTCAGGTTTGGGATTTTTCATGAATTTTCACTGAAGGACCATTCATGCATTATGTAGAGTACATGGCAGAAAACACCTACCTAACTGAAAGAAATCTTGGCTAAATTGGCTGTTGGCCAGCTGTTTTTATGAGTGCTGCAAATGAGCAATTAGGATCAATACATTGGTCCCCCATCGTTATGTAGGGTGCTGTAATCTTTGATGAAATAGGAATGAGAATGATAATGATGGCTAATACTTAAACTCCCATTGCTTTTGAAAGCTCTGAAACTTACAGCTTGCCTCTATGCTGGACTGTGACTTGCTCAGAGACCTGACCTAAGCTGCTGGGCAGCTTGAATGAGACCACATATGGGTCCGATATGACATTAGGCTGTTCTTCTACCAAGATTACAATCTGATGCACCAAAATTGCAGCATGCTGTTTTGTTATTCACAAGTGCATGGTAAACTTTATTACTAGACTATACTATGTGCCATGTGTTAGCTGGGAGATAGACAATTGACCATATATATTCAGAACACTATGCCAAATACAGACGCATATCTCAATTTCATTATTTGCTTCATATTGAGTGTAGTATATTTCTGAATTAAAAAAAGGAATCAGCTGAAACATGGTGAATTGAAAATTTAATTTGCTTAAAGATCTTTCAAAAATCTTTCTTTTACAGATTGAACCGGTTTACCGCCGTGCATTCAACTCCTTCCTTAATTTGACTATTCAAAGTTTCAGGTAATTTCCACGAATTGAGGCAAACATACATTCTATTTTATTTTTAAGACAAGTCATCAGTATTATGTTATTGTCTTTGTCTTTTCTGTGCACAGGGCTGGATCAATTATCACAAAGGGAGTATTGGCCTTTAACACTTCAGAGTCAATACCCAGCACAGACCAAATACAGGAAACGCTGAGAAATGCTGTCTTGAATGATGAAATCTCTTTTAACATTGACCCAGACTCCATTAATGTGACATGTGAGTGTTATATTTTCTGTGACTGATATTGACTGTAAAATAATACCATCATGTATTGAGGGAAGAAAGGCGCTTTTCTGAGCATATCTTCACGAAATGCCAAAAAAAAAACACACATATTGAGACAGAAAATGCGCCATGATCCCTGCACAGGGGTTTCACGATTCACTATGACATCTTCAATCTTGTTTTTCATCTTTTATCCAGCCGTGACCACCAGTGGAGCCTCTCATATGACCAGTATGCTCACAGCCTCTTGTCTGGTCATGGTGTCACTGCTGCTGTCTCTCGGCTGGTAGAATCAGATGCCGCCGGTACACTGAGATGCCACAGAACTTCACCATCAGATATCGCCGTGAATACGTGAATGACTACATTTGGGACTCAGCACCAACGCGAAAGCCCCATGCCATTGGGCATTTTTATACATTGTTAAATTGATAAAGATACTGTTTAATTACTTTTTCTTGCATAATATTTAAAAGCAATAACTTCTGTGTGTGCATAGTGGGCATATAAAAGAATATGTATATTTGTTGTGATTTTAGAGCTGATATTTAAGTGCTAATTTTGTGAATGTATTCTTTCAAAAATGTATCCAACTTGCATATGCAGACACACTTAATACTGTTATTTACTGATCTGAAGAAATCATTGAATCAAATGCTTTACAAACCTTAAAAATTCAACAGATACATTTGGAGAGTAAGGAAGAGGGAAGTTAATACTAAGTGATATTACTTCCACATTAACTTTTTTTTTTGACATCACAATGGATGGTGATAGAATGGCTGACATGTTCATCATCACTCTTCACATGAGTTAGGCGCATATGCAGGTATCCGTAATGGGTAAATAAGCTCACCTATCCATGAAACATTTTTAAAAAACCTTGTAATGTGAAAAGAAGTATGTGAAATGACAGATGAGTTTTTGTTTCATGTTTTTCAGGCTCTTGCTCTTTTCTAGTTTCTTAAATTTGTTAGTTTTCTCTGATCAACACAATCAAAAATCAGTGAAGATAGTACAAATGTCTCCACTACAAATAAAACTGACATTACATGCAATATGGAAATTATGTCGTTATGTTTTTTTGCATCGTGTCATGAAAATGTGTCATTAAATATGAATAGAATCATAATGGGCCCAATTTTATACACTGCCTGGCCAAAAAAAAAGTCGCACACTGAAATATTTAGTTGGAACCCCTGTAGCTTTGATTACAGTGCATATTCGTCTTGTCATTGTTTTGACAACTATATGCAATGCCAGAACATTTCTTTTCAATCAGAAATGCCATGATTTTTGTCCAAGATCTTGTCTTCTCGACATAATGGTTGAACCACTCGGTGGTCTTGAGTACATCCCAATAACTTTTATTATGTTAAAGGTCAGGACTTTGTGGTGGAAAATTTGTTTGTGAAAATGATTCCTCCTGCTTGGTTTTGTCATTCATGGTTTTCTTTGCTAAATACAGGCCAGTAACTTGCCCGTTCTGAAATACTGAAACATCATTTCCACCATCAGGGAATGTGTTTTCCGACATGATTTTCTAAGAAATGAATAGCGACGCACTTCATCAGTCAGGGTTAAAATGATTATTGCCATCTGAAACATATTAATAACCGCAATAATGATACAGTTTTAGAATTTGTTCATTAACTTCCAAAAGGTGACTTTTTTTTTGGCTGGGCAGTGTACATGCAGGTCATTCACAATGATGATGGCATTGATGATGTAACTTTAACTTTATTTGATAGAGTGACCAGATATCTCCAATTGACTACACAATATGTCAGAGTTTTACTTGCTGATCTTAGATTTGTGGTTAATACAATGAAGATGCATATCCTCTTGCAAAGGCTCTGGGATTTCAAGGTGAATCGTGATTTAATTTTGTGGATCACATATTTTTCTGTCCAATCATCCACAGAGAGAGTCCTTTAATGGCAACCTGTCAGAATTGACTATTTCAAATACAGGTGTGCCCCAATGTACTATTTTATCCCTCCTATTATTTTCAGATTATGCTAATAAGCTCAGAGTTCAAGACTCAAATTTTAGCTTACTTAAATATGCTGATGATATGGCTCTTCTCAACCTCTTATGAGAAGCGGACATTGCCGGGGAAAGTTTGTATCTCATCATTTCACTTCCCTCCAGAACTGATGTCAATCGAGTGCTCTTGAGATAAACATCAGTAAAACCAAAGAAATGGCAATATCCAGTTAACACTTTATTTCAGACTTGTGTCAACCCCTCACAATCCCTGGGCAAGTTAAGTAGAACAAGTTAATTGTTGTAAACACTTGGAAACTTTGTCACCGTAATTTTATAGATGCATGCGCATGGGAAAATGTTCCAAGTATGGGGGGCTGCCAACTGAATGTAAAGGTGTGACAACATGTATTTAGCACAGCATGAGTCCGCTAAGTCAATGTTGGGTTTTGCCACAGGTTCATTGCAGCTAATGGTGCTAACGAGTTCTGGAATAAACTAATACTTGCTGTATGAATAATAACCAGTGAGAAAAAAATGATAATTGATGATAATTTTGTTTTCCTATATTTTTTTTCTACATTTTATCACAGTCAGTTCCTATGTTATGTTGGCCTATATGTGTAATTTAAAAAGCTATCATGCTTGTTGCTTTATTGTTTCAATCTCTTCAATCCCAACTTCTGGTGACGGGATTTGTCTCTCAACTTTCACACATGATGGATCACAATCTAATCACAATTAGATCCTAATTCACAAAAAAAACTATTTGAATTACCAAGACAAATACATAATCGAATAATGATTAAGAAATTATTAGGGGTGACCTGGAATAGTTGAATATTCGACGATTTGATCCGGTGGAGTCTGATTCGACGCTCAACCTCGTATTTATGTGACCAAGATCGTACCATTCAGACTACATGGCGGTGCCCAGGCTGCTGAGCATAAATCTTTACATAGAATGTCTAAATATAGCCTAATTTGATACAAAATCAGCCTAATTTCTGTTACTTAAGAATTGAAAATGATCTGTGCATTTAAACAGTAGACCTATACTTACTTTGCATTAATAAATCACCCACTGCAGTCAGCACCGTCGCAGGGGGGGTGCGAGGCCCTGTGCCAACTCTATGCTGGAGACCCTGCGCACATGCACGCAAATTAATCATGTCAGGCTGCAAGTGCATAGCTGTTCTAGCTATACCCGGTGAAATGACCGGCATTTTAAGACTAAAACAGCAAAATTGTGGCAATAATTTTTTGGATATCATAATCTTTCAAAGGAAAAAATCAACTGCTCAATTATTGGCTTTTTTCATCAAATCAGCTCAGCTGTCTCTTTATATTGGCATGTTGAAGTATGACAGTGTGTCATGAATTAACAAACATGGATACCAAATGGCTCACACTCACTGGTGACAATCACTTATTTTGACTCATTTCTATGGAAAAATCTCAGAATAACAAAGACATAGTGTCCTCTGGCACCCACAACCGTTTAACATTTGATTACAATGCAGTATATTTTCTAATACTAGTCAGTCACAAACACTCTGCTGCGGTATAACTTTAAAACATCAGTTTTAAAGACCTGCTCACCATTCATTGATTAGGCGATGGTCACTTCCCTTGCCTTTTGGCTCACAAACTCAGCAATTAAATCCTGATAATCCAGCCTGGATGCAACGTCTTTTTCGATAGACTGAAGGGCGAGCCCGCATTGTCTTTCCTGCGACATAGAGGTCCGAAAATATTTTTAATTTGAAAAGCTTTGCTACCCCAATTCCAACTATTGATATGTATACGTTAGCACCCTCCTCAAGGGTGATATGGATTTCAAATCCATATCACCCGCAGAGAGGGGTGCTAACCTACTTACACCACGTGGGCAACGAATGGACTCGTCCATTCTTAAATGCACGTGTGTTACCTGCACGGATAAGGTTAAATGAAAACGTGGTTTGAGAAATGAAATCAGTGTTGAAAATGAATTCGGACGAAGAGCTTTGTCGGGCCTCGCAAGAAATTGCAGCAGAACTTAATAATGCAAGTGATGATTCTGATCGTGAATTGTTGGAAGCATCTCAAGTAACTGAATTACGTGAACATGAAGGTAAAACTAATGAACGTTTTCACATTTCCGATGATAATGAAATTGAGAAGCGTGCCATGGAAGCTGTGCCTGTTAACACGCAGCGACGGGATAAATGGGCATACAACAGTTTGACGGTATGGCCGTGTTGAAACCCTTTTGACACCATTACAGAGGTAATTTTGAAATATTGTTTCGAGGCGAAGCCGAGAAATAATATTTCAAAATTACCGATGTCCAAAATCCCGTGGGGAGATAAGTCAATGACCGAGGCGTAGCCGAGGTTTGACTTATCTACCCAAGGCTTATATGGTCCAGCTGCCAAATATCATACCCGGTTGTTGTCCAAATAGTAATCTCCGTTATCCAAATAGCAACCTCTGCACGTGCAGTGAGGAGGTTGATACACAGAAAAGCAACCTGCCAGAACAATGGACCTAGTGGTGTAATGTCAATAAGACCCTGAGAGCAGTTAGGAAAGGCGAGTGTGCAGTGAGAGGATGTTACGTATGATAACATAAAAATAAAGAGTAGGGTAAGCTTTTATCGTGATGAAATAGTAAATAATGAAACTGACAAAGAGAATTTCCATTTTAGGAGCATGATGAGTGAAGTGCAGTGCTGCAAAATTTGTATTCATTAAAAAAAAACATGCGATGATCAGTCGACTATGGGCAAAAACCGGACGGGTCACATTTGACCACGGAAATCCTTAGTCGAAGACACCCCTAGAAAATATAAATTAAAAAGTGACCAAGAAACTACCAGTTGGCTATATTGAAAGCAGATATATAATACATGTTGAAACGTCTTCCAGTTGAACCCTTTGAAAGATTGGGCAGGACAACTTCACTTATAAGCAGTGGTGTAGTGGGGATTTTATCACTGGGGGAACTCTCCAAAAAAAAATTATTAAAAAAAAAAACATGTTGGTCACCCGGTGAGACCCAAGTTGCAAATGCTTGAGCCATATATGATAAGTATACTTTCACTCAGTTACTTTGACACTGGGAACTTAGTTACTCGTTTCAAATTAAAATATTAATTTAATTCATCATTTACGGATTATCTGAATTTGGCGTGTTCGAGAAGAACAACGGTGTATCTTTGTGCAGATGTGTCCGCCAGTGGACGTGGAGCTGCAAATTTATGCGCGCAGTTACAATATTCTATCACTAGATAGAACACCAGGATCAGTTATTGAATATCCACAACTGCCAGTAAACTCCTGTGTCCTACGTGGGCGCGGTCGCGGAAGATTGTGCGCGTTGTAGGCTATTTTTAGAATGAATACTGACCGGGTTATCCGTCGCATTTTGTGGTCAGAAGTGGTAGCTTAGGTAAGCGGGAACCGGATCGGAGCAGGGTTTGTTTTCAGCCAAAATACACGAAATTGAGGGCAGAGAGCCCCCACTCACACTGTGACAAGTTACAAGTCGATTCATCTAACCATAACCATCCAAAGCAGTTAAATTGAGGTGAAAAATGATCCATAAAGCAAATATCCCGCATAGTTCCTCGACTTTAATAAGCAGCTATTGTAAAAAAAAAAAAAAAGAAAGAAAGAAAAAAAGAAAGAAAGAATTCAGATATGAAGTGATTATCTGATTTCGGGCTTCCACTGCCAGCTCTTTTTTGACTTGTGCACACAATAACAGCATTTGCGCGCATTCGTGCATATGTGGAAGACGTGATTACGGCGCTGCTATTTCACCTGGCAACAAGAAATACTATTTTCTGATTGGCTGATAGGTTGCTGATTCAAGCTGAACAGTCTGCCTTCGCCTCATCCATTCATAAATTACAAATCTCTTTTATATGTACAGTCTGTGTTACTAATGTGCGGCGAGTTTTATCACTTCTCAGCATGAGACTTGAGAGCCCTGTTAATAATACTTGTGAATTGCAGTATGTATTATTACTTTATTAGAAGCTATACAATGGTGAAAATGATAAGAGGCAATGCTTAAAAACAATATTTATTAGACAAATTAAAAAACATCTCGCCAAAAAAAAAAATCTCGCGAAAAAGAGTTGGGGAACGCCGTCCCCCGCGTCCCCCGACCACTACACCCCTGCTTATAAGCCTAGTTATTATGTGCCGTTGTATGAGTTACGGGAGGTCATCAGCCCCAAAAATAAACAGTCCCCCCATAAAATCCTCTATTTGAATAAAGCGATTCATTGCATTAAATGACTTATCTTTTTAATTCAATCAATATCTTTAATGAATGTGCGCACATCTCTGTGTACCTTGTGTTCGGGTGTGCTACCACGCGTAACATCGACATAAAATACGCATGGTAACGCATTTGGGCATAAAATGTGCACACGGCAAGCATATCCTGGGCCTAACGCTGGCCCCAGTAGACAGCTTGTAGAAGCTGGACCTATTTTCTATGAGAAGTGATTTCGCTCCCGCACAGTATTATGTGTACACAATACGACATGGTCTTTGGAGTGCATCGAAACTGTCATTGTGACACGTCCAAAAGTTCAGAAATCTCTAACTCCATGCAAATTTATCGCGCGTCGCGACCATATCGTGAAGCAAGTGTCCAATAGCCGAGCTAGACTCAGGAGCGGACTGTACAGTGGTCCAGTCACAATACACAGCAGATTCACGGGTCATTATAACCTATAGTTATCTTCGAGGAGAGTAGTAGACTGGTAGATATTCACCTTCAGAACACTGAGTTTCGCCCCGCTTCACTTTGCAGATTTCGCTTCCATATGTCCCCACCTTAAAGGGGTGTACTGTACACACCAATGCCAACAAAGTGAAGTCCAACTGAAAATCCAATGTCAATACAACACTCTCACATTACACTTGGCATTGCTTTTATCAGTCAGGCTCAGGCCTCAGGCCCACACTCAGACTAGGCATCACCTGAGAAAATCTTTCCAAGAGAGGAGGATTGCACGGAGCCCTATTTCACACCAGAAGCTGGGGACACCAACTCCGGTCATGAACCTCTTATTGACCCTGCTTTATGGCCAAATAACACAACCATTAAAGACTTGTGCACTCTTAGGACAGGAGACTCACTGTCAGACCAGGCATCGCATGAGAAAGTCTCGTCAAATCAGGAGTACACTGAGACCAGTATCACATTAGGAGCTAGGGGCTCAAAGTCCTGTTGTGAAACGGTTAATGACCCTGCTTTATGGCCAATGCCATTACTGAACAGGTCAAGTTGATTCTGGTTAGTAGAGGAGCAGCTGCTTTTCAAAATCAAAGTGAAAAGTACCCTGCCTCAAGTAGGGATAGGACCATGGGGCAGGGGCATGTTTAGCCACTTGGGGGCCCTAGGCAAAAAATAGACATGGACCCTCATTCTTGAAACGCACACATAAACCAAATAACCATCCCTATACCTCTTAGCTTAAATTGAGATAAAATATATAATTATCGCAATTAACCAAAAGTGCACTACCACCAACAATGGTCTCAGCTCTCCACAGCAAATCAGTTTCAGATTACTCCAGCATTTTCCAAAATGATGTGTTTATTACTCAGATCAAATGAGAGAGAGAGAGAGAGAGAGAGAGAGAGAGGGATAGAGAAAGAACACTCTTATTCTTCATGTTTTAAAACAAGTACATCTGAAACCAAATAATATTACTACTGCCAGAGTCACAAACTGATCTCACGCTTATCAGAACTAGAATACAAAATGGATATGAGTCCATGGAAACCGCTATTCACATTTCAACAGGACTGATGAAAAGATTTTGTGTGTGTGTGGTGGACAGGAATAACAGTGGTCGTGTGTGTGAGTGAGGGACAGGCAAATCAGCAGTCGTGTGTGTGTGAGTGAGTAACAGGCAAGAGGGTGAGAGAGAGAGAGAGAGAGATCTTCAAATGTCCATTTTCCATGATGCCATCACCTTCTCATAATTGTGAGTGAGTGAGTGAGGGAGCGCAAGCATCCTACTATTGTCGTCTTCTCAAAAGTCTGCATATCATAGAAAAGTGGGTGTGCACCAGTATGGAATCCAAGCTGAAATAAACAACACAGCATTAGAACAAAAACACTCACTGCACTGTGTTTCATTTGGTGGTGGTTTTTATACAAAAGGAATGTACTTTGTCAAGTCAAATACCTTGTTCAGCCTGGGCTCACTGATAGAAGGTGATGTTGTTTACTCTTTTCTCTTGTTGTCTTCTCACTATGAAACAAGACAGCACCAGGTCAATCGTGGAGCATGAGAAATAAATATCCAAGTCAAGTGAATCAAACATGTTGATTTAACAGTTAGACATTATGAATGTAATACATCAATCAAAAATATTTTTTTAATGATTACCTTCTCTTTGTCCCTCTTTCTTTTTCTCTGTCCCTGTATCCCTGTTACTCTTCATCTGTATCCCTGTGTTGCCTTCATGTGTCCCCTCCTTTGTGCCTGTCTCACTTGTCTCTTCTTCATTTACTTGTCCTGCACTCTCATCAATACAAGTTTCTATTGCTTTTGAATTTTCTGAACTTTCATTGGTTTTCAACAGTCTCATTCTCTCATTTCAGGTTGAATCATCTTACATCACTTCTGTACTGTATAGCTGAGAGGCCTTGTATACATTCTACAGTCTGACCTTGCGAGCTTTGACCTCTGCAAATCTTGTGATCACTGAGTCAATGTCCAGTGTTTTTGTGACTTCATGCTCAATAGAGATAACAGCAAGTGCAGACAGCCTGTCTTGAGCCATGGTGGACCTCAGATAAGTCTTGAGTCGTTTTAGTGATGAGAAACTTCTTTCACCTGATGCCACAGTCACAGGGAGAGTGAGCAGTAGTCTCAGAGCTATACTCAAATTTGGGTAAGTGTCAAGGATGTTCTCCCTGTACACATAATCCAGCATCTGGAAAGGCGATGGGACATGTGGAGGGAATGCCGTAACTGCATGAATTATCTCCTGCTTTAGGTCCTCTGCATCAACATCATTCATTTTCTTCTCGAGCCTGTGGCAGCATTCATCTAATTCCTTTCCCTGTATGGCATTTCGCATCAGGTCAGTGGAGTACAGAAAGCCGTACAGCTCAAAAACAGCCTCCATGTGTGAAAATCTCTCCCTGACAGTGACAAGGGTTGTATCCACCATATGCTGGAAAACCTCCCTTCTGAAACGCTCTTCTGCAGTGCACACCATTTCCTCTCTCCCCTCATAATCAAACTGTCTTTTTTTCCTTTCTCTGATGCATCTCTGGCCAGGCCATCTCCACATCAATCCTCTCTGTGATCTCCCTGGCATCTGTTTTAGCAGAGATGAATCCATGCTCTCTGTAATCTTTCAGAAATTCTATCACTGCTGTGATCTCTCTTCTCATTACCTCAACTGAAACCTTGGGGCTGTCAAGGCATTCAAAATTTCAGGAAGTTGGTATCTTACGGCCTTCACAGATTCCACTCTGGCCTCCCTGTTAAGGATACGAGAGGGAAAAACACAGGGGAACTCGGAAACCCTTTCTGGAAACAGGAGGGAGACACAAAAGGGGAGTGGGACGCCAGATGCGGGGATCCAAAAAGATATTTATTAAAATAAACACAGAAATAAACAAGGGGGAAAAAGGGGCACTCCGGCTAACAAAAACACCGTGCCTCGCACTGAAAAAGGAGAACTCAGAAATCCAAAAACTTTAACGAATACCAGGGGGCAGACTCGGGAACAGAACTCCAGGGGGGGCAGACTCGAGAACGAGGGACAGACGCGGAACCGGGACTCGGGAAGCTAGGGAGTACTCACAAGACAAGACAGTCGGCACAGCTGGCAGATGGCTAACTCGGGTAGCACAGCTGGCCAGGAAAAGGGTAAGGGAGAACATCAGGAGGGGGACAGACAGGACACAGGGCTCAGGGCAGGCAGGGGCGCTGGGGCTCAGGGCAGGCAGGGGCGCTGGGGCTCAGGGCAGGCAGGGGCGCTGGTGCTCAGGGCAGGGCTGGAACTCAGGGGGCAGGACGCTGGTGCTCAGGCCAGGCAGGGCGGCTGGTGCTCAGGACAGGCAGGGCGGCTGGTGCTCAGGACAGGCAGGGGCGCTGGGGCTCAGGGCAGGCAGGGGCGCTGGTGCTCAGGGCAGGGCTGGAACTCAGGGGGCAGGACGCTGGTGCTCAGGACAGGCAGGGCGGCTGGTGCTCAGGACAGGCAGGGCGGCTGGTGCTCAGGGCAACTCGAGACGGAGGAGGCAGACTGGCACAGAGCAGTCGCAACAGGAGAATGGGGACACCAGGGGCTTGATGGCGGCAGGAAGGGCAGGCTGGTCAGGGAAGGTGGCTGAACTGAGAACACACAGAAAAACTGAGGGGACCAGAGGAGAAGTGCACAGGGCAGGGAGTGGGAGCAAGTGGCAGTGAGAGTGGGGGTGGGGGTGCGGGTGAAGTCAGATTTGCTCACGTGCAGAAAAAGCTTGGATATATAGGGCAGGGGCACACACAGACACAGGTGTAGAAACTTAATCTAATAAACAAGGGGTGGAACATGAGGGAAACCAATTACATGAAAACAGATAAACATTAACACAGACAAGGATCACAAGACAATCCCAAAGATGGGATAAATAAACTCGATAAAAAGACTCCTAAGTGTACAGAAAGAGCCAGAATAGATTATAAGAATGCAGAGATTCTGCAGGAAACTTTAGCAAAGCCAGTGAACAGTAAGGCGAGGGGAGGAGACTAGAACAGAGCGACTGCTGAGAGATAATTAGTCAATTAGTAAGTGCAGCTATACAATCCCGGGTGCTCATTAGTAGATTAGTATTATATACAAGGTTAGTTTGGTTAGTAATTTTAGAAAACAAACTGTTAGTAATGTTAGTATGTATAGAAAAGCAAGGGGAAACTAGTAAACGAGAACAGAAGGAAGGATGAAACCCAGAATCCACTAAATCACCCGAAATAGTGTCACAATCAATTAAGACAGAAACTGCTACAAACAATGACGCGACCGGGGAGAAAGCAAAGACAGTACATGGGTAAAACGTGGACTGGACTACACGGGAGAGGAATGAAATGTGAACACTAAGACATGGACTAAAAACCTGACATACCAAAATAATAGAAACCTAAAATTGACTAACCAGACACTCAGACCACGGAACACAACACTCCCATCTTGTCGCAGACAGTGGTTTTATGGAAAAATCCTTCACATGTTTCTGGAGGATGGTCCAGAACTGAAAACAGTATAGAGTCGCTGTAACAGTCGAAAAAATCTTTAAGATGCCACAGACAACTTGGCCACATCACCAACCACCAGATTCAAGGTGTGGCTGGCACATGGGACACAGAGTGTTTTGTTGTTCAGCTCCAGGATTCGGCTCTGGACCCCCTGTTTCTCCCCCCTGCATGTTACTGCCATTGTCATAGGATTTCCCACGACAATCAGAGAGATCCAAATTTAGTGTCTGCAGGTATCCCAAGAACAACTCCATTAGGCCTTTCCCAGTTGTGTCCTCTGCCACGAGGAAGCCAACAAAGTGCTCATGAATAGACACTCCTTTGTCAGGCTCACAGTCCACAATCCTCAGCACCACGGACAGCTGCTCTGAATGGCTGACATCAGGGGTGCAGTCCATGATGGTGCTGAAATATTTGGACTTCTTTACCCTCTCCACTATTGCTTGTGTCACACTGCTTCCGACCAAGCAAATCAGCTCGTTTTGAATAAAATTGCTGAAGTAGCTATGCAAGACTTCCTTTTCTGTTACCCTTTTCACATGGTCCCTCATCACATTGTCAAACTGAGCCGTTAGCTGTACCTGGCCTAGGAAATTGCCGTTGCCATGCTCATATAGCTTGTCGGAATGGCCTCGAAAAGCTAAATTCCGCTCTGCCAGATGTATCATGATGGCCACTAACCGCTTTAGAATATCTCGCCATTTGTTAACTTCGTTAACAAACGACTCTTGGTTGAGATTATCAATGGCTTTGCCTGATTGAAGTCGTTGGTTGAGAGTTTGCCAAGCAGCCATATTTGCGAGATGATCGGCACTCTTTTCATGGTCTTTGAGGAGGGCTGATAAATTCCTCCAGTCATTTGTCCCATCGGAGCAGAACCGCTGCCTGTTACAATCGCCAAACAGCCGACGACAGAAGCAAATAGCGCGGTCTGTCAACTTGCTGTACACCAGCCAGGACCTCTGAATTTTTTCCCCATTCTTCATATTTAAATAATAGTGGCCGTTTGTAAATCGTCTGCCCTGCTTGTTCTGGGGGAAATCTCCTTCTATTTGCACTGGTCCGTTTCGTACAATTGAGCAACGTTCGGAGTCTGACAACTTTTCAGGCCAATGAGCTGTGTCATCCCCTAATATATTGTCTACCCTGCTGCAAGCTAACGGCTCAGGTGGCGTATGCCTACTCACCACCAAAGCACCTTCTTCTTCTTCCTTGTCATCAGCATCCTCCAAAGTCACCTGTTCTTCTGCTTCGGCTTCCATATCCATAGACATCATGCCCTTATCCACCTCTCTGTCAGCTCCCATATTCAACTCCTCTCCTTCCTCCTCCACTTGAACATTTTCCTCAACAGCGGCTGAGCGTGTCGCAATTTCAGGGGCAACAGCGGATGCAGTTGCAGCAGGTGTAAAAAATGATGTTAATTTTGGCAGTGCATTTGTATTCCTTTTGCTTTCTGCCCGTTTTTTTCTTTTAGCATAGCCGCTCTCATAACTCCGCTTCATGTTTACATACAGTTCCCGCTTTGGTTTGAGTCACGTCGTGATGCATATTGCTACGTCATCCCATTATGGAGTAGTCCAATGCACAGCAGCGAAGGGGGTATGTGTACTGGGACAAATACTATTTAGACATTAATTCAATACTATGCAGATATTTCATTTTTTTTAATAGAAATACAGTTTGGTACTTAAAATCAGTTACAAATTAATATTTTTTTTAATTTATATACCGTGGCTTGGCTGGTCAGATTTGGGGGCCCCTATGAAAGGCAGATTTGGTTGGGGCCCTAGGCAATTGCCTAGGTTTGCCCAATGGAAAACACGCCTCTGTATGGGGGGCATCACTAGGAGTTTCACAAATTCCTTAATCAAATGCTCTCTACCTAATGGCCAGTCTGTGACTAGGCAGTGGCTACTGTACTCCCCTTCATCTGGTTGCATTTTTTGTTTTGCTTGCAAACTGTTTTCAAGTAAGCACAATGCGTTTGTCCACGGGTTTTCTGATTGGAAACATTCTGAGCGTATCGGTGAGCAAGAGAGGAGTGAGGAGCATAGGGCTTGCATGTTAGCATTACACAGTCGCTCCAAAAACACAGGAAGAGTTGATTCTGATCTTGTCAAACAAATTGATGCAGAGAGGCAATACTGGCGGGAAGTTTTGGAAAGAGTTGTTGCTGTAACTCAGTTTTTGGTGGAGAGGGGCCTTGCTTTCAGGGGAGATGATGAGCGGTTGGGATCACCTCACAATGGTAATTTCTTGGGCATTGTCGAACTTCTGGCCAAATTTGACCCTTTTCTAGCTGACCATCTCCAAAGGTTTGGAGGCAAGGGCAAAGGCTCTGTGTCCTACCTCTCATCCACAATCTGTGAGGAATTTATCCACTTAATGGGAGAAAGAACAAAGGAAGCAATTATCAGCGAGATTAAAGAGGCCAAATACTTCTCTGTTATCGTTGACTCCACTCCAGACCTTGCTCATGTGGACCAATTCACTTTTATTTTAAGGTTTGTAAATAATGGTGGAGAAGTAGTTGAGCGTTTTCTGGCTTTTGAGCCTATTGAAAATCATAGTGGGAACAGTTTGGCTGAGTGTGTTGTTGCAATGGTGGAGAACCTGGGCCTAGACTTAACTGTCGAGGCCGGTCTTATGACAGTGCAAGTAATATGTCAGGGAAGTACAATGGAGTCCGAGCTCATCTGAAACAAATAAAGCCATTGATTTGTTATGTCCCCTGTGCAGCACATTCGGTGTCAATGCTGTTGACAGTAGCCCAGAAGCTGGCCGTTTCCTTGACTTTCTGCAATCAATGTACACAGTTTGTGCCTCGTCAACACGCAGGTGGGGAAAGGTGTTCCGTGATACAGATGTGAAACTCACACTGAAATCTTTGTTAGGTACTCGCTGGAGTTCAAGAGCTGAATCAACAAAGGCTCTCTGGAAATATTATGCACAATTGAGAAAGGCATTGAACAATATTTCCAAAGATTCGCAGGAGAAACGTAAAACTAGAAGCGAGGCCTCTGCACTCTGTGGCAAGCTGGACACCCTAGAGATAGCTCTCATGGCACACTTTTAGGATACAATACTGCAGCGGTTCCAAGCCACGGGCCTGCAGTTGCAAAAACATAACATTGACATACACACAGCTACACAGCTTCTTCTTTCACTTTGTGGCAGCATAGAGAGACAATTTCGCCTTTTTTGAAGGGTCAGCTTTAAATGTTACCGATTCAGTCTCCCAAGACTACAGACATGACCTCCAGCGCACAAAGAAGCACAAATGTATGGCTGATGAAAGTGCAGAGCCAGGTGTTGAATTTAGTGGAAAAGAAAAGTTTCGGATTGAAACGTTCAATTTTCTAATTGACAAACTTGTGTCCTGCCTTAACCATCGGTTAACTGCGTACACACACTTGACCAATCTTTTTCATGTTCTTTTCATGCCTGATAATATGTCCAACAGTGAGCTCACTTTAAGGGCGGAATCTCTTACTGCAGCATATCCCACTGATCTGACAATGAGCTTGGCAGATGAACTTGCTCAGTACAAATCATTCATTTCAGAAGAACAAAAATGCCCAAAAATAATGCTAGAGACCATGGTAAATTTGGATTTACAGTCCACTTTCCCAAATGTTTACATAGCACTCAGACTGTTTTTGACCCTGCTAATAACAAACTGTGAAGGGGAACGGTCATTCTCCAGACTGGCTCAAATAAAAAATGAGCTCAGGATGAAAATGTGCCAAAATCGGTTGAATTCACTCTCCCTTCTAGCAATAGAATCAGAGTTTGTTCGACAGCTCAACTTTGATGAGTTAGTGGACGACTTTGCAAGAAGGAAGAGCAGAAAGAAACCTTTGTAGAATCCTTAGGTACGGTAAGTTGGCGCGGGGGTGGGGGGGCCCTTTGCAAACTCCTGGCCCCAGGGCCCAGACCCCCCATAATTTGGCCCTGCACCTGGGACCGTGTGCTTTGGTCAGATGAGACCAAGATAGAGCTTTTTGGCAACAAACACTCTTAAGTGGGTCTGGCAGAACAAAAAAGAGGAGTATGCAGAAAAGCGCCTCATGCCCACTGTGAAGTATGGGGGAGGATCGGTGATACTATGGGCCTGTTTCTCTTCCAGAGGCCCTGGGATCCTTGTTAGGGTGCATGGCATCATGGACGCTTTGAAATACCAGGACATTGTAAATCAAAATCTGGTTGCCTCTGCCTGAAAGCTGAAGATGGGTCGTCACTGGGTCTTTCAGCAAGATAATGACCCTAAACATGTGGCCAAATCTACACAGAAACATTTCATCCGACACAGAATCAAGCTCCTCCCATGGCCGTCTCAGTCCCCAGACCTCAACCCCATTGAAAACCTGTGGAGTGAGCTGAAGAAGAGAGTGCAGAGGAGAGGACCCAGATTGCTGGATGTTTTAGAGAGATTGTGCAAATAGGAATGGTCGAAGATCCCCCTTTCTGTTTTCTCCCATCTTGTGAAACATTATAGGAGAAGATTAGGAGCTATTTTTTTGGCAAATGGGGGTTGTACAAATTATTAACATCAGGGGTGCTAATAATTTTGGCATGCATGATTTGATGTAAAATAATTTTTTCTTAATGTGGGATTTTTTTCCCCCACTGAATAAATGCACTTGAATTAGAGGTTGGATTTTCCTCTTTTTCATTGTGGTCCTATATTATTTAGAAAAAAACAATTTATTAGAAGCTAAAGAACATATCCTAACTAGGGGTGCCAATAATTATGGAGTGTGCTGTATGTGGCTAAAGGCACTACACCTAAAGAATCCGGTGAAAAAGCCTTACATCTGTTCGTTTCATTTTGTGGACAGCAGACCATCAAAACATCACCCATACCCCGAGAAATGGTTGGGATATGTTACCCTCTGGCGAAAAAGGCTGCCGTCGCGATGCTTATGAGGCTCCCAGGTAAGATAACATTTTGCCAGCAAGAACAGCAATCAATATCGCTAGCCGTTAGCCAGCTTGCGTCTCATGAGTATAATCAGCATTATCACAGAAGTATGTTCAATTATGCTGTCTAACAGACGAGTAACTACATTTATAGAGTCAGACATTCTTGCTTGTCTGCGTGTGAACTCCATTATCTTATCCGGATTCAAGATGATAAACCAAACTCACAATGCACTGCGCGTGCCTAATAAACCGATCTGTTTTAAACCAATTCTAGCAAGCTAATTTACTTTTAGCTAACGTAACTTAGCTTCGCGCTAGACTCATAACCATTCTGTGGAATACAGTAAAATGTGGGTCTACCCTGAAATGTTTTGCACACTGTACTTCCCCTGTCATCTCATAATCACTGTCTCTGTTCTAAAATGTACTTTTGTATATCTAATCCATCTTTGTCTCATGCTCAACTATTGCATTTTCTTTTAGGACTCCTGTTATCTTTGTTCAGATGAAAATCAGCTACACCGTCGACCTGCATCACTGCCGTTGATCTCAGATGCTGCTCACAAACAGATGCTTGGATTTCACATACTCTGACGTTTACACCTACCCAAGACTTCGATCTAATAAAGGCTGTACCACAAATAATGCGAATGTGTGTTCAGTGCTTTTTATGGAAGTTTGGATCATGCACAAACAATAGTTATCATTTTGGATCTCACCTGTCAAGTTGCTGAAAAGTTTCGTCGTCAAGTATGACAGTCTGTAGGCAAACTAATTAAGAATGAAGAATGGTTAATAAATGCTTCGCTAAGCAGTGTTCAAACTGAATTTATGTACTGCTATCAATGCACTCATATCGGCATTACGTTAGATGCGACTCAGCTGACTCATTATCAATAACGCATCAAAATACAGTAATGTGAACTGGTGCTTTTCAAAGTAATGGAAATATACAAGTAAGGTTATGGATATATCCATATCATTTTAATATGAAAAAGTAAGGTGAGTGTTGGCTGCGTACATGGTTCTAGGATATCACAACAGCGGCCTTAGCTTACTGTACATTTTGCCGCGCTACTTAATGAAGAGTGGCAATTGAGTTGCTCGATATTATGGCCATTCATCAATTAAAATGGCTAAAATATGCTGAGTAACAAAAGAAAAGCAAGTTAGCTAGGTAATGTACTCTCATGGTTACTCAGTCAAAGTGACCGGAAAACGGAAAAGTTTTATGAAACGAGTGTAAATGTGCATACGCTTCTAATTAATTTGATTTCCTAATAATAATGTCTTTTTTTTCGGTTTGTCTTTAAGACTGGCAACTACGATATAACTCGTAATGGTGGGTCAGGGCTGGTGCGAGACATGAGAATTCTGGGAAAAATGTCCATCCCTTTATTGACAACAATTAGTCTTGGCTAATTCTTGATGGTTTTCCTTTATTAACACGTTTTTCAATTCAAGAATAATCAAGTGGCAATTGAAGACGGCGTCTCTCCCCCATGCGATCTAACAGCGGCAAAATAATGGGCCACATTCAGTATAGAAAAAAAATTCAATTATAAATAGGTCTATGCACTGGCACTCAGCAACGGTATTTTTTTTTTCTTTTTTCCAGCAAGAGCGGCATTTCATAACTCATTTGCGAATGAAGGTCATTTCGGTGAGTGCGTACACCTATTTTTGCAGCACGGTCACTCAACTTGCTGTAAAAAAAGAGCTGTCCGATTGGAAAATGTAAACGGACGAACCACGTACAAGTCACCAAAACTACCTTCATTCACTAAAGAGTTCTGAAATTCCGTCGCCTAGTGCCAGCTAGACCCAAGTATAATTCACTTGCATTTCTTTTGTTGCTCAGTATATTTCCACCATAACGCCAGTTCACTGTTTCATGGCTGCCCCATCAACGCCCTCCAACAGCACTAAATAATTTTAAAAATCTCCATATGACACCTGAGGCCACCGCCGCATGTTATCCACCCACGAGGTGGAGTTCATTAACCTCAGATGTACAAGTACAATCCCTCCATCCGACCTTTTAATATTTAATTTTGATTCTTGTCACATTAGCCTCTCCATCTCAATACACCTGGTTTTTCAACATAGCTAACTAGCCGTAGTTAGCCGACCTGAAGTTTCAAGACAACTGCGGAAGACAAGAAATTTAAAAAATGGACGTGGCTGAATTAGGTGAATACGTAGCCACAGCTGTCAGAAGGTTTTGACATGGCCTGTACCGTAGTGAAAAGTCATTCCTTAAGGTCTCTACTATGGCTTTGAGGCTACGGGACCAGCGTCAGGAGAGATTTATTTCCGGGTGCCATAGCCGTCGCAAAATCCGCCTTTGCTTACTAATGAAGCCCATTCGGAATTACGGTAAAATGGCATTCTAGCTGCCGGGTGGCTCACACGGTTAAGGCACTGCTCTACAGTGCAGAGGTGATCACCAAGTCGCGAGTTCGAGCCCCGGCGTACCCACCGGCAGGGGTTGGCAGCTTTTTCAGAGTAGCGCACAATTGGCTATCGCGTTACAGGATTTCAAATTGGGAAGGGACTGCCGGATATGGGTATACAATAACAGCTTTGTTCGTTGCTCCAGCGCCTCCTGTTGGCCAGACGGGCGCTCGTCAGGCAGACTCCGGGTTGGTTCATGTCCGGGTATCCTCCGCCCTAGTTCTGAACTTGCAAAGATTCAACCAATGAGTGTATAAATCAGTGGCAGACAGGCACGTGCTTCGGAGGAGAGCCGTGAACTGTCTCACAATCCTGAGTTGGCAGTAAGGGGTCGCATACGAGCAAGCTTTGTACATAGTTCTCCAATTGGGCATTCCAGATTCGGGTGGGATTGGACATGCCAAATTTAAAAAAAAAAAAAAAATTTTAATTTAAATAATGATTTTTCACACCATTTTATGGTAGCTATAGCAAGCTTCAGGTGTCCTTCGAAATATCATGATGTTGATTTTTGTAAATTATGGTCCCATATAGACAAGAATAAAGGATAAAGCCAGAATATGCTTTAGGGGCATGGCTATCCTCAAGAGCCACGGTCCTCCCCGGATCTTCAATACACGCTCTCGTCCAATAGAAATCACATCCGGTTTCAAAATGACAACGTGGCGCAATTCAAATTGCGAAAATCGAGGCTTCCTTTATAGTATGCTGAAACTAATGGGTGACAGTAGCACAAACAGTAGCTTCGTCCATCTTTTCATACAGTCTATGATCGAAACAGGGGGCTGTCCATCGCAAAGAAACAAACTGTCTCCTACAAGGACCAAGAGTCTGCAGGGCGAATCAGGACCTCGGTCTAAATGAACACAGAGCGGAGAATATCAATGGCTCTGAATGAAAATCTGTTCAGAATTGCAGAGATGAATGGTGTGCTCAAATACATCCTCTTAAACATCCTCATACGTTGTTAGCGCGCTTCCTTTAAATGCGTGAACCCACCCACCCCCTTGCCTTCTGTCTCGGGGAATAAAATCAGGTGATCTCAGGGCTTACTCACCAGGAGGGGGCTTAAACAATGCCTGGCTGATTACCACACACGTAAGTAAAGGTTACTGGGAAGAAAACAATGGGAATCAGACCGTGGGGATAAAATTTTATCACTGCTATTAAAGTGAAGGGAAGGTTAGTATTGTTTATGTGCCTTCCGGCTCATTTTCTGGGCCACTCCCCTACACACGACACAAAGAAAATATCTATTGACTAAGACTTCAGTCATGAAGTTTTTTAAAAAATGTTTCAAAAGTAATGATTTACTATTTTGTTTCCCCTAATGGCTAGGATTTGGCAGTGCAAACGATTTGCCTTGATTTTTTTTTCAATATTTTTCACTGTAATGTATTTTTTGCGGAAAGGTGGGAAGTGTGGAAAAATGAATGACCTTTGTCATTAGCTTCTCAGGAAAAATGCGAAACAAGCTGTTAGGGAAGGAGAAACGGAACTTTGAAAACAGTTGTCTTAGCGATCTCACAGTGGGAGGGACAAAACCTGGTTGTTGTGAGCCATACGGGAATAGATGGGGGAGGGATGGCTGTTAACATAGTTGCCTGTGTCGACTGGCTTTTCTCTCTGCCATATTTATCTCCTGTTTCAGATCACCGTGAACTGGCATCACAGGCTTTAAAATAGGTGTTTGTGTATGCATCCAAGATTTTAGATCACTAATTTTTGTTAGCATACAAAAAAATGTATTCATACAGAGTGACCTATTCAGAATTACTTTTGCTTGCTGAAAAGGGTTTAAAATTGTGGTCTGTATATTCCTTCTGCAATGCCCGTGGTCCAATCATGCCAATCAAATAAAATTTAGACAAGAAAATGGTATGACCCAAATGGAATAGTAAGTACAGGGGTAACTGAATCCTGTTTCATTGGAGAGATAATCTATCCATTCTCAACAGTTTCTCTTGTGTATTTCCCTTAAGGAAATCAGCTTCTTGTAATCAAAAACATGCATAAACACTGAAAACAACAAATGACTTCACAAGGTTGATCCTTTTTTTCCAAGCAAATACACACATAAATAGAGGAGTTCCATTATATGCAAGTGAGTTTGCTTTGTTAGCATTCAGGAGGATATTCATGTTTTCCCCTTTCTTTTCGCAGTAGTCAATCGTAAAGCTGGTCTTGGTGATCTGGTAACTTCACTTACGTAAAACTGAATATTTCAAGCATCGTACCCTGATTAATTAAGATTTATTATGAATTGATACTTGGAAAGGGTATCCGAGCATTGTACACACTCTTCTGAAGAGGTATCCTGCTCATCATAGAAGCAGTTAGAGGAGAGCCCACCTGGGAGATGTTGGGCTTTCAAAATATACGCATTGAACTAGTCATGCGACATCAGCTGGAGTATTCAAATAAATTACGCCATAGGTAAGTATAGTACTGCTATTGGCATCTGTGTCTTTGGCATTTTCTTTTGGCCCAGATCTCATCAACAACAATGTCATGGGTATGGTTTTTGGTCATGTTTATGTTTAGGTTCTGTGTTCATGATTTTGTCTTTTATTTTTTCTTTTTGGTTATTGTAATACTCAGGTTTTTAGTTTATTCCTTTTCTCAGTTCCATTGCACTTGTCTCCCCTGTCTTGTGATCTAGTTGGTTCAGTCCGTCTTCCCTGTCTGCGTGCCCACTCACTTTGGGTGATTTAAATGAATTCCGGTGATTAAAATATTCCTTTGATTCTCGTTTTCTTTCTTTGTCTTTCTGTTCTGATTACTAACAAGACTAACATTTGTTGTATTTTGTATCATCGCACGTGCTTAATCACTCTCCTGCGCTCGTTATCTGTGCACGTAGAACTCCTGGACCGGAGCTGTTTAAATGTCATAGGCTGTTTGTGTGATTCCCGTTCGTCTTTCGCCAATTTTCGTGGTTAGGGCTTCCCTCATGTGACTCTCCAGTTGTAATTAGTTTGATTCTCTACTCCTGATGCCTGTATAGCATGTGACCTTCCCTGTGTGTCTTTAAGCAGTCTTTTCACTCACAGGTCTTGTCAGAACGTTGATCAATATTTCTTTGTGCAGAGCGCCTCGTATGCCATTGAGTATTGTTTCTCTTCTACTGGATTGTCTGACTTTGATTCTTGCCATTGCCCTTTTCGTATTGTTTTTGTCTTTCTGGATTTCGACTCATTTTTATATGACCATGATTTCTGTGTTTAGATGCCCTGTGTATGACCCTTGGCTTTGTTCATCGACAACGACTTTTTGCCGATCGTTTTTGTACCTCTGCTCATCTGTCTCACTGGTTCTGACCCCTGCCTGTCTAGTCGACACTGTTTTTGGATTTTGCATTGTGGCTTGGCAATTCCTGTGTTTTTTGGCTTTGACTCCAATAAAGGCATACGTTTTTTGGATTTCTGTCTCTCGCGAGAGGTTCCTGAACGCACCGTCACAAACAAACTGAAAATACTGTGACTGCCCAAAGTGTTCAACCTGCAATGTATTAGAGGTCATATAAACTAGATTTGAAGCAATAAATTCTGAATAGTAGCTAATCTTCAGGCACATATCTCACTTTTTTCAGATAGGAGAGCTGCTTTCAACTAAATTAGAGAGATAAATGCATCCCAAGATAAACCCGGAAGTATTTGAGATGTTAGTGTTGACTAAACAGCTAGTTAATCTGTATTTGAAAGAGAAAAACTTCCTGAGAGATTTTATATAAAACTGAACTTTTTAGTCTATTACTTGAACTGTACTACCGTGTATCATCAGATACAGTATGATCCTCTCACAAAATTGCATCTTTAAGTCATGACTAGTTAAGTTGCTTGCAGCACTATTGAGTACTAAAGTGACGACGTCCCGCTGGTGTCGGAAGTAAAATTTCCCATTCATTTTACCCATAGATATATTTTTTCAGCTCACTTTTGAAGCACTTTCTGTTGTTTTCAAGCCTCCATTGATTTTAAGTCATATTTCTGAGTGACAAAAAATGCTGTTTTTCCTGACCAGAGTCAGCTACAATTTAAATCATTTTAATGTTTTGCCACCATGCTAATCTGCAATTTGTAGTTTAAAAGCTACGAGTCCCATGATCCTCCTGATTCCCAGGCAGAACGAGTTTAAAATGCGTTAAAAATAACCTGCACCTTGCCTGTGAATTTGTTAGCCACTCTATGCTCTATTTGGTTATATTTACTTGCTAGATATTGTGGCAGTCTCGCTACTGAAGGACTGAGACTGAGGCAGGAATAGCGGTTCTCACATCGCCCGGGGCGGGCTTCGTTTTATTTGCTGTTCGGCCCTTAAAAGGGTCGTTTCCTCACAGTTCCAAAACAGACACATTTCTTTTTCGTCACACAAAATGAACAACAACACGCAGTAACTCCTATCATGCTGGCGACTCAGCCCTCTTATATCCCCCCGCCCCGGACCTGATTGGCTCTCTCTCCCTCCCCAGGTGCAGCCAATAGCGACACTCCGCAATTTTCTAAAGTTGAACATGCAAACAACTGGGGCAGGATCGCCACATTGCCCCCACCTAAGGGGTCACTGTCCCCAATGACCCCACAACGAACAACCCTCCCAAGCAACAAAACATCAACAATAAAAATAAAGAAAACATTACCCCACAACGAAGTCCCCAAAATGTCCTGGTGTCCGTCGCTGACAGACCTGGTAGGCCCAGGCTGCTGTGTCACGGCGCTGTGGGGCTGGCAGCCCGAGGCTGGTAGGGGGCCAGCCTGTCTTGGTGTAAGATCACCACCCACCCGGCGTCAGGCATCCGCACCCTGTAGGTCACTTCTCCCAGTGTGGTTGTAGTTTGGGAGATAGGCCTTTTTGGCGTTTCTGGCAGTAGACCCAGACCTGACTCCCTGAAGCAAAAGCTCGCCCGCTGCAAAGGTTGTCGTGGTGCCGTTTTTGGCGAAGGCCCGCAGTTTCCTGAGCCTTCCGAGCGAAGTCGTGTGCCACTCGCATGCGTTCAAGGAGCTGGTGGTATTAGGTAGCCTCACCTATCCGGGGCTCCTCCTCAGTGGGGGGGGGGCCGAACACTAAGTCGACGGGTGTTTGGAGCTCGCGCCCAAGCATCACTGGGGCAGGAGTGCAGAGGCCGTATTCCTGCACGGCTGAGCGATACGCCCACAGCACCAGCGGTAGATGCTGCTCCCAGTCCCGTTACTGTTGGCTAGCTAGAGTTGCTAGATGGGCGGCGAGTGTCCGGTTGAAGCGCTCTACTAATCCGTCACTCTGAGGGTGAAGGGGAGTGGTGCGAGTTTTCACAATGCCCAGGCGTTTGCAGACAGCGGCCATTACCTTGGCTTCGAAGTTCCGCCTCGGTCACTGTGCAGCTCCCCTGGGACTCCGAACCGGGCGAACATTTCCTCCACCAGGCGGCTGGCCACCGTCTCAGTGCTCTGGTCAGGAATAGGGTATGCCTCGGGCCACTTGGTGAAGTAATCCATCGCCACTAGGACGTACTGGTTGCCAGACTCAGTGGTGGGGAATGACCCCAGGACATCGACACCCACTCTCTCCACGACGTAGCGCTGCAGCGGGGGGTGTGAAGTCTCGCCAGGACCCTTGTGGGCCGTGCAGGTATTGCAGCAGTGAACGTGAAGCTCAACGTCTCGGCGGCAGCTCGGCCAATAGAAATGCTGCCGGAGACGATGCAGGGTCTTGTTGACCCCAATGTGGCCTGCCCCCACCAAGCCATGCACCAGTCCAAGGATTTGCGAGCGTAATGAGTGAGGCACTAGTAGACGCAGCAGGTCGTTGCCCCGGCCAGGAGCCCGCCACCGCTGATACGCCAGCCCGTCTCGCAGCTCCAGGCTCCCTCGTTGCCCCCAGTACGCCTTCAGCTCCAGCCCCCCAGCCGAGACCTCCGGCCAGGTCGGAAATGCGTCAGCCTCCAACCAGCCCCTCACCTGTTGCAGAACAGCATCAGCCTCTTGCGCCTCCTGCAGCTGCTGATTTTCCCACGGCAGCCACTCTTCCGCCTCCTCTAGTCCCTGCACCTCCACCACCTGTGGTTCAGGTTGGTCCCGTTCCTCCATTCTCTGACATGGCTTACAGTTCAGTTCGGCACATGGGCGCCGTGATAGGGCATCAGCATTTCCATGTAGACGGCCCGCACGGTGCTCAATTGTGAAGTTGTACTCTTGTAATGTCTCTAACCACCGTGCTACTTGCCCTGCCGGGTTCTTGAACCGCAGGAGCCACGTGAGTGAGGCGTGATCGGTGCGCAGGCGGAAGGAGGTGCCCTCGAGGTAGGGGCAGAAGTGACGGATGGCTAGGATGACGGCCAGCAGCTCTCGACGTGTGACGCAGTAGTTCTTTTCAGCTCGGCTCAGAGCACGACTGTAGTAGGCGATTACACGCTCCCCCTCACCATCCGCCTGTATTGCTAGCCTCAGTGTCCACAATGAAGGGCCGGCAGACATCAGGGTACGCCAGCACTGGGGCCTGAGTGAGGGCTGTCTTGAGCTGTGCGAAGGCTGCCGCACACTCGTCGGCCTGGTGATTGTCAGTGAGGCGGTGGAGAGGGCTAGCTATGGAGGCGAAGTCCCGCACGTAGCGCCGAGAGTAGCTAGCCAGCCCCAGAAAGCTACGCAGCTCGCCCACGTCCCCCGGTGTCGGCCACTCTGACACTGCAGTTACCTTAACCGGGTCGGTCTCCATCCCTCGCTCCCTTACGAGGTGCCCCAGGAAGGCAGTCTCCCTCCGGAGAAGCTGGCACTTCCGGGGATTCAACCGTAGCCCAGCCAGTCAAATTGCAGTAAACACCTCACTCAGATTCTCAAGGGCTTGCTCAAAGTTGCTGGCGTGCACCAAGAGGTCGTCAAGGTACACGACACAGCGACTTCGAGGGACGGTCGACAGCACTCTTTCCATGAGCCGTTCAAAGGTCGCCGGAGCGCTGCAAAGGCCGAACGGCATTACCCGAAAATGCCACAATCCCCCCCCTATGGTGAAGGCGGTCTTAGCTTTAGCACTAGGAGCTAGCCTCACTTGCCATTATCCACTGCGGAGGTCCAGTGAGCTGAACCAACTGGACCCCGCGATGTGGTCTAGAGCTTCGTCGATGCGTGGTAGAGGATAGGCGTCTTTACGGGTAATGGCATTAAGTTGCCGATAGTCAACACAAAACCGCCACTCTCCATTTTTTTTATGCACCAGTACAGCAGGTGCCGCCCAGGGGCTGTCTGAGGGCTCTATGACACCAGCTGCAGCCATCTCTCTCACCTTCTCCTCCGCTACCAGGCGCTGGGATAATGATAACCGATGGGGGCGCAGGCGAATAGGTGCGGCATCACCAGTGTCAATGGTGTGCTGCACCAAATCTGTCTGCATGCATTCCTCATCGCGCACTGCGAAAAGGTCTGCGTTATCAGTCAACATGCGATACAGTTGCTGGCACTGAGAAGGGGCGAGTCCACTGCAGCTGCGTTGCCACAGCTCGCGGACGGCCTCAGCCGTCTCGGCTGAGGGTGAGGCAGGGCATGAAGAAGGAGACGGGCGGACGGTGGCGGGGCTGCTCCCGGGGCCGGCACGCTGGATAGGAGGCCGGCTAGCGTGCTGCATGGGCGCTAGTGGGCTAGCTAGCAGGTCGGCAGGGGGCCATGTGTTGGCTGTGTAGGCCCGGCAAGCTCTTCTCGCTGCCTGCTTTCTTTTTGCAGCTTGGTGCAATGGAACTGTGGTTTGGCCGATGGTGAGTGTAGCCTGTGCTATATCAACTGTAGCTCCCCATGATGCTAACAAGTCCAGGCCTATGATACATGCTTCCCCAATATCCGCTAGCCAGAACTCCTGTTCGGCTAGGTGGCTATCCACAGCCACGCTCACTGTCTTCTTGCCCTTCATGCCCATCCTCTGGCCGGTCACGGATTGCAGCCTGGTCACGGTCGGTTCCCAGGTGGCGTTGGGGAGCGTCGTCGGCCGGACCTTGCTCATCCGCCCTAAAAAGGGCAGAAAGGGAATTTTGCTCGTCCGCCCTTACAAGGGCAGTATGATGTTCAGCTAGAGGTGCGAGTGGTGCCGGGCTAGGTTCAGGTTCGGCAGGCTGCACACAACTGGGGAGGATGGCTACTGGGGGCGGCGGGCTCCTCACAGCGCCGCCCCCGACTCGTTTCCCGACAGCTGGGGCTCCCTTGGCTTTGGGGCTGGCGCTGTGCAGTCCCGTGCAATATGGCACCTCTCTTCGCACCGGAAACAGCGCCGCTCGTCACGGCGGTTGCGGCGATGTTGTTGTGCCTGACTGGGGGTGTGGGCCCGCCTCACTTGCTCCTCTTCCTCTTCCGGAGCCACTTTGCGTACTTGTGGGCGTGACTCCCAGGGGCTGGTTGCCGTTACTTCCTTTATGACGTCTTCTACTCTTTCGGCCTGTAGGAGGGCTTCATTGAGTGTCTGGGGCGTGGTCAGCATGACGTGGTGCCTCAGTTGTTCCGGGTGGAGAGCCTGCAGGAAGCTGTGCAGCGCTAGCTCGTCTTGCTTATGCTTCCCGGATGTGGGGTACCCTTGGCGAGCATGGAAGCGCAGGTCGGCGGCCACGGCCCCCCACTGTTCCCCCGTTTGGCGGCGGCGAAGGAGCAGTTTCTGGCGGTGTAGCCGGGTTGACTGGCGCTGCCCGTATCGTCTTTCTAATGCTCCGGTTAGTGAAGCTAGGCTAATTTGTTCAGTTGGGTCTAGATCGAGTAGCGTTTGAAGTGCTGGACCTTCCAGGGCAAGCGCCAGATAAGTTGCTACCTCACTGTCCGTCCACCCACTACTGAGCCGCCAGTAGCAGCTGGGCCTGGTAGGGCTCCCAGGGCGCTGCACCGCTAAACCGGGGTAGCTTCACTCCCTTCCGTGGTTCCGGCGCCCCCTCTCGCTCAGCTGCCGCTGCCGCCGCCGCTGCTGTTGGAGCTCGTGCAGGACGGGGTTCGCTCCTTCCCTCCGGTGCGCACAGCCCTCTTGTTTGGCTCCTGCTCCCCGCGCTCTGTCCGCTTTCACATGCAGCCCCGTCTTCAGTTCTCCCTCGAGGCGCGCAATCTCGCGGCGGATTTCTTCAAATTCCACTTCTGACACCAATGTAGCGGTCTCGCTACTGAAGGACTGAGACTGAGGCAGGAATAGTTGTTCTCGCATCGCCCGGAGCGGGCTTCGTTTTATTTGCTGTTCGGCCCTTAAAAGGGCCGTTTCTTCACAGTTCCCAAACAGACTCATTTCTTTTTCATCACACAACATTAAAGGCCGTGTAAAGAAAAATCAGAGATTTGTTTCAAAACATATTATAAATGTTGCAAATTAATTGTTAAAAAACACACAAAAAGTGTTTTAGTGGTTGAGGGTTTTTTGGGCGGGCTTAAACAGGGGGCCGCATGACGCACTGCTGCACCTACTTTCATAACTCCTCCCACGCACACTGTAGCAGTATAAATACTTTCAGCGCATAAGCCTCAGCAGTTTTCCTGCTCGTTCTCGAGCCTCGAAAAGCATCAACTGACGATAGTTTGCAGCTGGCTAGCTAACTAACTAGTCATGACTCCTCCTCGTTCGTGCATATTTCCTGGATGCCACAGTGCGCAGGGTAGTGGCTTTATCAGTTTATTTAAATTTCCAACGGGCTACAGCATCAGGAATCTTTAAAAGCCGCGGGTGTTGCAAGCTGTGCTGGTGTGTAGTGTCTGTCTCCAGGCAACCGTGACAGCGACACACACAGGTAGCCAGGCACAGAGACACAGGGGCTGCGTAGATCAGCGCCACGACTATTTTGCCTGCCTTAGTATTTCCTGTTTTTTATTTTGTTCATTATTGTTAGATTTAGTGTTGATGTGTGTGTGACAGACATGTGTATTGGACATTTACGAAAATACGGAACAAATCGCGTACCGTATTAGTTCAATATGGTACGCAACATTTAAGCCCAACGCCCACTGGCCGCTAAGCATCGCGTCAAACTCCGAATGTTGACTTGACGCTTTTAAACGCCCAATGAAAATGTCAGCCGCATCAACATTGACTGCTGTCAACACGACCGAGAAGCCAGAGTGTCAATCTCAATATATTCAACAAGACAACGTTTAATTTTGAAAAAAAAAACTTACCAATCAAGCTTATTTTAAGTGATGACAAAGTGCGACGGTCAGGTTACTATGCACTATCCATTATATACAGGCATAATTTCCCTCCTGAATTTAGCCGTCTTGTAAATTTTGATTATGATTCACTTTACTTCACCCAGCAGGGAATTAGCTAGCTAGCTAACTTAGCAGTGTACTTATCGGTGTACCCTGAGTTAGGTACTGTCTAACTGTAGATCGGTTGATAATTGAAATGCTCGCAAAATAACGGATTTCCCCTCAAAAATGCGACTTGGTTAAAAAGCAGGCATATTAGTTCTGACAATTGCATGTGAGGATTCCGCTAAATGTGTGCCACCAACCATGACAAGGTGAAATAGTTAAATAACCTACAAGACAAATGCGTTTCAATGGAGTTCACGCCTCAGAAATTGAGCAGTGGCGAATTGTAAAAATCTGACGCGTGTCATATGCTGCCAGTGGGTGTTGCTCCATTGAAATGAATATAACGGAACATTCACATTGGCGCGGCGCGTCAACGCCTGCAGACGCTTCTATCCCCTTGGTTTTGCCGCCTTTGGGCGGTCCAGTTTTCTACTGAAGTCACTGGAAGCGAAATGCAGCTGTCAACTGGCTGAAGCAAGTTTTCATTGACAGCGATATTAATTCACCCAATTGTCGTTTTTCCCGCTTGGATTTCGAATTTCTGAGGGACTGCAGTTGTGTATAAATGCATTCCGTTATTGTCACTGAGTTTAATCGTTGTCATGGATCAGAGAACGAGAACAGTTCTGATAGTCGCCATCCTGCATCTTCGGCGAAAACGGCGCTGGTCTGGGCACGTATCTGGGCCTGTAAAAAACGCGATTTTACTGAGCGCCGGGTCTCAGTAATTTGAGCAGCACAATACCGTATTTTATTTCATTTTTAACAGTGACAGAATTTTCAAACCCACCAGAGACACCAACAATCTCTGCTACCTTCCTCCATGCGCAGTTGCGTTTCTCATTGTCCCTGTAACTAGACAGGGAACCGTCATATAAAACAGGAAAAGAGGACACGGCGATAACAAGCTTTTCCTCCATTGTGTTCCCGAATCACTTGCAATAAGCGGAACCATTATTTAGTAGCCCATGTTCCACGAAGACGACGTACACACTGCCTTCAACCACTTGATTGGATATACGCGTTCCGTTTGCCGGATTCATTACCATAAACTTAATTTTTCCCAGCTTCCTCGACGCGCCGCAAGCACAAAATTTGTCGCGCCGCTCCCATCATGCATTGCACCACGGCTACAGACACGCTCGCCGCCTTCCATAGCAAATGAATGGGGAGGCGTAGCTGTCAACGGACGCGCCGCACCAATGTGAATGTTCCGTTAAGTTTGCTAATCAATTTTTTTGACGCGGGTCTCACGCTTCCAGTGGGCGTTTTAATTGTCAATTATAAAACGGGTACTTCCCATCCTTAAATGTGATTGGCTGAGCTGCGTTCCATGCCGGTATAAAATTACTGTAACCCACTATGGCAGGCCGCAGCACTAAATATCCCTGCGCAACGTACTTCGCTGTGCTCAGCTGACTCGTTAGGTTACCTTTGTTTCAAGACTTTAAGCTCGCTATTTCAGTCTCCGCGAAGTTTAGCCTTTTAACCAGATAACCAGTTGGCTATCTACCTAGCTAGCTATTGCAGTACAACGTTCGATATCAGTTTAGTGTTGTAAGCTATGTTGCTAACTTGCTCATTATTTCAGTAGCCTATTCGCGATAAAAACACAAGAACACGTCAACAATTTATTTTATGTGCTGTGTGTAGGGTAACCACATCCATTGTAGTGAACGCTTGCTAGTTGACAAGCTGGCTAGCGAACTAATGCACAATTCAACATATTTTCCTGGGTACCGGCAAGTGTGCAGGACAAAAGTCAATCGTTTCCTACTCTCGCTGCTGGTTGTAATGATTTGGCCGATCAGCGCAAGTTGAGAACAAAGAAACTCGAAAACCGAAATGCACGTAAAATTAATTAACGGGGCCAAGCTAGTTAACTAGATCGCTAGCAAACTAATGCACAATTCAACATATTTTCCTGGGTACCGGCAAGTGTGGAGGACAAAAGTCAATCGTTTCCTACTCTCGCTGCTGGTTGTAATGATTTGGCCGATCGGCGCAAGTTGAGAACAAGGAAACTCGGAAACCGACACTAACGCAAAAATTTTAACGGGGTCTTCGGGAGACCGAAGGAGACATTCAAACTAGCCTGCTTTCATAGTATATCTGCATTAGCGAGCCCAAATAGCCTGATGTGACATGATAATGGCGCTAGATGAATAAGCAATCTTAGCATCGGTGTTGCTGGCTAACCATTCTGTCCACTCTTAATTGCTTGGTGGAAGTAGTTCTCAATTTTATTGTTGCATTATTACCGATAAATTGTCGATTTTTTTTTCTTGTGTATTTATTTAATGGGCTATATGTAGGGTAACTGTTCTATAAAAGGAATAAGCCCCTAGTAGCAGTGGGTTACAGTGATTTATAACGGTGGAGGGGCACTAAAGCACTCCGCTGCGCGTCGTGCCTTAGAACGCCCTTCCGCCGTTATAAAATCACTGTAACCCACTGCTTCTCGGGACTTATTCCTTTATTAAATGACCCCAATGAAGCTGATACATGCATTAGCATCCATTTTTTCACTTGGTGGTGGTAGCCTATTTGATTGACAGGTGTGATGTGAATAGAGGCCACTAGATGGCAGCATTGACCTTTCTTTTATTGAGCTCAGACTGGAGCTAGGTTTAGACATGTCCTGGACATGTCTGGGGCAAGTCCCCGAAAATAAAAAAAAAGAGGTCCATATGTGGGTGGGGTCTGCAAAAGAGTATATAAGGAAAAGAATTGAGACAGTGAAGTAGTAGGAGAAATTGCAAGGAGAAGGATACATGTGACCAGACCTGTCATTTCTGTTCAAGACCTGTGAAGTTTCTTTTGTGGATTTTTGCCTGTGTTTGAGCATTTTCCTCACCCAGGACATCACCAAGCCACCCCACCAAAACCAAGGGACTGTAAATATTTTTGTTGTTATATATTGAATCTTGGTCAGTAGATTAGTTTAGTTAAAAGTCCTTGTTTGTGAATTAAATGTGTTTAATTTTTTTAAAAAACTGTGTCTGTCATCCCTTGCTGTTGCTTTTGTGTGTAAATGTAATAACAAATTGGGGCCATAACACAGGTGACAATTGAGAGCGGGCGTCGTTTCAGGGCCCCCAGCGTCTTAGAGCAGAAATAACTCCATCTTTCAGGTTTTTAAAACCTAATTTTTAATACTTGGCAAATTTTTTGATCATTCAAATATTGCTGGGTGGTTAATAACACACTTTTCTCTGTTGAGAGAAACTCAGGAGACATATTTACTATGACTTTACACGGACTTTAACAACAACACACAGTAACTCCTATCATGCCGGCGACTCAGCCGTCTTATACCCCCCGCCCCGGACCTGATTGGCTCTCTCTCCCTCCCCAGGTGCAGCCAATAGCGACACTCCGCTATTTTCTAAAGTTGAACATGCAAACAACTGGGGCAGGATCTCCACAATATCAAGGGTGCGTTCGAGCGGGTCTGCAAGTAAGCTGGCTGCGCGAGATTCCCGAAAAATTATGCAAGAATCTTGGCAAAGTTGCGCGATAAGCCCTCCATGGCTGCAGCCATCGCGGGGTTTGGAGGGCTTATTGCGCAACTTCGGCAAGATTCTCGTGTAGTTTTTTGGGAATCTCGCACAGCCGGCTTACTTGCAGACGCGCTCGAACGTGCACATCGTTCGAGCACCCCGGCTGCGTGACCTTTGACAGGAAATATGTAACAAAGGCGCGACCGAAAATCTGGGCATCTCCGCAGACCCCGGAGAGGTGCTGCGCTCAGCAGCAGAGGTTATAAGCGAACAAAGAGAACAGCACAGGGCAAGAGAGGATTCGCGTTTGTGACAGGTGATAAGTACTGCTGATAGCGCTACCTGATGGAAGAGCAAATGTAGTGCAGTACTTATCTCATATATTTTTGTTTGTCCTTAGACCTGTTTGCCCATGCTATAGTGTATTTTCCATTGTGTAGGAAAATACGTTGAGAATGAAGAGATTTATGATGTTAAATCAATATTTCAATTGTTACATTGTAATTGATTGAAACCTTGAATAAGAAATTCAGTTGTTGTTAGGTCTGACTTGTTGCCAATCTCACATGGCTACAAATGTGCTTGCAAATGTAACAACTCCACTTTGACGTGTTACTTCAATGAGATTGACGCTTGATATTAGTAAATTGAACCTATTAAAGAATTGACTAAAGTATGCATGAGTGAATATCCAGCTCCTTGTCTTTATGGTTTATTTTCTTCAGTTGTGTGCATCATTATTTAATACATATCTACCCCTGGCAAATATTCCCATATGTTACATACTGCTTTGCTCGCCATCTTTTTGTACATCTTCCAAGTTTAATCAAGAATAACCTCAATGGTGATGTATAATAACGACTCTCATAATCAGATGAGATTCTTCTCCTGTCAATGCTTGATTATGTAGACGATTTAATAGTAAACAATTTCATTCTCGATGAAAGTCAATGACATTATGGTGATGTGTCCACTGGAATGAAACTCAAGAAGCTGGACAGCATGTCATTCTCAGCATTGTCTCACAAAGTTGTTGGCATATGATTTCCTACTCGCATCCTGTCTGCAAATATTCAATTGTCAATTAATAATTCTCTGCCTTCCTTAACTACACAGTGTATCTGCCAAGTCTTTTAAAGATGTAAAACACTTTTTGTGGTTGATTCAGCCATGCTTGGCTGAAACAATGATGCATCAGTCTGCATCTTATTCAAATTCCATTTTTTTTTCTTTTGCCTACTCACTGCACTTGCTATGTTTGGCCCTTTATTCTTTAAACCTTGATTTTAGGGAGAGGCAGATGCTGATGTGAAGTCATTGACTTTTGTAATATTCATCTACTCTCATAAATGTCTCCATTTAACTGAGAGGGCCCATAGTGCAGGGTAGACAGGACACAAATGTTTATTGGAGGGATACTGAGTAAGAGGATAACCAAAAATCTTGGCAGCGTCATCGAGATGAACAAATAATTGGCACAGACTGACAAATGTCACCTCATTCTTAAATGATTAAAGCAATCCCACAATCTTCTGCATCCTACAAAAACAGATGTAAGAGGAGTAAAAGGTGGTCATTAATTATTTCTGCTTGTTGAAATACACAAGGCGTGCAGTTTTTCCCTTCCCATCAGGCAATATGCTTTAGTTCGACATCATTGTCTGCATAGGAGGGTCATTTAAGTTCTGTAATTTGGATGCAAAATGCACAATATCTTCCTTGAGTAAGTGATCATCTTCAGATTGCCCCATGCCAAACGGTTACATAACTTGGAGGTTATCGTTGCACCCATCAACTTCATGGTTAAAGTAGTAACTTAGGAGGTCACAGGAGGCGCTGGTTATGACAAACTCCCTTGTAGACCATGGAAAAAGACTTGAGTGACACAAAACTGGAGTTCAGTTTGGTTTCATTTATTAGGGTCCCCATAAGCCATTACCCAGGGCAACGACATCTCTGCCTGGGGTCCCCACATAACTAATGTCTCTGTATGCAACTCGCTTAATATAAGAGTTCCATTTAAAATGGGAAGCAAGGGTAAAGCTTAATTGGCACGATAGACTCCCTTCATTGCAGTTAATTTTGAAGGCCATGTTCTAATAAACGTTTCAATCCACTATGTCGTTGGGAATCAGCTGATGGAACCTGAAAAACAGAGCACAGGGTAACACATCACCTAAGGGTACTGATTGGGGCTTTGATAACACCTAAAGGGCAGGAAAAAGGTATATAAACATCAAAAAAGTGATTATATTGTCAAAATGGCAGCACAAAGAAAAATCAAGTTGAGCGATGGTACTTGTGTGCTTGTGGTGCTTGTGTCAGAGGATATATTTCAAAGACTCCAATCAATCAATAAAACACTTGAGTTTTTATACCATCTACAGCATAGTGGTACCCACAAACTGCTGTCATATTTCTACATTTGAGACTAGTACTGAGGAACAATTGTTAATAATTGTATTATTAACTACAATGAGAAACTGCATTTTGCAGACCCATCATTCGCAGGGGACCTTTTCACAATTGTGTGGCAAATGTTCATGGAGGACCCAAAAGAGAAAGTACTTAACAATGCCAACAATGTAGGAACAGCATTTACATGTGTTGGCACATGAGTTTTCAAATGAATGCTTGTAATTGAGCAACGTGTGCATTGTCACCAACAGGTGCTGAGACTGTACCAGCAGGTTCAGCTCCAAACATCACAATGCCCCGACAAACGCATTATATTTACATTAGCTATTACTCATGTTGTCAAGTATTCTTTGCTTGCAAATCTGAAACCAAGAACCCAAGCTAACTTGGAAATATCTCAGGGTAAAGAAAGCATTTTAGGACAAACTGACTGTATGTCTTATTATTATTATTAATAATAATAATAATAATAATAATGCGATACAAGTACATTTCTCTTTTTTTTCTTTTATTTATTTATTTTTTTGCGAACACGTAACTTCTCTGACATTCACAAAATAAGGAAGAAACAGAAATTGTCGGTATTTGCAACAAATATGCACACAGTGTCGAGACATATTTTACATACATTCGTCTCCGATCGAAATTTTCATCTATAAGCCCATAAATAAGGAGAGGAATGTCCGGAGCATCCATCTTCTCGATTACTTCCAGCGTTGCCAAGGGTCGAGGATACGAAGTAAGTCTTCTTCTTCTTTGAGTTAGGCAGGCTAAGTGCAACAAAGGCACATTGCTGCCATCCGCTGTTCAGTTCTGGATAGTAATTAGGTACTCGTCATTAAATTCTTTTATGGAGGCCAGTTCGATGTAGATACACCAACAACCTTTTTATTTGATCAGAACTGTCCAGATTCAGTAGGCTACGCGCACTGAAGACTGAAACTCCCGCTGCACCTAAATCTCTGAACAATTCCCTCCTATGGTGGGAATGAATTTCGCATTGCACAAGAACATGCTGCACGCTCTCCGTTGAACCACACTCGCATTTCCCATCAGGGTGCTTGCCGATTAGAGCTAGCCCACTCCTTAACCCACAGGGCTCTAATTTCGTAGACCAGGCGTAGGCGCGGCGCAGGCGCAGCGCATGGGGGGTGCGCCGCGCCAACGGGGTGTGTCCAGGCGTATGTGGCAATTTCGTGCCCGGCGTAGCCTGGCGCAAGAACTCCTCTGTCCCGCCTCTGCCCCTCCTTCCAGCGCAAGTTGGCAAAGAAGGCGACACAGCCGAGTCAAATCTTGCTCACTGGCAAGAGAAACGATGGATAGCGTGTTCCCATGAATTACAAACTGTTGCTGCTTTAAATTTTGGGATTAACAAGCATTGACAACAATGCAAGATACGTGACACATTTATTTTCAATATGCGATCTTAACTCAGTACGAGATCATAGCAATCAGGCTGTATTCCTTTTCCCCACTGAAGACGATAAAACCGAAGTGACAATAATAGTAGCCTTGTATTAAGCCGCTTGCACACTGGACGCGAAACGAATTTTTCGCTCGACAGATTGCGTCTTGTGCCCGAAAGTCTGACAGGGTTTTAATAAATCTCCGTGTCCCACAGTCTATTATTGTTTTTAATTTCTTCAAATCTGCTGACTCTTGTCGATATTAAACGTGAATGTTTTGATAAGAGGGCTCAGTTCTTTAAGATGAGTACCGAGAATTTCAATCAATGTTTCTGTTTAAGCTCTGCTCAGTAAAGCGAGTCGACACTGGCATGGGACAATGTACAATGCCTCCGTGTCTGACAGCTAAAAAAAAAAAAAAGAGGACGATTAGAACAGATTGATACCGAAATAAAGAATAAAAAGAAACATTTTAACAACCGAACATCCAATGAACACTGGGATTTATTTTTAGCGGGTCATCTTTGTTGGATATCCCGTTATAAATCTGTTCTCATTTCAATACTTTTACTTTTTGCTGGCTGGTGGACATGGAGTATTTTGCATTTCGTGTCGGACAGTCTTAATCGTGCGTTTTGCGAACTGGTGATAGCTTGACCGCAGTTAATTACTTCACACTGTCAATGGTCATGGAATTGATTTGCTCACGCACTGTTTTATCTCAGCTGTGGAAATAAAGCGTGAATCTGCTCGGTCCATCTGACTAATTTTCAAAAGAAAGACCGAATAAAGACTGCTGGCTATCTTCAACGGAAGAAAACGGAAGAATAGGCTAAAAAGACCAAGAAAAGTCGATAGTTATCAATTTGCATTCTGTGAAGGTCGAACACAAAAATGGCCAAGTTTCCACGTCTAATAATTCCTGGAATACTCGGAAAAATTAGAACTTTTATGACTTTCGGACACGGACCTATATTAAAACCCTGTCCAACTATCGCGTCTTTGCATTGACTTTGTCTGTAATCAGTCGGGCGAAAAATTCGTTTCGCGTCCAGTGTGCAAGCGGCTTTAATGAGCATAGAACGCAAGCATTCGATATATATATATATATATATATATATATATATATATATATATATATATATATATATATATATATATATATACAGTTTGTGGTTGGCTGAGAAAGATGTGAAGTCGTTAGTTTGCATCACAGATTCAGCTGCGTTGATTAAGCCCGGTCAAGTTTCCATTACGCGTGGCAACCGCCTTTAATCTGACATCAGGACAATCGATATAGATACAATAATTTATGTCCTTATTCAGATAGTTACATTAAATCGTGCTTCCTGTATTTATTTCTTGCATTGAAATGTGCCTGACATTCTGTAAAACTGCCTGTGAGATTTCGGTGACGTGTGCGCTCTCTGCGCCGGTCAGCCAAATTACCACTGCACGGAAATTAAACCAGGTTGGAGTTGGCGAGTTTTCTGCGCAACTCCAGCGGAGACTTTTTCTACGAAATTGTCACTGCGTCTTGATGAATATGTGACACCTCCCCCTACTACGCCGCCACACCCATCTCGGCGCACCTTGGTCTACTGAAGGCTGCGCGCCTCACGAAATTACCACTACGCGGGCTGCGCCCTACGAAATTACCACTGCGCGGCCTGCGCTTCGCTACGCCACCTGCGCTGCGCCAGGAAATTAGAGCCCACAGTGTCCAAGTCTCATCCTCGTAATAATAACCTCATCTTTTCTTTTATCACATACTGGACCTACTTCTCTTGCTACAGTTCCCTGATGCGCAAAATAAAATCTTCCTTTCCCCTCATTGTCCCATGATTTTTGCCACTTTTCTTTTATCTTTCTATTAATAACCTCCATATAATCTGGAACTCCATACATCATCTCAATGTCAACATTATCCTTCTGCAGAGCATCTCTTGCCAGTGTATCTGCCATCTCATTGCCCTCTATGCCCACATGAGCTGGGAACCAAGTAAGTCGCCATTCTTTTCTGTTGTTGAGTCAGTGATGTTTCATGTGATGAGCTGCGCAGTAATTTCGGCAGTAATTGATCCAACAAGGTATTAAAGGAAATTTCCTTCGAATAATATACAATCTCTAGGACAATATAAAATCATGTGTATTTGTAAACAATGTTAAATCTAAATATTTTGGTTGTTGTACCGGTGTGAGGCAAGGCGAATGTCTCTCGCCACTGTTATTTTCATTATATGTTAACGACATGGAAGAGTATTTTTTAAGACATGGGGGTAACTTTTTAGATGATGATGATCTTGTACTGCAGTCAATTAAATTACTTTTACTGCTCTACGCTGATGATACTGTGATTCTTGCTGATGATGCAGCATCGCTCCAACATGCCTTAAGCTGTTTAGAAAGTTATTGCAAAAAATGGAAACTTACTGTGAATGCCTCAAAAACTAAAATTATTATTTTCGGAAAAAGAAAATTTACAGGGCAAAATGTTTTCTATTATGAACGAAACAAAATTGAAATTGTGCATGAGATAAAATACCTTGGGATAATATTTAATTTTAACGGTTCCTTTGTATCGCATAAAAAATATGTTTATGACCAGGCTCAGAAAGCTATGTTCGCTCTTCTGCAAAAAAGCAGGCAAATACAATTACCTATAGATATTCAAATTGATCTTTTTGATAAGCTTATTGTACCAATATTATTGTATGGTTGTGAACTGTATGGCTTTGAAAATATTGACATAATTGAACGATTGCATTTAAAATATTTAAAATATATACTTGGTTTGAAAGCCTCTACACCTAATTTTATGGTATATGGCAAATCCGGATGTTTTCCGTTAATCGTCAAGATAAAATGGCGAGTCATTTCATTCTGGTCATCAATACTGTGTGGTAGACGTGAAAAGTTAGTTTTTCAACTTTATAACATCACCCAAAGGAAATTTAATGATAACATTTGTATATCCCCTTGGTTGAAATTTGTTAAAACTATCCTCGATAATTGTGGAATGAGTAACAATTGGTTAGCACAGAATATTTCATCTGCAAAACTACTTAATTTACATGTAAAACAAGTTTTGAGAGATCAGTATCGTCAAGAATGGGTATCATCTATAGAAAATTCTTCCAAGGGTATTTTATACAATGTTTCAAGCAAGATCTCCAGGTTCAACAATATCTTTTAAACATATCCGCAGGCTATAGAATTTTTACCAAATTTAGAACATCAAATCATAAATGGCCAGTTCGAAAAAGGAAGATTTTCAAAGACACCACGTATAGCACGTATTTGTGACCAATGCACCAGTAATAAATTGGGAGATGAATTTCACTTTTTGCTTGAATGCCCTGCCTTGCAAGATTTGAGAAAAGAATATATTCCTCAATTCGATTGGAAACACCCTAATTTTTTTAATTTTGAACGGCTTATGTCAACAAAAAATTATACTCTGCAAATAAAACTTATAAAATTTATCAAGGACGGGTTTTCACGTTTTAGGTTACATATTTAGGTATTTATCTCTTCCCTACATTTTATTTTGAATATTATTAATTTCAAGATTGTGATGCGTGTCTTATTTATTTATTTATTAAACCACTGTATATGATTTAGCTGATTTGTAACATGTAAGATTACTTAGCATGTTTAATGTTAAATCTTTGTATATATGTTGTACTCCATGCCTCGGACGAGGCCCGAGTTTTTGAATAAACTTTGAAACTTTGAAACTTTGGCGAGCTGTTCGAGCAGATGCGACCGCCCCAGGAAATGTGTCATGTCACAGTGCGAGCAGCCGCAGACTTTGCAGACGCGCTCGAACGCACCCTAACTTTCACAACTAGCGTCAATTTACTTCAAAAGCCAAGCATCTTTGGCCATTGTTTGTTTGGTTAAAATTCGCTAGCTAGCTAGCGAACGAGCTAATCAGCTTTGTCATCGCATTACTGACCGAGCTACAATGCTAATTTAGGTCTGCTTACTCAGCTAACGCTAGTTAAGTGCCGCAATTCATTGTTTTTTAGCGATTAATATTCATCATGCGAGGCAAGCTGAACAAGCAAACTGGCTTTTAGCTGGCTAACTGAGCCAGGGAGCTAGTTTACCGACTTCGGTGGCTGACGAACGTCAGATTAGGTGGCAATATGTAAATGCAAACTCGCAAAATGTTCCCAGCTTGACGCTAGCCAAGAAGCCAAATATTGGCTATTCACCATTTTTACTGACTTAACTAGCTCGCTGGCTAGGCTAGCGTACTAGCAATTTTGCCAGCTTAGCCATTTATAGTCGGTGTATTTTAATTCTAGCTAGCTTGCTAAATGACAGTAAGTGACATTACACAAACCATTAACTGTTTCTATTGATTTAGCAATGTGCACAAGAGGTAATGAGCTCTCAAGCTGGCTAGCTAGGAGATTCGTTAGCGTGTTTAAATGCTAGCTAGCCAGATGGCTCATCGTGATCCATTAATTTCTGGCATGTAGCTAGCTGATGGTGGCCCCCAATGTGGTAACAGATGCATAGACAACTGCAATTTAAGGCACTGACCGGCTACCGTACTGTCATTATACGTTGTGCACGTTTGAGGAAACTGAGGTACCCCATTGGCTGGGAACAAATCACGGGGTACTCGCCAGCATATGCAACGGATGTGCAGTTCGCAGAAGTGGACTACAAACAAGACTACAAGTGTAAAAGCATGTAATTTTTGGTAATAAACAACGAATTTGATATGATCATTCGTATCTGTATACCCCATAGGCTAGTCTTAGTCATAAGATTAATATGAGTTTGAGCAATGCCAGTGTCCAAACCCCATTATGAATTCCCATAGGGATTTTCCTTCCGACACCAGAAGCAAAGTAGCTGCCATGTCATCACTTTAGTACTCTATAGATCCATTTACAGCCAACGTCATCAAAAAGATGCATGCGCATCTTGGCAACGGAAGTAGCAGTCTCCCCAATTCAGTCTGACAAGTTCTGAATCTGCAAACATTGAGTTAGATATTTTACCTGCACTGAAATGTCTGGTTGTTGCGTATACGGCTGTCAGAATTGATATTCCATTGGTGGACTAAGTTTTACTGGATCCCCAGAGGATCATATCCATATAACGCCCACTGGCTGCAAGCGTCAAGTCAAACTCCGAACGTTGCCTTGATGCTTTTAAACAACCACTTAAAGCTTCAGCCGCATCAACATTGACAACTGTCAACACAACCAAGAAGCCATGGGTGTCACTCAAAATATTCAACAAGATAACATTGAATTTTGGAAACACCTACTGATAAAGCCTATTTTAAGTGATGAAAAACTGCGACGTTCAGGTTACTGCGTATTATATGTAATATACAGTGTTATGTCCCCAATTTGTTAAAACATACAAGACAGCAAGGGATGACAGACAAAATCTTAAAACTTAAACAGATTTAATTAAACAAACTGAGAACTAAACTACAATTTATGCTACTGACCAAGATTGACATAACAAGAAAAAAAAATTTGTTTGCAGTCCCTTTGGTTGACTTGCTGGTGATGTCCCAGGACAGGGAAATGCTCCAACACAGGCAAAAATCAACAAAAAAAAAAAACTTCACAGGTCTTGAGAAGACAGGTCTGGTCAAATGTATCCTTCTCCTGGCAATTTCTCCTACTACTTTACTCTCTCAAATTTTCTCCTTATATACTCTTTTGCAGCCCCCTCCCACCTTCCAGACTTTTTTTATTTCTCTGGGACTTTCCCCTCTCAGACATGCCCAGGACATGCCCAAACCTAGCTCCAGACTGGGCTGAACAAAAAAAAAAGGTCAATACTGCCATCTAATGACATTTTTTCACATTATACCTCCATTCCAAAAGGGAAATATTTTGACTCATAAAGGCAAAATTTTTCTTTTCAATACAAAAATGGTTAAGTAGACACTTGTATTTATATACATAAAATACAATATGCTCATAAACACGTGATATATATATATACATACTCAAACACGGGATAAGCAATCAGCTATTACATTGTCAGTACCCTTTACACGCAGCGCTTAATTTCCAAGTCAAACTCCTATAAAATCAAACTCCCAATTCAACAATCTCCGATTCTTGTTTTTCATTTTGCTCAAAAACATTAATGGATTGTGGTCAGTGTACGCAATCATTGGCTTTTGCCCTGTACAAACATCAACCTCAAAGTGTTGTAAGGATAGAATCAGAGCCAACAGATCATTCTCTATTGTGGAATAGTTCTTTTGGTGGCGATCAAACTTCCTGGAGAAGTATTCCACAGGACGCTCAATGTCATCAGAGTCACTTCTCTGTAAGAGCACAGATCCACAAGCTTGGACGCTAGCATCGACCGCGATGGAGAACGGTTTATGAAGTCAGGAGATTTGAGCACGGGGAAGTCACACAGCTGAGACTTCAGGTGATCGAAGGCTCTTTGGCATGCTTCATCCCAAGTGAACTTTACGCCTTTCTTCAGTTGGTTAGTGAGACTGAGAGCAATCTCAGCAAAGTTCTTGCAGAACTTGCGGTAGTATCCGATCATTCCAAGGAAGCGGAGCAAAGCTTTTTTGTTGTAAGGAACTGGAAAGTCCATGATAGCTTGGACTTTAGCATTTATGGGTGCCACCTTACCCTGGCCTATGACGTAGCCAAGGTACGTGACAGTAGCACAACCAAAGTCACTCTTGCTCAGGTTAACAGTCAGGTTAGCCTGAGACAAGCACTGGAACAACATCTCTACATCTTTCAGATGTTCTTCCCAGGAGTCACTCCATGTGATCTGGTCGTCGATGTACGCACCCGTGTGTGGCAATCCAGCGATTGTAGACTGTACCATCCTTTGGAATGTGGCTGGGACATTTTCCATGCCAAAGGGTAGGACTTCACACTGGTACAATCCAGATGGTGTGGCAGAAGCAGAGATGCTCTTGGCCCTCTCAGTTAAAGGCAGGCACCAATAACCCTTCAATAAATCAATCTTGGTCAGAAACTTGGCTTGCCCTACTCTATCGATACAGTCATCAATCCTAGGTATTGGAAACACATCAGTTCTAGTTACAGCATTGACTTTGCTATAATCTGTACAGAATCTAGTACTTCCATCAGGTTTTGGAACTAGCACACAGGGTGAACTCAAATCTGAGTTAGAGGGTTGGATAATATCATGTTCTAACATGTACTCAACCTCTTTCTCAGCAATCTTTCTCTTTTCAGGATTCATCCGGTACGGATGCTGTTTCATTGGTTTGGCATCACCAACATCTACATTATGACAGGCTATAGAAACTCTCTTTGGAACATCAGGAAATAGATATTTATATTTCTTGAACAACCTCTCAAACTGATCTTTCTGTGAGGGTTCTAAGTTCTGGAGTTTTACATCAAGATTTTGCAACACTTCAGAATTTGACTATTTACATGAAAGAACTTCAGCTTTAATTCTAGGTTCATCATCTTGAAACTCCCCCTCATCTTCACAAGTCTCAGCCAGAGGAGGATCTGAAGTGACAGCTGCAACCCTAGCATTCCTATCATGATAAGGCTTCAGCATGTTAATACGACTGTTTTTGCTTTCTCCTATCTGGAGTCTTCACAATGTAATTGAGATCATTGAGTTTTGTCAGAATTTCATAAGGACCACAAAATCTAGCCTGCAATGGATTGGACGGCAAGGGAAACAACACAAGAACCTTGTCTCCTGGTTTAAACCCACGGCTTCTAGCCTTATGATCATACCAAGTTTTCATTTTTCCCTGACTTGATTTCAAGTTCTCTTTGGCTAGGTCACAAGCTGCACGCAATCTGTCCTTGAACTTGCTGACATAGTCTAACAGACTGATGTGCGGCTCTTCCTCTTGCCATTGTTCACTCAACAATAGCAAAGGTCCTTTTACTTCATGGCCAAACACTAGCTCAAACGGACTGAATCCAGTGGACTCCTGCACTGCTTCTCTTGCTGCAAACAACAGCAAATGAACACCTTCATCCCAGTCTTTCTCATGGTCATAACAATAAGTCCTCATCATTGTCTTGAGAGCGGAATGAAACCGCTCTAAGGCACCCTGACTCTCTGGATGATAGGCACTAGAAAGAATCTGCTTCGCACCTAGTTCATACACAACCTGCTGAAAGAATCCGGAAGTGAAATTGCTACCTTGATCTGACTGAAATTCCCTGGGAAGGCTAAAACAACGTGAAGAACTTTATCAAAGCCTTCGAGATTGCAGTTGCCTTGATGTTGCGTAGAGGTATGGCTTCAGGGAATCTGGTAGATGCACAAATGATTGTCAACAAGTACTGATTTCCAGATTTGTCTTTGGGTGAGGAATCTTGGGTAGCACTGTTACCTTTCTTTTGAAATTGGAACCATCTATTGTTACTGCTAGACTGAAATTTGGACTTATGTGTGAGAACATATTCGTCCGCAAGTTTGGCAGCTGATTGCAAATTCAGTGCTTGCTTCTCATTAAGTAGGTTTTAATATCATCCTTAATTCTCTAAACCACATCTTTTAATAAATCTGGATTTAAACACCAAAGTCCTGGACCTCTCTCAACATTTGAATTATTAAAAAACATATTTAGAGCCTCATGGTCTGTCCATGTATTTTTCTCATAAAAAGTTTTTAAAACAATGTTCCATCATTAAACTACAAAAGATAAAATCAATTCTACTTTGTTTTAAAACACCATTCACTACCTGCCTCCTTGAAAAATCCCTTTTACCCCCATTCCTTTTCCTCCAAATATCCACTAATCCATAATTTTCGAATAAAACATTTAATTATTTTCTACCGCTATCATCTTAAAGTCATATTATCATCTAAATCAATATGCTCTAAAACTGTATTAAAATCAAGTCAGTCCAGCCCTGCATTAAAACATTCAACTCTGTAAAAAAGCCTTTTTTTCCCTCTTCACAGTTTGTTGCAAGAACATTACAGACAGTCAACAAAAAATCCTTAAAATGAATAATAAATTATTCACGTTTTCATTTACTCTGCAATTTCATTGGACCAAAATGTTTCCTGCACACAAATAATATTAGCCCTTTCCACTGAAATAGTCATTTTCTCTAACTTTTCCATTGACGATAAACCTATCGCATGAATTGATGCTATACATAAATCTATAAAACTAAGAAGAAGAAGATAAAATCAAAAAGCGCCATCATTAATCAATCTGATATAGGTGTAGCGCCCCTAAGCCACTAGTGAGGCATGTAAATAGGAGTTACTTACCTATTGGGCGCCCCGAGTTCATTAGCCTTAACAATAACACCAATGTTTAAGTGTGGGGTTTTGCTGTGTTCCATAGTTAGGCTACTAGTATTACTGTGACACTGTATTTAAACAAATGAGGAATTTCCACAAGGAATTTAAATTAAATAAAAGCTTTTACTTTTTTAAGTTGACTCTTTTGTTAGAAAAACAAAAAATACAAAAATAATATACAGGAAATAATGTCTTCCTTCAATATTTTACCCTTGGTTTCAAATAGGCTATTGTGCCTTTAACACAAAACACACAGCGCCCTTGGCACTTGAAAATGCAAAATACAAATCACCGTCAGTTCAATAAACCCCCTACTGCCGGCAGTATAACCAAACACAAATGTCACCCTTGGTGCAGGCCTGTAACGTAGCTCGTGTGCGGTGAGACCAAACCAAGCGGTCGCTTCGCTCCAAGAGCAACTGAAACGTAGACAAGGTACCTCCGGCTTTGGAGAGTAGCAACGGGCCCTTGCGGTAACACCCGCGAAGCTCTCAAGGTCCTCGTGAATCTGGAAGCGCCTACGTTGAGTCTCCTTTCCTTCCACCTTGTCCAGCTGAATGGCGGATTCTCCGTCGTCTCCCCAAAATGGCGATTAGGCGTCCTCCCCTTGAGGCAGGCTACTCCTGGTATATAGACTCACGTTACGCAGCGACTGATATTAACTGTATTTTCAAACCGAAAATTTATATCAGTTTAAAGTCCCCTTCTATAGGCTACAAACGGACATTAACTGCGTACATTTATATCTATAACCATCACGGAGACAGACTAGCCGCCTGCTTCCACTATCTTCCCTCTTCTCTCACAACTACCCCCATTCCCGTTTCAGCCGCTTCCGGTTCAAAGGTCACCACACATTTAACGAATCAGAATGTATCGAAAAATAAAGTCACATATTCAAAAAATCAAATAAAATACAGGCCTTAATAAAATAAACCACATTCATATTCAAAATTCACATTGTATAATATCTTGCATTTGAAAATAAAATAAAAGAATATAGCACAGGGCTACATAGGTTCAAGTAATGTAGCCTACTCCACGTTGGCGGATATTTTAATTTCTCCCTGCCAGGTTCTCTCTCTTGACCCTGTACATTTTGTTTTCGAACCATAACCTCCTTAAGTTTTCTTTGTTCTTGCAAAAATACCCTTAACTGACGTATCAATGTTCACATCTCCCAATTCGCGATCATCCTAAATTAAACCACCATCCCCATCCACAGCGCTTTCCTTGCTCAATTCTGGATTGCACACTCCCTCATCAGTGTCCATATCATCGCACTAGTAGGCTACATTGTGATCTCATTTCGTTCACTGAGTTTTCAGTTTCCTTGTCTGCTTCACTTTATTCACCGGAGATACATCGCTTAAAGGCACGGTCAAATCCCCAAATTTATTTCCTAACTCCGACACAATCATTAACACCATTTACTATATCCATCAGAGTAATATTTAGTAAATCATTCGCCTCGACAATTACCGTGAAATCTTATATTCTCCCGTAGAGACGGAGGTCGACTCAAAGTTTGGCGTCTCAAAGATTTATCACTGCGCCTCCCCGCAGCCGCAGTGGATTGCAAACTCGCTCTTCGTGCATTAAAATTGCCTTGTTCAGTACCAGTAGAGCCATCCCAGTAATCGTCAAGTCCAAACGCATAGCCGTCTTCCATTCTCCGTTCCGCTTTCACAGCCATTTGATCCATCCTCCGTATTACTAAGCCATCCACTATCCAGTTAACAGGGTCGATGTTCAGTGCCATGGTCCTTTACATCTCTAGCAACATCGATACGACGGGGTTCCGCTAAAGCCGTCTTGTATGGGGTAAGGTTACTGTCAAAAGTTTCGTGCGTGTGCACATAAAAATCGTGCACATATTAAAAATGTGTGCGTGTTAGTCTTAGTTGTGCAAAAATAAAAAAATTGTAAACTCTTGTTTACGTCAAATCACGCAAGGATTATGCAGTGTGTAAATTCTCTGTGAATATACAACTCATAAAGTTACAACTTCACGAAGTTACAAATATGGATTGCAGTTTACGGACGTCACTTTCTTGAGAATGTATACGAACCTGAATAGCGTGAAATAACTGTCAAAACTACGTCACGAGGTCACGGGCATTATGTATGGGGTGGAAGATAAAATCGATTCTACAAACTGCGCATGTGTCAGAAATTCTACCGTGGGTTCAATTTCATGGCGCCAAGCTGGCAGACGCAGCAAGTAATCTTTTTATTACTTTGTTCTAACATGATATTCGCTATATATTATGGAGTTGGCAATGAAGCGGCTTTACTTTCGTTCATGTAGCCTCTGTTTCTAGCTACGTAACTTTATTGGTTTCTTTGTGCTAGGTGCAGTTAGCTGACATCCTCAACATGGCACACAATCTAGTGTCGATGTTGAACAGCAGGTTAAGTTCTCCAGGGAATGTCAGGCCAGTTACATAGGAAAAATACAACACAGCCTGCTGAGGGACAGAGAGGTCAATCACAGACATCTCAACTGTCAGGTCCACAAGTAAGGTGCTCCCAGCGCAATGGTTCTGGAGTGTCAGTGCGCCAGGAAATGGCAAGGTATGTTTGTCATGTAGCTGCAGCGCTGGCTCTTATCTTTTAATATTGTCATCTATGCAGGTTTCATACGGCTATGTAGGGGTGTAACAGTACATGTATTTGTACCGAAACCTTTCGGTACAGGGCGTTCGATTCGGTGCAGAGCTGAGCAGCACGCAAATTTTTCCCCCCAATCTACATAATTGCACTTTTTATTTGACCTCTAATTGGCTGTACAGCAATATGTCATCACCGTTTTGGCATGGCCCTCTGTCAAACAATCAAACGGAAAAAATGTTCACTAGAAATGCAACGTTAAAAATAGAAACATATGTTAATGAATGCGATATGTCACTGTTTGCAATCTACCAATGACGAAATTACTGCTTTGCAAAACTTTGTGTTTGTCAAACGCAACGTTTATTACCAAAAGTTATGTCTTCACTCATTACAATACATGCTTGCTAAGTCAACAGCATCTGTTTGCCAGCGTTACCATTAAGATTAGCGAAACCTCCGAGGAATACTCGCGCAGATTATGAGAGAGCTATCACAGGTACAAATGCATGCGATAATATCTTGTAGGTAAGCATGCTCAAGGTACTGTTTGTAGCTAACCCACTCAAGGTCTGTAAAGTTACGCGACCTAGCTAGTTAGTGAACAGTTTTAATTACAGCTTTGTCTTCTAAAATATTAAGAACTGGTCGGAGAAACCGGACAACTAATTGTGCGACTGAATGACTGTTTCCCTGGAAGTTAATGAACCGTATTTGAGCGTTTGAAGTGTTTTCCTAGAGTTTTCCTGGCAAAGGATTTAAGAAAAAAAAACCCTAAGGTGCGGACAAACGCAACAGCCAATCGGAGGTCGAATAAGAAGTGCATTGGATTTTAAAAAATCCTATAGATGGAGACTTGTTTCCATAACCCAGAATGCCCTTACATAAAGTCTTCCCCAAAAGCCTCCCTTGGCTAGCGAACGTTAGCCAGCTAGCTAGCCATGCTACATCCGTTTTAAAAAGCTAATTTTAGCTACGGTTAGCATTGCTACCCTAGTTAGGTCAGCTAACTCTTAAGCTTGCCCTGGACTATCATGCAGATGTTGGCCCTGGACCATCATGTAGATGTTGGCCCTGGATCATCATGTCGATGTTGGCCCTGGACTATCATGTAGATGTTGGCCCTGGACCATCATCCATTATATAGATGTTTGTTTGTGCATAAATAGCCGCTAACTCAAGGTGTGTTTTGTTTTTTATTTCAGAAATGGAATAAAAAGAACAGTTCAAAAAGATGAAAAAATAACACATAAAGACACCACTGTTGAAGTTTTTGCGACAAAACCTCTTGAACCATGGTCATCTCTTACAAGAAGTGTGAACAATGGGAAGGAATATTCATTCACACAGTGAGTAGTGTCAACAAAAATTATTTGTTTTCCGTTTCCCCAAGTTGGACTTCATTTGTGACATCTGCAAAACAATGATCAACTCTTGGTCAGCAGTGTAAGGTTGGTGGAAAAGAACATGCTGTTTGAGAGGTCCACTGAGTAGAGCATTTAACTTTTACACTCTCATTGCAGTGAAAATGCTTCCTTCTACTTATGATTGTTCGAATGTTGTCAATATTACTGGGTGTGATAAAATATTCTCTGTCATGCACATTAGTGTGCCCGTTGTTTCTGGCCCACTTATGACATTCTGTCCGTGGATGGTTTAGTTCCAAGTGAAAGCAATTCTTCGACCTGCAGCCTTAAGTCCTGACATATGTTGTAGGCAGATGGGTCCTTCGGATCATCGGGGACATGGCCAGTATGTTGATGAAAGACACGCTGCACAACTACAGTGTAACCGTCCCAGTCACTGATCACTTAAATTAAATGTAAGCCCCACACCCTACTGCTCTGTAGCTTTTCCCTTTACCCCCAGCTCTGATGCAGTTAAATCTGTAATAATAATTCTGAGTCAAAAAAGAAACTTCGCACTCAGAAATTTGTAAATATTTTCTTGAAACTTTTAATCACATTTTTTATCACTGGGGTAAATGCGTCGTCAAAGACATCATGACACACATCAACTCCAACGTGCACAGCATGTGCGAGCGTACTTTAAGCTATATCCATGTTTTCTCGTGTTCCTAGTCACGTGACCATATGAGAGATGTGCAACTGAGCTGATGTTAGCACGTTAGAGTGACATCTCGGAAAAACAAGTTTTTACAGTTAATTATTCATGGATTTTCAATGCCATACACTCCAACTGCAGTGGGTAGGTTAAGTCCTTCTACCCACTGCACACTTTCGTACGATTTCAGAATAATTTCCACTAGGTCACATGATCACAACCATCCAATCAGCGCACTAATTTTGCCTTAAAATTCAGACTCTATGACATCTTTTGTCATTGGCTCCGGGTGACCCACGTGAGGGGGTGCCTGGCCCTAACGTGGTATGTTGCGCTTCCAGCCAATGTGATTCTGTTTGAAATCTCTCAGCTGTGAGACCAACAATTCGCGCTTGTAATCACTCTCTTGCTGCATGTATCTGCTACGGGTTTTATCAAATCTCATCAACTGATTATGACACCAGCAGCAGATGTAAATCTCGCGTTTTAGTGGCAACACGAACTGCCAGAACCATAGATATATATATTTAGAACACTAGATTGCTGATGTCGTCGTATATACATTATCCAAAGTGATGCAGCCGGCCGCAATATTGATACACCCAACTTCTTCATTAAAATGGTTTCCTTTCCTGACTGAAAGCGAACGCTCGCGATTGACAACAGTCACCAGCGAGCTGCCTTAGCGTTGCGGGGACTACATTGACTTAGTGGTAAATAAAATTAAAAAGGTGGCTAACAAGCTTGCTAGCTACTTGTAATTGTCGTAAACGGACAGTCATCGATGTTTCTTTTAATGGCGATAACTTCCAAGCAATTATCTGATTAGAGGTAAAAGCCTCGGTCACGTCATTTCTCTGCTGTACTTTAACGTTAACAGCGAATAACATTGCGATCTTCGCTTTAGAGGGTATGCCGCTTTCCATCCTCTGAAAAGGACATATTTAGGGAGACAAAATGTTGCTCTGCACAGCGATACCAAAAAAAACCGACTCGCACGCAAGTGTTTTTGAAAATGTAATTTTAAAGTACGTGAAAATGAATGGGAGTCTGAGCGACTTTTACTTCCAGGTGTATAGGCTCGCAGAACAGATGCTTCACTTGAGCATACCCTATCAGTAATCTAGTGTTCTATATATATCCATGGCCAGAACTCGTCCAAGTCTGTGTCCAACCATGTCAAAACTTGTCGCAAATGACTGTTTGCCGGCGATGTCACACATCGTCTTCCACGTGCGAGAGTATTTTCTAATCTTATATCGCACTGACATACCACGCAGAAGCAGGAAAGCCCTTCGGCACAACGGTATATCCTTTTTTTGGGAGTATATTCTGCCATGATCATCACGGATTGTTTACCGTTTACATCTTGCTTCTGCTATTCCGTCTGCTGCTGGCGACGCATTTGTAAGCTCGGCGCTGATTGGTCCTCAGTCGTCGTCGACTTGCGGTTGCCACCTGGTGGCAATTATTCTGAAATCGTACGAAAGTGTGCAGTGGGTAGAAGGACTTAACCTACCCACTGCAGATGGAGTGTACAATGCCATGGCTGTCAAACATTCAGCGTGAGCGTGCCATTGGCATGCTGAATATGGAAACGTCCGTCACTGACGTTGCAAGAGTTATGGGATGCAGTCGACAGACTATCCATGATCTTCGGACACATCTCCAACAAACTGGCACCACAGCTGTCCGACCTCGTTCTGGTAGCCCACGTGTGACGTCAAAAGCAGAAGACCGACAAATTGTCTTACGTCATTTGCATATTCGATTTGTCACTGCAACGTTCACTGGAATGAATTGTTTAGAGATCATGTGACTGCCCAAACCATACGTAATTGCCTGCGCACTGCTCTTATTTAAGTTGAGCTTTACCAATTTTACTCTTGGAAATTTCCATAGCACTTCCGGTGGAACTGGTTACATTATGGACATTATTTTTATGATACACCATCTTTACTGAGTACAGAATTAAATAAAATCATTATTTAAAACCTAATTTCTTGTACAAAACCCAAAACCAGTGAAGTTGGCACGTTATATAAATCGTAGATAAAAACAGAATACAATGATTTGCAAATCCTTTTCAACTTATATTCAATTGAATACACTGCAAAGACAAGATGTTTAATGTTCAAACTGAGAAACTTTTTTTTTTTTTGCAAATGATCATTAACTTAGAATTTAAAGGCAGCAACACATTTCAAAAAAGTTGGCACAGGGGCCTTTTTACCACTGTGTTACATCGCCTTTGCTTTTAATGACACTCAGTAAAAGTTCGGGAACTGAGGAGACCTATTTTTGAAGCTTTTTCGGGTGGAACTCATTCCCATTCTTGCTTGATGTACAGCTTAAGTTGTTCAACAGTCCGGGGTCTCCATTGTGGTATTTTACGCTTCATAATGCGCCACACATTTTCAATGGGAGACAGGTCTTGACTACAGGCAGGCCAGTCTAGTACCTGCACTCTTTTACTACGGAGCCATGCTGTTGTAAGACGTGCAGAATGTGGCTTGGCATTGTCTTGCTGAAATAAGCAGGGGCGTCCATGAAAAAGACGTTGCTTGGATGGCAACATATGTTGCTCCAAAACCTGTATGTACCTTTCAGCATTAATGGTGCCTTCACATATGTGTAAGTTGCCCATGCCTTGAGCACTAATACACCCCCATACCATCACAGATGCTGGCTTTTGAACTTTGCGCCTGTAACAGTCCGGATGGTTCTTTTCCTCTTTGGTCTGGAGGACAGGATGTCCACAGTTTCCAAAAACAATTTGAAATGTGGACTCGTCAGACCACAGAACACTTTTCCACTTTGCATCAGTCCATCTTAGATGAGCTTGGGCCCAGTGAAGCCGGCGGCGTTTCTGGGTGCTGTTGATAAATGGTTTTCGCTTTGCATTGTAGAGATTTAACTTGCACTGGCAGATGTAGCGATGAACTGTAGTTACTGACTGTGGTTTTCTGAAGTGTTCCTGAGCCCATGTGGTGATGTCCTTTACACACTGATGTCGGTTTTTGATGCAGTACCGCCTGAGGGATCGAAGGTCACGGGCATTCAATGTTGGTTTTCGGCCTTGTTGCTTACGTGCAGTGATTTCTCCAGATTCTCTGAACCTTTTGACGATATTACGGACCGTAGATGATGAAATCCCTAAATTTCTTGCAATAGCTCGTTGAGGAATGTTGTTTTTAAACTGTTCGACAATCAGCTCACGCATTTGTTCACTAAGGGGTCTATTCTCCCATTAGCGCGTAAGTCTTTTTTTACGCGCTTCGAGTTAAGCGCTTTTGAGTTACGCGTATTCTCCCCTACTCGCTTCGATCACGCCCACAGCGCTTAAGTTCAGAATGTAGGCGGCCTTATGAAAGAGGTGTGACTGATCCAAAAGAGAGGCAGACTCTGTACAAAGCTCATTGATTATGGCTATCAGGAAAACATGGAAAAAGGATTTTCTGATTAACCATGAAAACGCATTTGTGATCCATGGAAAACGCAAAACAGACTTTAAATTTGAATATCGTCGGCCTGCTGATAAAACCTCGTATCTCCAAACTGATAAGAAACGAAAAGTCGTATGTCCACTATTCTTAAATGCAAAATTAAACATTTTTATTTTAAACTATATTTATCCATTTGTATTATAATAATAGGCCTAATAATTATTATTTGATTTTATATGTATTTTTTATTTTCCTGTGAAGTTTGTCATTGTGAAGATACAAGGTTTTTTTTATGCCGCTGTAATCGGAGGCCGTACCAATTACAAGACGTAATTCAGACATCTCTTTATTTATAGCATTGGGCTCCGTCCGTACGGACACATAAAATTGCAGCGGCGGGGGATATGTTAGTGACAAACACTTGTTATTTCTTACTCTACCCACCATGGCATTAAAGCTATGCATACAAACAAATTGCCGCGATAATGAAATAATAAATAAAGAATTTAGCGCTTCTCAATCAGCGCAATCAGATCATTGAAAATGTGCCCCTCCTACACCAGCCTGTTTGTTCCGTGGAAGACAGGGAAAAGACAAAGGGAACATTCTAGTCACACAAAAACAATCAAAGACAGTTTATATGATCTCATTTAGAAATTGCGCACTTGAAAACTACTCCGATGTCAGGTTTGCAAGTAAAGGACATGGAAACGCTTTAACAAGGATTCTTACCCCGCACGCGGTCATCTCCCCGCACCTACCGCCTCAGTAATGACGGAATTCCATATCCATAGCCTATCATCCTATTTGATTTGAGCAACACATTCACTTGAACTTGACACTAATACTTTATTGTAATCAATTATCCCATTCATTGATAACGATTCTTTCCATGTCGGCTATTCTTTGAAGGCTAAAATTGATTAACAAATGGATAGTGCTCTGGTATTTGCCAGGGTAGGGCTCAATCTAGAGTAGCCTATTTAATAATAGGCTATCTTTATTCACACATTAAATTACACAGTATTACCAATGGTAAAAAATTACTAGGACTCGAGTTAGTTAATTCAGATATCCTCAATTAGAAAATCAATCCCCTCACTCGTGAGAATATCACAAATTTTTAGATTATCACGAACATATAGGGCAGTCGCATTTGTTAATAGAACATGGAAGACAATGATGGCGACGTCGAGCCAAAGCCGAAAACCAAATTTCACAGATGTTGGTGTTGTATGGCAAGCAAGCAATGAAGGCTGATCCGAGGAATTAAGCTGCGAATCGTTCTGGATGTGGCTTCGGTGGTGAGATGTAAGCGCAGTATTCCCGATTTAAAGCATAAATGGAGAGATCTGCGGGGCGCTGTAAAAGCCAGGTTCTCTGGAGAACTGTACACGCAACAGTGGGCAACCATCATCCCCTGTGCATTTCATTGCACAGGAGGAGGGGATGTCATCGACTCTTTCTGCAGTGGAAGTGCATGGAGAAGAACTTGAAGCGCCAACGAACTGCGTCAGACACCTTGACACAGACGCCTGTGATATGTGTATGACATCACCAGACACTCTCTGAAACGACCCAGATGCTAGGAGCGACAGCGCAGTTCTGACGTTGATGACCACGGGTATGTTTTGTGGATAATTGCTGCGGCTAGATAGTTGTTCATCCAGAAGTCGGCAAAGATAGATGATTGCCTCATGCACGGTCCAGGCGAAAGCGCTGGATGCAGTCGATGTTTGTTTGTCCCAGGATGTCCAAACGAAGCCGATATATGCGTGTTCGTCTTCGAGCTCGGCGCGCTCCTCTTACTCTTTCCCAATCACGCAAGAGTGCAAGCAAATGCAGGACTGGCATTTTGCCTTTAGATTTTGAGGGCATGGTAGAATGATGGTCTTATGTATACTCGTATCAATTAATTGTTTTGCGTTTGTAATTTAACTGATTGGAGAAGAGGCTGATGCGTAATATCATGTGATGATTTCGTTTGATAAATTATCATTTGTGAAATGTAGTTTAGAAATAAGGAAGAACAATCGAATATTAAATGTCTCAACCTTTACCATGTTAAATAAAATAAAAGTAATGTTAAAATTCGGCCTATAACCGACATCAAACGCAATATTCAATTTCGCCTAAGGTAGGCGCTTGACCTTAATACAGCCCTCAAAAGCGCTTAACAGAAAAAGCGCGTAAGCCAGGGGGAGAATACGCGTAAGTGTTATTTGCATGAGAAACGCCCGGAAACGCCCCGATTTTGGCCTTGCTCCGCCCCAAGCGCGTAAGTGCTTTCAAGGCGCGTAATGCACAGACTTAAGTCGAGGGGAGAATACGCGTAGGCTGAAAAGCGCGTAGCTACGCGCTTTTTTCGACTTAAGCGCATGGGAGAATAGACCCCTAAGTGGTGACCCTCACCCCGTCCTTGTTTGTGAATGACTGAGCATTTCAGGGAAGCTGCTTTTATACCCAATCATGGCACCCACCTGTTCCCAATTAGCCCATTCTCCTGTGGGATGTTCCAAATAAGTTTTTGATGAGCATTCCTCAACTCTCTTAGTCTTTTTTGCCACTTGTGCTAGCTTTTTTGAAACATGTTGCAGGCATCAAATTCCAAATGAGCTAATATTTGCAAAGAATTACAAAGTTTACCTGTTTGAACTTTAAGTAACTTGTCTTTGCAGTGTATTCAATTGAATATAGGTTGAAAAGGATTTGCAAATCATTGTCTTCTGTTTTTATTTACGATTTACACAACGTGCCAACTTCACTGGTTTTGGGTTTTGTATGTTCAACTTATCGACCTCCAAACGAGAGTGAAGTTTTTATTTTGGCTGAGTATATTTTGCTTGTCTTTGCTGGATGCAGCATTAAATGGCTTGTAGTGCTTTTTCAGCATGTGTAATTTCTCCTTGATAAAGCTGAATGGATCCTCAAGAGGTTTTGTCACAAAACCTTTAACTGTGGTGTCTTTATGTGTTCTCTTTTTTCATCTTTAAGAACTCTTCTTCTTCTAATTATTATTTCTTCCATTTCTGAAATAAAAAACAAAACACACCTTGAGTTTGCAGCTATTTATTTACAAAAAACATCTATGATGGATGATGGTCCAGAGCCAACATCTACATGATAGTCCAGGGCCAACATCTACATAATGGTCCAGAGCCAACATCTACATGATGGTCCAGGGCCAACATCTACATGATGGTCCAGGGCCAACATCTACATGATAGTCCAGGGCAAACTTAGAGTTAGCTGACTTAACTATAGTAGCAATGCTAACCGTAGCTAAAATTAGCTTGTTAAAATGGATGTAGCATGGCTAGCTAGCTAGCTAACGTTCGCTACCAGTATTATATATTTCTGGGACACGTTGTGACTCAATCTAGGACGAATATATGATAATAACAAAATAAAAATGCTAAAATTACCTTGCATTCACCAGTTGTCAGTTGGATTATTTTTCTCCCGCTGTTTTTTGTGGGGGTAGAGCTATGAGATCAAAATAATGTGATTGGTCCATTGCAATGACGGTAAAAACGATGTGATTGGTCCATTGTAATGATGGTCCTGGACCAACATTTTTTCAATGGGTCCAGGAACAAGTCCAACACGACAATATTGTGCCAGAGACAAATCTGTTCGATGGTTGTTAGGTTCTGTCCGTACTTCGGAACCACTTCGTGTTTTGAGCGAGGATTAGTTCCCAATTTTTCGCGGCCAAGGGCATTTTGGGTTATGGAAACATATGGGATTAGGAAAAAAAATTTGCATGCAGCACGGGCGAGTTGCCACACAAGTATAATAAGTGCCTTCAAAAGTTTCATGTATAATTTATTTTGGTCTTTCAATTTTAATTGAAGGCTGGGGAGACGTCATGGAGAAGAAATTGAAAGTCTCTGCTAAAAATGTGTGTTTGCCCTGCCTGTGGGTGATATTGCACACTATAAACTAGTAAACTATTTTCAAAGTTTCTGATGAGTGCTCAAAAATATTTTATATTTTCAGATCTTTTCCTGGACTTCTTCGCAAAGAGGCAAAAGGCAAACGACGTTTTGCACCATATGCACGATCAGAAAAGAGTTTTTCGGTAAACTTTTTTCTGCTTGATAAACAGCGCTCAAAGACCCCTAAAGGACACGAGGAACCCCAACTTACACTGGCTGGTCTTGGGAAACGATCTCTAACAGTGCCTTTAAACATCACGCATTCAGAGGTATGCTTTTTTTTTTTCTTTTTTATTTATTTTTTTTATTTCGGCAAGATTGTATAGTCGTTACATGACAATTTCAACACAACACAACACAACATGTTACATGTATCATGACCGAAAGGGTCGCGGGAGAAGTGAAATCGCTTGTCAAAGTCCCGCCCCCAACTTCCAGAAAAACAGTTTGATTATGGTTAAGATATCATAGGGATTATAAATCACAGCAGAGCTAGTGTCCATGTACTCTACGATTTAAACGTCAGAAAATTCGATCGTAAGATTTATGAACATCATGAGAATTATAATTACAGAATAGGTGAGTGTCCATATAACTTTAGATTCAAATGCCACTCTTGATCCAATGCGACATTGCCCCGTAACCCCTTTCTTAATAATTTGGAGTAGATGAGAGGTATAATAATACCGGATCTTTGCTTGGATCTCTTGATTAGTCATTTCCATCGCCTTGGTTCACCCTTCCCTTATGGGATGTAATGACTTCTCGCAGTATGTGCAGTCCATCGTTGCCTTCTTTGACACCAAATCCAATTTTATTGAGCTTTCTGTCAAGGATAGCCATGCATTTCAAAGTTTTCTTTATCTTATGGTGAATCAAAAACAGACCAAACCCCAATGATAGCAGACCCGCTATCATGAATCCAGTTAGATAGACGTCCTCTACATCCTCGATGTCCAGGACTGCCAAACACAGCGAACGCCACTTTCCCCATGCATCCATGGTGTAACCGGTCGGGAATGTCCCATCCGGGCATGTCGGTTCTCCAGAACCTGACAGCCTCGTGGAGATAATTTTGTCGATTGCATTTAAAGACCAGCTTATAAGATCCATATTGGTTCAGCTGTCTGTAATGATGTGCTGTGACAGTTGTCTTTCGGACAGATGGTCTGGAGTGTCCAGTAGATACAAGGTACAGATTTAACAATATTGAACATGTTTATAGTTACTCAGATATGAACATTTCAACAAATATTTGAAGGCCTTCAGCTCTTCTGCCATTCTTATATTATCATCAAGTACATTCCATGCCCTGACTCCAGCCACAGATAACGAGTGCTCCCTGCGAGTCGTCCTGACCTTTCTTGGTTGCAACAACATTTTGCCTCTGGTGTTTTGAATACAATCACGCTGAAGAAATAGGCTTTGTATATTTTTAGGCAAGTCTCTGTGGTATCCTAAATATACAAGTTGCAAGGAGTTGAATTTTATTATATCCTGTAATTTAAGAAACTTTGCCTTAATAAACAAATAATTTGTATGAGTTCCATACGGAATGCAATGAATAATTCTAAGGGCCTTTTTTTGGAGTTTAAATAAAGATTCTATTGTATTTTTGTAAGTATGACCCCAAACTTCAGCGCAGTAATGTAAGTGGGGTGCTATGAGAGCTGAATAGATTATTTTAAGAGACTTGAGGTTTAATAGTTTCTGCATTTTCCAAAGAATAGACACACTTTTAGCTAACTTTCTTTGAACTAAATTTACATGCGGTTTCTAGCTTAAGAGATTATCTATCATAACTCCCAAGACTTTATATTTGTTTACCCTTTCAATGCTGGTACCATTTACCTTTAAGTCTATGTCGTCCTTTAGACCTTTTTTCCCAAATATCATAAATTTGGTCTTTGTAAGATTTAGTGATAATTTGTTTACATTAAACCACGTGTGAAATTTAGACATTTCATTATTAGCCAATTTAACTAATTGTTTGAGATCAACACCTGAGTAAAAAATAGTCGCGTCGTCAGCAAATAAAATTAATTTTAAATTTTAAAATTAAAATTGGACACCTTAACAATGTCATTTATGTAGATTATGAACAACTTGGGACCTATAACCGAGCCCTGAGGAATTCCACAGGTAATCTCCAGGCAATTTGATTTGTTATTACCCATCTGCACAAATTGCGTTCTATTTGTTAAATAATTTTTGATCCATTTTAATGCGGTCCCTCTTATTCCATATTTGTAAAGTTTTTCAATCAATATATCGTGATTAATAGTGTCGAATGCTTTCTTCAGATCATTGAATATACCTATAGAATATAACTTTGAATCTAGTGCATCGTTAATCATCTCAATAAATTTTGTTAGGGCTAGTGCTGTCGAATGCTTTTTCCTGAACCCATACTGACTGTCACATAGTAGTTTGTGTTTTTCAATGTACTTTTTGCAATCTATCATTGAAGAGCTTTTCTATGATTTTTGAGCATTGAGGTAAAATCGAGACAGGACGATAGTTTGAGAAATCATATTTATCCCCGCTTTTGTGGAGAGGGATAACCTTCGCTATCTTCATTTTATCTGGAAACACTCCATAGGAAAAGGATAGATTGCATATATGCGTAAGTGGCGTTACAATTGCGTTAGTTAGTGTTTTCAGTAATTTCATATCTAATTGGTTTACGTCAACAGATGTCTTAGCTGTACAATTTTTCAGAATTGATCTAATTTCGGATTCAGTAACAGGAGTTTATGTCATTGTGTCTTGGACTTCCTCATCCTTATCAAGGTAGTCCCATCTTAAGTGTGAGGATTCAATACCCTTTGCTAGTTCTGGCCCAACATTCTCAAAATAACTGTTAAAATTTTCCACGACCAATTCCATGCTCTCTACCGTTTTTCCATGAATGTTAAAGAAGGCAGGGTACTCCCTCTTCGGGGCCCTCCCAGAGACATTCTTTAATATATTCCAAAGATTTCTGGTGTAATGTTTATTTTCTAATACTCTTTTTTATGCTTCCTCATCAAGCCTGTAATTTTGTTCCTGTAACTTTTATACCGATTTTTTTATTTCCATTCTCTCTCTCAGAAACTGCTTATACAAAGTATTTTTTTTCTTACTGGCATTAGCCAGTGTTTTTGAAACCCAAGCTCTTCTCTCTTTATTTTGCTTCAGATTATTAATTGTTTTGACTATACAGTGGGTATCATACAGAGAATTTACAGTCCATAGGAAAGTCTCATATGCTCTATTTGGATCGTTTTCTGCTAATACATTATCCCATTTCTGATTCAACATACCTAATTCTAGTTCCTTTAGCCTTTTTTCACTTTTATTTCTGATTTCTGTATGTTCCAGGATTTTCAATCTAGCCTGGTCTTTTATATCTAGCTTACAATCACAAATAGCAAAGACTGGCAGATGATCGGTAATGTCATTTATCATGATGCCGCATAATATTTCAGAATCTAGTACATTAGTATAGATATTATCTATCAAAGTGGCACTATGCCTAGTAATCCTGCTTGGTTTTGTAATTAGTGGTTGCATACCCATGGCATACATGGTGTTAATATAATCCTCTATTATAGAGCTATTATTTGGATTTATCAAGTCAACATTAAAGTCCCCACACATAAGAACATTTTGATGGCTTATATTAGTGAGTAATTCACCCATACATTTGCTAAAAACATCAATTTGCGAATCCGGTGCTCTGTACACACAACAAATAACCGTATTTTTACCTTTCGATCTGGGAATCTGAATTGTAAGGAATTCCATTACATTTTCCACAACATATGATTTACATTCTATTACCTGGAAGTTTATGGCCTCATCAATAAATAGGCCAACACCCCCACCTGCTTTGTTCAATCTATTCTTACACACAAAGTTGTAACCCTCCATGTAGAAGTCCTTGTCCTTTTCTTCTTTAATCCAAGTTTCCGATAAGGCGATGATGTTAAACGGATTAGCAAATGAACGAAGGTATTCCTTTATTTGATCAAAGTTTGAATATAGACTCCTACTATTAAAGTGGATAATGGACAAAGTCCCATCCATTTTAATGCTTTTGTTAAATTTGTCCACAGTAAAGTATCCGCATGCTTAAGTTTCGTTGTAGAAAAAATGGTTATCCGGATCGATTTCTTCATTAGGGTCTATTCCTGAAAGATGGTGACTTCCTGTCAAAAATTTGTTTTCCTGATCAACAGATTGGATCATCGGATCATTTGTCTTGCTAATCAGAGAAAAATTTATTACTGTAGGTTGATGGTCGCTCATAAATATCTGTCAAGGATTTGAACCTGCCTCAGTGGTCGAACTTCTCCAAATCCCGCATCATCTTGATCAGCATCGGTTTGGTGGTTTCCGGTGAAGATCCATTTGGTTTGATGAAAATTCTGCAGTTAGCCGACCAAGTGCTGTGTATCTTACCCTCTTTCTTTAGTTGACGAGCTTTCCATGCAATGGTTGCATTATGCTTGGTGAGGTTTTCATTCCTGAAAACATTGGATCCTTTGAGATTTTTCCCTTGCTTCAACAGAGAGATCTTGTGCTTTTTGCTTGTAAGTCGTAACAACACGGCCTGTGCTGTATTCCGGTCTCCGCTTCTGTTCCTTTTCGGTGGCAGATAACATGAATCCACATTGTTTTGGTCCAGAGAAATATTTTTGGACTGAAGGAATTCCACCACCTGCATTTCCACCGATTTATTATCCTCCTCGTCTGGCTCATCACCATTCCCTGCTGCCCTGGCATAACTCCTGGGTTTGATTTTGAGCCCGGTCAGGATGACATCATTACGTTTCTCTTGTTGTTCCAGCTCCTCCAGCTTGCTTGCTAAAGATGTAATCTCCGTGTCTTTCTTAGCAATCTCTTTTTTAAGATCACAGTTCTCTTCCAAAAGCTGGTCCATCTGCTCCTTCACACTGACCCTCAACTCCCTCACTTCATTTTTCAATTCATCGAGGGCCTCCATAACTGCTGAGAGATCCAGCGAGCCTGGTTTCTCTGGTTTCGCGCTTTTCCCTGGCTTACCCATTTTCTCAGTCCAGAGAAGGGCTCTATTACAGAGATTGTGAGAAAGTTTATCACTCAACTTTTCTCCCGACTCTGCTATTGTATTTCTGTGAATACTCTAGGCGACCTTGCAGAGCAATCTTGAGTGTGACTGCTCTCCTCAGAAGCCGGAAGAAGCCCTTTTTAAAAGGGATTAAGTATCTTGGGCACCATCATTACCAACATCAACGTTAAATGTTGGATTTTGTAATAACAAGAAGTCTATAAAACTAATTGCATGTTTACATAAATGATAAACGTGTTGGTTCATACATTTATTACATTTATCAACTTACCATGTTCTAATAGTTGACAGATTTGCTGTTGAATGCATATCCAAAACTTGGAAGTATCAGTGGTAGCTGGTTGCTACACAAGGCCACAGGTATACAAGGACTTTATATATTGCTTTTATAGCATTTTTAAAGCTTTAATTCCAGAAATTAATGTCCGTTTCATTTCTAGGTGGGGGTGGGCAACGCAAATTGGCTGTCACTTCTCCAGACACAGATGGATACAGTGGGCAACAGCTAAAAGGAGTGAGTGGGAATGGGAAGTGTACAGTGTACATTGCCCCTTTACAAGAAGAAATTGACATTACTCCATTACCACCAGAAGCGAAAGAATTTGAGAAGATGCCCAAAGCCCCATGCAACACTTGCAGAGAGCTTGTTCCTCTTCAGGCTCTTCCAGACCACATCAAGAGCTGCAAGGAGAATATAGATCTGTGCAGTTCTTCTGAGGATGTATGTCAAATCTTCTGTCAGGCTTCTAGTATTTTTTGCCGTGACTAAAACAGTGGGGTTATTTCATACTGTTTTGTTTTGTCACTAGGAAGACTACACCCAGGATTATATGCCTCCAGTGTGCCCAGAAAACCAGGCAGAGATGGTAAGATTCCTGTATTTTATTTTTATGTTGATGAGCTAACAGTCTGATATTATTGTAAATTTTTCTTTTTTAGACAGCTGAGTGTCCTGTTTGCAGAGGTGTATTCAGCAATGATGTCATTGAGATTCATGCATCTGAGTGTGGATTATGGTACTTCAACCAAAAATATTTCAGTATTTCTAAATTATATTTTCATTCAGGGTGTGTAAATTACAAATTAATTACATTTTTTTTGTTACTGCAGAGCTGCAGACCATGATGGCAATGGCAATGTCTCTGTCTCAAGTGAAGCAATGCATTCTTTTCAAAGGTAAAACCTCCTGTTTCAGCTGCTCTCAAAAATGCATTATCTCGATTGCTTCTTTATAAAAAAGTAAACTCAATATCTCTAGAGTGGTGTATGTTTATATAGCTTTATTTTCACTGCATTTCTTTTTTGATTTTTTAAAATCTACTTTTATAACCCCTGATTTTCCTCAAAGGGATCAATAAAGCATTATCATATCTTTTGTATTTCTCTTTATGTATGTTTTCAAATAAGTGTTCAGAGGATGTCCTGAACTGGATCAGTTGCCAGGTGGATGAAGGCAGCACATTTCCTCTTTGTGTGTCGAGAAGTGACCTCTTTATTAGAGGAATGCAACAGTGGCAACGCTAAAAAAAAATCCTCCCCTAAATGAAGACTGCAGGTTACATTTTTTGGGGAATCGGGCATTGACACCGGTGCTCTTAGTAAAGAATTTACTAAGAATTGACTGGTACCGTTGCATATCACTGCAATTTCCAATGTTGTCAGTTTTTTGTAGTAACTGATTTCAGTTCTCTGTTTTTATGTTATTCAGAAATGGTTGCAGGGATCGAAAAGAAACTTTTCATGGGCAGCACTGACAACAAGGGGAAAAATCCCCTTTACTGTCTCAACAGCCTGGATAACAAGTACTTCAGGTGCATAGTGTTGTCCTTGTGTCCTGTAAATAAGTTAATTCATTGAAAAATTTAATTCAAATACAGCTGTCTTTTTTATCTTGATATTTAGGACTGCAGGAGAAGTTATGGCAGCTAGCATGGCACAAGGTGGACCTCTCCCCAACTTTATGCGTGAGTGGTGCTACAGATACCTCTGCTCTGGTGACTCTGACAGCATCCAGGTGTCAACCAGTGATGTCACAGATGTGGAATTGTCACAGCTTATAATGGAGGTAATGTGAATTCAGTTTCTAAACAGTTAACAGTGTGTCATCACTTGTGTCCTTGGGAGGAAACAGTATTTCATTGACTTCATTCATTTATTCTGCTTCATGCTGTTTGCTTTCAGATAAACTGAGCAACTGATGAGAACATTGATGAGCTTACTGATGGCATAGTAAGCTGTGGATACACTGGAAGAGTGTCTGTGGATAAAAAAGACCAGATAACCAGGTAGATTTCATAATCTATACACTGTCAGGTGTATAGTGATGGTTATATACTGACCAAAAAAAGAAACGCAATTACGTAATCCAGTGCCTAATTTCGACAAACCCATTGAAAGATGTTTTTGCTCAGTTATTTTTGGAGATGAGTACTTCTACCACACACATTTTTGCATTCACAGCGCGTATTCAGGAGCCGCCATTCGTCCGGAACCAAACATCAGCAGTGCTAGGGTTCAAGTGCTACCATTGTTGTTACTCCCCCATTTTTGTTTTGAGTTCCTTGTAGACATCAGGGCCGATTAGAAGTCCAATGGAAAATGGGCGAAATAATGCCAGGACTAATGGAAGTTCTATGAGAACATGCGATTGGGATGCTACAGACCGGAAGTCGGGTAGATAGTTGCCCGTCAATTCGGCGTGAATTCTGCAACAATCACCTCAGAACCAGGTCTAATGCCACTGGACACACTGCCAAGCGCCCCAGATCCAGTGGGCCACGTGTTACGAGTCCAGCATCTGATCATCGTATCCACTTGTTACATCTGCGGGATCACTTCCGGTCGGAAAATTAAACTGCTGCCGAGATGCGTTTCTCAACACCGTCCATTACCACAATAAAATTCTTCGTCCAGTCATCCTTCTGTTTGTTCAACGTCACCGAATGATTTTCCAACAGGACAACGCGTGTCCGCACATGGTACCTATCTGCATGGAGTTCCTTTGAGCCGAAAACGTGTAAATCCTCCCCTGGCCACCATTTTTTACAGATCTTTCACCTATAGAACACTTGTGGGACATTCTGGATAGAGTGATCCGGAGACGTCGGCCACCACCAGCTACAGTACGTCAGCTAAGACTAGCACTGACCAAAGAGTGGAACAGCGTTCCACAAGCAACAATCGGACGTCTGATGAGGTCTGAGATGCAGGTATACTGCCATGCGCGACACTAATGGGGGACGTACGAGATACTGATAATGTCATTTGTGCTTCGTCATGTCGAACTTCACCTTGGTAAATAAAAGCCAACATGGTGATATTTCAATCCGATGTTCTGTTATATCTATTGTCTGAGATTCTCCTTTTCATTTGATACCAATGAAGTGTTGATTAATAACAGTTACACTTGATAAAATCAAGAAATTGAAACTTGCGTTTATTTTTTTGGTCAGTATACAAACTGTATGCTTAAGCGCTTTAAAAAAATGAAATAAAAATTTCTTGAACGACACAATGTGCACTAATTTTCTTATAGTTTTGGAAAATAAATTAATACATTGTCTCGAGTGTTACTCAGAAACCTTATGTGTTTCAGGGCTATTGTACTGCACTCAACCATGAGAGTGCTCCCTATGCTTGACCAGCTGAGAAAAGGCCTGCAGCTGTATGGCCTACTGGAGGTTTTGAAGGCACATCCAGACCTTTGTCTGCCACTATTTGTACCAGGGGAAGATGATAAGGTATATACTTTGGTCTTTGTCAGGTCATCCCTGTTAAATTTTGTTTACTGCAAGAAATTCAGAGTTGTAAATGTTTATCTTTTGTGCTTCGTTTTTGTAGGTGGATGCGGCTTTCATCCTGGAAAAGTGCCAGCCTGATTTCAGTGAGAAGGGCTCTGTGAAATACAGTAAAGAAGTAAACATCATGAACTTTCTCCAAGACTTTCTACAAGAAACTGAGGGTTGTGGTATGTTTAAGCTCATACAGTTACTGATGGTTTTTTTTTGTTTGTTTGTTTGTTTAGTTCAGACTAAGATTAATCTTTTATTTTAGAACAAGATGGCTGGAGTGATGAGGAAAGTGAGGTTCCACAACATTTGACTGTTGGCAGAATCATGCAGTGGATGACGGGACAAGCCCATAAGCTCCTTCTGCCAAGCGAGAAGAAGGACTTCATCATATCTGTGAAATTCTACCATGATTGTGATACGTATCATACCATTTGCTTTCCAACTGTAAGCGCATGTAGTCGCACAATAACATTTCCAGTTGCTCACCTGACAAGTTTCAATGAATTCAAAAACCTCATGAAAACGGCTGTAACCCATGGGCAATCCTTTTATCGAGTGTGAAGTATTTGGCTGTGAGAACCCAAACCATCCCCATGGTCAAATTTTGATTAAATGTTTTTTGTTTCACTGCATTTTTCTCTAAAATGAATGGGCTGTAAACATGGCTGTAGCATTTAAAAAATGTTCTTCAAAGTTGTGTTGTTCAGCAGCTAGTTCTGTTTACATTGTTATCTTTTGATATCTAAATTTTAAAGAGTGCTTTGGAGCCCTTTCAGTAATTTATTGCCATCGCAATGAAGGCAGTTAACCATTAACATATATACTCCTTTTCCTTTAAGTTTCAAGTAAAAAATATTTAAATTGTTGCAGGATGCCAACAGGTATCAGTGATACTTTTTGAGACCCTCAAGTTAATTTTAACCAAGATTTTTCAGTTCATCACATTTTTTACTGTCAATGAATTCACATTGCAATTTTGACTCCAATTTAAATATTTGTCTCTAATTTTATATTTAAATAATATAAATGTGATGATTTTTAAGGCCTAATTTTTGTAAAATTGTATATCAGACTGAAAGGACCTGTAAACTGCCTGTGTTAATGAAAATGTAATGTAGTCAACAGGTATTAGATACACAAAAACTATTTAATCATACTCCAGGGGAACAACTTTGCAGACACATTACACACTACAATAGGCAAAGAGACGGCAAGAGCAAAATGATCATTTGTCACATGCTGAAACAAAAGCAGATGCATTTTTTGTTTGCAAACAATGTGGTATACAGCAATTTGTCGCAGTTTTGTAACGATATAGAGAATGTAATTCCAGGGAATTACGAGTGCATGAAAATCTTAAGTTGCTTTATGATATTGGTAGCTGGGTTGTTAGTCGGATAAATAGAAAAATCCGGTAGAAATTTTGAATGTGCCTGATGTTCTACACATTCAGTATTTGGGGTGCTTGCCAGGGTTCTGTGTACCGGTTGCTATGGCGTTCCGTGTGGGTGCTAGGGCGTTACTAGGTTGCTAGTTGGAATGGTTGAACAGTTGGATGGTAGAGTAGTTAATTGTTAAATTATTCAATTATTTATTGTAGTGAGGAATTTTATTTTGAAACAGTTGAACAGGATCTGTAGTCTTAAAGCTATTATTACCTTTCTGGCATGCGCCACGGCACTAAGAAATTTGAACATGAACAATTCTGCCTGCCTGACCTCTGAGGCTACCCTCCTCCCCTGACGCGTGCGGAGCAGCACGAGTGAAGCTGCTTTCACATCGGACGCGAAACGCACTTTTCGCACGACAGATTACATTCAAAGTCAATGCAAAGACGCGAATCTCGCGCGTATACGCGTCTTTGCATTGATTTTTGAATGGAATCTGTCGTACGAAAAATTTGTTTCGCGGCTGGTGTGAAAGCATCTTGAAACGGGGCATTGGAGTCAGATTCAGACCGGTTAGTGAAAACTAACAAACAGTAATCACATAATATTCAATTCTATGTGTGGTATAAGTGAGGGATAATTAACGAGAAGGTGTGCATTCCACGGTTTTAATGCCTCCGCGAAGTGCATTAAAACCGTGGAATGCTCACCTTTGAGTTGATTATCCCGCTTATACCATGGTCATTTGCCTGCAATATCAAATCGCAGCATTCAGAAACTTTTGGTGAAAGTTTTGCACTAAAAAAAAAAAAACTTTATGCTCGCAAATGCAGACTGTAGCTAGCTTGCTACCCACAATTACAATGAACTAATGACGGTTTCCGCAGTCAGTGAGCTGAAATCAGTCTGCTGGCATAGCACGTAGCTTGCGAACTGGCAGCAGTTGCTGATACATGAAGTGGACACGTTACCTTCATTTGTATCCGTACACAATTACAATCGTTTAATGAATAAAGCTTTATTACTTCGCTGCTGTAATATTTCTGGTCATTATTGCTTGAGTACGAGTCAGCGAGCTGAAATCAGTCTGCTGGCATAGCACGTTGCTGGCGAACTGTCAGCAGTCGCTGATACATGAAGTGGACACGTTAGCTTCATTTGTAACCGTACACAGTTACAATCGTTTCATGGATAAAGCCTGATTACTTTGCTGCTACAATATTTACGGTCATTATCGCTTGAGTACCTATTGTTAATCGCCCCGCAGGACGCAACTTATATGACGCCGCTAAATTTACTGGAGATAAAAGGGCAGCTTGGTTTCTGTTGTAGGCCTACCCAGCCGAATACTAGGTGTAATATCGCTAGGGTTACAAGTTGGCTAGTGGATGAATTTCGAATGGTGAAACGACCGTATCCGAACTACCTGTGCGGTTCCACAGTTTTAATGCATACCTGCCAGCCAATCAGAAAAAAAGTATTCACCCAGACCATGGTATAAAGTAAAATGCCCCACGTCTGACGAACTACAATTAACATTAGTAATTATAGCATTTCAGCGCGTTTGTTTACAGTCAGATGCTTCGTGTTTCGGCAGAAATCATACATATTTTCTTGTAAAACTGCTGTCAAAACGTCTTGCCTCACCAGAATTGTCCAGGTAACATTAGTCATTAAATCAGGAGCAGTTGCAGCTGCTTTGTTTGCGGTATAACCTCGTTGAGTAGCTTCGTATTTTGTCTCTACCGCTCTGCAAGAGAGGCGCGCTACTCGCAAGCAGTGACAGCGGTAGGCAACTGGAAGGGGCACAGCTACGGATGACTTCTAGGAAGCTCAGTAAATCATTTTATTCGGACGGAAGAAAATGGCTGTTCAGACTTTTATCAGAAATATGAGAATTGAATATCGATGAGTTTCAACACCTGGTGGATTTATTTTACATTTTAGTGTACTGTATGCTTATTAGGAGCATTTTAAGATTAAAAGAAAAGTGTAAAAAAAATCCAGAAAGGTAAGAATAGCTTTAAGAGAGCCCGATTGTAGTCTCAAAGCCTGAGAAACTGACCGTTGCTGCAGGTGGTCAGGACATCTGGCACAAGATTCTAATTGCTTAATGGCCCTACTGTGATGTCATCAGCTCAGTGTTAAGTCTATGGGGAAAAAAATGTATAGTTTTATACTTTTGTAACTTTTTATTTAAAAGTTTAAAAGATGAAAAATACATTGCACAGGTGTCAAGTAAGATCTATGCAACGCAGTTTGAATGTAATTTCTACGTTAAAACGGTTGAGGCCGCAGTAAGTATGTTAGAATAACAAGAAGAACTGGAATAAGAAGACCAGAATAACAATAGTGAGCATTTTCATGCGCTCTAATTACTGTGACATGTTACTCAGACTTTCAATGCACTGAACCATAGATGCATATAAGTCCCTACCAAAAGATTCAGATGGTGCAAGAGGATTGATGATGGATTTCACAGCTTCCATAGCAGCTGGAGACAGAGGACCAGTGGCGTGCACAGATAGACTGTAGGTGGTGCTATAGCACCTGCCCTGTGGACCAAGCAAGTGCCCTTAAGAAGGTTTTTTGTTTTTTTCGCGTGAACGCGATTTTCTCAGTCACATTCTGTATGGGGCCTCTTCTCCCATGCGCGTAAGTCGAAAAAAGCGCGTCTCAGCCTACGCGTATTCTCCCCTCGACCGTAGACGTCGGCACAGCATTAAGCTATGTTTCCATTTATACGGCTGAAGTCAGGCGCCCATATCATCGTCTTTATATGAAGTGTTTCCATCTACGCGATTTTCACCCGGCTCCTGGAGCGGAGCCGCATGCGTATTTTTCTGATCGATTCCAGCTCCAGCGCACACGAATCGCACGAGAAATTTCCTCCTGTTCAAAGAGGTTTCCCCATTTTATTTTGTAAACAAACGAGTACCTTTGAAGCAATGTGTAGTATTTATTGCCCTGTTCAGAGCAAAGCCGAGGTTTCTGCAGCGACATACATGTATTTATCACCGCCGCTTCTTTCCTGTCCTCCACGGAACATACAGGCTATTGTAGGAGGGGCACATTTTCAATGCTCTGATTACGCCGGTTGAGAAGCGCTAAATTATTTCATTATTGCGACAATTTCTTTGTTTGCATGGCTTTAATGCCATGGTGGCTAGAGTATAAGAAATAAAAAAAGATGTCTGCAATAGCCTACTTCTTGTAATTGGCACAGACACACATAGGCCTACTATTATGGCCGCATATGTGATGGTCTGGCCCTGCAGGCCCTCCCCTCTCCTGTTTGCACCTCCACCTCAACGAGCTACAGCTGCTGCTCGTTGAGGTGGAGGTGACTTGAGTGTATTTAAGAGCTGCACTGCCACACTGGCAGTGCAGCTGTATTCTGTTGGCTCATTGTTTGCTGGCCGTTTGTATTGGAGCCCTGAATATCGCTGCTGTTCCCCTGGGTGTTTAATGGGTTTTATTAAACTTTATTTATATTTTACTCAGCCTGTGTACTTGGGTCCCTTAATTCAGTTTTGGAAACATGGTCCCTGTGCCCGCCGCTTGCTTCCTCATGCCGGCAGGACCAAACCGTGACAGCATATCGTGGGCCTGCTGATAAAACCTTGTATCTTCAAAATGATAAACTTCACAGGAAAATAAATACATAAAATAAAGAATATATATAAATTGATGAATTTTATTTTCAATTTTTTTGATGAATATAAATAAAACATGTTTAATTCTGCATGCAAGAATAGTGGACATACGAGTTTTTGTGAGGTAGGCTATCGTTCTGGAACCACTCGCAAGAGATCGTAATCCAAAAAACGTATGCCTTTATTGGAGTCCGGGTCAAAGCCAAAATACACAGAACCTGCCAAGCCACAATACGAAATCAAAAAACAGTATCGACTTGACAGGTAGGGGTCAGAACCAGTAAGACAGATGGGCGGAGGTACAAAAACGAGAGGCAAAAAGTCGTAGCCGATGGGCAAAGCCAATGGTCATACACAGGGCATCCAAACACAGTACTCGTGGTCATACAAAAACAGGTCAAAGGGCAATGGCAAGAATCAGGGTCGGACTATCCAGTAGAAGAAAAACAATAATCACAGGCGTACAGGGAGCTCGGCACAATGAAAATTGATCAACGTTCTGACAAGAGCTGTGAGTGAAAAGACTCCTAATATACACACAGGAATGGTCACATGCTATACAGAGATCAGCTGTGGGAATGAGGCTAATTACATCGGGAGAATCACATGAGGGCCTGTCCGCAGAAATGGGGTAGCCTACATAAGTGTGACACACAAGACGAAAAATAAACCAATAAAGGAGAAAAAAAAGATTCAGCCTAATAAGTCACTAAAGGGACCTTGAATAACTTTCTGCAGTTATAAAGATAATATCAGCAAAGATGACATTGGAACACACAGTTGAAATGGTCATGGCAACACCGATTTACGTATGTAACAAGACAGATATTTCAACCTAAAATCAACAAAATAAAATGCTTATTAGTAGTAAATGAAAACATTACTTTATTCTAAAAGTCATAAAAACAATAAAACTGATAAAAAAAAGTAGTATTAAAGTCGAGTAGTATTAAAAATCAAATTTTCTTCCAGATTTGCAATTTGTGGATTTCCCGCTTGCAAATTCTGGCACATAGGGGTCTATTCTCCCATTAGCGCGTAAGTCTTTTTTTACGCGCTTCGAGGTAAGCGCCTTTGAGTTACGCGTTGTTGTGTTCTGGCCTTTGGCCAGGACAGTATTCATGGTTTTAACAGTTTCATGTTCCAAGTTTCATAGTTCATAGTTCATGTTCAGGTTCACAGTCACAGTTTTAACAGTTTCTTGTATCAGGTTCTTGCATTTCATTATTCATGTTCCTTGTCCATGTTTTTGTTTTTGCCAGGTCTGCCATGCCACTCCACCGCTTGTCTGCGTTCCGCCCCGTGCCTTCGTTGCTGCACATTTCAGAGCTCTGGGTTGGCTTTGGTATTTCCCTCTTCCTTCTGTGCTGTGCTGATTCGGGGCTCTCTAAGCTTAATTGGCAATTAACTGTTTTTAAGTTACTAACATTTACTAACACTCACTGGGTGGTGTAATTCTTAGATAGGCACATTACTAATATTACTAATTTAGACAGGGAGTTTATTGTCATGATTCCTGCTTTGCTATTTCAAGATCTTGCTGTGCTTTTCTGTTCTTAACATTCATGCTTGCTTCCAAACTGCATACTTAATTGGTACTTAAGCTGAGCACGCTCATTCTCTTAATGAGCAGGTCATGTCATCCAATCTCTGTCCATGTCTTGATCTTGCCATGCCTCTTGTTTCTCTCTCTCCAGGTGTTACCCCTCATGTCATGATTTTCAAGCCTTTATCTGGATGCGGTGGAAGTTGGCTGGCAGACAGTGTCTCGCGTCTCATTGCATGTGCAAGTTTAGCCAAGTTCTTATTGTCAAGATTCCCTAAGCATTTCTAGTTTCAGGTCTCGTCCTAGCCTCTTGTTTTGTGTATATATATTTAGTCTTGTTATTTATTTTTCTTGATCTTCTCGCCTGGAGTTTCCAGTGCCTTTTTGTTTTTTGCCTTTTTGCATTAATTGTTTATAGCTCTGTGTAGCTTACCTCAGTTTGTTTTTTGCAAACCTTTGGGCCAAGTTTTTTGTTGGCCCTCGTGCCTGTTTTGTTTTGTTTATTAATAAATCCTCATTCCCTTTTCCCGCTTCTGGTGTCGACTGATTCCCTATCACGCGTATTCTCCCCTACTCGCTTCGATCACGCCCACAACGCTTAAGTTCAGAATGTAGGCGGCCTTAAGAAAGAGGTGTGACTGATCCAAAAGAGAGGCAGACTCTGTTCAAAGCTCATTGATTATGGCTATCAGGAAAACATGGAAAAAGGATTCTGATTAACAATGAAAACGCATTTGTGGTCCATGGAAAACGCAAACCAGACTTTAAATTTGAATATCGTCGGCCTGCTGATAAAACCTCGTATCTCCAAACTGATAAGAAACGAAAACTCGTATGTCCGCTATTCTTACATGCAAAATTAAACATTTTTATTTTAAACTATATTTATCCATTTGTATTATAATAATAGGCCTAATTATTATTTGATTTTATATGTATTTTTTATTTTCCTGTGACGTTTGTCATTGTGAAGATACGAGGTTTTTGTATGCCGCTGTAATAGGAGGCCGTACCAAGTACAAGACGTAATTCAGACATCTCTATCCCCGCCGCGCGATTAGCGCGAAGCGGGGGATATAGCATTGGGCTCTGTCCGTACGGACACATAAAATTGCAGCGGCGGGGGATATGTTAGTGACAAACACTTGTTATTTCTTACTCTAGCCACCATGGCATTAAAGCTATGCATACAAACAAATTGCCGCGATAATGAAATAATAAATAAAGAATTTAGCGCTTCTCAATCAGCGAAATCAGATCATTGAAAATGTGCCCCTCCTACACCAGCCTGTTTGTTCCGTGGAAGACAGGGAAGAAGACAAAGGGAACATTCTAGTCACACAAAAACAATCAAAGACAGTTTATATGATCTCATTTAGAAATTGCGCACTTAAACTACTCCGATGTCAGGTTTGCAAGTAAAGGACATGGAAACGCTTTAACAAGGATTCTTACCCCGCACGCGGTCATCTCCCCGCCCCGAAACCGCCTCAGTAATGACGGAATTCCTTATCCATAGCCTATCATCCTATTTGATTTGAGCAACACATTCACTTGAACTTGACACTAATACTTTATTATAATCAATTATCCCATTTACTGATAACGATTCTTTCCATGTCAGCTATTCTTTAAAGGCTATAATTGATTAACAAATGGATAGTGCTCTGGTATTTGCCAGGGTAGGGCTCAATCTAGAGTAGCCTACTTAATAATATCTTTATTCACACATTAAATTACACAGTATTAACTATGGTAAAAAAATGACTAGGACTCGAGTTAGTTAATTCAGATATCCTCAATTAGAAAATCAATCCCCTCACTCGTGAAAATATCACAAATTTTTAGATTATCACGAACATATAGGGCAGTCGCATTAGTTAATAGAATATGGAAGACAATGATGGCGACGTCGAGCCAAAGCCAAAAACCAAATTTCACAGATGTTGGTGTTGTATGGCAAGCAAGCAATGAAGGCTGATCTGAGGAATTAAGCTGTGAATCGTTCTGGATGTGGCTTCGGTGGTGAGATGTAAGCGCAGTATCCCCGATATAAAGCATAAATGGAGAGATCTGCGGGGCGCTGTAAAAGCCAGGTTCTCTGGAGAACTGTACACGCAACAGTGGGCAACCATCATCCCCTGTGCATTTCACTGCACAGGAGGAGGGGATGTCATCCACTCTTTCTGCAGTGGAAGTGCATGGAGAATAACTTGAAGCGCCAACGAACTGCGTCAGACACCTTGACACAGACGCCTGTGATATATGTATGACATCACCAGCCACTCTCTGAAAGGACCCAGATGCCAGGAGCGACAGCGCAGTTCTGACGTTGATGACCACGGGTATGTTTCGTGGATAATTGCTGCGGCTGGATAGTTGTTCATCCAGAAGTCGGCAAAGATAGACGATTGCCTCATGCAAGGTCCAGACGAAAGCGCTGGATGCACTCGATGTTTGTTTGTCCCAGGATGTCCAAACGAAGCCGATATATGCGTGTTCGTCTTCAAGCTCGGCGCGCTCCTCTTACTCTTTCCCAATCACGCAAGAGTGCAAGCAAATGCAGGACTGGCATTTTGGCTTTAGATTTTGAGGGCATGGTAGAATGATGGTCTTATGTATACTCGTATTAATTCATAGTTTTGCGTTTGTAATTTAACTGATTGGAGAAGAGGCTGATGCGTAATATCATGTGATGATTTCGTTTGATAAATTATCATGGCTTTGTGAAATGTAGTTTAGAAATAAGGAAGAACAATCGAATATTAAATGTCTCAACCTTTACCATGTTAAATAAAATAAAAGTAATGTTAAAATTCGGCCTATAACCGACATCAAACACAATATTCAATTTCGCCTAATGTTGGCGCTTGACCTTAATACAGCCCTCAAAAGCGCTTGACAGAAAAAGCGCGTAAGCCAGGGGGAGAATACGCGTCAGTGTTATTTGCATGAGAAACGCCCGGAAACGCCCCGCCCCAAGCGCGTAAGTGCCTTCAAGGCGCGTAATGCTCAGACCTAAGTCGAGGGGAGAATACGCGTAGGCTGAAAAGCGCGTAGCTACGCGCTTTTTTCGACTTAAGCGCATGGGAGAATAGACCCCATAGTGTTTTTCAACACTGAAAGCAAACACCTTGCAAAGTAAAAAATTGAGCTAAATGAACTCCATTGAACATCAGTAACATCAATCAATAAAAAAACCTTACATAAATCAACACCACAACTAACAATATTCGTTTTCCAAAACTAGCTGAAAGGTATTACGTATGTAACAGGACAGATGAGATAAGCTGCTGAGACATTTCCTCGAAAATAATATAATTTACTCCCAGGTGGCATATTTAATGGTTTAAATATGAAAGACAGATTGCATTCAAATTCAATGCAAAGACGCAAATACGTGTGTTTCACGCGGATTCGCGTCTTTGCATTGTCTTTGAATGTGATCTGTCGTGCGAAAAATTCGTTCGCGTCCAGTGTGAAAGCGGCTTTATTGTTAACATTCACAACAATATTTTCGGGTAAAGAAATAATTAAACAATTCAGAACGACAAAAACAACGATTATAAACATTTTTTTGATGATTCGGATTCAACATTTATAACAACATAACCATATGGAATATCTTATTTATTATGAAATAATTAATCGGAACAATGACACGGAATTAGAAAACAATTGGCCAGGGAGGTGCTGAACTTTTTTTCTGATTACCCTTTTATTCATTGGGGTGGCGTAGCATTTTGTCTAATCGTAATAGTCTGCGCAGGTGACCTCCGTTTTCCTGGTGCAATTCCCATAGACGAGTCTGAAGCAATTGCAGTAGGTGACGAGCGTCTTATTTTGTGAGTCAGCTCCTGCGGACCTGGCACTGCCTCCGTTTTGGTGCCAGCGTATCCTGCTGCTGCTGGCTCAAACTTTTTGCCAGTGCTGCCCAATAAAATAAAATAATTCTAGACTACTCTACTCCACCAACTCTGACAGGGACATCGGTTAGTTGCTAGGAAAACAAAAGATACATTTTTCGAAAAAAATTACGGCCGCAAAACGGTACAGTCAGTGAGACCGCTGATGGCAGAAATAGGTAGATTTGGTGATATTTTATGCTCTGTATTTTATTTGCTCCATGTTTGCAGTCCAATCTGATACTTCAAAGTGCATTATTCGCCCAAACTATTGTGTTGATTATGTCAAATAAATGATGTGATCATTGCTCATTTTCTATTAGGCTACGTTCGTAACAGTACTTACGTAAGAAATATTCGTGACAGATTCAGAGAAAATCATTCCAGCATTGCAGACGATGCTTACATGACCTTCAAGCAATGGCGTCAACGTCGAGGCGCACACGCATATTTAGTATTCAGCTGTGACTGAGTTCACAGTCGGAGATTCGCATGAATTTTTCTTGTTCATGTGGGGTTACGAACGTAATATTTTTTGGACAGACTCGCAACGCAAAATTTTAAAACAATCATTGAAAGAAATCAGAAGGAAAGAAAACCGAAATAAATAATTATATCGTATATCAACAAATGGACTATTACTTTTCGTACATGTATGGGTGGTTATTTCCGCAAATATATTCCAGTCTGACCCATTTTTATGTTCGTAACTGCAAGGACAGACGATGGTTACGAACTTAAGCTTTTCAAATTGGGTGTCATTAAATTACCCGTCATTAATTTTTTTAGAAAACGAAGAGAAACTAAAAGAAACTAAGTTATTTATTCAAGCTGACAACTTTACTCAAAATAAGGGTGCCCTTTGATGGGCTGGAACCGCCCTGAAATGAACAACATCTACAATGTCACAAACAATGTAAAAAACCAGTGTGGACATTTTCTTTTTTCTGCAAGAAAAAATAAAACTAGGCAAAGCATTACTTCAAAAATGTTCTTATTATATCTTTGTCATATGTATAAAACAATAAACATACAATTCAGTGAATTGTCGAACACTGTAATGTGTTATTTAACCGTTAATGTACCATGCCCCTTAGGTACCCCATTTCTGTGGACAGGCCCAAGAGGGAAACCCTTACCACAAAAATTGGCGAGAGACAAAATACGAACGGGAATCACACAGACAGCCTATGACATTTATACAGCTCCGGTCCTGGAGTTCTACGTGCACAGATAACCAGAGCAGGAAAGTAATTAAGCACGTGCGAGAGATTCTCGCTGAACATAGGGAGAGGACGGTGGAAAGCAAAGGGGCGGAGAATACAACAGGGCGATTGCGAAGAGGGAATTAGTCTATCAGTAGCGGTGCAGCTGTACAACTTAAACTATACTCAGCAACAAAAGTTTCTGTGACACCAATATTGTTAATTATTTTTCATAACGCAATTATGAAATTGTCATACATGGTGATATCAGACTGAAACAGTACACGTAAACACAACATTGAAATGGAAATCATGAAAATGCGAGAAAATGACTTTGCACGTGAAAATGTGCGTAAATCATGCTTGTGGATGGCAATAAAAGAGGAGAATTTTTGGAATGTTCACATTGTGCCTGATGAACGACGGAAGCATCACTTATCGAAAACACAGCCATTTCGGATCAGGAACTCTACCCTCTAAATGCCAAAACTGTCTGAAAATGATCGGTGGAGGGCCATTGGGATGATTGAATCCAGAACCTCGCAGAGGGAAGTTGCTCATCGCCTGAATGTCCACCGAAACACCATTTGGAACTTATGGCAGCGTCATCAGCAGACAAGACATGTCAGAGACCGTCCTCGCAGCGGCCGTCCACGAGTAACCACTCCCAGACAGGACAACTGGATTCGAACAACCCATCTCCGAAATCGATTCCAACTTGCAACCATAACTGCAAGAACGATACCTGGTTTGAGGCGACTGTCTGCACAGACAATCCGTCGCCGTCTCCGTCATTTTGGCATTGTCCCACGTCGGCCAGCAAGACGTCCAATACTCACAGTACAACACCGACGACTGCGTCTACAGTGGGCACAACAACATCGACGGTGGATCCAACGTCAGTGGGATCTTGTACTCTTCACTGATGAATCAAGATTCATGCTTAACCGATGTGATGGTCGTTTACGTGTATACCGTCGACGTGGAGAACGTTATGCCAACAACTGTGTTCAGGAATTTGATCGTTTTGGAGGTGGTAGTGTCATGATTTGGGGAGGGATCACGGCTAGAAACAGAACAGATTTGCTTGTTATTGATGGAAATCTGACAGGTCAAAGATATCGCGATGAAGTGCTACGGCCATTGGTGGTACCGTTTTTGATGCAACATGGTCCCGGAATAACGCTGCAACATGATAACGCCAGACCACACGTTGCAAGGATTGTACAGCAGTATCTGATGCAACAACATGTCAATGTCCTGCCATGGCCAGCCAGATCCCCAGACATGTCCCCAATCGAGCATCTTTGGGACGAGATGGATCGACGTTTGCGGCGGTTGGATAACCCGCCAGCTACACTCCAGGAATTGCGACAACGTCTACGCCAGATTTGGAATGACATCCCACAGCAATTTCTGGCACATCTGATTCGGTCCATGCGCCGGAGATGCGTTGCTTGCATCATGGCACGAGGAAGTCACACCCGGTATTGAAGTGTGAAGGTCACAATTGGTTAGACGTCAGACAAGTGCTTCATGACGCATGAAAATGACATTTTTCGTTTTGAGTGACGTTGGCACTGAAAAGTCAGTGTTTCTCCTGTTAAATAAACATATTGATTGCATTGAGATCTTTGCGTGTCATTTATAACATACACATAAATGGTGTCACAGAAACTTTTGTTGCTGAGTATAGAATGCTCATTAACAATTTCGTAATCGAATATATACATGGTTAGTTGTGTTAGTAGACTATAATAGGGGAGACAAGTGCAATGGAACTGAAACATGGAATGAGCCAAATACCTGAATATTACAAAAACCAAAAAGAATAAATAAAAGACAATAATTATGAACACAAAACCAGCACATAAAACATGATAAAAAACCAGAATCATTACAGTTTTTGTTTCTTATCAGTTTGGAGATCGGCTACGAGGCCCACGATATTCAAATTTAAAGTCTGGTTTGCATTTTCCACGGACCACAACTGCAGAAAAATCAGAAAATGTTTTCCTGATGGCAATAATCAATGAACAATGAGCCTCTCTTCTGGAGAAGAGTCACACACCTTTCATAAGGCCGCCTACATTCTTTTTTTCTCTTTAATTTGGCATCTCCAATTCCACCCGAATTTGGAATGTCCAGTTGGGAAACTATGTACAAAGCTTGCTCGTATGCGACCCCTTACTGCCAACTCAGGATAGTGCTACAGTTCACGGCTCTCCTCCGAGGCACGTGCCTTTCTGCCACTGATTCTTATACACTCATTGGTTGAATTTTCGCAAGTATAGGAGAATACCCGGACTCTTCCTGGCGCAGCGCAACAGGAGGCGCTGTTCGTTCATCAAACGAACAAAGCTGATATATATTAATTACCCAATTTGAAATCGTGTAGCGTGATAGCCAATTGTGCGCTACTCTGAAGAAGCTGCTGACTCCTGCCGATGGGTACGCCGGGGATCGAGCTCGCGACGTGGTGATCACCTCTGCGAGAGCAGTGCCTTAACCGTGTGAGCCACCCGGCAACTAGGCTGTATCTATTCTGAAGTTAAGCACCGTGGGCGTGATCGAAGCGCGTGGGGGAGAATACGCGTAAAAAAGGACTTACGCGCTAATGGGAGAATAGACCCCTATGTGCGTGTGCACAAAAAAAAAACGGTAACATTAAAACACTGGAAAACGCGGAATGTGCGCAATAAGCAGCACCCCCCCCCGCCCGCTCAACAAAAAAAGCATTTTACCCCGCCGTGGTCTGCCACCACACATTGCTTCCTCGTCTATGAGAAACACTGAAGTGCCCTTATTTCTCACTGAGCACCTGCTCCCCAAAATGTCTGTGCACGCCACTGCAGAGGACACTCATTTTCTGGGACTTGGACTCCAAAGGGTTCTTCACTGGCACCATCAAATGTCTCCCAGTCAGTTCCATATAACTCCAGGTTCTGTCATCAATTTTACACACACAAAACAAATTAATTTAAATGTAAAAAAACACTTCAATTAACAGCCATGTAGATGACACAAACCTGCAAGTCCTCTTCAGTTTCAGCTGCCGGGTTCTGCAGGTGTCCCAAAACCCAGAGCTGGTTAGGTGTGAGTCCACCTTCAGACTTCAAAGGATGATTGTCCCACCCTTCAGTAAAGGTTTGAAGAGCGTCTGCCAGCCGTGGGAGGAACACATGATGTACACAAAACATATCTATAGTGTCAGACAAGTCCAGGAGGCCATCTTCCTCAAGGCCGTGAAGCACACCATAGTGAAGATGGGTCACACTGGTCCAGACGTGTCGACACAGACGCTCAATTCTAAAACAAAGACAAAATGTACCCATAATATATCAAATTAACAGGAAAATAGCACAATTCTAAATATGGACTTATTTTTCCTATCCTATATTATCAGATTACTACTTATTGTGAAGCAGTGTAGTTGCTGTTATTTACATCTCCTCCCTTTTCTAGTTCACACAAATAGCTGATTACTAATTAGGGTGTCTTTACTATTTCTGCAATTCTGTTAGTTCCTGCCCGATTTGGTATTCTTTCTGTCAGAAATGTCTGAAGTAACTGTTTCCAGCCATTGATTTAAATTTAAATTATGATAACCTTTGATTGTGTACGCTTTTTCCGGCGATGAAGCTGCCTCTTCCAGTCCCTTTCACGCTGAATATGGTTTCAGCTATTGCCACATTTTCGACTCCTTCATCACCCCTGACCCTACATAGTGTGGGGGGAAAGTTTCCATTAGAACACTCATGGTACAAGTGTGTGTGAGCGTGTGTGTGAGATAAATGTTACAAAGCAGCACCACTAACTACCTTGAAGGCCAACCATGGGTTTCCACTGCTTTCAGAAAAAGCTGAAGACCTGTGCTTGATCGGTTATTTGTTGCTGGCTCCAGGTACATGATCTGCAACACACACAGAAAAACAATAACAACTCATGTCCAAAATAATACCATAATTAATAACCTACAAGTTATCTCAGTAAACACTGACACACCTTCCTGGAGAATCCATCTATTTCTCCAAATATGACAATATTGTTCCTGGAAAGAAAAATGATCTTCATAACAGTCTCTATTTGTTTTCAATTAAAGCTGCAGTAATATTCGCTTAAAAAAAAAGATAAGTTACCTCATTAGCTTGTGATTTGTGTCCACTTGCACTAAAGACAAAGGATGCTGTACACTGTATGTCCTTCTCACAATGCACCCAAGCTGCATCATTCTTTCCAGAACTCCAGCGGCGTCAACTCTGTGCATCGACTCTTTGATGCGTTCCCACTGAATTCTGTGTCCATCTGCTTGCAGGCAACCTTTTACCATTCTGTATCCCGCATTTGGTAGTATGTTTTTTATTGACAACACAGCATTGTAAAGTTCAGTGTCAGATAAGCTGCTGTAAGAAGCTCTCGTTGACAACCCAAGTTCACGCATGCGTCTGAAGATCGTAGATTCACTGACTCCCAGCAGGTGTGCAATACATGACACCGGAAGGGGCATGTCAATCAGATGGGTGAGCAGGTCTTCAGAAACCTTTAATCTGGGTCGCCCCCCTCCACTGCTCACTTCTGTAATAACAGCAAGGGGTGTCTCTGGAGAAAGGGCTGAGGTAATTTTTCTTTGAAGACTCAGAAGATACTCCACAACATCTGTTGGTATGTGAAGGACAGTTGATGCAGATGTCCAAATAAACACCTCCTGATTGACAACATACTGGAGATAGTCAGGATCCAAATGTGGCTGACCAACAGTCTCACTGATCCTTGATGAAAGACGTCTCATTAATTGTGTCAGCAGTGATTCCTGTAAATTTCAAATCAATCATAAGATTATTCCTCAAACAAATTTTCATAGAAATTTACTTCTAAATCCGACCTGGTTTTCATAAAGTCACTTGTTCAGAATTTGTTAAATGTTTTTTTTCCTAATAAATGGATTGATATCTGCCCACATGGAAAGTTAGAAGATGCCCAGGAGATGACTAGATTTATGCATTTTCTCAGAACATGCTCCTGTAACTGCTGTAAGTTTAAATTTCACCATGTAACCTTCCACGTGATGAAAAGAAAGGTTAACATTCCATTTGTGCCAACAGCATTAACGTTAAACAGTCTTTTCCGTTGAATGGAGTTGTAGCAGCAGAGTTGATAAAATGTTAGTTTCCTTTCATTATATTTTTTCTTAACCAGTATCACCCACTGGGTGACTGTTACAGGGGTGTCAAATGCATATTTTTTCTCTCATTCATCGCTTTTTTCAAATAATGACTTTTTATTGTATATTTTTGAGTTTCTATCTCATAATTTCCAATCTTTCCAATGACCTTTTCATCATAATTTTGAAAAAAAAAATGTCAGATTCATGGCTCATTATCATCATAATTTGCTTATTTTGGTCATATTTTCTTAAACGGGAACTTCAGTTTTTTTTTCAACCTGGGCTCTATGTTTACATGTTTGGATGTGCGAGTGATTCGTACTCATCGCAGGTCTTGAAATCACTGCAGTCGTTTGCTTCCATCTGACCGTCGCTGGGAGACAGAAATGGCAGTTTTAACGTGATCCAGTGGGGCAAGTGCATCCGGCAGACTTAAGTCCACTAAAAGCATCTGTTTTTCTCACTGACATGCTAATATGGCTATACAGTCGAGGACAAAAATATTAGCCCCCCTATGAACGCAACATCTTGCATGCACACCACAGGAAAAATGAATTTCACTCTGAATTTGTGCACACATTGCCTTTAAAAGCATGTGAATCCGAGTAAAATTTCACTTCTTCACTGACACTTGTGAAACGTCAACACTATGCCGAGACTTACAGCCCCTGAACGGGAACGTGCCATTGGCACGACTACACTGCGCACACACAACGATCGCAAGACTCCATCAAAGGTTTCTGCAAACGAGGAGCACTCGGGACTGTCCTCGACCGGGTCAACAACGTGTGACAACGGCACGTCAGGACCGTCAGATCGTACGGGATCATGTCCGAGACCGAACACAACCAGCGAAAAGAACGGCTGCTCAAGTCCAAGGATGACGTGGATTCATTCACCCCAACACCGTACGGAACCATCTGCGAGCTGCAGGCCTGCGTGCACGACGTCCTTATTTCGGCCCCATATTGACGGATCGTCACCGAAACCAGCGTCTACAGTCGGCAAACAGGCACCAGAATTGGTGACTACGACAATGGCATGGTGTCATCTTTTCTGACGAGTCACGATTTCACTTAAGGAACGCAGATGGCCGTATTAGTGTTTGGCGGAGACGTGGTGAACGTTATAACGCCGTTCAAACGGACCGTTGGGGTGATGGCAGCATTATGGTGTGGGGTGGAATAAGCTACCGTCACAGAACCCCTCTCCATATCTGCAGAGGAAGGGTGAACGGCGTCTAATACCGGGACCAGGTGCTGCAAAACCATGTTGTGCCGTTCTTCAACCAACACCACGATGTCCACACGTTCCAACAGGACAACGCTAGGGCACGCAATGCAAGGGTGTCCATGCAGTACCTTGCACAGCAGAACATCCCCGTGCTTCAGTGGACAGCTCTGTCACCCGACCTCTCCCCTATCGAGCACTTATGGGATGAAATTGGACGACGTCTTTCACGTCGACGCCAGTTGGACAACATTCGAGAACTTGAAGTTGCCCTTGTTCAGGAGTGGAATGCTATCCCTCAGAACACTATCCAGAGACTGATCAACTCCATGCGAAGACGATGCACCGCATGTGTCAATGCAAATGGCGGTCACGCCCGTTATTGACTTTCCTGTTTGACCCCTACACCAGTTAAACCTCTCTCGCGCATTAACATTATCGTGAATGAAATTGAATGATATTTACATGTCTTCTTAAATCATTAATTATCTCAAATGCATCATACGTATATACTTCACATATCAATCCGTGGAGCTATTCCAGATTTCGTGAGTAGTGCGTTTTCATTTGTACTCAGTATAGAAGAAAATCTAAAAAGCCATGTTGAGGCAAAGGCAAACAAGATCATGAAAACAGTGAATAAATGGGTCACAGTGAATACAGTATTTGTCATTTAGGGCCTTTACCGTGATCGGAATAATTTTAAAAACCAGAGGTTATATCTGAATCTCTTTTGGATCAGATCTCCCTTGAAAAGATCCAGCATGTATCATGTGTAAAAGATTTATGGTCAGCTATATGTTGTGATTAGATTAGTTGAATGTCTAAAGTTGACATCTAAGCCAACAATTATGTTTTTCATTTGTTGAGAGAGTAGCGACTACAACATGTCCTATCGTTGTATCAAAAATTATAAATGAAAAGCTAGACAAAATAATCTAGTGATTGAAATGTAAGCAAGATCTAAAGACTGTGTGCTTCCCAGCCAAAGGCCGCCATTATGGCTCTCAGCACTTCCTATATAGGATGGTTGACCTCCCCACCTGCAGAGGGAGCACACTAAACAAAAGTTTTTAAAACATTACACAGAAATTAAGGATTTAGAATTTAAAAATAAAGAATATCGAAATTGGCTCCGACAGAACCGGCCCCTAATTGTATTCTGAGAATAACAAAAACAATTATCTATCATTTTAAAGGAGCCTTTTATCATCAACAGACATACAAATATCGGTAATCTCAATAATAATAAACATTGTGTGAGGTGTGATGATTCACTTGACCTTTAAGTAGAGCTATGAGTTCCTGGAGTTGTTTGGTTGCCACTGCTATTCTGAGTCTTCTAGCAGCAGACAGAGCTTGGTAATGGGTCTCTCCAGTATGCTGGTTTGCGTCTTGACTTTAACAGTTCTCACCAGGCCTTTGGAGTCTGGCTTTGCCTCAAACACTCTTCCTAAGACCCATGAGCCACGTGGTGCAGAGGAATCCACCACCATCACCACGTCTCCAGGAGTAAAGCTTCTTTGTGCACCATTTTTGTTTTTCCTGCATTAGAGGCAAATACTCCTGGATCCAGCGTTTCCAAAATAAGTCAGCCATGTATTGCACCTGTCTCCAGCGACGCCTTTTGTACAGGTCATTCTTCTCAAAGACCCCAGGTGGTAGAATGGGCTTGGTCTTTTAGAGTAAGATGGGACTTGGGGTGAGAGGCTCCAAGTCTTGTGGGTCACTGCTGACTGTAGTGATTGGACGGCTGTTTAAGATGGCTTCCACTTCACATAATACAGTCTGCAGCCTCTCATCATCCAGAGTCTGCTATCTCAAAACAGACTGGAGGGCTTTTCTCACTGACCTTATGAGCTGCTCCCATACTCCTCCATGGTGGGATGCTCCTGGGGGGTTGAAACTCCACTGGACACCCCTGTGAAGAAGAGCTCCTTCCATCCTTTTCTGGTTTAAGGATGAGAGTGCTTCCTTAAGCTCCCTTTCAGCCCCAATAAAGTTGGTGCCATTGTCGAACCGGATGTGCTTCACTTGTCCTCTCCTACAGATGAACCGTCTCAGGGCATTGATACATGAGTCTGTATCAAGGGAGTTGGCTACCTTCAATATGAACGGCCCTACTGGTCATGCATGTGAACAAAACCCCATATTTTTTCAATGTGGTGCGTCCTCTCTTGATATTAATGGGGCCAAAATAATCAACACCAACATTTGTGAATGCAGGCAAGTCTGGCTGGATTCTTTCCTGCGGCAAATCAGCCATCTTCTGCACTCCAATTTTGTTCTGTGCTGCCTGCACATGATACAATCCCCTATTATTTTTCTTGAAGCAGAGTTGGCCTTGATCATCCAGTATTTTTTTCGTAGCTCTGAGAGAATGTGGTTTCTGCCCCCATGTCCAATTCTTTGGTGAATGTCACGCAGAATAAGAGTGGAAGCCTGACTGTTTTTGGGGAGAATGGCAGGGCGCTTCATCTCTTCTGGCATAGCTGCCCTGCTCAAACGCCCTCCCACTTGGAGCATTCCTTCTTTCAACACCGGGTCAAGTCTGTAGAGGCTGCTCGTCTTCTTGACTCGAAATGGTGCCATTTGCAATGCAGCCATTTCCTCTGGAAAGCTCTGCTGTTGGATATAACAGATGATGGAGTTCTCTGCTTTCTCTAGGTCTTTCAGAGAGATTGTTTGTCTGCCTTGAGTGGCTTTCACCTCCAACATTTTTTGATTGATGGCCTTTTGAGCATTTCGAGTGACTATGGTTGGGTTGCTAGTGGACTGAAGCTCTTTCCTTCTCTGAGCCAGCAATTTCAAAGCTTCCTTTAGCTTCTGAAACCATGCTACTGTAACCTTCAGTTTTTTCCAGCTGGAGAAGTATGTGATCAGCATGTTCATGGGATTGTTGCCTCCTTTAACAATAGTTGCAATTGTAGGGTTTCTCTTTACCTCTGGGTCATCAGAAGAAAGTGTGTTTGAGGCTAAAAAGAACTGTGGCCATTCCTCTTCTGATCTCCAGATACTTTCTGGGCCATGAATCCAGTCCCTGTTCCTCAGAAACGTATCTACTCTCTGCCCCCTAGAGGCAGCATCAGCGGGATTCATCTTTGTGTTCACGTATCTCCATTGTGCCACCTCTGTGGCTTCTCTGATCGCGGAGATCCTGTTGCTTACAAATGTGTGGAACCTTGTGTGCTCATTAGCAATGTACTTGAGTACTGACTGGCTATCAGTCCAAAACATTGAGGTTTGCAGCTGCAGCTGTAACTCTGAACGGAGTATTTTATCCATTTCAGTTGCGAGAACTGCAGCAGCGAGCTCCAACCACGGTATTGTCATTTTCTTTAAGGGGGTCACTCTGGTATTTCCAAATAGGAAGGCAACATGAACAGTGTTGTTCTCATTCATGAGTCTCAAGCAACTTGCTGAGCCATATCCCTGCTTACTCGCATCTGAGAAGTGGTGTAGCTGTGCTTGCTTGTATGGACCAAAGTTGCTTAGTTTGATGCATCGTGGGACTTTGAAATTCTTAATCTGCTGCAAATCTGTTGTCCACTTGATCCACCAGTCCAAAAATCCTTGAGGTACTTCCTCATCCCAGCCACAATTAATGCTGCAGAGCTCCAGTAGAAGCAACTTGGCTGTAAGAGTGAAAGGAGCGAGAAACCCAAAGGGGTCATAAATGGAGCTGACCATTGACAGTATCCCTCTTCGAGTGAGTAGTTGTTGCTTGATGATGACATTGAATGTGAAATTGTCCTCTTCCACCATCCATCTCACTCCAAGTGCACCTTCAATTGGAAGTCTGTCTTTGTCCAGATTAAGCTCCTTCACCTCTTCAGCCCTTCTTGCCTTGGGAATAGTGGTAAGCACGTGACGGCTGTTTGTTATCCATTTGGAGAGTTGAAACCCTCCTCTCTGACAGGCAGATGAGAGTTCTGTGATGAGTGGAATAGCTTCATTCACTGAGGATACAGACTTTAACCCCTTTCTGCAGATGTAGACGCCTGCGTCGATAGACCTGCAGATTTAAGCATGCTGTTACTGTACTCGATCACTAGATGGCACCCCCGGATCAGTTATTGAATATTCACAAGCAAGCAGACCTCGAACGCGGTTTTGAATATGGGGAAGTTCACTCCACTCCCTGTTTTTCGAGAGTTGCATGAATTAAACTCCTCAGCTAAGCCTGATGTGCAAACTGGTCAATATCCCTGCCCATAGCATCGATCCAGCAGTTTTAAAAAATGACATTTTGCGACAGAAAAAATCGTTTCCTATGTAGCAACCACTTTAGCAACAGTGAGCCAACGGCATTCCAATTACTGGTTCAGAAAAATCTGTTTTCTGAAGCAAAAAAGTCGACATGGTATTGATTCTCTCACATTCTACTGTCAATTACAGTCATCAAATGCAAAAAATGCGTAGTTCCCTACCGTGGATTTTCGTGTACATTCCTTCATTGACAAATCCAGCGCTTCATTATATCCACCCGAGTACTGGCGTTGATAGCCAATCACTCAATCAAACATTCAAGCTCTGCTGCCTAACTGCACAGTTAGACCTCACGGCCTCGTGAAACTTCCGCAGTAACGATGTATTGATTGGCTCGTTTCTTATCCAATTCCCGAGTGTTTAAACGTTCTACAGCAAGTGAAACATATTGATTGGACAAACACAGAGCATGCAAGCCTATGCGTATCAGCAGCCTCGGTTGTATCCTGTTTACGTTGCGCGCATTACGTGGCTGAAACAGACGCGATATATCTATATACATATATAGAAAAAAGACGCGCAAAACTGGCCTTGAAGTATTCAGTTATATTTAGAGGATTTAAATAAGATAAGGACATGGTCAATGGGAATTATTTCGAATGAAACAGGACCGGAGGGTTCCTTTACTGGACACATTGTCTCTGGATTCGTGGAAAAAAGGTAGGCTGCTAGTTTTGCTTTCTGTTTTGGAATGTATACCGTACTCAACAAAGTCGAATGCCGACGTTTTTTCCTGTTTAAAAGTGAACTGCCCATGCATTTAGGTGGACCCCCTGGTACGGTCATTGCACCGTTCTGTTGAATCTAGGGAGGAATTTATATTTCGTGATGTTCCCTGAAAGTGGAATGTCTGTTCTGTTAAAATAAGGTATATTTCAGAATTCAGATATTACTGAGTTAGTGAGTTGTACTTGTTCCTTATAAGGGTTGAAATGAGGTCGTGAGTTTAGGAACTGGTAACTTCCATTACTGGGTGAATGGTCTGACTGCTTAATCAACAGTTTATAAAATGCAATGCGTGTTTGTGCTAGCTTGGGGGACTTAAAAGAAAAATTGACAAAACTCTAAACCTTATTATGGAGAAAAGGCATGTTCTGTGTTTGGAGAGGTTACTGGTGACCACTGATATTCAACTGCACTGATATTGATAAATTCATACTAAACTCAACCAGAAAATCATTTGTTCATATTAAATTTCATGCCTTAAGACTTTATTTGTGTTATATACATGATTTTACTATGATTCGACTGTACATAATTTTGAGACCTTGGGGAGACACTTGGGTAGCTGTGTAATTTGGCTAATAGCATGTAAGTAATCTAAAATGTAATGTTGAAGATGAATTCTACTTGTGCTCAAGGAGTTTATGATATCAGAAATGTAAAGTTTTAAGCCCCAGCAGTTTTTCAATCCTTAGAATAATTTTTTTTGCAATTTCAATGGTGAATTCTCGCGAAGATTTTTTATGTTTGCAGCTCATTTTCTCGACCAAAAACATGAAAATAAACTGAAATACAATGTAATTCTAAATGCTGTAAGTGTCTTTTCTGAATTGAGCCACATTTTTCCTCTTTATGAAGCTTAAATCTTGAATTATACAGCATTAAAGTGGGTAACCCATAAATAGCCAAATTTGGCTTCTGCACAGCAGTCATCCACGTAAAAGTTGTTCAGGATTGTGTCAACTACTTCAGGTCTGAAATGTTCTCGGTTGTCCTCAGCTGTTCTTCTGAGTGCATAGTTTGCGCAGCTGGGTGAAGACACAGCGCCAAACAAGTGCACCGTCATGCGGTACTCCACAGGGGTCAGACTTACATCTCCATCAGGCCACTACAAGAATCTCAGAAAATCTTTGTCATCTTCAGAAACCCTTAGCTGATGGAACATGGCTCGAATGTCAGCCATCATTGCTATTGGTTCAAGGCGGAATCTAAGGAGCACTCCAATGAGCCGATTGGTCAGGTCTGGACCTTGAAGCAATTCAGCGTTAAGTGATGTACCGTTGAAAGATGCTCCACAGTCAAAAACAACTCCTTTTCTGGGGTGGTATACCCCATGGTGAGGTATGTACCATACTCTTCCATCCTCGCGTCTCAGTTGATTCTGTGGAACTACCTCGGCATAGCCTTTGTCAATGACATCCGAGAGAAATGTTTTGTATTCCTCGTGAAATGTCTCATTCCTTTTGAATTTTCTTTTCAGGCTTGACAGAAGCTGCTCGGCCACAAGGCGATTATCAGGTAGGGATACATCATCTCTCCTGAAGGGTAATCTGAGACTATAGTGTCCATCCACTATCTTGGCTGAGTCCTCAGCAATTTTCATACATTTTTTGTCCTCCATTGACATCTCCTTTGTCTCTTCATATGTATTTTCACTTAAGTCATTGTTATACTGTAAGATCAACAGCTTCTGAATGTTGACTAGTGAAATCCTATTGACTGAGAGTGAGTGACTTTCTCCTCTACCTCTCAGTGGTCCATTGACCACCCAGCCCAGCAGGGTCCTTACTGCATATGGGCCCTCTCCTTGGCTGTTGATTATCTGCCATGGTTCCATAACCACTGGTGCATCAGTGCCAATTAACAGGTCAACGTCAGCCTCAATGTTGGGGAGTCTGACGTCTTTGAGATATGGCCACTTGACTATATCACTAGGATTAGGGATGTTCTGTTTTGTGACAGGCATGGCTTTGTGGGTGTATGCCACTGGGAGGGGTATGAATGTGTTGCCATGTAGCTCACTCACCTCCAGGCCTGGGAAAATATGACTCCTTACTGTCTTTTCTTGACCCATGGTGCGGAGCAGGATGTTGTTTTCTTTTCCTCTGATATTTAGTTGATGCATGAGTCTTGTCTGTGCAAAATGTGGCTGTGCTGCCAGGGTCCAGAAATGCATATGTTTTGATTATCTTGTTTCCTCTGCTGGATTTCACTTTAACAGGTACAATAGCCAGTGCGTGTTCCTCTTCACCGGCCCCTATATGTCCACCAATATGGCCACCAGCCCCAATCTGCCAACATGCAGAGACCTTCACACCACTTGCTGAGTTCTCTTCAGTTCCTTGCACCCTTTCTCCTTCCTTGTCCGTTGTTCCCTTTTCCTTGTCCACTTTTCCTATGTGAAGCACAGTTGGGTGGGTTTGATTATACACTTTGCACAAGAGGCGCCTGTTGCAGTCTTTGCTAGTGTGCCCTGGTTTGAGACACCCAAAACAAATTCCCTTTTCCTTTCGGAAACCAATCTTTTTTTTGTGCATTTTCCTTTTGAATTGTGGACATGTCTCCATAATGTGTTCATTTGAGCAGAACAGACAGACTTGCTTCTTTGACTCAGAGGATATGACATGTGGGGTGCTATCTTGAAGTTGGGGTACGCATGCCACGCTGGCGGCAAAGTTGCTGCCAGTCACCTTTTGCCTTTGTGACTTTAGGGCTGTGGGCTTCTTTGCTGTAGTGCTGCTTGGCTGGATGTTGCCAAACACTGGGTCTGTTAGGATCTTAACTTGTGTTTCGATGAACTTGACCAAGTCACCGAACTTAAACTTACTGTTCGCTTGTAGGCTTCAGTTCTCCACCTTTCCTTGAGCTTAAAGGGCAACTTTGCAACGAGTGATCGCAGTTTGGAAGATAAATCAAGCTCCTCTTGGTATGCTATTTCAGCTACAGCATTACAGCAACCCTTTAGATACAAAGCAAATGCTTCTAATGCTTTGGGGTCTTCAGGCTTGATGGGGGACCAGGACAGGGCCTTTTCAATATATGCGTTGGCAATTTTAAATTCATTACCATAATGCACTTGAAGCAGTTCTTAGCTTTAATATAGCCATTGTTTGGATCCATGTACATGCAGGTGCTAACTAATTCTCTAAGCTGCCCCTGTGCATTGTTGGTCTTAGTCTCTATGATATGTTCAAAGGATCTGATAAATGACCTGTATTCAATCAGATCACCTTCAAAAACCTTGATGTCCTTTGGTGGCAAGGATGACAATTGCTGTTGCTTGATTAGAGCACTAGTGATTTCATTTTGGCTTTGTAGTATGTTATACAGAGCTGCACCTCTGGAATTTGGTTGTGATATGTGTTGTTGAACTTGCACAGGGAATATAGGATCTGGAAGGTTAGCTGGTGGTTGGGTATTTGTAGGGATTCTACTTTGTGTGGCATTTGTTCTTCCTAGCTGTGAGTGTGCACCTGTGGGCTGCACACCTGGCTGCGAGTGTGCATCTGAACATGCACTTTGCCATCCATAAGCTGAATGTCCATGAGGCGGTGCTCTAGGTGTGGGATACAGGAAAGCGGGTGAGTCAGGTGACGTTGGAAGGCCTAGAGTCCCTGCCTCTTCAAAGTATTCAGACATTCCATCATCTGAAGTCTTCATTCAAGTCTCCATGCTTTTGCGAAAAACAGAAATTTTAGCTGATGCATGCTTGTAACTCAGCCCTTAGCTCCAATGCTTCTTTTCTCTTCCTGATTTGTTCCTTTTGCCTATTGAGTGTTTCCTCCTCATCTTCCAATGCATGTTTTTCCATTAGTGCATTCAATTTAGCTTCTAATGCAGCTTTCTCTGCTTCAGCCCGAATGCGTGAAGATGCCGTAGAAGAGACTTTTGAACGAACTTGAGATGCACTTTCATGGGGAACAACATCAAAAACAGTTTTGACATCTTTTCTATCAGTGATATTTTCGTCATTATCATTATCATCATCATCATCATAATTATCATCAGTCATTTCTGGATTTGACAGCCAGTTATTCACGTGAGCAATAAATTCATCGACAGAGGCTATTTTAGGCTTGAACCAATTTTCTGTGTCATCGTCTCTGTCGTCATCACTCAAAAGCTTCTGATAGGCGGAATGAGCAGCTTTAAATTCTCCGTATAAATTGTAATATTTCACCATGTTTTCATTCACTTCGTCAATATTTGCCACATCCTCCATTAATTCAAGGAGTATATTCATTCTACGCGTTAACTGCCCGAGTTTTGCTTTTCTGGATAAAAACAGTTTCCTTTCTTCTAAAGCCTTTGCAGCCCGGTCCTCTTTCTTTCTATCTCGATGTCGTTTCCCGTTCTCCGAGAGGGAATCTGCTTCACCACCGGTTATGTTGACTCAAATTAAGTTTTAGCACAAATAGTATCCTAATATCGTGACAAGTTGACGCGGAGTTAATTTCTCCGAACAAAACAGTTCATGCGCACCAAGCTTTCCGTAATACAAAAATCCATTCAAATCCAACAAGCGATGGCACACCAAACTATTTATATTGCCATTTGAACGTCACAAATTCACTCCTTTAGTGATCCTAAATCCGAATTAAATCCGTCTTGAACGAAATCACAGACAGTCTTGCAATTCCAGCGTATAATTTTTCATTTGGAGAATTGAGAAAATTTGCAATTTACATACCGCTCCAGCAATTTGCAGTCTTGCGTTCATTCTTTCGGTGTCTTTTGTTTGGTGCCCTGTTCCAAACTCCACATTTCTTTGGAAAACCCAGTAATCCACGCATCCATAAGCCAGTGTTTAGACTGATGTAGTGACTACAACATGTCCTATCGTTGTATCACTCTGGGCTTGACTGGGTAGAGTAGAGTGGACGCTTGCAAAAACGGAAAGTCCAGTACAGGGTTGTAAATTTATTGTTTCATTTGTAACAAAAATAATGACGATCAAAATGCATGTGTTTATAAACTCTGAAAAATTATAAATGAAAAGCTTGACAAAATAATCTAGTGATTGAAATGTAAGCAAGGTCTAAAGACTGTGTGGTTCCCAGCCAAAGGCCGCCATTATGGATCTCAGCACTTCCTATATAGGATGGTTGACCTCCCCACCTGCAGAGGAAGCACACTAAACAAAAGATTATCATCAAACATAGCACACAACATTACATAGAAATTAAGGATTTAGAACTTAAAAATAAAGAATATCGAAATTGGCTCCTACAGAGAGCTTGTTGAAATGTATATGGGTATTTTTCTCAATTTTTTTTAGTCATCTGATTCTGATTCTTCTCTCCCCAGGGGTAGAGTTGCCCCCAAAGTACTCAAAAAAACCACAAGGCAGAGCTAAAACCAGGGCAGGTTTTTTTTTGGGCAGGCCATTTTAATTTTGCTGTGTCCTTGCATCCACTCAATTGCATTACTTTTTCAAGTGAAGCTCTCTCCTGGTACATTGTGTTATACCAGATTTATGAAACTGAGTGAATATCACCCTTTTAAGTGCCTCTGATTGAAACTTATAAATTCATCTTTGCATCTGGCCAATTTGTCTTGTTCCTGTGAATTATGGCTGAAACAGTAACAGAGTTGAGAAAATGGATATGGAGTTGAAATAGGTAACGGAGTTGAAGTGAAGACTATTCCTGTTTTATCATTTCTGTGTTATTTGCTCCCATTATAACAGCAATACAGAACTAAATAAATTAAAAACAACAATACTGCCCAGGTTTTTGTGACATTTTATGCCAAACTTTCAACTTTTTTAACCATTTTACTCACCTCCATGACCAATATTGGTAACAGAGTTGAGGTTATGGAGTTGAGTGTTTTTCAGAAAAGAGGAGTTTTCCATGCATCAGTGCAGTAAGTTTTGATGCTTCCTAACATACCATGAAGGGTTTTGCAGAAGTATTATCAGAACCATGATTAAAAATTTGTCCTACTGTTACCATGGATTTTAATGAAAGTAACAGAGTGGAGTTTAAAAAGTAGACTCACCAAAGGATGCCAAAATTGAGAAATATTGGAATAATCATAGAGCCATTCTGAAAAAAGTCCATATAGCTGCCACGGGGGTCACACAAAAGTTCTGTTTGCAGGGGCCATATACTGTGATTTCAGGTTCTGTCTCCAGAGCGAGTCTGTGTGGTGATGGTTATGGAGTTGACTGGGGTTTTTTGGACATCCCTATTTTCAGCTATTTTTCTCGAAACACCACCACCTTTAATTTTTTGCTTTGGATATTTACACTGCCCTCCTAAATTATTGGCACCCCTGGTTATGATGTGTTCTTTAGCGTCTAATAAATTTAGTTTTTTTTCTGAATAATATAGGACCACAATGAAAAAATGAGGAAAATCCAACCTTTAATTCAAGTGCATTTATTCAGTGAGGGAATAAAATCCCACATTAAGAAATAATTCTTTTACAACAAATCATGTGTGCCACAATTATTAGCACCCCTGATGTTAATACCTAGTACAACCCCCTTTTGCCAACACAACAGCACCTAATCTTCTCCTATAATGTTTCACAAGATGGGAAAATACAGAAAGAAGGATCTTCGACCATTCGTCTTTGCACAATCTCTCTAAATCATCCAGCGACCTGGGTCCTCTCCTCGGCACTCTCCTCTTCAGCTCCACGGGTTTTCAATGGGGTTGAGGTCTGGAGACTGAGATGGCCATGGGAGGAGCTTGATTCTGTGTCTGGTGACCCATTTCTGTGTAGATTTGGCCACATGTTTAGGGTCATTATTTTGCTGAAAGACCCAGTGACGACCCATCTTCAGCTTTCGGGCAGAGGCCACCAGATTTTGATTTATAATGTCCTGGTATTTCAAAGCGTTCATGATGCCATGCACCCTAACAAGGTTCCCAGGGCCTCTGGAAGAGAAACAGGCCCACAGCATCACCGATCCTCCCCCATACTTCACAGTGGGCATGAGGTGCTTTTCTGCATACTCATCTTTTGTGTTCCACCAGACCCACTTAGTGTGTTTGTTGCCAAAAAGCTCTATCTTGGTCTCATCTGACCAAAGCATACTGTCTAAGTTGAAGCCCCAGTACCTCCTAACGAACTCGAGACATTTGCGTTTATGATTGTGAGTGAGAAAAGGTTTTTTCCGTGCATGCCTCCCAAACAGCTTGTTGGCATCTAGATAGCGCCTGATGGTTGTATTGAAGACTTTGTGACCCCAAGAGGCTACTATTTGTTGCAATACTAGAACAGCGAGCTTTTGAGAACTTTTTATTTCTCTTACCATCCTCCTCACTGAGCGTGGTGGCAAAATAACCTTGCGTCCTCGTCCAGGCTTGTTTACCACTGTTCCAGTTGTTTTAAATTTCTTAATGATTCCTCTGACAGTAGATATGGGCAGATGCAGGCGAGTGGCTAATTTCTTGTGGCCATTGCCTGACTTGTGAAAGTCAACACACATCTGCTTTACTTGAATGGTGTGTTCCTTTGTCTTTACCATGTTGAAGAGTGGATAAGAGAAATGGCCTCTGTGTCACGTCATATTTATACCCCAGGTAGACAGGAAGTGATGAATTACTAATTAAATGTTTTTAATTTAATGTTTTTAATGCCAATAATTGTGGAACAGGTGATTTTATGAAAAATAATTATTTCTTAGTCAGGGATTTTTTTTTCCCTTAAAATTCACTTGAGTTGAAGGTTACATTTTTCTACAATTTTCAGAGTGAGAGTGTGCTTCTGCAATAAAAATTGAATTTATTTTAAGGCTTTTATCACATCTTAACCAAGGATGCCAGTCATTATGGCTGTATGTCAAGACATTGAGCAATTTATGCCACATGATGAATTGATAGAGTGGGGGTGATACAGATAACAGGCTGGTCAGAAGTTTTTTTTTTTGTCGGACCTTCCAATTTAATTCCAAAATGCCCTGCTGATCACACCGAATGCGCTTTATCGGCGTGGAAACGCGAGGTGCCTCTGTTTTTTGGAGGCCAACATTGTAAAAAGGCACTGGACCACTGATCTATATATAATAACTGGATAGTTGATGATGTCATAATTTTGAAATAACCGTGCCACCATGTTGGCATGCTCAACTATAATCCCTCAGAACATGACTCACTTTGAACATGATGGTTTTGGCGACATCTGCTAGCCAGGTCGAGGCATGACACCAGTAAATTATTATAATGTTGTGGTAACGTCAAAAATTGCAATGCCATGTACTGTTATCCCTTTCCTTTCTTTTGTTTCATCTTATTATTTTGGAACAGTGGATTGTATGCTGAGGCATTCAATTAATTGCCTGAAGTAAAACTGAGAAGACAACTTTGTTCTTTACACCAATATTAAGTTGTCCTTGGTCACTAATAGAAGCTTTGAATGAGTCTGCATTTTATTAGCCCTTGACTAATATTGTTTAAAACACATTTCCCCAGATCTGGTTACCTCATGTCACAGGAAGCTGCTAATGAATCATGCCGGTGAGTGATGCAGTGGCGTCTAAGGGCCCGAAGATCATGGGCATTCAGTAAAGGTCTTCAGCTTTATCCTTTACGCACAGAGATATTTAGCTTACCGGCCCTGTGGGCCTATAAGCTATTGTCGTGGTGTGGCGTCTGTTGTCCGGAATATTTTTTATCTTTTTTTTGGTTCGATGAATTTTCATGTAAATTTGCAATTACATACTACTAGACCATATCTCCACACATTTTTTTCTTGGATTTTTGATTGAATAATTTTTGTCCGTTTTAGGGGCCCTTAAAGTTTTGGCTACAATGTTAAAGATTGGATTAAGAAATGTTTAAAAAATAATTTCTCAAAAACTGCGCGATAAATTTTTTTCTATATTAGGCAATCAACTTACCTTGGTACCGTCAATGTACAGTGCGAGCGCCATTTTGATTGAATCCACAGAAGTGGGTCTATAGGGGGTGCTGTACTTCATGAATATGCAAGATGGCCTGTGGAGGCCAAATGGTTGCAGATAGAGATTAAGGGGTCTATTCTCCCATGCGCGCAAGTCGAAAAAAGCGAGTAGCTACGCACTTTTCACCCCAAGTATTCTCCCCTCGACTTAAGTCTGTGCATATTGCGCCACGAAGGCAGTTATGCACTTGGGGCAGAGAAAGGCCAAAATCAGGGGGTTTCCGCGCATTTCTCAGGCAAAAAACACGCGTATTCTCCCCCTGGCTTTCGCACTTTTTCTGTTAAGCGCTTTTGAAGGCAGCATTAAGGCCAAGCGCCAACATAAGGGGAAATGGAATATTGCGTTTGATGTCGGTTATAGACCGAATTTTAACATTCATTTTATTTTATTTAACATGGTTAAGGTTGAGAGATTCAATTGTTCATCCTTATTTCTAAACTAGACTTCATAACTATAATAAATTATCAAACGAAATCATCAAATGATATTACGCAACATCCTGTTCTCCAATTAGTTCAGTTACAAACTTACCATTGATCATCAAGATCACAACTGCGCTGTCGGTCCTGACATCTGGGTCGAGTGATCGATGTCATGTACATGTCACAGGCGTCTGTGTCAAGTGTTGGACACAGTTGGTTGACGCTATGCTGCACCACATCAGCCACTTAAAGTTCCCCGAAACACCAGTTGAATGATGGAGAGTTAAGGGGGGTTCTACCGGGTCGCCAGGTTCCCCAGTGTTGTGTGAGCCATTGATTGTTCGCACGTTGCCATCAGAACCCTTTCCACTAATAAGAATATGTACAGAGACTGAAGACATCGGCACAGCATTAATGTGGGTTGTGTGCGATCATGATACGTACATATTAAGCATCTGCATCAAATTCCCGGGCCTATGTACTGCGCAACTGCTTGAAATGCCAAAAAATACAATAAATATTTGAAACCATATTAAGCTTGTTTCCAGTATCTATCACAGTGATACTTTGAGAAAAGGCAAATAAAAATTTCCATTTTACGTAACCCTCCTTCATCTGTATCCACTCCTTCTTCTCCATGCACTTCCACTGCAGAAAGAGTGGATGCAAACTCCTCCTCCGGCGCAGTGAAATGCACAGCGGATGATGGTTGCCCACCACCTGTTGCGTGCACACTTCTCTGGTGTGCAGAGAGCCTGGCTTTCGCCCCGCAGATTTTTCCGCATGCGGGTAAGAATCCTTTGTTTGTTAAAGCGTTGCCTTGTCCTTAAGTTGCAAACCTGACATCGGAGTAGTTTGAAATTTCAAGCGCACAATTTCTAAATGAGATCATATAAATTGTCATTGATTGTTACAAAAGTATTTTTGTGTGACTAGAATGTTCTCTTTACATGTCTTCTTCCCTGTCCTCCACGGAACAAACAGGCAGGTGTAGGACGGGCACATTTTCAATGCTCTGATTATGCTGGTTGAGAAGCGCCAAATTCTTTATTTATTATTTCATTATCACAGCAATTTGTTTGTTTGCATAGCTTTAATGCCATGGTGGCTAGAATAAGAAATAAAAAAGAGATATTAGCATTTCCTCTAGTAATTGGCACAGACATGCATAGGCCCACTATTACAGCGCCATATCGTCGGCCTTGTATCTTCAAAATGATAAACTTCACGGGAAAATAAAGAAAAATATATAAAATTAAAAAAAAAATTATATAAATTGATAAATATAATTTAAAATAAAAAAATGCTTAATTCTGCATGTAAGAATAGTTGACATAAGAGTTTTGTTTCTTATCAGTTTGGAGATGCGAAGTTTTATCATCAGGCCCACGATATTGAAATTTTATGTCTGGTTTGCATTTTCCATGGACCACAACTGCATTTTCATGGTTAATCAGAAAATCCTTGTTTTCCTGATAGCCATAATCAATGATCTTTGTTCAGAGTCTGCCTCCCTTTTGGATCAGTCACACCTCTTAACTTCATTCTGAAGTTAAGCGCTGTGGGCGTGATTGAAGCGAGTAGGGGAGAATACGCGTAACTCAAAAGCGCTTAACTCGAATCGTGTTAAAAAAAAAAAGACTTATGGGCAAATGGGAGAATAGACCCCTAAGTTTGTATTACTGACATATAGGAAGTAATATGTTACCTATATTTTGGCTGTTAAAGTTGACTTCAGATGACCTATAAAGGTCAAACTTCAGGTCAAGAAAATTGTGACCATTTTTTAAGGTTTCTAGGCTTGAAAATGATTGAAGATTGGGAACATATGTGCATTGAACACATATAGCGAGTCATGCATGAACTTTCATTTGGTGGCCTTGAACTTGACCTTTGAAGGTCAAACTTCACATATTGAAATTTCAATTACTTCTACCACCAAAACTATTACAGATAGAGCTTAGGTTTGTATTGTGGCCATATAGGAATCATATATGTGGTTACATTGGGTGACCTTGAACTTGACCTTTAGTGACCTTCAATGGCCAAACTGTACAGTGAAATTTCAATGACTTATACCAGCAAAATCATTACAGATTGAGTGTAGGTTTGTATTGGAGAATTATAGGAAGTCACGTATGAACTTTCATTTGGTGACCTTTATATTGACCTTTGAAGGTCTAACTTGACCTAGAGAAAATTCAATGACTTCTATCACTGTAAAGATCACAGGTTTGTGCTACTGACATAGGAAGTCACATATGAACTTTCATTTGGTGACATTCAGCTTGACTGTTGATGACATTCAAAGGTCAAACTTGACATAATACAATTACAATGACTTGTCCTGCCAAAACAGTCACAGATGGAGTGTAGGTTTGTATTACAGACATATAGGAAGCCATATATGAACTTTCATTTGGTGACCTAGTGAAAATTCAATGACTTGTATCAGTAGAACGGTCACAGATGGAGCATATGAACATATATAACATGTTGCATATGAACTTTCATACCTTTAAAGTTCACAATTGACATATTGAATACATATTGACATATTTTAATGACTTGTATCACCAAAACTGCTTCAGAGCTTAGAATTGTATAACAGAAGGTCTCATAAATCTATGTGAACTTTTATTTAGTGACCTTGACATGGATTTTCATTGATTCAAATGCCACACTTTACATAAAATTTTCATCACTTGGATCATCGCTGTAAGGGCCGGTTCATACTCTACGCAAGGTACGCGAGCGAACGCGAGCAAAGGTCCGTTCCATTCCGTTCACAGAGAAGCCTAAATGCGCGTCCCTTGCTGCTCTGTGCCTCGTTAAAAAGCAGTACACTGCTCATGCAGTAGGGGGTAGCAAAGTCTTCTCCTTCTCCTCCTCCTTTTTTCTTTTTGCTGTGTTGAACACAGCGTATGGTGCATTATTTGCTTTATCTCCCCTATTGGAATCTCACGGAAATACATGCGTGGATGCGTCATGTTACAAAAATTTGGTGTACACACATTGCTAGGCAAGGACGCAAGATGGCCACCTTGTGTTGCCTTGTGTTCGCGCTTGCGTACCTTGCATAGAGTATGAACCAGCCCTAAGACTGCTAGCTGGTAAGCTACAGGACCCATAGTCCTATTTTTCCAGTTTCTCTGAATCTTTTGATGATGTTATGCACTGTCGATGATGAGAACTTCAAAGCTTTTGCAATTTGACGTTGAGGAACATTGTTTTTAAAGTATTAAAGTCTTGATGTATTTTGCCATGGTAATAAATGGGTATCGACTTCTGATCATGACAAAACTCATAGTAAGCATAGTCAACTCCCCTGTTCAGAAGTGATTAATCTTCAAAAAAAAAAAAAAATAAAAAAGATAAGGTCACTCTAGGGCAGGGGTGTCAAACTGGTCCGTAAAAGGGTTGACGGTCTGCAGGTTTTCATAGCAGAAACAAAACGGATACAGCTGATCGAGTGTGCAGGCTGAGATCAGTTGATAACATTAGTTTATCAGGTGTGTTTCTGCTTGGCTGGATTGAAAACCTGCAGATCCTCAGTCCATATATGGACCGGCTTGACACCCTGCTCAAGGGACTTTTAGAAAGGATATACTAATAAGTGAAAGAGTATGGCCAAAATGATCAGAATCAACTAAACTGATAATTGAAAAACTAAAATATTTATCATATAAATATCATACAATAAACTGCAGTTTTGAGAGAGGATGGAAAATACATATTTCAGCACTGTGTGCATGGTTTTCACAGCCAACAGCGCAACAGGAACTAAACATTTTGACACGCAAATCATATACATACCAATTGCGAAAAGCATAACATGCCTTGTTTTGCCATGACTGGATGTTCAACTTCGCAGGAGAAAGAGGGCTTTACATAGTCTAGTTTTTTTTCTCTACGTCATATAGGAAATCCAGTTACACCCAGTGCTTGCTTTTGGTGGGGGCCGGTGTTCTGACAGTATTTGCTACCTATCAAAATATGCTACCACACAGTTCTGCGCTTGCGCAGATCTAAAATCTTGGGCTCTGTTTCTTCGCTCACATGTTAACAGTGCCTTTTTCTGAGATCAGCCCAATACTGGCAAAAGTGGTCAACTCACCATTTCCAAATCTCTTCATACTTTGTAATTATTGAATATGGGGCTGGGAATAGGGAAATCAGTCATGACTTTGGTAATAACTCCTCCCCTACTGAGAAGCCCACGCCAACTTTTCTGTGCCGTATTGAACGGAGAAAAAATTGACTGCTCCAAATTTCTACCTACATTGAGATCCCAAGTTTTTATCAATTATTGATTACCAATGACAATTGGTGTACTGTCACTTGAAGAGAAAAAAATCCTAGGACCTCCATGTAGGTTAACGTTAGCACCAACTGAAGTCATGATGCCATTTCCGACTCATGGAAATTGGGTCCTAGTTCCAACCTACATAAATGTCACAAACAAATGACTGCTTTTTTCCAATCATTGCATGCCAAACATCAATAATCAGCAATAAAAGTTTTGGGACCTTTGTGCAGGAGGGAGAATAAGGGACCAAAATTTGGGGTAGATGGGCATGGTCACCCAACTTTGAGCCACGCCCACTAAAACCTACATGGCCCCCCCAGGTGGACCCTCACCAGCATATGCTAAATCCACAACTCAACTTACAATTTTGCCAATAAAAAGCTTGGGACCTTTTTATTCCATGCAGATATTAACCCTTTTATTTTTCATATTTGAGCATTTCATCAGTATCTGTCTACAAACAAATTTTGTACATTATGTACATAGAAAATAAATTCCTGTTTATTTTGATGCAAGTTTGATTCACAATTGAAAACTCTTCTGTCAGGATGAGTTAATTGAGATTTCTGGCATTTCCATTCAAACATCCGAATTTTCACTCAATGGGTGTTTATATTTACATACATTTCAATCCTTTATTTCTGTCAATGTTTTGCTTCGATACAGATGAAATGGCCCACAATCACAAAGTCCCTGATGGCAAATGCAGTTCCTGTAGACTGCCATTCTGGCGAATCATCAACATCTTGTGAGGGAAAGATCACTAAGTCAGTGATTTCCAAACTCGGTCCTGGCACCTCACAGTGATGTTTTTGTTCCAACAACACCTGCAATTTTCGGATTTTAACAAACTGTTGATTTGTCTTAATGAGCTGCATTCCATGTTTGGAATAGTTATTTGTAACATCTTAGGCCACATTTTGATGGACATATCCATTGTCCCATGAATAATAAATACCCTTGAACACATTGTGCTTATTTTTCTATACAGATCAAATTCGACTGAGAAAATCCGTAAGCTTCAAATTTGGTAGTTCACCACAGGTGTTCTGCTTTCTTTAGAAATAATTTGCCCAAATTTAATGAAATAAACATGAAATAAAACAGGTGTGACGATTGTTTGAGAACAGTAGTTTCAGGAGGTTGGCATTTCAATACACGTCAACAAAGTATTTTGAATTTATGCAGCCTCTGTCTGGTGAAAGAAAAACTTGAAATCGAAACGTGCATTGTATCATGCAAGCAAAAGTAAAAAGTCATCATAAAATTGGCAAAAACACCTGGAAAGAGAGTTACGTACCATGTAGTTTCTTCTTTATCCAAATCATGTATGATGTGTACTGCCGTGAACAACAGGCCCCTGCTAGCCTCAACAAGTGATTATGTGTAAAACCAGAGAACAGTGCTGATGGATTTAATCCAGGTTATACATGTCATACCTGTTGGCAACACCAAAAAGATGGTCAGGAATAGCCTATCGATAAATGACTCGATAACTGATAAGTGTGAAACAGGATGTGGGTCAAAAGATGCAGCTGAAAAACCCCGCGAGACAGAAGCCCAGATGTGTGCACAACTTTTAACTGAAATATATACACTGAAAAAAGTGATTTTGACCCCTAGTAAATGTTCCATATATTAATTAAGCATATTTTAATAGAAATAGGTGTGTTATTTAACTCCACTTAAAAAATATAAGTAATTTCAAATAGTCAACATAATAAAAATATCTAGCTTCAGATAAAAATATTTTGTGAAACCACTTACCTTAAAAAAAATTATGTTCATTCAACAAAACATTTTTTTCAGTGTAGAAAGGAGGGGTTCATGTCAAATTTTATGGCAGCTAAAATGACCTTTTGAGGATTATTGATCTCTGATTTAAAAGGAGAAGTATGAAATGGAACTTGGTTTGAAAGATACATGTACACATGCATAATGTACACAATTAGTGTGTACACAGATACTGATAAAATACTCAAATATGACAAATAAAAGGGTTGATATCTCCATGGAATTAAAAGGTCCCAAGCTTTTTATTGGCAAAACTGTAAGTTCCTATGTGGATGAAGCAGATACTGGAGAAGGTCCACCTGGGGGGGCCTTGTAGGGTTTTAGTGGGCATGGCTCAAAGTTGGGAGACCATGCCCATCTACCCCAATTTTGGTCCCTTTTTCTCCTTCCTCTACAAAGGTCCCAACACTTTTATTGCCGAATATTGATGATTGGCATGTAAAGATCGGAAAACAGTTGTAATTTGTTTGGGACCTTTATGTAGGATGGAACTAGGACCCAATTTCCATGTGACAGAAATGGCATCACTTATTACATCAGCTTATTACTTCACTAGCGTCTACCTACATGGATGTCCCAGGATTTTTTTCACCTCAGGTTGCAGTCCCCCAACTCTAGTTTCTAAAATCACTGATAAAAACTTGGGACCTCCATGTAAATTGAAATTTGGAGCAGTCAAATTTGTTACTGCTCACTATGGTGCAGGAAAGTGGGCGTGGCCTTTTCAGCAGGGGAGGGGTTAATTACCAAGGTCATGACTGATTTCCCTATTCCCAGCCCCAATCTCAATAATTATGAAGAGATTTTGAGATTGAGAGTTGGCACCCTTGGACTGATCTTAGAAAAGGGCACACTTAATGCTTTTCCCCTTCGACCCCTCGTCTTGCATTCTAACTATTTGACTTTGGAAATGAAAAAGGGTGTTTTAATTTCTTGTTCAATACATTTCCTTGTGAAATGACAATCAATAATGATTAGATATTTGGTCTACTTCTATTTCGTTTTGGTTTCCCTCCACCCTCTTCTTCATACTTAATTTTTGTGCTTCAATCATTCAAAACTCTCTGCCATCAAGTCACATGTCGGCAAAGTTGATACCAAAGACTGCTACCTGAACATGCTACGGTGAAATATCCGAGGCGTAATTCTACCTTCCGCTGGTTACAACAATTATAATCATTTCTTACACATCCCTTTGATCCAGTATATTCAGGACCTTAACTCTCCTCACCTTCCGACAGTTGATTGTTCTTAGGACAGACAGAAGCTTTTCAAGAAAAAGCAGAAATCCCTAAACCTGATATTCCTCTTGACAATATCTGCCTTCCCTCACTGCATTTCCTGCAAGATAAAAGACCATTTGTCTCAGAACTGCTGTAGTCACAGAGCCCATCCAAACACGTCCCAGTGGTTTGTAAGGATTCATTTAGTCCACCGTGCCCCAGCCTTGTCCCATTTATTTAACATAGTCCCTCCTATTGCTCAGTTATGAGCTTTATTTGCCTTCTCTTTTTTCTGACCGATGAACAGCAAAGTACACAAGGTGTACAAAGTACACCTTTTCCATCAAGATATGCCACCTTTTCATTATTGCGTCTTTTTGAAGACAGAGCATGTGACTTGCCTGAAATAATGCCACACAGCCAGTGTAGCACATAAAGTGCAGTCACTCTTTTAATTTAAAAGCTGAGGGAAAAATGCATTCTCAAAGAAAATTTTTTATACCTAATATTTCTAATTGCAGACTACTACTCCTTTTTATATTTAGTTTAAGGCACAAGATAAAATATATAAAGGCAAAATTTCTTACATCGTAATCAGAGAGGCATTCATTTGATAACTTAAATTGCTAATAACACTTTAGAAAATAGGAAAAAAAATATGACAAATCATACACCTTTTCTGACAAAAGGGAAACAATTTCATAATTGTCAACAAAATACAGAGGCAAATTGCATTCAAGATACAGACCTTTAAAACAAATTACAGAGTGAGATAAATAAATTATTTTGACCATCAAAGATAAGATGTGAAGTATTAGGTGAAATGACTGATGTCAGTTAGGTCCCGGATACCAAAACTGCAAATGAAGCAATTAAATTAATAAAGTGAAATTAAACAGAGCATTCCAATACCTCAGAATTCCATGTTCCCTCATGAATTATGTCTATTTTTTCACTAGAATGAGAAAAAAATAGTGATCAACTCATTCCCTCGAGAAATGAAATTGACTTCCATTTAAAACATGAATATTGACATTTTTCCCATGGAAGTATTTGTAGGCATGCAATTTCAAAAGAGCGTCTTTCACTAGTCAAAACCCAGAGGATGGAATCCACCATCTACAAGTAGATTTCACATTTTAGGGCTAATGGCTGTACGTGAGAGTACAGAAAATCTGCCCATAAAAGTGAAAAAATACATCATGATGTGAACACAATAAAATACTTACATTCAGTATACTGTATACACATACATATACAATACAATCAAATTTCAGTATACCTTCACTGAATAAGAAAAGCAAATGGACCAAAAGTCCAAACCTTATTCCAGTGACGACAGATGGTGAATATACGGCTTTAAAAAAAGCAGAGGTCCTCATTTTTCCAATAAAGCAACCGATTTGGCAAAGCATTTTTGACCCGTGTTTCCACAGCAAACTTTCAAATGATTCATTATGATACAATTCCTATTTACAACTCTGCACTGGCTACATAAAAATGGCGGCATATCAATTGCAACAGATTCAGGAACATTTTTTAACCAAGTTTTATAAATATGGAATTGTACCTCTAACACCTCATGCTTCCCTGCATGCAAATACAGAGAAATAACTGGAAAGGAACAGAAGATGTTTCAGAAATATTTTTTAAAAATCTGAAACTCCTGATTGTGCCTATTTTTCAAATATGTGCCCGTTAGATAAACTGCACTGCCACAGAAAATCCCATCATTTTTATTAAATGTATTAGACTGAAGCTTTAAGTCCAGATGTAGAGCCTGGGGTCGTGAAGAGGTGCTTATCTAAGCCTGGTGCGTTTTTCGTGATCCATCCTCAGTGAGATCGTACCTGGGATGAAAGAGACAACAAAATGAGGTAAAACTATGATTAATAACTAAAATATTTTAATTGTGATTGACTTCCTATGTTTATAATCATTCATGCTGAGACCAAAATAAACTTAAGGACTTAATGAGGAAAATTGTATGATTTTGTCTAAAATATTTCCTCCATTCAAAAGAAGCAGCTGTGATGATTAATATAGGATCCAGAGACTTGAACTTCAATGAGTTTTTAGTGTTGAAATCTTATTGAATAAACATAAAAATTTACAACAAAATTTTCACCAGTGGGGGAGAGAATTCCATAAATTATTGGTTTACCATTGTGTCCAACCTCTGGAGATCTCTTCATGTGTCAAATCCAGCAAAACCTGACAAAATCACACAGAATTAACGTCAGCAGGCAGCCACACAGAGCTATATGTAGAGCGTGAAGAGGCCTCAAGCAATTCCAGAGGGAGTGAAACAAACCATACCCCTCCAATGGCCTCTGGTTGCTTAGCAGTGCCTTCTTGTGAAGTCTGCATTTTAAAAACACACGAATGCCTAAAAGATGTATGGTGGGATGGACCACAAGTGAATCAAAACAAAGCAGCACTACATTTTTCAGGCGCAGGAATGTATAAAAGTCATTAAGAACAGAGAATTGGATCTGAGCATGAAGATGGAGCACATCACTTATGATCTGAAAAACCACACCCAGCACAACAAATGTGGTCAAGAGAGGATAGCTAAAATTGCTGGTCAGCAACTCAAAGTCCCAAGTCCATTTTAATCCCCTGGGTCTAGCAGAGAGGAAAAGGTACAGTGGATAGAAAATGGATACATCCCCTGAACATTTTTTCAGATTTACTTGACATATAGCCTTTCATTTAAGTGCAATTGAAGCCATCTATGCAAGAACCAGTTATGTCACTTTTTAGTGTCAAATTACAAGATCGTCAGTGACCCTACCACCATTTTCACTGCTGATTTAAATAATTACAGGAATATGTGTAAACAATCATTTGTCCTAAAGATTGGTAACTAAAAACTTCTGAGTGGAAATGCTAAACTTCGTTTTTCTCAAAAAGTGACATAAATGGTTCTTGCATGGAGGGCCTCAATTAATCTATGTGTTTTTCCTACACATCTCCATACAGTACTTAACCTTTTCAAATTGATAAACCAATTAAAAAATTATTTTAACATTAATTAAAATGAACAATTGCAATGAATTGGTTTGATAAGTATCCACCCCATTTACTAAATCATCCCATAAACTATCTCAGGAAATGACAAATTGCCTTCAAGACCAAACCAAAGCTTAGAACGCAAAAGCAGTCTCACTGAAAGGCAGAAGCATGGGCTCTGAAGATCTCGCAAAAGAAGTCCATGACAAAGTTGTGGAAAGGTACACATCAGGTGAGTGATACAAGAAGATTCTAAGGCTTTGAAGATACCTTGGAGCACTTTTAAGACCGTAATTAAGAAATGGAAAGTGCATGGCACCAATGACAGCCTGCCAAAATCAGGGCGTCCGTCTGGTAAGGGAGGATACCAAGAATCCAATGGTAACATTGAAAACCCTCCAGTATTTTATGTCCAACAGAGGGAAACTTGTGCATCATACAGCCATCAAAGATACTGTACAACCCCAATTCCAAATTAGTTGGGACAAAGTGTAAATTGTGAATAAAATCAAAACGCAATGACTTTCAAATCACACCAGCCAGTATTTTATTCACAACAGAACAGAGATAACATAGCAAATGTTGAAACGGAGAAATTTTACAATTTCATCCACAAAATGAGCTCATTTCAAATTTGATGGCTGCTACAGGTCTCAAAAAAAAGTTGGGACAGGGGCTTGTTTAACATGGTGTAACATCCCCTCTTCTTTTTAACACAGAGTGGAGGCGTCTGGGCATTGAGGAGACTATTTTCTTGAGTTTAGCCATTGAAATTTGATCCCACTCTTGTTTAATACAGGCTTCCAGCTGCTGGAGTGTTTTGGGTCTCCTTTGATTGACTTTTTGCTTAATTATGCGCCAAATGTTCTCAAGTGGTGAAAGATCAGGACTGCAGGCAGGCCAGTTCAGCACACGGACTCTTCAACTACGAAGCCATGCTGTTGTAATAGCTGCAGTATGTGGGTTTTCATTGTCCTGCTGAAATACACAAGGCCTTCCCTGGCATAGATGTCCAGAGGGGAGCATATGTTGCTCTAAAACCTTTATATTCCTTTCAGCATTCATGGTGCTTTCTAAAACATGCAAGTGTCCCACGCCAAATGCACAAATGCATCCCCATACCATCAGAGATGCTGGCTTTTGAACTCATTGCTATTAACAGGAGGGGTGGTCTTCCTCCTTTTTAGCCCGGTGGTCTTTCTCCTTTTTAGCCCGGAGAACACAACGGCCATGATTTCCAACAAGAATGTCAAATTTGGACCACAAATTTCCTGACCACAGGACACTTTGCTACAGTCCATTTTAAATGAGCGTTGGCCCACAGAACATGGCGGCGCTTCTAGATCACGCTCACCATTGGCTTCCTTTTCGCATGACAGTGTTATAGGTGGCATCTGTGGATGGCACGGCGGACTGTGTTTACAGACAGTGGTTTCTTGAAGTATTCCTGGGCCCATGTAGTAATGTCAATGACAGAATCATGCCAGTGAGTCATGCAGTGGCGTCTGAGAGCCTGAAGATCACAGGCATCCAGTAAAGGTCTTCGGCCTTGTCCCTTAAGCACAGAGATTTTTCCAGTTTCTCTGAATCTTTTAATGATGTTACGCACTGTTGTTGATGAGACCTTCAAAGCCTTTGCAATGTGACATTGAGGAACACTGTTTTTAAAGTATACCACAATTTATTTACACAAGCCTTCCCAGGTTGGAGAGCCTCTGGCCAGCTTTAATTCTGAGAGACTCAGCCTCTCTAAGACATCCCTTTTATAGCCAATCATGTTACACACCAGATGCCAGTTTACTTAATTACTTGCTTGATGTTCTTTCAGCTGATTTTCATATATTAATTGCTTTTTCAGCCCTTTGGCCTGTGTCCCAACTTTTTTGAGACCTGTTGCAGCCAGAAAATTTGAGATAAGCTCATTTTGTGGATAAAAATGTAAAATGTCTCAGTTTCAACATCTGAAATGTTATCCTTATTCTATTGTAAATAACATATTGGCTCATGTGACCTGAAAGTCATTGCATTTTGATTTTATTCACAATTTACACTTCGTCCCAACTATTTCAGAATTGGGGTTGTATAAATCTGGCCTCAATGGACAGGTAGCAAGAAAAAAGGCATTTATCAAAAAGGGCCACCAGGAGGCCCGCTTCAAATCTGCAGAACAACACCTTGGGGTACCTGCAACAAACTGGCAGAACGTTTTATGATCTGAAGAAACAAAAATAGAGCTTTCTGGCATGAATGCCAAACGCTATGTTTGGCAAAAACCCAACACCGCTCATCACCAAAAAAACACCATCCCAACTGTGAACCATGGAGGTAGCACCATAATGTTATGGGGATGTTCCTCAACTAAAGGGACTGGGGAACTTGTCAAGACTGAAGGGAGGATGGATGGGGCCAAATACAGGGATATTCTGGAGAAGAACCTGAAGAAGTCTCCAAGGAGGCTGAGAATGGGTCCGAAATTCATATTCCAACACAACAATGACACAAAGCACTAGGCCAAAGCTACCACTGAGTGGCTTGTAAAGAATTAGGTGGATGCACTGGAATGGCCACGCCAAAGCCCTGACCTAAATCCAATTGAAAACTTGTGGAATGACTTGAAGGTTGGTGTCCATCAGCGCAAACCAACAAACCTCTCCCAGCTAGAACAGTTCTGATAAGAGGAGTGGGGGAAGATCTCCAAGTCCAGGTGGGCCAACTTTGCGCAGAACTACCCAAAAAGACTGGCAGCTGTAATTGCTGGCAAAGGCACTTCCACAAAGTATTGTATACTTAAAAAATCTGGAAATTTCAGTTTTGTTCATTAAATGCACTCATTTTTTCCCCAAATTAAAATAATTTCACTGCATTCATATGGCATGTTGTGTTCTTTGGGTCAGGGAAAAACAAGTCCCATTTCAATCAATTAAATTTACCTTCCATGATACAGCAAGACATACAAATATTGAAGGGGGGTGTATTCATTTTCAATCCAGTGTATACATAAAGTCTCAATGTGGTTGGACTTCCTTCGTGCCCCAACACCTTTTCTCACAAGTCTTAGCGAAATCATCTAACTAGAATGGCCAGATATCACGCAACATATTTCTAAAACATGATCTAAAGCAAGGAAATATTTCAGTCAGTGATCAACAAACCCAAGTCTATCTTTTGCTAAACTTTCACAGTAAGTTTAATGCTACTAAAAACTACAACCAGCAGCAGTACTCTTACAATTATTATCATGAATAATTCTAGTTTACTAACTAATGGCAGCTACAAGCTGTAGCTACAGTCCAGGTGCCCTTCCCCCAAACCACATCGTACTAATCAAAGCTAGTTTTCACTCATTATTGGCACAGAGTTAAAGTCTGAAATTTCATAAAGGTATTGAAGTTTTGGATTCTTTCATTTGTTTGTGGTGCTTTTTGTCATTCAAAAACTTAAAGGCGTTTTTCATCATTTCAGCTAGCCTACCAAGAACATAAGACGGCTCCATAATGAACCCCTTTCTGCAGATGTAGACGCTCGCGTCTATAGAGCTGCAAATTTAAGCACTTTATTACAGTACTCAACCACGAGATGGCACCTCCGGACCAGTTATTGAATATTCACAAGCAGGCAGAGCTGAAACGCGATTTAGAGAATGGAGAAGTTCCCTCCAATCCCTGTTTTTCAGGAATTACATGAATTTAACTCCTCAGCTAAGCCTGATGTGCAAACTGGTCTATATCCTTGCACATAGTATCGATCCAGTAGTTTCAAAAAATTATCACTTGCGACAGAAAAAAAACTGCTACTCTGTAGCAGCCATTTTAGCTACAATGAGCCAACAGTATTCCAATTAGTAGTTAAAAAAACACGTTTTGTGAAGCAAAAAATCCGACATTGTATTGATTCTCTCACATTCTACTGTCAATTACAGTCGTCACAAAATATGCGTCGTTCCCTCCCATGGATTAACACGTGGATTCCTCCATTGACAAATTCAGCGCTCCCTTCTATCCACCCAAGTACTTGTGTCAATAGCCAGTCACTCAATTATATACTCAGATTCATCTGCATAACTCTACAGTTATAGTTCACGCCCTCGTGAAGCTTCCCCGGTAACGATGTATTGATAGACTCGTTTCTTATCCAATTCCTTTCCTCAATAACTGAAATGCATTGATCGGGCAATAACAATAGGATACAAAGCTAAGCATAAAAGTAAGGTCGGTTGTATTCTTCGAATGTAGGCCACGGTCACGCAGCTGAAAATGATGCGATATCAAGAAACAAATGTATGGATCTCACGCACGCCGGTAGATCTCTCGGTACGTTCATTACACCATTCTGTTGAATATGGAGGGATATGTCGTTCGATTTTTCCTGAAAGTGACATTTCAGTTGTGTTAAAATAAGGTGCATTTCAGAATTCAGATATTACCGAGTTAGTGAGTTTTCACCCTTATAAGGTGTAAGGTTATGAGCTTGGATGTGAGAGCAGTTAGCTTTTCATTGCAGTGTGAATGTTATAGCTGTTTAATCAGCACTTTATTTAATGCTTGGGGGACTTCGAAGAAAAATTGACAATTTTGTTAACTTTATCATGGTGAAAAGGCATGTTTTGTGTTTGGAGAGGTTACTGGTGACCAATGATGTTCAACTGCACTGATGTTGATAAATTCATGCTCAACCAGAAAATCATTAATTCATGCTGAATTTCATGCCCCAAAAGTTAATTTGTGTTAAATATATGATTAATGTATGATTTGACAGTGAAGCAATTTGATGGATCTCAGACTTTGGGGAGACACCTGGGTAGCTGTCTAATTTGGCTCATAGCAAGCGGGTAATCTAGAATGTAATGTTCAAGATGAATTGTACTTGTGGTTAAGAGGTTTATGATTCCAGAAATGTATAGTTTTAAGCCCGAGCAGTTTTTCAATTGTCAGTATTATTTTTTTTGCTAATTCAAAGTTGAATTTTTATGAAGATTTTTTGTGTTTGCAGCCCCTTTTCTCCACCAAAATCATAAAAATAAACTGAAATACGATGGGAGTCTAAATGCTTCAAGTGTCTAGACTCAATTGAGCCAAAGTTTTTCTATCTGTAAAGCTGCTATCTTGAATTATAAAGCCTTAAACCAGGTAACACCTAAATAGCCAGATTTGGCTTCTGCGCAAAGGGGTTAAATACATGGCCCTGTTTTGATGACACAGTTGGCAAAAGCAAGTGCTAATGATGTCGCAGCTCAAGACTCGGTGCACCTAACTCCTTTCCTCTAATTTTCTGACAGGAGACTACAGCACAGTTGCGGCACTATAGTCAAAAGATTAGCCTACGATCCATTAATTACTGTGGGGGTTCCGATCCATTAAGGCCATTCAGATTAGCCTCTGTCATTTCCTTTAAAACCAGAGAATTAATTCCACAGTGGAATGGTAATTTTGTCAGGTGAAGAATAAGAATCTAACTTGCATAACTGCAGCCTCCTTTGGTCCTAGGAGAACTGCGCTCAAATATCCTGATGCGTGGAGGTGTTTGGGGGCATAGAGGTCAATTCACCCGGGAAAGTATTTCATATGAAAATATTCAGGCAGTTTAAACCATATACAAAACATCACTCCCAGCATTGAAACAAGGTGCCACTGCCATACCTTTCCTAGAAGTCCTTTGTGCTTTGACAGAAGTCCGCCACCGTTTTTCACAGCAATGTCCAGGGTCCTCCTGTGAAGCTCCACAATGGACACACTGAACTCAAACCTGCTGAAACACAGTAAAGCTGTGAAGCAGCATTCGTTCAGCTCTCTGCCGTCTCCCAGTTCAGTGCCCCCCTTTACTACAGTGGCCCTAAGACGACATCATAGGAAAACAACCATCAGTTCACGTACCTCAATCTGAGGAAAACATGTTTCGATCGTAGGAAAACATCTCTCAATCCGCGGAAAACTTTCGCGATCGGAGGAAAAGTCTTGATCTGAGGAAAACTTATATTTAATGGCTAGTTAGCTAGCAAGCCACAATTATCTTTGTGGGCACCGCCATGTTTATTTACTCAAGTCTAACTCGGAACAGGAAGTTGCCTTCAAACCTGCTTCGTCTCTTCCTCTCTGACGGCTAGGACCATAGATTATAGGGAATATTGGGACATTGATGTAAACATTGCTATTTTAACAAGTTACTTACTGTGCAAGAATTTATCCGTGTTCTTTAGTCTTGGACGTAAGAGAGTTGAATTTATTGTTGAATAAAAACAATAAACTAGAGGGGTGTCGCACAAATTATTCACTCCCCCTACTTATAAATCAATGTTTTTTATAGCGCCTTTAAATTTCTTAACAGTTTTGCTGTTTACAGTGTTTGGTGGTAAATTGTTCCAAAAACTTTCAATTCTATTTGATCAAAAATGCTTACGAGTCCCTGCAGGACAATAATAATGATACAAGTTCTTGTTGTGACCTCTACTTGAACATGAAAAACTAATGCAGAGGTTGACATTAACACTTTTTTGCTACTCCAGTAATATTTCAGATTTACTGGCCCCCTTCATACCTTACTGCCCCCCCATCTTGCGTATTAACATTTATACTGTGCACAATACAACAGCATTCAATTTACGTGAAAAACGTTGCACCAATAATAGTTTTTGTGTCATGTTCTTTATGCACTGCCTTCCTTTTTTGCAAAGATACCTTTTCACCCCTTTGTTTCAGGCTACGGGATGTGTTTTGGTGTGCCTATGTAGTATCCACTGCCTTAACCCACCATGCTTGTTGTAGAGTAGTGTGCACTGTAGATATGTGTGGTGATGGTTATTAGTAATTGCTAATAAAATTCTATACTTGGTGCCAGCATGATCATCTGATAAATTCTATTATCAGTCCTGGATTATACTTTTACACTTGGGTCATTCCATATGAAATCACCCAAGCTCCCATCTTGATGGTCTCAGAAATGCTTCATTTGGTAATATTTTGTTGCCTGTGAAGAGCAAATTAAATTGCAAGTGGTTTCAAGTTGATATCTCGTTTCGTTCTCATTTTATGGGCCCCTGAAAAAGAGGGCGTGGCACACGTTAACCCTCTGGTCACAGTTTGTGACCATTTTCAAAGGGTTATAACCAATGAACTAATAAGGATAGGAATTTCATTCTTTCAGGATATGTTTATTCTGTTTAATAGTCTGCAACAAACCTTTTAATATAGTGATTAACCCTTTTAGTGCTTTGCAATTAACCCCTAAACATTGAAATTTGGTGCCAAACATGTCGATTTCAAATGAAAATGAAATCGAAAATGAAATCCTTAGAATGTCCCCTTTGCCATTTACATTGTTGATAGTATACCTGACGGAGTTTCAAATGAAGGTAAAAACATCTTTCTGTCTTCATCCAATTTGGAGAAACATTAACCCCTTTTCAGATATTTACTGAAACGGTGCACTTTTTGACCCTCACTTTGACCATGTGGGCCTGTTTTGATTTTCAAAAAGTTGGCCTCATATGAAAGCTTATTCAAAGAACTTAAAATGCAACACAATCAAACTTGGAACAAATACTCCTACTTGGAAAAATAAGACGCCATTTAAGGGCTATTTATAGCCAATAATATAAAAAAAATAAATATAAACGCCAATAATCTTAACCTGTTGTCAATCATTTTGATTGATGAACACATTTTCCAAAGAATAAAAATTAGCCATCGGCAGTAAAACACGCTGCTTTCTTCTTAATGCAATGTATGGAACGATTAGAGAAAAAATATTTTGTTCACTTTGCAAAACAATAAAATACAATGTTAACTTCTGTGTTTGCTGTAAGCACATCCTGCTCTACCTAATCTTCATGATTATTTAATTCCAATTCTGGAGCCCGGAGTCATAATCGGTTTTCAAATTATACGTAAAACCCACTTTCACACATGAAACTGATAATAACCTCCGTGCACATAAACTACAATTATTACTTGGCCTACGTGCTGATTAATGAAAACTGGCCACACCTGATAATGCTGAGTTTTGACTCTACGCTGAAGCCCTACATCACAGTTTCAAAAAATCCTGGAGACCCTGCAGTTTCATGCCCCTGCGCTTTACCTTCTTTAACATGGTGCGCGCTGATATTATGGTCTAGATCAGGGGTCACCAACCCTGCTCCTGGAGAGCTACCACCTGTAGGTTTCTACTCTATCTCCTATTCAGCACAACTGATGCAAGTAATTCGCTACTTAATTGACCAGCTCGTGATCTTGTTAAGTAGCTAATTAGTTGTATCAGGTGTGCCGAATAGGAGGTAGAGCAGAAAGCTACAGGTTGGTATCTCTCCAGGAACAGGGTTGGTGACCCTGTTAATTTTCAATGGTAGTAAAGACGTTCCTAAACCGTAACAACCAAACTATCGGGTATTTATCCTCTGAAATTGAAAAAAGTCTAGGGGAAACAAACTGCCGGTATTTCTCCAAAAAAAAAAATACAGAGTCAATAAATTCATTAATTTCAATGTTAATGATGTTATAAATTAATTTTTGAACATTATATTTCGAACCCCAATATGTAACCCATCATTTACACCAATAAACTCACATCTCATCGGGAAACTTGACAGTCTTTTTATCAAAATGACATTGCGCAGGTTCAACTGGGTCTTCACAGGTGTTTCACGTTTCCTGAAGACGATAGTAATACGCATTCATGCAAGCAAGCATGTACTGTGCGTACTGTCATCTATTTTCTAAAATTACGACTTTACATGAGTCACCACTGCATGTCGACTCAGGTCGACATTGGCAGGTTATGGGAAGTCGACATTGGCAGGTTAAGTGTTAAAAGTTGAAATTCAACATCTCTCACTACCTGCATTTAAAACTGTGTATACAAAGTGAAACAACTCTAAAAAGAAACTGGAGCGACTGAAGAATTCGGCCTGCATAGCATATTGTTATAACAATTACTTCACTGTTTCATGATAATTCATGAAATATAACTATCTAACCTATAGGAAGCTTTATTCCGACCAAGGTGGCTTCCCGTTACGTTAGCAAACAATAATAAATGAGTGGCAACACTGCAAGTTACCCAGCTGGGTAATGTAAACTTAGATTTGGGGTGCAGGCTGTATTTTTTCAAATTTTTTTACCTCTCGGGCCAAGTGGCCAATATAATAAGAATTATATTCTTCTTTCTGCTCCTTTCCAGTCATGAGATGCATTGATTAGAGATATGTATTGTGGAATTTTGAACCAATTTCATATTATTTTGTGCATTTTTATGGAAGGAATAAAATAAATAAATAAAATTAATAAATAATAAAAAAGAAAGAAATAAAAAAAAGTGGAAACAAATCCATGTCTTCTCAATTTTTATTTCATATGGCTCCTTGCATTTTCTCTTCTCTGCTGCAGTTTTCAGCACTTTCAGATCTTTCCCTGGATTTTGATCTTGTCCAGGTGGTTTCAGCTAATCCATTAAGAAATGTCTGTCTTTGTGCACAATTTTCCAGTCTGGCTGCAGATGTATGAAACGGAACGAAAAATAGCTAAATCGCACCAGGGACCAAGCTGGTTAGCAACCTAGCTAGCAAGCTACTTAGCAAGCAAGCTAAAGTGATATCGAACTGAATATTATTATAGCTAGCTCGCGACATAAGTGGAAGTGACGCGTTTCCGTTCTGTATAGATAAAAAAAAAAATAGCGCCGGGGAGGCGTGTCATATGATTATCCAATCAAGGCAAAGAGGAGGTCACGTGTACTGGAGTGCCAATTTCCCCTTGTAACTGCAGCCAAATCGGAGAGGATTTCCTGACATTTTGTAACTAGGCTTATGCCGTCAGAGGCGACGGCTTGGGGTATATCCCCGAACGCCCCCAATCCTCCAATTCCCCAATCCTTGAATAGACCCAATACAATATAAAGCCCCTCAGGTCATGACCTTTCATTTGAACTTAATTTCAGGTCAATCGGACAAATGGTTAATGAAGATATGGCCAAAATGGTAAATTTTCATCACAAAGCGCCCCGTGGTGGCAAAATATTGAACCATACAGGTGCGATGTCATCATGTGACACGTTGTGAGGTCATGACCTTGCAGTTGCACATAGTTTCATGTCAATTGAATTTCATGTCAAATAGTTCCAAAGATATGGCAAAAATGGCAAATTTTATGTGACAAAGCTCCACCTTGTGTCAAAATTTTGACCCAAACAGGTATAATGTCATCTGGGACACACCCTCAGGTCAATGACCTCTCATTTGCACTTGATTTGAGATCAATCTGACAAATATTTCCAGAGATATGATAAAAACTGTGATTTTTTCAGTTTTTGGCCCCTGGTGGCCAATCTAGAAATTGTAAATTGTCCAAAATCGAATCAGTTCTTCCTCTTTATGATACTTACTTATATGCAAAACTTGGAATTTCTAATTGAAATATTACTGAAGTTATCGCATTAACACGTAAATCAGTTTTTGGCCCCTGGTGGCCAATCTGGAAATCGTAAATTGTCCAAAATCGAATCAGTATCATAAAGAGGAAGAACTTACTTATATGCAAAACTTGAAATTTCAAATTGAAATATTACTGAAGTTATCGCGTTAACACATAGGGCGGCGGCGGTCGGACCAAAAACATAATATAAATAACTAATTAAGTAATAAACATGATAAGGCCCCGTAAGCATCTGTGAAAATGATAGTTTGGTGGTCCGAACTGGCCCACCACTGCTAAAAAACACTTTTGGGCCATCAGGCCAGTGTTAATGTCGACCTGTGTAATGGAGTCTGATAAAAGGAAATACTACGATCAATGTAACATATTAAAATATAATACAAGATCAGACTTTATACGTCTATTCTCTCACCTATCCAAATTTTAAAAACGTAACCTTTTATCATTAGATAGACCTCTACATATTGGTAATTTTCAAGTGAAGTATCGTTGAACTGACTCGATATTATTGATATTATATTTCAAGTAGGGTGACTACATAGCTTGAGCTCTCTAATAGTGGACGCACTTAAGTTTTGTACAAGGACACATATTATTTATTTATCATGACTTTTGAATGGATTAAAAATCTTTCTAAGAGTGAAATGTGCCCTCAAATTTGTCTGAACATGAATGCCAATTATCACAAATACTGCCAATAGCATCTATAGGACGTCCATTTAACTGATATGTATATGCATATTTATTTTTTCCAATACACAAATGAATTGTTTTGTCAGGATGTAACTTAATTTGCCATTTAGAGACCGAAGCAAAAACAATTTAGATCATTTTGCAACAGAGTGCATTCATCCATGCTGTTAACAGCTTTGAACACCTTTGCGTCATAAGCAGACATACGAATTACTGAATGTTCAATGACAGAGTTAATGTCTGAAGAAAAACACAAAAACATCTCTTTAAATTCCATCTCTTTAAATACATGATAATAATCGCTAGAAGAAATACATTTTTCAAAAACGCTATTAATCAATACATAATCAGCTTTCTTGAAACAATGTTTCAGAACTTTAGGTTTAGATTGTCTTACAAATGCTTGCATGTGATAAATTACACTTGCCTGGTCACGACTTGAGAAAGGTTCACCACAATAGATACTCTGTGTTAAATTAGGATCAAAGCAAAAGACAAGATCAAGAATATTTTGTTCAGAAGTTGGGAAATTCACACATTGATGAGAACCAATACGAAAACACAAACTTAGAAAATCTGAGGAAGTTAAAGAATTGCTAATATGATACTCCCAATTGATGTCATGCAAGTTAAAATCGCCATACATTACAAAGTGCCTTACACTTTCAGTTTCATTAGAAACTGGGTGAGACTCGAGTAAACAAACATGCCAGTGCCCACAAAGATAACTGCAGCTAGCTAGCTAACTAGCCATTCAGTAGAATTTTTCCTCTGATCAAAACATGTTTTCCTTGGATCGAGAGACGTTTGCCTCGGATTGAGACGAGTTTTCTGCTGATCGAGACATGTTTTTTCTCAGATTGAGATAAGTTTCACTCTGATTGAGAGAAGTTTTCCTCAGATCGAAACGTTTTCCTCCAATTGAGAGAAGTTTTCCTCAGATCAAGACGATTTCCTCAGATCGAAACATGTTTTCCTCAGATCGAGACATGTTTTCCTTGGACTGAGATGTTTCCCTCAGATCTAAACGTTTTCCTCGGATTTTGAGAAGTTTTCCTCAGATCAAGACATGTTGTCCTCGGATTGAGAAACGTGAACTGACAGTTGTTACATCCCCAAACGGCGTTTCGGGGATATTATGTTTTTGATCCGGCCGCCGCTGCCGCGCCGCCCTGTGTGTTAACGCAATAACTTCAGTAATATTTCAATTTGGAATTTCAAGTTATGCATATAAGTAAGTATCATAAAGAGGAAGAATTGATTCGATTTTGGACAATTTACAATTTCTAGATTGGCCACCAGGGGCCAAACACTGAAAAATCACTGTTTTTACCATATCTCTGGAAATATTTGTCAGATTGACCTCAAATCAAGTGCAAATGAAAGGTCATGACCTGAGGATGTGTCTCACGATGACATTATACCTGTTTGGTTCAAAAATTTGACACAAGGTGGAGCTTTGTCACATAAAATTTGCCATTTTGTCATATCTTTCAAGCCATTTGTCCAATTGAGATGAAACTATGTGCAACTGCAAGGTCATGACCTCAAAACATGTAACATGTTGACATCATACCTGCATGGTTCAATATTTTGCCACTAGGTGTAGCTTTGTGATGGAAAATTACCATTTTGGCCATATCTTCAGAACTACTTGTCCGATTGACCTGAAATTAAGTTCAAATGAAAGGTCATGACCTGTGGGGCTTTATATTGTATTGGGTCTATTCAAGGATTGGGGAATTGGAAGATTGGGGCGTTCAGGGATATACCCCAAGCCGTCGCCTCCAACGGCATAAGCCTAGTTTTCCAATGATGTTGTCTTAGGACCACTGTACTTTACCCTGAATCAGGTACTGATTCAATTTTAAGCTTTACCGACCAGCCAAATTTAATTCTGCACCAAACGCTGCAAACATTGAATAACTGGAACAACATACATTATTATACAAAAACATATAAGCCCAAGTATGAAATATTTGGGACGAAGTGTAAATTGTGAATAAAATCAAAATGCAATGACTTTCAGATCACACGAGCCAATAAGTTATTTACAACAGAACATATGTAACATTTGAAATGTTGAAGCTGAGACAGTTAACATTTTTATTATTTCAAATTTTCTGGCTGCAACAGGACTAAAAAAAGTTAGAACACAAGCAAAAAAGAGCAGAAAAAGCTATTAATATATGTGAATCAGCAGAAAGAACATTTAGCAGGTAACTGGCATCAGGTGTGTAACATGATTGGCTAAAAAAGGGATGTCTAAGAGAGGCTGGGTCTCTCAAAAGTAAAGATGGCAAGAGGCTCTCCAACCTGCGAAGGCTTATGTTAAAAAAAAATAATAAAATTTGTGGAATACTTTAAAAACAATGTTCCTCAACGTCATCGACAGTGCGTAACATCATCAAAAGATTCAGAGAAACTAGAAAAATCTCTGTGCATACGGGACAAAGCTTTTACTGGATGCCTCAGATCTTCGAGCCCTCAGATGCCACTGCACCATTCACCGGCATGATTCTGTCATTGACATGACTAAATGACTAAATGGGTCCAGTAATACTTCAAGAAACCACCGTCTGTAAACACAGTCTGCCGTGCCATCCACAGATGCCACCTAAAACTCTATCATGCAAAAAGGAAGCCATTGTTGAGCATGATCTAGAAGCGCCGCTGTCTTCTGTGGGCCAAGGCTCATTTGAAATGGACTGTAGCAAAATGGCAAAGTGTTCTGTGGTCAGACGAATCCAAATTTGACATTCTTGTTGGAAATCATGGGCGTCGTGCATCCGGGCTATCCGGGTTATCAGTGTTCAGTTCAAAAGCCAGCATGTCTGATGGTATGGGGATGCATTAGTGCATATGGTGTGGGATACTTGCATGTTTTAAAAAGCACCATGAATGCTGAAAAGAATATAAACATTTTAGAGCAACATATGCTCCCCTCCAGACGACATCTATTCCAGGGAAGGCCTTGCGTATTTCAGGACAATATATACTCAGCAACAAAAGTTTCTGTGACACCAATATTGTTAATTTTTTTTCATAACGCAATTATGAAATTGTCATACATGGTGATATCAGACTGAAACAGTACACGTAAACACAACATTGAAATGGAAATCATGAAAATGCGAGAAAATGACTTTGCACGTGAAAATGTGCGTAAATCATGCTTGTGGATGGCAATAAAAGAGGAGAATTTTTGGAATGTTCACATTGTGCCTGATGAACGACGGAAGCATCACTTATCGAAAACACAGCCATTTCGGATCAGGAACTCTACCCTCTAAATGCCAAGACTGTCTGAAAATGATCGGTGGAGGGCCATTGGGATGATTGAATCCGGAACCTCGCAGAGGGAAGTTGCTCATCGCCTGAATGTCCACCGAAACACCATTTGGAACTTATGGCAGCGTCATCAGCAGACAAGACATGTCAGAGACCGTCCTCGCAGCGGCCGTCCACGAGTAACCACTCCCAGACAGGACAACTGGATTCGAACAACCCATCTCCGAAATCGATTCCAACCTGCAACCATAACTGCAAGAACGATACCTGGTTTGAGGCGACTGTCTGCACAGACAATCCGTCGCCGTCTCCGTCATTTTGGCATTGTCCCACGTCGGCCAGCAAGACGTCCAATACTCACAGTACAACACCGACGACTGCGTCTACAGTGGGCACAACAACATCGACGGTGGATCCAACGTCAGTGGGATCTTGTACTCTTCACTGATGAATCAAGATTCATGCTTAACCGATGTGATGGTCGTTTACGTGGATACCGTCGACGTGGAGAACGTTATGCCAACAACTGTGTTCAGGAATTTGATCGTTTTGGAGGTGGTAGTGTCATGATTTGGGGAGGGATCACGGCTAGAAACAGAACAGATTTGCTTGTTATTGATGGAAATCTGACAGGTCAAAGATATCGCGATGAAGTGCTACGGCCATTGGTGGTACCGTTTTTGATGCAACATGGTCCCGGAATAACGCTGCAACATGATAACGCCAGACCACACGTTGCAAGGATTGTACAGCAGTATCTGATGCAACAACATGTCAATGTCCTGCCATGGCCAGCCAGATCCCCAGACATGTCCCCAATCGAGCATCTTTGGGACGAGATGGATCGACGTTTGCGGCGGTTGGATAACCCGCCAGCTACACTCCAGGAATTGCGACAACGTCTACGTCAGATTTGGAATGACATCCCACAGCAATTTCTGGCACATCTGATTCGGTCCATGCGCCGGAGATGCGTTGCTTGCATCATGGCACGAGGAAGTCACACCCGGTATTGAAGTGTGAAGGTCACAATTGGTTAGACGTCAGACAAGTGCTTCATGACGCATGAAAATGACATTTTTCGTTTTGAGTGATGTTGGCACTGAAAAGTCAGTGTTTCTCCTGTTAAATAAACATATTGATTGCATTGAGATCTTTGCGTGTCATTTATAACATACACATAAATGGTGTCACAGAAACTTTTGTTGCTGAGTATAAAACCACATACTACAGCTATTACAACAGCATGACTTTCTAGTAGAAGAGTCCATGCGCAGAACTGGCCTGGCAGTAGTCCTGATCTTTCACCAATTGAGAACATTTGGCGCAAAATTAAATGAAAAGTTTGTCAAAGGAGACCAAAAACCCTCAAGCAGCTGGAAGCCTGTATTAAACAAGAGTGGGATCAAATTCCAATGGCTTAAGTCAAGAAACTTGTCTCCTCAATGCCCAGACACCTCCACTCTGTGTTAAAAAGAAGAGGGGATGCTACACCTTGGTAAACAGGCCCCAAGCCCAACTTTTATGGGACCTGTAGCAGCCATCAAATTTGAAATGAGCTCATTTTGTGAATAAAATTGTAAAATTTTTCAGTTTCAAAATTTGCGATGTTATCTCGATGTTCAATTTTGAATAAATACTGGCTGGTGTGATTTGAGAGTCCTTGCGTTTTGATTTCATTCACAATTTACACTTTGTCCTAACAATTTCAGAATTGAGGTTGTAAATAAAAGGAATGTCCGGACATAGGTCGCAACACTACCGCAAAAAGCAGCAAAAGCCAACTATGTTCAACTAACTGAACCAGTTGGGACACTCAGCCAAACACATGCAGAACAAGGATGTTTTATATTTCACTGGATATACAATTGGAAAATGGCCGCCCATTCATTTCAATGGAAATTGCTCAGTGGCGCAGCACGCCGACATGGGGGCCAAGCTTCCGGAGCCACGCGGACATGCGCTGTGTGATTTTTGCTCACACATCCGTAGAGTGGGGCTCATGAACGCGCTGGTATCCGAGGTGTCCGTGACAACGGCTCGGGCTCGTGGAACTCCGACCTAGGGTGCGTGTTCACGATCACTTTTCACCGGAAATGGAAGTCTGACCACTGCAGACTGCACCCTGATGTACATATGAGCGGAACGGAAAACAAAACATAGCCGCCGGTAAAGGTTTAATTATGGTTTGAGATACAATTTTAAAACAGAAATGCAATAACAAATGTTTAAAACCACTTTGACAGGGAAGTAATACTATTGATTTCAACTCAAAATCTCGGCAAAATAGTTGACTTGCTGTTGTGTGACGTTAACATGACATTGTTCAGGGGTATGCCTCCAAAAATCACAGGTGCTAACCTCCATAGAACCACTGACTGAATGGACGAATAAATTTCGGCACTACGCTATTGGGAAAAGCGCCCCAGGCTCGTGTTCTCTTTAGTTCAACGTCGAATAACCACATTATCGGAGTCAGATGATTTTTGCTCGTCTGCATGCGAATTCCATTATCTTTTCCGGATTCAAGACAATAAACCGAACACATAACACAACGCACTTCACGAGCCTTATAAACCGATATGTTTTAAAGTCAGGAGCTTTAAACTTTAAACTCTGGTAAGCTAATTTACTTTTAGCTTACGTAGCCTAACTTATAACCATTCCGTGGAGTATAATAAAATGCGGGTCTACCGTGAAATGTTACGCACGTTGTACTGCGCTATTTTTACTTTTGTTTTAAAGCTCCTTTTTCTGTCCTTCCCCAGATATCTGAGCCTCTTGGAGTGCACTGTACAGTTTCTCCATGAATTTCTGCTTGTCAGCGAACCAGAGGCAGTGCCTTTCTATCCATCCCCAAAGCCCTTTCCAATAAAGTCTGTCTCGATTATAATTTTAATACCGTCTCTATGTTTCATTTCTAAGTGCGAGTTAACATCAGTTGTATTTGTGGTACTTAATTTTATGATAATGGCCGGCTCTGCGAAAGTTAAGCATTAAACCCCTTTTGATTTTGAGTACTTGAGTTCATCTTCAAATGTTAAGCAGAGCTGGCAAAAAACAAAAACTGACAAAACACAAATAATTCTAATTCTTATTCTATTCGTCTGTATATATGTGTGTGTGTGTGTGTGTGTGTGAGTGCATCAGAGCATTGCAATACCATTTACTCCTCTCCAGTGTTCTGTATTTGATTTTTTAAAAAGTTATGTAGATTTTCTATCAATCTAAAATCATAAGTTGTAAACAGGACGGGACCCTATGGGATCACATTTCTGTTCTGAATGTGCATATTTACGCTACCAACTGTTGCATTCTTTTAGGTCTCGTATTATCTTCGTTCAGACGAAAATCAGCCACACCGTCGAATCTAACTGCATCACTCCGGTTGATCTCAGATGCTGCTCACGAACATAAGATGTTCGGATTTAGTATACTCTGACTTCTCCACCTACCCAAAACTTTGATCTAATAAAGGCTGTACCACAAAAAATGTGTATGCATGTTCAGTGCTTTCATGGATGTTCGGATCATGCACAAAAAAATAAACATTTTGGATGTCATCTGTCAAGTTGCTGAAAAGTTTCATCGTCAAGTATGAAGGTCAGTTATTAATTTTAGACTGAAGAATGGTTAATAAATGGTTTGCTAAGCAGTGTTCGAACTGAATTTATGTATTGCTATAAATGCACTCAAATGGACATTACGTTAGATGCTACACAGCTGACACGTGATGTATGATGCATTAAAATACAGAAATGTGAATTGGTGTTATTCAAAGTAATGGAAATATACAACTCATTACAATGATAACCATGAACTATGAAAAAGTGAGGTGAGTGTTAGCTGCATATACATGCTTCTAGGATATCACAACAGCGGCCTTAGCTTACTGAAAATTTTTCGGCACTACATAATGGAGTGTGGCAATCGAGTATATTACGGCCATTCATCAATTAAAATGGCAAAAATATACTGAGCAACAAAAGAAACGCAAGTTAGCTAACTTAGTTAATGTGCTCTTATGGTTACCCAGATAGCAAGCACCTCCGCTCTGGATCTGCCCTGGCTCCAGCTGATCCGGCTCAGAGCCGGGGCAAATCCGGAGTGGAGGAGCTTGCTATCTGGGTACTCATAGTTACCGCAAAACAAAGAAATGTTTGATAAGAAGAGTGTAAATGCACACACGCTAGTAATAAATTTGATTTTCAATAATTACGCGCAAACTTATTTTCCGGTTTGCCTTTAATTAACTTGCGTTTCTTTTGTCGCTCAATACGTATGCTCCGTAACTTGCCAGCTCACTTCACCAACTTGGCTACGTCTTTAATGTTGAACAGACAGACTGCAAGGAATGCCCATTGCTCCACCCACTCACATCCGCTGCAGTGCTAAATTCGGAGGAGCGGGAACGCGCTTACATATGAGGACCCGTTGGTGTTCGCATAGCCTGAATATAAATAAAAGATTTTGTCTTAACCGAGAAACGAGGCATTAATTATTTAAAAGAGAAAAATAAACCGTTTCGGTATCGATAATTTGTGGCTGTCAAAAAAAATTATTCACAGATTTATCAGCGTGTCTTTTTCAATTATTCCCTAGGGCATGACGCGACCTGCAATATCACATTTGCCACTAGGACCATGGGGGATTATGTGGTCGACCCGATTTGTGCGTCCAGATCTCCTTATAGGTCCATGATGCAGAACTGCATGGACAATATCTTTAAGGGGTGCACAGAATGAAGAGACTGCTGGGTAATGATAATAGAAGTTACCCTTTGAGGACAATGTCTGTAACTAAAAATTTTGTATAACTCACGTTTGGTCATACACTGGATTAAGGGTCTTCTTCTGTGTATGAGTCTTCCGACGGCCAGTCCTGCTCTTCTCTGGTAGCAGGTAGATTCGCACATATGGGTCTGAGCCATCCTTTGTAAAAGCGATCAGGTTCCTGAAGTCAGAAACAAACAGCATTCAGTCTGACTAAAGTTTAAAATATAAGAAGACTAAATAAAAGGTGCAGTGTGACATTTTTCAAAAGCAAAGCTCTAATACTCGACTTAAAAACAGCTGTTTTGATGGCAAAGAGTGGAGGACAAGCAGATAATTTACTAAGTTGTTTCTCTATTTCTATGTACACCATGAGGTTAACAGATCGATCAGTGATATTATGAGCCAGATGTCTCTGTTATTGTCAGATTATAGCAATAATCACTGACTACATTTACATGGACTTGAGTATCCCAGTTTTGATGGGGTTTTCATTCCGTTTTTGTGTTTGAGCATGTGAACATCATATCCTGATTTCAGAAACCAGGATACGCCCTTCTCCCGGTTTTGAGAAATCCGATTATACAAACTGGAGAACTCAGAAAGAAAACAGGATAATCTGGCATGTATACGCCTTATGCCAGTTTCTGAAAACTGCTGACTACTTGCGCAGGCGCGGCCTCAATCAAGTAACGAATCAGCAATATCAATATTGTGGCGGCAGTGCATGGGTCTTACTTTTGGAACTTCGAAGCAACGGAGTTTTGCCCTTCATGTAAACGTTACGTTAGATATTGATTGTGGCTCATGGGTTTGCCTTCCATACAGCAACAGAACATGAACATTAACTTTTTTACTGTGCCTCTGTGAACTCCAAACTGGTTAGCAAACAAGCGTTATTCCCCACAACGGCCCAGTTTGTACTATACCAGGACCACTCATGGGTAGCAGAACTGGTGCTCGGATTTTTGTTTCTTCTGGTCTCATTAATGGTTCAACTATGCCACACAACCGGTTTGCTCTCCACTTGGAATCGGTGCACTCCATGATGACGACTGTATCCTGTCAGTCATGGCAGCTTACAGTGGGGAAAATAAGTATTTGACCCCTCGCTGATTTTGCAGGTTTGCCCACTTAGAAAGAATGCAACGAACTACAATTTTAATCGTATATACATTCTAACAGTGAGAGACAGAATCACAAAGAAAATTCCCGAAAATCACATCATATGAATTTATAAAAATTGATAACCATCTGATGAGGAAAAATAAGTATTTGACCCCTTGGACAAACAGCATGTTAATATTTTGTAGAAAAGCCATTATTGGCCAGCACAGATGTCAAACAATTTTTATAGTTGTTGACAAGGTTTGTGCACATTTTGGCAGGGATGTTGGCCCACTCCTCCCTGCAGACAGCCTCCAAATCATTCAGGTCCCGAGGCTGTCGCCTTGCAACCCGAATTTTAAGCTCCCTCTAAAGATTTTCAATTGGATTCAGGTCTGGAGACTGGCTAAGCCACTCCAGACCCTTGATGTACTTCTTCTTCAGCCACTCTTTTGTTGCTTTGGCGGTGTGCTTAGGGTAGTTGTCGTGCTGAAACACCCATCCTCGACCCATGTTCAGCTCTCTCACTGAGGGAAGGAGCTGTTGGTCCAGAATTCCACGGTATATGGCCCCGTCCATCCTCCCCTCAATGCAATGGAGTTGTGCCATCCCCTGGGTTGAAAAGCACCACTGTGCTTGACGGTGGGGATGGTGTTCTTTGGGTTGTACTCTGTGTTCTTTGCTCTCCAAACACGGCGAGTTGAGTTGAGCCCAAAAAGTTCTATTTTGGTCTCATCTGACCACATCACCTTCTTTCAAGCATCTTCTGAGTCATCCAGGTGGTCAATGGCAAACTTCAGGCGGGCCTGTACATGTGCCTTCTTGAGCAGGGGGACCTTGCATGCGCTGCAGGATTTCAATCCGTGACCGCGTAGTGTGTTACCAACTGTTTCTTTTGTAACTGTGGTCCCAGCTGCCTTCAGTTCATTAACCAGTTCCCCCCTTGTGATTCCTCACCGTTTGCATGATCAGGGACATCTCACGAGGCAAGACCTTGCATGGAGGCCCAGACCGAGGGAGGTTGGCGGCAGTGTGGTACTTCTTCCATTTCCTGATAACTGCACTGACAGTTGATCTTTTCTCTCAAGGTTGCTTTCCCATTCTCTTGTAGCCCATCCCAGCCTTGTGTAGGTCAACAATCTTGTCCCTGATGTCCTTAGACAGGTCCTTGGTCTTGCCCATGGTGGAGATGTTGGAATCTGGTTGTTTGGGAGTGGGAAGGTGTCTTTTATACATGCAATGAGGTGAGGCAGGTGTATTTGATGTAAATAATTAGTTGGGATTGGGGTTACGTCTTAAAGAAAGACTAACTGGCTTGTGGGACCCAGAATACTTGCTGTTTGGTAGGGGGTCAAATACTTATTTTTCCTCATCAGATGGTTATCAATTTTTATAAATTCATATGATGTGATTTTCGGGAATTTTCTTTGTGATTCTCTCTCTCACTGCTAGAATGTATATATGATTAAAATTATAGATCGTTGCATTCTTTCTAAGTGGGCAAACCTGCAAAATCAGCGACCACACTGCCGCCAACCTCCCTTGGTCTGGGCCTCCATGCAAGGTCTTGCCTCGTGAGATGTCCCTGATCATGCGAACGGTGAGGAATCACAAGGGGGGAACTGGTTAATGAACTGAAGGCAGCTGGGACCACAGTTACAAAAGAAACAGTTGGTAACACACTACGCGGTCATGGATTGAAATCCTGCAGCGCATGCAAGGTCCCCCTGCTCAAGAAGGCACATGTACAGGCCCGCCTGAAGTTCGCCATTGACCACCTGGATGACTCAGAAGATGCTTTAAAGAAGGTGATGTGGTCAGATGAGACCAAAACAGAACTTTTTGGGCTCAACTCAACTCGCCGTGTTTGGAGAGCAAAGAACACAGAGTACAACCCAAAGAACACCATCCCCACCGTCAAGCACAGTGGTGCTTTTCAACCCAGGGGATGGCACAACTCCATTGCATTGAGGGGAGGATGGACGGGGCTATATACCGTTGAATTCTGGACCAACAGCTCCTTCCCTCAGTGAGAGAGCTGAACATGGGTCGAGGATGGGTGTTTCAGCACGACAACTACCCTAAGCACACCGCCAAAGCAACAAAAGAGTGGCTGAAGAAGAAGTACATCAAGGGTCTGGAGTGGCTTAGCCAGTCTCCAGACCTGAATCCAATTGAAAATCTTTAGAGGGAGCTTAAAATTCAGGTTGCAAGGCGACAGCCTCGGGACCTGAATGATTTGGAGGCTGTCTGCGGGGAGGAGTGGGCCAACATCCCTGCCAAAATGTGCACAAACCTTGTCAACAACTATAAAAATTGTTTGACATCTGTGCTGGCCAATAATGGCTTTTCTACAAAATATTAACATGCTGTTTGTCCAAGGGGTCAAATACTTATTTTTCCTCATCAGATGGTTATCAATTTTTATAAATTCATATGATGTGATTTTCTGGAATTTTCTTTGTGATTCTGTCTCTCACTGTTAGAATGTATATACGATTAAAATTGTAGTTCGTTGCATTCTTTCTAAGTGGGCAAACCTGCAAAATCAGCGAGGGGTCAAATACTTATTTTCCCCACTGTATGTATAATGGTCTCAGTAGTCTGACCCACCGGCAAGCGTGCACCACCACGATGAGCTTATTCCTCTGGGAGCTGTGTCGAACAGTGAGCTGGATCTCACCCAAAGGGAACTGGCTGGGAGTAGTTCCACTGCAAACACAGAAGAACGAACATTAATGACCAAATTACATTTAATACTTCTCCAAACCACCAACAAAAACATACAACCCCAATTCCAAAATAAGTGGGACAAAGGGTAAATTGTGAATATCAAAAAATCAAAATCAAAACGCAATGACTTTCAAATCACACCAGCCAGTATTTTATTCACAATAGAACACAGATAACATAGCAAATGTTGAAACAGAAATTTTACAATTTTATCCACAAAATAAACTCATTTCAAATTTGATGGCTGCTACAGGTCTCAGAAAAGTTGGGGCAGGGGCCTGTTTACCATGTTGTAGCATCCCCTCTTCTTTTTAACACAGAGTGGAGGCATCTGGGTATTGAGGAGACAAGTTTCTTGAGTTTAGCCATTGGAATTTGATCCCACTTGTTTAATACAGGCTTCCAGCTGCTGGAGAGTTTTGGGTCTCCTTTGACAGACTTTTTTTAAAAATTATGAGCCAAATGTTCTCAATCGGTGAAAGATCAGGACTGCAGACAGGCCAGTTCAGCACATGGACTCTTCTACTACGAAACAATGCTGTTGTAATAGCTGCAATATGTGGTTTTGCATTGTCCTGCTGAAATACACAAGGCCTTCCCTGGAATAGATGTCGTCTAAGTGTTAATGAAGTGAACTAGGTAATTTTTTGACAATTTTGATGAAATGTGCTTCATTCAAGTATAAAGGGCATTGATTGTTTAATCGGGAAAATTAGGTAAACTGGTAATATGCGATGGTACTAAAGCCCTGTGCACAAGTACATGGGTATTTTGAAAAGGCAGCATTTTCTATGCTTTTTGGCCTTTCGTCCACATGCAAACTGCATATCCATTCACTGAAAATGGACCTTTAAAAAACATCCTCCAGGGTGAAGATCAGTCGAAACTCCATTTTCACCGTTTGCCCATGGACAGGGAATTCAGAATTTTTTTGAATGTGGTAACAGAGTGTGTGCGTTTTAAAGCAAATTTTTACCGTCCCCTCGAACGGGTGGAGAGCGGGTATTTTAATCGATTTAGTTTGTAAGTTTATTGATTTATTTACTTATTTGATGGTTTGTTCGCAAGACAAGAGAAAACCACTGCCTCAATCCATATCAAATTCAGCCAAAAGTACGACAATGACATAGATTAGATTACATTTAAATTTGGAATGACTTGACTCAAAGTCCAAATCATTTCTTGGCCATAACTCTGTAAATAATACTCCAATTCAACGAATCCAACGAATGCAAAAGTTTCCTTTTAAAATTTTTAAAATGTATTCCTATCAATTGCTAGAGTGGAAAATGCATTGTTTCATAGATTGCTAGGGGTCAAAGATGTGGGGAGCAAAATCATTGATCTGAATCGGCCAATACTATAATATATAATATAATATAAAATATAATATACACAGGCCAAAAAAAGAAACGCAATTTTCTATTTCTTGATTTTATCGAGTGTAACTGTTATTATTCAACACTTCAATGTTGGCTTCTATTTAACAAGGTGAAGTTTGACATTACGAAGCACAAATGACACTATCAGTATCTTGTATGTCCCCCGTTAGTGTCGTGTACGGCGGTACACCTGCGTCTCTTAGACATCACCGGACATCTGATTGTTGCTTTCGGCCTGTAGCATCCCAATCACGCGTTCTTGATGATCTTCCATTAGCATTATAACCCATCTGATTTTTACCCATTTTCAGTCTGACTTTTATAGGCCCTGGTGTCTATGAGGAACTCAAAACAAAAATCCGGACGAATGGCGGCTGCAGAATACGTGCAGTGACCGCAAATATTTGTATTGTAGAAGTTCTCACCTCCAAAAATAACTCAGAGCAAAAGCAGCTTTCTCAATGGGTTTGTCGAAATTTGGCACCGGATTGCATAAATGCGCTTCTTTTTTTTGGTCAGTATATTATATACCGTGGCACTTAAAAGTTTGTGAACCCTTAAAAATTTTCTAGATTTCCGCATAAATATGACCAGAACCATCATCAGATTTTCACACAAGTCCTAAAAGTAGATGAAGAAAACCCAGTTAAACAAATGAAAAAAAAATATTATACTTAGTCATTTATTTATTGAGGAAAATGATCTAATATTACATATCTGAGTGGAAAAAGTATGTGAACCTTGAGGATTAGTGATTCATTTGAAGGTGAAATTAGAGTCAGGCGTTTTCAATCAATGGGATGACAATCAGGAGTGAGTGGGCACCCAGTTTTATTTAAACAGGGATCTATCAAAGTTTGATCTTCGCAACACGTTTGTGGAAGTGTATTTTGGCATGAACAAAAGAGATTTCTGAGGACCTCAGAAAAAGTGTTGTTGATGCTCATCAGGCTGAAAAAGGTTACAAAACCATCTCTAAAGAGTTTGGACTCCACCAGACAGATTGTGAACAAATGGATGAAATTCAAGACCATTGCTACCCTCCCCAGGAGTGGTCGACCAACAATGATCACTCCAAGAGCAAGGCGTGTAATAGTCGGCGAGGTCACAAAGGACCCTAGGGTAACTTCTAAGCAACTGAAGGCCTCTCTCACATTGGCTAATGTTAATGTTCATGAGTCCACCATTAGGAGAACACTGAACAACAATGAGGTGCATGGCAGGATTGCAAGGAGAAAGCCACTGCTCTCCAAAAAGAACATTGCTGCTCATCTGCAGTTCGCTAAAGATCACGTGGACAAGCCAGAAGGCTATTGGAAAAATGTTTTGTGGACAGATGAGACCAAAATAGAACTTTTTGGTTTAAATGTTAAGAAGTGTTATGTTTGGAGAAAGAAAAACAATGCTTTCCAGCCCAAGAGCCTTATCCCATCTGTGAAACAGGGTGGTGGAACTATCATGGCTTGGGCCTGTTTTGCTGCATCTGGGCCAAGATGGCTTGCCAACATTGATGGAACAATGAATTCGGAATTATACCAGCGAATTCTAAAGGAAAATGTCTGGACATCTGTCCATGAACTGAATCTCAAGAGAAGGTGGGTCATGCAACAAGACAGTGACCCCAAGCACACAAGTCGTTCTACCAAAGAATGGTTAAAGAAGAATAAAGTTAATGTTCTGGAATGGCCAAGTCAAAGTCCTGAACTTAATCCAATTGAAATGCTGTGGAAGGGCCTGAAGTGAGCAGTTCATGTGAGGAAACCCACTAACATTCCAGAGTTGAAGCTGTTCTATACCAAGAAATGGGCTAAAATTCCACAAAGCCGATGTGCAGGTCAACAGTTACTGAAAACGTTTAGTTGCAGTAATTGCTGCACAAGGGGGTCACACCAGATACTGAAAGCAAATGTAGAATCTGAATATTTGGTTGATTTAGCTCAATCCAGAGCCAGCAGTAAAACTTTTATAACCTAGGATGTTCCTGCAGCTTGCCTGTGGGGGGTAGCATCTCTGGCTTGCTCAGCGGGGGGCTGGAGCCGCAAAGCCCTGCGGGTCCCAAGTCTCCTGTAAAAGGCATATCACTGTCCCCAAAGTCCAGTTACATTAATCTGTTTAAAATAATCTAATTCTTTGGGAAATTCATGATATGTTTATGTTCAATATTTGGTGAAGAAATCACTTTTACACTTATAACCCAATTAAACTATATAATACTCCATCTTAAGGCTTTTCCATGACAACTGCATTATATTTGGACATATTGCTATCATGTTTGGTCTTGTTATTCTCAGGGGAATCCAAGGAGTTGAATGCAGCACGTTTCATTTCCCTTGAAATTATAGTTCATTCTCTTTGGGAAACTCCTGAAAATTGGTTAGATTTTATGCGGGCAATTACCCTAGTCTCCTCTCTCTGCTAGGAAAGCCAAAATTCAACCCCCCCGATTAGAGGTGGGGCTTCGGGCTAAAAGCAAAGTGATTCTAACAATTGCGACCGTTTTTCGAGAACTCGCGTGCGGAAGGGTGAGTAGTCTTTTAATTAGGGAGAATCACATGCCGCCTCGCTCCGCCCGCCTGGGTCTGTGCGTAAGTAACGGATCTGGGTAGGTGGAGAGGGATGGCATCAGAGTTGTTCCCGGGCACGTGGTGCAGCCTCACTTCGTATGGTTGGCCTCCATTTTTCCAGGTACAAATTTATTCTCTCTTTCTAAATTGTGTAACTGATAATTGGCTTAACGTTGATTTGTTTGATCCAAGTTTGTGCCTACCTGGTGATTAAATTATTGTTATTCCTTACAGCTTGCGTGGTCTCCGTGACTCTTAACACTTACACATTCTTTCTAGCTTTGTTACGACCGGTACTTAAGGGGCTATCCCTTACCATTCCAGACTAGCAAGCTGATGTGTAGGTAGTGAGTAGCTTTAAGTTAGATTGTAAATTGCGTTCTTCTCCTGAAGGGTTTTTGTATTACTGGTCCTGAAGATTTGGCTCTGAAAAGGTACCCCTGGGCATATAAGCTGGTACCGGGTTAAATATTCTTAAGGGACCCTTGGGTGTACATAAACCTGGGTTTGTGATATGTTTATGCTCAGTGCTACTTTGTTTATAATTTCTTCCATCCTCAAGAACTATCACCGAACTAAGATCCGGCAGCGACACTTATTAACCCTGGGGGCGTTTTGGTGAGTGGCAATGGTTTTCGCAGACGAGTCTCTGATGGCGCAACTGCCTCGAGATTCACGCATGCTGTCCCCAAACTATAAATTCTAATTCTAATTTGGAGTCAGATATTTAACGAGGATGTAACTAAATTTGGTATTCTAAATGTACAAAAAGAGCCAGGATGTTGCTTGAATTAATGCCAGCCAAGAAGAACACGTGAAACCTTCAGCCCTCTGCAATGTCTGTCCCTGGTATTGTTTTGTGGGGTTCTACAGCTGGTGACCTGCCCTTTGTGATTGGCTTAGTATTAAACTATAATTTGTCGTTTTGAAAACCTTTGCATCTCGTGGCGTAATGGCTTGCGTACCATACTGGCGGTGCCTATAATCGGGAGTGCGCGATTCTGTTTTTCGACGCGTTGCGAGCCGTTCCGCATTGTGCTGGCTGGTGTGTGAATCTACATATTCGAGGTGATCCTGGTTTATGCGATCTGGTTGGCTCCATCCAGCAAGGTCCTGCTGTAACTGTGCAGACAATCTTGCCCAAATATTGAAAGAAATTGGACACTGGTGAAATGCCAATGTGATTTTGAAGGAGTCTTGTATGTAGGGGAGTGAAGAGATTAGCTTTGAAGTATCATTGGATTTACGTATTTTCTCGTAACATTCGAGTAGTGGCAAGTGCGCTCATTAGTGCTTTGACCCGCCTCACTGGTTGGGCTCAAGTTTGCAAATGTTTCCATACTCTTGTCTTGCAAAACTTTGTGCGAAGTTAATACAGTTTCACTGCCCAGTGGGTGCGCTTCCTTGACTAGCGCCCGGAGAGCTGCAAAACGGCATTTGGGAAACTGTCGTAATTTGGATTCAAAGTGTAAGTAGGGTGCATTCTGCAACATTGGGTTTTCGAAGTTAAATAAATTCGGTGGAAGGTTTCGTACCGGCATTCTTTCTGGACACGGACAGCGAGTAGATTAATTCTTGATTAGGCTTGTGATGCGGCTTTTCACATGCGAGAGGTTCAGCAGTTTCGGTGTGGGCTAAAGTTTGTTGTGGCGTGACACGTGGGTCTTCGGACCGCCGAGTGTTTGTGCTTCATGCAACTGGGCTGAGCAGTTTGGGCATGCCTCCTGGGCATAGCAATGGAAGAGCTTATCACTGGAAGGGTTGAATACTTTTGCATTGTACGCAAAATTGGGCAATTGATATAACTGCTTTAAAATTCACCTTAAAATTTGAGCTTCTCCCAAGTGCGTACTGAGGCTACCATATTACCTTTGCACTAAGGGTTATCAAGTTGAACGGCCTGCCATTTTGGCTCGCTTTGTTGGGGAACATAACGTGGTTTCATCTGAGAGTCGCCATTGGTTGAGTTTGCATGTGGGCTGGTGCTTCCTCTGAGAGGGGGAAGTTCTAGCCGGCCCACTATGTCACGTGACTATTCACCGGTGAGCTGGTTGGCTGATACAGCCCCCATGCCAATCCGTGTAATAGGGTGACGTGGCCCGTAGCCGAGGAGCTGGTTGGTTGACACAGTCCTCATCATAAATGCGAGTAAAATAGTGCCCTTCAAATTGGCCAATCACTGCCGCGTTTTAATGCTGGCTTCCGGCCTTCCTCCCTTCCGAGAAGAAGGCGGAACCAGTGTTATGTTGCATGTGTTATACAAATTGCATGCCTGGGACCGCCATCTTGAGCGTGGCTATTCACTAACAAACTTACTTGCCTTCTAACCTCATATTTGAAGTAAACAGTTTGGTCTCATTGCGTTTTGCGTGGATCTCACTAACCACCAAATGCACTGCTTTAAATCAATGTTTGTTTGACCATTTGTATACCGTCATTGCCACTGTGTATCAAATAACATCTGAAGTTCTAAATACCTAGTGGGACAGTAAGTCTGTATTGTCTGCCCCCGCTGGGGGGGGACAGTGGATGGCCTTATTGAAATAGGTAATTAAATTTCAAAATGCTTACCATGGGTTATCTTTTGGGAGATGGATTTTCCTCCCGTTTTAAAATTCATTTTATAAAATTTACATTCATCCCAAGGTACTGGAGCCAGATGATTTTGGTCACTTTTGGCAAAGATTGGTACATTTCTATTAATTACATTATCTTCTCATAGCATGCCATTCCTTTACTTGTGCCCTCTCTCTGATCCCCTTCACCCTTTGCCAGAGTCGACAACAAGGACACGGTAGACGTAAAGTTTGGGCCTGCGTTCTGACAGGGTGCATGATTTTATTTCTTTTATTTTTTTGTTTTTTAGCTATTTCAGACTTGAATCTATGCACACAGCCACCCTGCATAGTTTATTCTTTTAGTCTTTGCACCCGAGAGCACCAGGGGGTGGATGAACATTTATTGCGGGGCCATAAAACACCCACTCAGGGTAGCAAGCCCCCTCAGAGCCCACGTCACAACAGTCATTCACATAGACATTTATACCCCATATTACACACACACACACACACACACACACACACACACACACACACATGCAATAAAAATTATTCAACCCCATTGCAAATTGGGTTTAACAGCAAAATTTACAAGCTTTCAGCTGTTTGTGATACAGATTAAACAAGAACATTTTAAATAGCTCAACACATCTAATATTACAAGTGGTTTCTCCCAATTTAACACAAAATGCCATTTTTAATGACTGCAGCAGTGTCAAACTTATTCAACCTCCCAGATAGAATCTGTCATCAGAGCATATTTGTAAATCAGGTGCAGTCTAAAGCACGCCTAATGTAGCAAATCAAGAGCTTAATTATTTGCATCAGGTTTGCTTGAGATAGAACTCAAATACTTGCACTTGCTAGGGGTTTGTTGACAGTGACATTTGATTGCATATTAGAAATATGGCTCTCAAGAGAATTGTCCAAAAAGCTAATAGAGGAGATCATTGCCTGGCACAAAAAACAAGGAAAAGGATACAAAAAGATAACACATGCACTGAATTTTTGTTGAGATACAGTTAGAAGCATAGTTTGCAAATTCAGGGCTCTAAATTCATAGACCAGGCCCAGCAAATGGGGGTGCGCCACACCAACGGGGTGTGTCCAGGCGCATGTTGCAATTTCATGCCCGGCGTAGCCTGGCGCAAGTACTCCTCTGTCCCGCCTCGGTCCCTCCTGCCGGCGCAAGAGGGAGGAGAGAAGGCATGTTTGGGTATAACACAGACAATTATTACCATTTGCGAATTTGAACGGAATTTCAAAAGGAAACTATGCCAGATCATTCAAACTTATGAAGTTGGAATGAAATACGAAGGTTGCTCATTTATTTCTTCTGCCTGCATCAGTGGGATGAGAAACGATGAATAGTGTGTTCCTATTATTACGCCCTGTTGCTGCTTAAAATTTTGGGATTAACATGCATGGTCAACAATGCAAGATACGCAACACATTTATTTTCAATATGTGATCTTAACTCAGTACGAGAGCATAGCAATCAGGCTGTATTCCTTTCCCCCACTAAAAACGACAAAACTTAAGTGACAATAATAGTAGCCTTATATTAAGCCGCTTGCACACTGGATGCAGAACAAATTTTTCGCACGACAGATTGCGTTGAACGCAGTGTCTACGTCTCCGAAAGTCTGACAGGGTTAGAATATATCTCCGTGGCCGACAGTCTATTATTGTTTTTAATTTCTTCAAATCTACTGAATGTTTTAGATAATAAACGTGAATGTTTTGATAAGAGGGCTCAGTTCAAGATGAGTACCGAGAATTTCAATCAACGTTTCTGTTAAAGCTCTGCTTAGTAAAGTGAGTCGACATTGGCGTGGAACAATGTACAATACCTGTCGGACATGAAATGCAAAATACTCCATGTCTGACAGCCAAAAACAAAGGACAATTAGAACAGATTGATAAAGAAATAAAGAATAAAAAGAAACATTTTAACAACAAACAGAACATCCAATGAACACTGCGATCTGTTCATTTGCGGGTCATCTTTTTTGGACGCTCTGTTTGTTGGTGATATATTTTTATTCTTTATTTTGTTATAAATCTGTTCTCATACCAATACTTTCCATTTTTGCTGGCTGCCAGACATGGAGTATTTTGCATTTAGCCTCAGACATGACCCTGCATGTGAGAATTAATTCACACTGTCAATGGTCATGGAATTGATTTGCTCGCCAGCACTACTTTATCTCTGGAATGGAAATAAAGCGCAAATCTGTTCGATCTATCGGACTAATTTTCAAAAGAGAGACTGAATAAAGACTGCTGTCTATTGTCAACGGAACAAAACACACGAATAAAAAGACCAAGAAAAGTCGATAGTTATCCATTTGCATTTTGTGAAGGTCGAACACGAACATGGCCAAGTTTGCACGTCTAATGATTCATATCTGCAGCTGTCGGTTGGCTGAGAGAGATGTGAAGTCGTTAGTTTTGTTACAGACAGTCCTTTTCCCAGGAAAGAATAACCCGGTAAGAGTGCCATAATGATTGGTTAGGTGGCCTGATGAGGTATTGTTATTAATTTGATTTTTACACTTTGTTGATTCCCCTAGGATATTTTGGTTTGCTTGCATACAATTGGGGTTGATGTTGCTTAATGAGAACGGTTTGATCCAGTGACCGCGTGATGCGATTGTGATGATGATATCTGGTGTTGGCGCGGCAGTTTGGAGGGGCGTGTGTGTTGGCAAGTGGCAGCAGCGGGTTCAGGGCTTGGGAAAAAGTCTTGGAATATTACAGACACTGGCGTTCACGTGTTCCTTGTAGGGAGAAGCAACCTCCAACCAACTAAGAACTGCAACCAACTGAACGGGAATCCTTTAGGAAAATAAAATAAAATGAACTGATTGCTGAGGGACACGTCTGCACCCCATACCAGCATGGAGGCTGGGCTGTTCGTCGCCAGGCGACAGGACCGGGCCGGCCGGGAAGGAAGTTTTGACGATGAACCAGGTAACGTCAAGTTTTCTCTATTACTGCATGCAAGCAAACCGAGTGCAGTAACTGCACGCCACCCTAGGGAGTCCGTGGGGATACAGAAAATCTACTACTCTAGACAAATTCAGCGCAAACGCTCACTGTGTAAACCGAAAAACCGTGGTTAGACGAAGCTTGCAGTATCTCTGCCCAGGGAGGCCGTGACAGTTTGCATCACAGATTCAGCTGCGTTGATTAAGCCAGGTGGAGTTTTCCATTACACGTGCCAACCGCCTTTCATCTGACATCAGGACAATCAATATAGATACTACAATTTATGTCATGATTCAGATAGTTACATTAAATAGTGGTTGCTATAATTATTTATTGCACTGAAATGTGCCTGACATTCTGGAAACCTGCCTGTGAGGTTTTGGTGACGTGTGGGCACTGTGCGCCGGTCAGCCAAATTACCACTGCACAGAAAGTAAACCAGGTTGGAGCTGGCGAGCTTTCTGCACAATTTCAGCAAAGACTTTTTCTATGAAATTGTCACAGCGTCTTGATGAATATGTGACACCTCCCCCTACTACGCCGCCACACCCATCTCGGTGCACATCTGTCTACCAAAGTGGCTGCACATGGTGTTGCACCGCCCAAAATTACCACAGCGTATGCTGCACCACGCTACGCTATGCTACGCCACCCTGCGTTGCGCTAAGAAAATAGAGGCCTCAGAGTTAAAGAAAGAGTGGTTTCAGTACCAGGATGTGGTACAGGAGGCACTGAGGTTTCAGGTTGCACAGTAGGACACTTACTAAACGTTGAAGGCCTCCAAGACAGACATCATGACTGATCCAAAAGCACAACCTCCAATAGGCTCAAAACCATTTAAATAAGTCAGAGTTTGGGGACATTGTTCTGTGGAGTGATGAAACAAAACTGGAATATATCGAGCTTATGAATCAGCGGTATGTCTGCAGGTGAAATAAAGAAGCATATGCTGAAAAGTACACCCTGCCTTCAGTGAAGAATTTTGGGTGCTTTCTGATGCTCTGCAGCTGCCTTGCTTCCTCTAGCACTGGAAATCTGCAAAGTCTGGAGGGCGAGAAGGATTCAGTCAAGTACTAGGATATCCAAGGAGAAAATGTCTTGCTGTCTGTAGGGAAGCTGATGCTTGGGCATCATTGGACCTTCCAAAAGGACAATGATCCTAAGCACACCTCAACATCCACCAAGGCTTGGTTTCAGAAGTCTGGGAAGATTCTCAAGTGCCCATCACAGTCACCTCACTTGAGCCCCATAAAAAATCTCTTGTACGATTTGAAGAGGGCAGTTGCAGCATGCAAACCTTAGAACGTTAGTGAACTGGAGGCCATTGTCCATGAGGACTGAGCTAACATTCCTCGGGAATGCTGCCAGAAGCTGACATCTGCCCATGCATCACATCTCCAGCAGGTCAAAGCAGCAAAAGGGTGTTCTAAGTATTAAATATGCTAATCATGAAGGAGTTGAATAATGTTGTGCCAGCTGTAGTCATTAAAAAAGGCATTTTGTGTTGAATTTGGAGAAGCCACTTGAGCCATTCCAGCTCAAATGGAGCAGGAGGTGACACCACCCCGTCACAGATTTAATTGATTTTTGCTCCAATAGTTGCTATATGTGCATAGACAAAAATTCCAAAATTTTGGCTGCCAACTCCAACTGGTTACAAAATGGCAGCCATTTTAAAAATCACCTCCCACTTTTTTCAACCCCCTTTTTTGCAATAAATCAAAAACTATAGCACCTATTGGCACCAAACTTTGCTGTTATGTGCGCTATCAACTCACAAGTTAACTGAAATATCAATGTTTGCCATCAAGAATAAAAAAATACCATACCCACATTGCAATGTATTGGTAATAACAGCATAAAATGAGAGAAAACAATGTGACAAATTAAATTATAGATGTAGTTTGCTCCTAATTATTGAAAACTGATTGGTACATCATGACAAATTTATTCAACAAGCAAATGGTAAAAAGTCAAACCAGTTTTGTGTGATGTTTATCTAATTAAGTTCACCTGAAGTTTTTTGAAATAACTTGAAACAATTGTGTCCAGCTGCCTAATTAGTGGTTTATGGATTTCCTCAGTGTCTAATTGGATCTGTTTGAATTATTATATTCAAATAATTCAAATATAATAATTCGTTCACACATAGACGCTGCTTCTACTACGATCAAAGCGTGGCCGAAAACGTGGCCGATCGCAGGAGAAATGTAGTGGAGTCTTCATAAGCGCAGTATGATCGCGGTGGGGTCTTCCTGATCGGGAAGCTCAACGCTCTCGCCACGCTTATTTTGAACATGCTCAAAACAAGCGTAGCTGAATCGTGGCCAACAAGAATCGAGGTAAAGTCGTAAAAAGAGCATAGTAGAAGCGCCGTATTCGTACAAACAGCGCGGAAGCATCGTGGAGAGATCTTCACGATCGTAGTAAAAGCGCAGTAAAAGCGTAGTACAGTCGGGGAACATATCAAGTACGCTCCTACAACACTCCCACTACGTTGTAACTACGTTCCCACTACGATCTCTCTACGTTCCTGACGATCCTACTAAGACCTACCATGTCCTTACGCCGATCATACCACGATCTATCAGGCAGCAGTTTGTACATGTACATGTACTTCGTTACAGTATTTAAGTAGATTTTTTTTTTTTTAACTGGGACTTTTACTCTCCTACATTTAAAAGTATAAGTTACTTTCACTTCGTTACTTTGACACTGGAAACTTAGTTACTCGTTTCAAACTAGAATATTAATTTAATTCATCATTCACAGATTATCTGGATTTGGCGTGTTCGAGAAGAACAACGGTGTATCTTTGTGCAGATGTGTTCGCCAGTGGACGTGGAGCAGCAAATTTATACACGCAATTACAATATTCTATCACTAGATGGCATATCAGGATCAGTTATTGAATATTACAACTGCCACTAAACTCAAAGAAGTGATTTCATTCCCCCCGATACTTTTTAATTCTCAGTATAATGAAGGCTAAATAAAATAATTCTTTTGTGTATTTGTATCGTTTTGTCTGTCACAAACAAGAGATGTTGCGGCACTGCCTCTGACACCCGATCGGATCAGGGTTTGTTTTCAGCCAAAGTGTGTGTGTGTGTGTGTGTGTGTGTGTGTGTGTGTGTGTATGTATATATATATATATATATATATATACACACATATCATCGCCAAAATCATACTAGAAGCGCACTACAAGCGTAATAGGAGTGGCAGCACCGTAGCGATATCGTCGTACAGTCTTCTAGGTCTGGGTAGCTTCGTAGTATGATCTTCAATGTCGTAGCGGCAGCATAGTATAAATGCAGTAAACGCCACTGCTGGTCGGCAACGTTCTGCGTAACATCGTAGTAGAAGTGTGTCAGCAGCGCGTTAGACGTGAGAGCATCGTAGTACGGTCGTAATGAAGACCATAATTTGCCAAATAGCTCGATTTAGACGCCGATCCGCTCCGATCCAATACTTTTTCTGATCGTGGCTTGATCGGGATGATCGTCCTAAAGTCGCAGCTCTGTGTGAACGGGGGGTTAGTTGAAATTTCTTGTAGTATAGATATAATCGCACTACCTTCTCGGGTATGTTATTCTTCATGGCATGTATGGATGTTTCTATGTAACATTTGGCTCAAGAGAGTAATTAACAACTCTAAGCATGAAAAACACCTAATTAAGAAATTAACAGCTTGTTAAAAATCTGAAATTGGAATTGCAGTTGGAACCAAAATCAGTATAAACAGTGGGTCCTCCAGGAACGACGTTGAAGACCACTGGCTTAATGAATGAGTGCGCCCACTTCAACTGATGCAATGTTTTTGTTTTAAGGCAGTAAACAAGTGCTATTTATGTGACCTCTTTGAGTCAGCAAGGTACCTAGGCACAGATTGTGCAGATCAAATCCATGCTAGATTACTACGCTTCAAACTGCTGACCTTTTCCCATGGTTTTGCAATATACCTATATTATTATATACTCTGTACATGTGTGTATACATGGCAATACTGTTTTCACAAAATATAAGTTTTACATTTTGGAGGATTACATCAAAACAAAGCAGAACACCTCTCTAATCTTTTAATATTATAGAGTTGAAGTGATGATGAGCATAAAAGAAGTTCAATTTTGATATCAGGTGGCAGCATTGAGATAAGGGGGGGCCAAAGTTCGGTACCGCCAAAACGAATTTTCATCCAATAGCTTCCGAACCATAGGGGCTATCATAGATTTGGCTGCAGATTCAGAATCAACATGAAAAATTACATGGCTTAATGCGAAATAAAAAAAAGTGTTTGGAAAAAGTGGGAGGGCACGTTGCAACGGGCATAAAAGGCCATTTTTAATATGGCTGCCATTTTGTAACCAGTTGGAGTTGGCAGCCAAAATTTGGGGATTTTTGTCCATGTACATATAGCAACTGTGGAAAAATCAGGACAATCAGAGATGGTGGTTTCAAATGCCCAGGCTACTGGTCCATTTGAGATGGAATGGCCCACTTGTAATATTTGTTGCGTTGAGCCATTTAAATTGTTCTTGTTTGATTTTCTCATTGCAAATAGCTGCAAGTTAGTAAGTTAGCCAGTAAACCTAATTTGCAACAGAGGTGGAATAATTTTGATTGCAACTGTATATAGAATACTACATTTAGCTGCTTGGTTACTATTAAACACATACAGTGGCTCCAATAAGTATTTGTACACTACTTGAAAATTCGACTACATAACAGCTTTTGTATATTCGGCCAAATGCTTGCTATTGTGTGTAAAAGTGATTAAAATATTTGATTAAATATTTGTTTTAAACAAATATTTAATGTCAAAATGGCATATTTGGTCAGAAAGGCAATTATCTGACCCAATAAGTATCTGTACAGTTCCATTAGTGAGTCACAAAACTTATAATACTCACCTAAAATTGACTCAAGATGTTTACAGGACCTGGTTGACTCACTTGGTCTGATTTGGTCAAGCGTGACCATACTGTACACTCCCTCTGTACACAGACTGGCCTATGTAAATGGCCTGACCATGCCCATAATGTAAACATGGCTTCCAGTTGCTTCCTCCACTTTGGTGGCAAGACTGGAGGCCGAGGACTGTCTCTCCCTCTGTACCAGCAGGGAGATGTACCGGTCAGTGCGCTGGCTGGTCTTCCTGGGACGTCCTTTCCTGGCTGCATTGGCTATGCGTTCAGACTGTTTGTACTTCTTGATGATGTACTGCACAGTCGTGTGGCGTAACGATAGCAGAGTTCCAATTTTTCTGGTGCTTTGGCCTTCTTTATGTAGCTGAATGACCCCCCACATTCGACGGGGTATCTCGCCTGTCTTAACCATATATCACAGGAATACATTATGGGCATGGTCAGGCCATTAACATGGGCCAGTCTGTGTACAGAGGGAGTGTCCAGTAAGGTCACACTTGACCAAATCAGACCAAGTGAGTCAACCATGTCCTGTACACATCTTGAGTCAATTTTAGGTGAGTATTTTAAGTTTTGTGACTCACTAATGGAACTGTACAGATACCTATTGGGTCAGATAATCGGCTTTCTGACCAAATATGCCATTTTTACATTAAATATTTGTTTAAAACATATTATCAAATATTTTAATCACTTTTACACGCAATAGCAAGCATTTAGCCGAATATACAAAAGCTGTTATGTAGTCGAATTTTCCAATAGTGTACAAATACTTATTGGAGCCACTGTATGAGAAATCATACATGGAGGTTGAAATGAAACCATGACCTTTGACGTTGTGTGACCTTAAAAGGTCAAACCAAAGTTAGCGAGAGTTCAGAAATCTATATCTCAAGAACTACTGCACATAGCCACTTTGTGAATATTTATCACATATAGATACTCATATTTGTGAAGTAAAATGACATCATGACCTCTAACTTTCAATGACCTTGAAAGGTCAAACCCCAGAGCACATGTACAGAAACAGTGGATGAAGTCACTGAATAGCCAAAATATGTGCGACGGTCCAAGTTTGCTGCACCAAGCACTGCTTGTTAATTTTTTTTATTTTTTTTTTATTAGCCAACGTGGTCTAAAAATTATATGAAATAAAATATAAACATTGTGTCAATACCACCTGTTGGTTTGACAGTGATTTAATAGCATTTTGTGTCTTGGTGTGGACAGAGTTTTTGGAAAACAAAGGAGGAAAAAACTTGTTCCTAAAAATACCCACCTCAGAGTGGAAAAGACCCCTGCAGGCCATTTAGTGAATTGCCATACTGCTACTGATTAAAAACATTATGAGATCAATCATCAGCTTAACCACTTTAACCAGATCATTACGCATCATAAATGCGGCATGTTACCGAACAGCAACATTGTCATGCGGTATATCCACTTTACAGGAAGAAACTCGGCAAAAAGCTCATGTTGAACATTTTTACCTCAACCAAACACAATTCTAGCACCAAGCAAGCAAATAAGCATGTAGCAAAACATAGGATAAAATAACATCAGTGCTCAATCACTAGCGTTTCTACCAAATTTGTGCTAGGCATACAAACGATATATCAAATGACAGAGGAAAGTCCACAGAATCCAGTGATACAAGACATGTAATTTTAAATTGACACCAATGAACCGCGGGCCTTCTACAGAGATGAGCAAAAAAATTTTCTTACCTTTCATATTTGCTAATAAGCTGTGTTCCAGGGTAAATCTGCACTTGCTATTGTTAATACAACAAGCCTTTGTTGTATCGGAACTAGATCTTCCATTTTCCATGCATGTTTTTTTCCCGGGGCACTGCTTCAAAGGATGTCAGCTCCAAAGCATTTCGCTTTCCTGCAATGTATTTTCCTCTCTGTGATCGGCTTATGATGCTATCAGTAAAACTACCTTAATAGCTTAAACCAAAGCCTGAGATTGAGCCTTGCTTTCCCTTTGCATCAATCTGAGTCCATGGGCCATTCAAATGTAATAAAAATGGCCTGCTGGCCTTGTGTCCCCTGTCGCAGAAGTGACCAGAATCATGTGGCAAAAACTGTTTTGATGGCTGAAAATAATGTGGTGCACTGTACCACTAATAATGTGAAGTACAATGACACTGTAGCTCATTGGTTGAACAGAGAGATGGATGAGGGATGGATCATTGTGATATGAGCTAAATATAACCATGGGTTATGAGAGAGATTACAATTTTCATGACTTGTGGATGATGGAAGCATCACCAAGGCATAGTTTTGTGCCCATGGCTGAGATCAACCTAACAAGCCAATAAGAATGTCATATGAATTAGGTGAGCCTCCATCAAAGCTGTCAAAAGTTATTGTGAGTACAGTGTTCCTCACATCTTTTTGCTCAGTGACCTTGAAAACTAGGTCAAGGTCACTCATCATTGCTCTTGAGCAAGGCCTTCATGAGAGGCATATGTGGTGTGAATTTGGTGATCTTCCATCAAAGCTGTGCAAAGTTATTGCGAGTACAGTGTTCTTCACATGTTTTTGCTCAGTGACCTTGAAAACTATGTCAAGGTCAATCATCATTGACCTTGAGCAAGGCCTTCATGAGAGGCATATGTGGTGTGAATTTAGTGATCCTCCATCAAAGCTGTCAAAAGTTATTGCGAGTACACTGTTCCCGGACGGACGGACGGACGGACGAACAGCATTTCTATGTCCCCCGTTCCGCGGGGCGACGGGAGACAATTAAGTAGGGAAACAATATAGATGCTTATGTGGTTTGTTTGTAGTATTTTTGGCACAGTTTTCTGCTTAATATTCAACAGTCGTTTTCTTACTGGGAATCCTTGTGTCATTACATGTGAATACTGAGAGTGCAACAATACAAGAAGAGTGCATGTTTTCTTGAGTCACTCTTTATATGGGCAATTTGACAATTGTAAAATCGGTCAGCTGATGTAGCCTAGTGGTTAGGGTGATCTGGTTCACCTTAAGTAACCAAGGTTCAAATCCCAAAGCAGCAAGTACTAGGTTAGGGAGAAACATGTTTTTTCTTCTGTAAATAATTGCTAAGGGTTGTCTACATTAATGTCTACATTTTTTTTACCTCATCTTTGTATCAATAATTTCGTTTATTTGCTTTTTTTAATAAATCTGCTTCAATGGAGTCAAACTTCATTTTATTTGTATAAATGAGAAAATGTACACAGCACTGGAAGAAATTACCAAAAAAAAAAAAAGTTAATTCTAAAAATTGAAAAAGTGGTTGTATTTGGATGGAATGTATGCCTGTAGTGACAAATGTGAAATGAAATGAGTTTTACAGTTTGGTACCTGAAAAATATAAAATTTTGGAGAAGCCACCGAGACATTCCCAAACCTAAACAACTCGAATTTTGCTCTGATTTACTTGGTTAGAATGAACTTTGGCAGAGATAATGGTGAGATTCTGTGCTGTAATTTTTTAGAGGCTCACACCCAGAATTTCCTTATTGTGGGTCAACAATGCAAACCAGTGTGCCAGTTATCACCACAGGTGCATTGAATAAAAAAATATACCCTACCCTGATCCCAATCTCAGATCGATGTTATAAATTAATGCAACTGATCAATCGAGAGGAGAATGTGTGGTGTATACGGATCAGTGTACCTCAACGCAAACTCACTTCTGAAGCTGGCGCAGTCTCTGCTGCAGCTCCTGCGTGGCGAAGGGCATGGAGAGGTCTGAGGCGATGCTGGGGGTGGACTCTTTGTGGGCCAAGTGGGTCTGGGAGCCCGATATGGTCAGATTTGAGATGCTCCTCCCAGCCTCAGACAGCCGGGTGGGGCTGCCTGGGAAGACCTGGTCTGGGCTCTCAGTCCGCCGCTGCAGGTCCACGAGCGAGGGTGAGCCAGAGGGAGCGGGGATGTGTGTGGGGCGGGTTGGCTCGGAGACTGATGGCCTCTGGGGTGGGACATTGGCGCTGGCTTTCCTCACCTGGACTGAGGACGGCTGGTCTGATGCAGTCAGCTTCTCCAGACAGAGGATCTGTGATAGGCAAAAGCCCCAGAAATATTGAGAACGCACGATTAGATCAACCTCTCCCACATGATGGCAGTTTTACTATTTGCAGAGCTCAGGTACGGGAAGTGTGAATGCAGTGTTATTGCAGCCATCTGTGTAGCCTCCAAAATGGATTTTCCCCAATCATGTTCTTGGAGATCCACCAATCTCTGGGTTTTTATTTCATCACTTGTAAGGCACACCCAATTCTACTCATTGACAGTCAATCAAGACTTCTATTTGTTGAGAGATGGTGATAGATTGTGCGGAATAGTGTTGGAAACCACCGCTCAAAAAGAACTTCAAGGCAGCCTCCTGAGCAGACTGCCATATTTACTGCTGCTGTACACAAATATTTACAGTGCTGTGGAAAAAGTATGTGCCCCCTTCCTGATTTCTTTTTTTTTTTTTTGCTTATTTGTCACCCTTAAATGTTTCAGATCAACAAACAAATTTTAATATTAGACAAATATAACCGAAGTAAATACAAGATGCTGTTTTTAAATGATGATTTCATTCATTAAGGGAAAAAAAGCTATCCAAAATACCCGGTCCTATGTGAAAAAGTAATTGCCCTCTAAACCAAATAACTGGTTGTGCCACCCTCGGCTAAATAGGGTACAATTTGGTGTAAAAAAAAAAAAAATTCAAGGTCACGCGACCCTCAAGGTCAATTTTGAGGTGCGTATATATATAGTATAGGTATAGGTCAATTACTCATCACACCCAGAGTAACCAGAATGAGTTTAATAATGGCCGATTTGGAATACCCGTGTGATTCCCTTTCCAACAATACAAGTTTCCAACAAGCAGTTTTGGAGATATGGCCATTTGGCCATTGCCATTTTTCGCAAAATATCGAGGAAAAACAACAAAAGGCTGTAATTTTGCACTGGAAGGTCCAATTGAGTTGAAATTTGTGATCTGGGGCCATAGCCAACTTGTATACCAAATTTGAAGAAAATCAATACAGGTGAGGTGTAGAATCCCATTTTTTTTTGGGTGATTTGATATGGAATGACCCCATTGTCCACAAATGGACAAAACTTGGAACAGTGGTGAAGCTTCCCAGGAGTTGCCGTCCCACCAAAATTACTCCAGAGTCGGTCTGTCTCAATTCATCAAATTAAGGAGAAGTTCCCTGCCTGACCCCCCAGGAATTCCCTGAAAGAATTCTATGTGGTGGCTAGTATTACTGATAGACTAAATCTAAAATTTCAGATCTCTTTTTATTTTTCCCACAAAAAATTCCTAATTGCAGCAAAATGGACCCGTTTTTTACGTGTTTTCAGATGTGTTTGTCTGAGTGACCATTTTCAAACTGGAATATCTCCAGAACAATTTGTTGCCGAGCCATGAAATTCTGTGGGCCAAGAGTCCTGGTCCACTATATGTCATGGAAATAGACTTATAGCATTGTTATTCAATTCTTACCTGAATGTTGGGTCCTTTTGATTTCCTAAGAAAATGTATTGTACGAAATCTGGAAGGGTCTTTAAAAGTCCATAGGAACTTCAGTTTTCAATGTAAGAGCTTCCAATTTTGCAGAGTCTGACATGAACCATGTCTATGATACAATATGATATCAGGTCATAGAGTCCGATGGTTGCTGAGATACTGAAGTCCAAAAATGAGAAAAACCACATTTCTGGCAGTATTCGGTACAATTTTCCCCATGAATGACACCAGGTATCAACATAAAACGTTATTTTTTTGGAAGAACTTTGCGATGTTCCCAATTGCAGTAATACCTGGTGTTCAACAATTTCACGACTCAAATGCCTAAAATAATCTAGTTTTGCAATCATTCAGGTATGAATTAAGTAACAATGCAATAAGTCTACTTCCATGACATACTGGACCAGGATTTCGAGCCCACAAAATTCAATCGCTCTGCAACAAATACTTCGAGATATTCCAGTTTGAAAATGGCCACTCAGACAACATCTAAAAATGGGTCCATTTTGCTCCGCATAAGAATTTTTTTGTGAGAAAACTAAAAAGAGTAGAGATGTGAAATTTTGGATTTGGTCTATTGGGAATATGAACCCACCACAGAATTTTTTCAGGCAAATCTGAGGGGGTCAGGAGGGGACCATTTGATGATCCGAGATGGGGAGCCTCTCCAAGAGTGCATCAACAACTCATCCAAGAGGTCACAAAAGAACCCAGATGAACATCTAAAGCACTGTAGGCCTCACTTGCCTCACTTAAAGTCAGTGTTGATGATTCAACAATAAGAAAGAGACAGGGCAAAATTGGCATCCATGGGAAAGTTCCGAAGCAAAAACCACTGCTGACCGAAATAATACAATGGCTCATCTCACATTTGGCAGAAAACATCTTGATGATCCCCAAGACTTTTGAGAAAATATTTTTTGGACTGATGAGACAAAAGTTGAACTTTTTGGAAGGAATGCATCCTGTTACATCTGGCATAAACCTAACACAGCATTTCATAAAAAGAACATTGTACCAACAGTCAAAAATAGGACCAAAGGTCCTCTAGCTTACCGGCAAGTAGTCTTATTGCGATGATACAAGCTATGAAAATTATATGAAGTTTGACATTTGAATCAATAAACATCAATCTCAAGGCCACTGAATAAAAGTTCACTTACATTTATTGGACCTCCTTTAATACAAACACAATCTTAAGCACTGAAGCAGTTTTGGTGGTACAAGTCATTGAAAATTCAACATGTCACTGTGAAATTAATGGTCACAGAATGTAAAGTTGTGGTCAGCAAATGGACCTCATATATGACTTTCTAAATTTCTGTATACAAACCTTGGCTTAATCTGTGACCATTTTGGTGATACAAGTCATTGTAATTTCACTATCAAGTTTGACCCTCAAAGGCCACTGACAGTCAAGTTGAATATTACCAAATTAATGTTCATACGTGACTTCTGTGATGTCCTCTGTGCTTTACTCTCATTCTCCTAAGCCTGTCTTGTAATTTTTAGGGCCCGAGCCGACTGAAAGTCGTCCGAGGACCCTATCGTAATCGAAATGTTTATTTTTATTATTATTACCTCCGCCAAGGAGGTTATGTTTTCTGTGGCGTTTGTTTGTTGGTTTGTTTGTGTACAACATAACTCAAAAACTTATGGCCGGATTTTGATGAAATTTTCAGGGTAGGTGGGTATTAAGTCAAGGAACAGCTGATTAAATTTTGCCATATCTAGGCCAAAGTACTGCTGAGATATATACGCCAAAGTTCAACATTTCAAGTCTATCCAATGGGCCGGAGTTCCGATCGCCGTGCTTTTCGGTTTGCTGCCCCCTGGCGGAGGTCTGCGCTCTCTGAGTGCTTTTCTAGTTATTATTATTATTATTATTATTCTTACGATAATTCAAAGGGCAATTTTGCCCCTTTCCCAATGGTGAAAACGCCTCTAACTTTCCGCATATGTCCGGCCCCATCCGAAATTTGATATCTTTGTGTAGTTGCACAGGTGCGACCCCAAATACCGAAATAGCGCCCCCTAAACACGTTTCAAAATTCCCATGAGGAAATTCAGTTACTTTGTCGTAGGCAGACGAAATTCGGTAATTATATGCTTTGTACCGAGGCATACAAAAAACTACATTGAAGCCATGCCCTAAACCCTACAGGAAGTCGTCCATTTTGATTTGAATTTTTGAATTTTAAAACGAACTCCTCCAAGGGATTTCGCCGGATCAACTTCAAATTTGGTACACATCATCATGAGACCAAGATGATCAAAAGTGGCGCTCTGCAGATCTGTAGGTCAAAGGGCGTGGCTGCTAGGGCGTGACAAATTTTAGTGACTTGACAAAAAAATTTCACAAAGCTCTCACACCCAAATACTTGATAGTAGTAGCTTCAAACTTGCGGAACATGATGACTGCTCCACCCTGATTGTCGTGATATATTAACTTCCCTCTTTGCTAATAGCGCCCCCCTGTGGAAACAGGAAGTGACCACTCGTTACTTACACTTGTACTGATGACACACTTTTGGACCCATCAACTTTATTCTACTTCTAAAACATGCAGAACAAGTTGCTGAAGCTACATTATGAATGCTGTGTAGCTACGAGTAATGGTGTCTGTGGCGAGGCGGTGACTTTGGATCCCTCGCCATGAAAATACGTTTGGAATTCCCAATGCTCTCACGCCCACATACTTCACTGTAGTAGCTTCAAACTTCCTGGTCATGATCACTGCTCTGCCCTGAACGACCAGAAATATTAACTTCCCACTTTGATACTAGCGCCCCCCTCTGGTAACAGGAAGTGACCACTTATTACTTTCACTTGTACTGATGACACATAGTTGAACACATTAACCTCATTCCACTTCTGTTACATGCAAAACAAATTGCTGAAGCTACCTTAAGAATGCTGTGAAGCTACGCATAATGGTGTCCGTGTAGTGACGCGGCGACTATCCATCCCTCGCCATGAAAATACGTTTGGGATTTTGATGTCTTTAATAAACTTGTATCATCATATGATAATCATTGAAATTTTCAAAAAGGAAGATGAAAATTGGTACACATGTATTTGGCAAAGATGCACAAAAAAAGTCTCTGGCATCATTTGTCTACTCCAAACAGCAAGTCAGCCATTTTGATTTTAACGTGCTATTTTTGCCTGATTTCCACACATTGTATTTTAACGCACTCCTCCTACAGATTTATCAGTAAACATCAAGAGACCATGCTGATCAAAAGTTGGGCTCTGCAGGTCTGTAAGTCAGTGGGCGTGGCCACTAACAGGAAGTGACAAGTTTTTACTTTCACTTGTACTGATGACATATAGTTGAACCCATCAACTTTTTTCCCCCTCTACAACATGTAGAACAAAATTTTGAAGCTACCTTATGAATGCTGTGAAGCTTCGAGTGGCAACGCGGTGACTATGGATCCCTCGCCGTGAAAATACGTTTGGGTTTTTGAAGTTCTTAATGAATTTGTATGAATTCTTATGGAAATCTATATGCCGGTCAAGGGTGGTGAGCTCTAACATCTGATTGGGGCGTTGCTCATGAGGGCTGCAACATGCCTCGATAGCGCCCCCTTGAATTTTTGAAAAACTCCTCCCAATAGGGTTCTTTTGGAAAAGGAAGATAAAAATTGGTACACGTGTATGTTGCCAATATGAACAAAAAAGTCCCTGGCACCATTGGTCAATTCCAAACAGGAAGTCAGCCATTTTGATTTTAACGTGTCATTTTGGCCCGATTTCCACATATTGCATTTTAACGAACTCCTCTTAGCGATTCCGTCCAATCCACCTAATATTTATATCGGATCATCAAGAGACCATGCTGATCAAAAGTAGAGCTCTGCATGTCTGTCGCTAAATGGGCCTGGCCGCCATGGTGTCCCCATTTCAGATGCCTCGCCAAACACATTCGAGCTGCTCTCTCTCCCTCATACTTCATCCAAATGGATTCAAAATTCCTGTACACAGTAAAAGCCCCACTCTAAACGCCTTGATGTGCTGCTAAACAATCTAGCTCATCGCACCCCCTTATGGAAACAGAAAATGCCACATTTTACGTTGAAATTGGCAGATTTGCTCAAAACTTCACATTTGTGCTTATGGTCTGCCCCGGAATGCACCTGCCCAAATTTGGTTACACTCTGAGCGCCTTCTGGTGGATGAAGTATCAACTTATCATAACTCCTTCAGCTTTGTCCGATTCGCTCGACACTTACTATCAGGTTGGGGCCGGCACTTGACCTGTCCAATGGTCGCGAGTGCACAGCTGCACCCATCAGGATCTCATCACAACCCCAACGTGCGCATGGGGGCGAGGGCTCGTTCAACGCTGCTTGCAGCTTTAATTGTATTCCCTACAGGTCACGGAATGCAATCAGCAATATCAGGCACACTGGTGCGCGGGTGTACCTGAGGCCAATTAAACCTGCCACTGTGTTTGTCTCTCTATCTCTGTTCCGTTAAACTCTGGGGCTGCGGAGCTCGCGGAAGCGCAACTTTCATTGGACCACATTGCTCAAACTTATTACCATTTTGCCTGGCATTGGTGGCTTGCATCATTTTTCGTTGTCTTTAATAATAAACTAAATTTGGTGGAAACCTAACTCTGTCTCTCCCAATTGTTGTTTTGTTACTCTCATTTCTGAGCTTGAAACTTCCTAGATGTCAGTAACACAAACCTAGGCTCCATCTGTGACCATTTTAGTGATAAGTCACTGAATTTTCACTAGGTCACATTTGACCTTTGAAGGTAAATACGAAGGTCACAGACAGTGCTGCACTATTTGGTATAAATGTGCAATTGCGATTATAGTGGACCATATTGTGATTGCGATAAGATATCCTTTAAAAAAAAAAAAAAAAATCATGAGTCTACTTGCTTTGTTATCAAGGAGAGTGCAGAGAATAATGATGATTTTGTAGGGTATTTTTCTCAACTCAAAAAATGCAAACATTAAGGAGCATAAAAATACAAAACAAGTTTACAGCACTGTTTTCAAAATAACATTTTCCAAAAAATGAGGTTATTCCTTTTATGGAAATCAGGATATTTCCAGCAAAGTACAAATGCAGTGGCACTATTGTAAACTCAGATACCTATCTGCAGGCATTTTTGAAAACCTATTAAGTACTACTTACAAAACCCAAAACCAGTGAAGTTGGCACGTTATGTAAATCGTAGATAAAAATAGAATACAATGATTTGCAAATCCTTTTCAACTTGTATTCAATTGAATACACTGCAAAGACAAGATATTTAATGTTCAAACTAAGAAACTTTTTTTTTTTATTTTTGCAAATAATCATTAACTTCGAATTTAAAGGCAGTAACACATTGCAAAGAAGTTGGCACAGGGGCCTTTTTACCACTGTGTTACATCGCCTTTCCTTTTTTAACGACACTCAGTAAACGTTTGGGAACTGAGGAAACCAATTTTTGAAGCTTTTCAGGTGGAACTCTTTCCCATTCTTGCTTGATGTACAGCTTAAGTTGTTCGACAGTCCGGGGTCTCCGTTGTCGTATTTTACGCTTCATAATGCGCCACACATTTTCAATGGGAGACAGGTCTGGACTACAGGCAGGCCAGTCTAGTACCTGCGCTCTTTTACTACGGAGCCATGCTGTTGTAACACATGCAGAATGTGGCTTGGAATTGTCTTGCTGAAATAAGCAGGGGCGTCCATGAAAAAGACGTTGCTTGGATGGCAACATATGTTGCTCCAAAACCTGTATGTACCTTTCAGCATTAATGGTGCCTTCACATATGTGTAAGTTGCCCATGCCTTGGGCACTAATACACCCCCATACCATCACAGATTCTGGCTTTTGAACTTTGCGCCTATAACAGTCTGGATGGTTCTTTTCCTCTTTGGTCCGAAGGACACGACGTCCACAGTTTCCAAAAACAATGTGAAATGTGGACTCGTCAGACCACCGAACACTTTTCCACTTTGCATCAGTCCATCTTCGATGAGCTTTGGCCCAGCGAAGCCGGCGGCGTTCCTGGGTGCTGTTGATAAATGGCTTTCGCTTTGCATTGTAGAGTTTTAACTTGCACGTGCAGATGTAGCTAAGAACTATAGTTCTGACAGTGGTTTTCTGAAGTGTTCCTGAGCCCATGTGGTGATGTCCTTTACACACTGATGTCGGTTTTTGATGCAGTACCGCTTGAGGGATCGAAGGTCACGGGCATTCAATGTTGGTTTTCGGCCTTGTCGCTTACATGCAGTGATTTCTCCAGATTCTCTGAGCCTTTTGACGATATTACGGACCGTAGATGATGAAATCCCTAAATTTCTTGCAATAGCTCGTTGAGGAATGTTGTTTTTTAACTGTTCGACAATCAGCTCACGCATTTCTTCACTAAGTGGTGACCCTCGCCCCATCCTTGTTTGTGAATGACTAAGCATTTCAGGGAAGCTGCTTTTATACCCAATCATGGCACCCACCTGTTCCCAATTAGCCCGTTCACCTGTGGGATGTTCCAAATAAGTGTTTGATGAGCATTCCTCAACTTTCTAAGTCTTTTTTGCCACTTGTGCCAGCTTTTTTGAAACATGTTGCATTGCAGGCATCAAATTCCAAATGAGCTAATATTTGCAAAAAATTGCAAAGTTCACCTGTTCAAACATGAAGTAACTTGTCTTTGCAGTGTATTCAATTGAATATAGGTTGAAAAGGATTTGCAAATCATTGTATTCTGTTTTTATTTCCGATTTACACAACGTGCCAACTTCACTGGTTTTGGGTTTTGTAATACAAAAAGCAAAAAGACTGTACAGTACCCTTAAAAAAATAAAGGCATTTCTGCTAAGTACAAAAGCAGTAGCACCATTGGGTATTAGCGGCTTTCAGTTGTCTCTTTGGGTTTACTTTGCTTAGCTTTCATCACATGCATTCCTTATGCTTCTCTCTGTGCCTTCCCAAGTGTTGATTCAGATTGGTAGTGTTGCCGCGATATGTGGAGCCTTTATCTTTGCAGGTTTTACACAACACGTCGTCGCTGTACCTGAAATCAAAGTATTGCCATATGCCGAGATGCCAAGTCTCACGCACTCAGCCTAAGTCTCGCGCATTTATTTATTTTTTTGCCCTTATTCACCGTCGTCTGCAATTGTTCAATGAACGCTTATTAATGAGATAAAATTAAAATCCTTGTGCATTGAAGTTTCAGTTTCACTTGCATAACGGTGGACATGATCGTTTGAATTGTTTTAATGCTACATGAACATTTGAAACGACTTTTTGCAATTCCACTGCTTTCAATCCCTCAATAAAGTTAATCGATCTCCGTGCACTAGTGGGGAAATCCACCGTAATGCACGTGAAACCAATTAACAGAATGCACAATGACTTAAATTCCACGAGTGAATTTCTTCAGTGCGCGTTGATAGAATAATTGCTGATTAATACACAGGAACGTGAATGCCACTAAGCGGCGAGACACTCACGCCTAATAGCTGCATATGAGTTTAGATGTTGCAGGGTTTTTTCCGCCACAAACTCACTGTCAGCCTGTGCTTGCTCACGCTACTGCTCATGATTTTATTCGGCGTCAATGCTGGTCTCTCAGAACTGTAGCGAGCAGTCACATGTCCATACCTGCTGCACAGTCCATGGCTGCGTCTCAATAGTTTTTTTTTTGCTGGGGAAAGTTCCTAATTCCTGAAAACTGATCCGGAAATGATTACGTGCCATAGCAACTATGATAAGAGCCTTCGAATTCTTTGAGTGTTAAGGAACGGTGTCTCAGTTCTTCCTAATTTACCTCCTTTAGCATAGGGTACACAGACGCATCCTTTTCGAAAAGAAAGGAGATAACACCATCCCACAATTCTGCGCAACAGCAGTATTTAAAGGGGCAACTATTCATCTGACCAATCGCGTAAAGAAACGGATGGGACCCCATCATGCTTTAAGTGCATTCTTATTTTCTTATTAGCGCGGTTGCATTGCTAAGCGGTAGGAATTCCATATTACACCCTTCCTTTGTTTTCAGACATTTTCCACATAGACTAAAGAAAAATGGTGTGGAATTATTCTATAGGACGTAATTTCTGACTACTAGGACACAGCTCAGGATAGCGCTTGTGGGCATAACGTTAACAGATTCCATACAATTAAAGGAGACGTAGTTATGTTCACTGGCAGCACAAACTTATTTAAATTGAATCGCAAATCGCCGCCTTTTTTTGCGGTCATGCAATCGCACTGCTATACATGGCGATTGCAATTGCGATTAGATTAATCGTGCAGCACTAGACACCGAATGAAAGTTCATATGACTTCCTAGGTCTCTAATGCAGACCTAGACTCAACCTGTGACCGTTTTGGCAAAACAAGTCATTGTAATTGTATTTTGCCAAGTTTGACCTCCAAAGGTCAACAACAGTCAAGTTGAATGTCACCAAATGAAAGTTCATTTGTGACTTCCTATGTCAGTAACACAAACCTAGGCTCCATCTGTGACCTTTTCAGTGACAGAAGTCACTGAATTATCTCTTGGTCAAGTTTGACCTTCGAAGGTCATTATGAATGTCACCAAATGAGAGTTCATATATGACTTAATTTAAATCTCCAATACAAACCTACACTCAATCTTTAACAATTTTGCTGATACAAGCCATTGAAACTTCACTGTATAGTTTGGCCGTTGAAGCTAACTGAAGGTTAAGTTCCAACGTCACGAAATTACATTTCATACATGACTTCCTATATGCCCACAGTGCAGATGGAGGCCCATCAACAAGAACAAGGCCCAGAAAGGGCTCCTTCAACCTCACCAGCAGTGAAGAGGAGGACAACCTGATACACTCCGGATCTGAGACGCCTCAAGTAGATTTTTTAGAACACCCACCCTATCCCAACAGAGGAGGGAGCGCATTGAGACGCTGATGCGGATACGGATGTGGACGAGGCAGGGGCAGAAGCAGAGGATGAGGAGAACACGGAGGGGTAGAAGGAAACGAAGACCCAAGAAGGACAAGGAGCAGAACCAGGCAGGAGCTGTAATCAACAATTCAGGCAAGGCTGTCAGAGGAGAGCATCCAAGTCCTTTCCTTTTGCCCCAACCCATTCGGGTAAACAATTTGACACAAAGATCGACTTTTTTCGATTCTACAGGAATCTACATCTTAAGATATGGTACAAGCAAAATGCTACAACATCTGTAAGCTTCACACACACAGGTCAGACAGACTCTTTTTCTAGTAGACCGCACTTTAAGCCCAAATCTATTTTCTGCCCAGTGGTTCAAAATGCTGCATTAAACACATTTGCAAAAAAGGTGAATTTTGAAATTGACAATTTATTTAAGAACAAGAGGGCACAAACAAAGCAATCTCTCCCACAATGAGAAGAGAGCTTTGGAGGCACTATCTAAAGATGATGAAATAGTAATTGAAAAAGTAGCAGGGGGGGCCATTGTTGTTTGGGGCAAGGACAAGTATGTGAAGGAGGCTTTTAGTCAGTTAAATAACAGATTTTTATCAACCCGACTTATAATCCAACTGAGTCTCTCAAACAGGAATTGGGAAGAATGCTATTTGAGGTAAAAACAATGGCTGGATATTTGAGCCTGAACAAAAATTTTTGTGGAATGAGCATCCAAGAATGGCATCATTCTATATGCCACCTAAGATACATATGTGTGTTGAGAACCCTCCAGGTAGACCAGTAATCTCTGGAAATGACAGCCTCACTGAACCAGTATCTAAGTATATTGAACATTTTATTAAACTTTTTCTACCTTCACTTCCTGTATATGTTCAAGATACAACAGATTTTTACAACAGAAGAACTGTAAAATATAGGCCAAGAAACGCTTCTCGTCACCATGGATGTTGAAGCATTGTATACAAACATTGAACACAAACAGGGCCTTGAAGCACTCGCACATTTTTTGAGATTACATTCTGCATCAGAAATGCCACCCAGTGATTTTTTACTTTCATTAACAGAATGGACTTCAACTAACAACATCTTTATTGTTCAGGATAAGATTTTTAAACAGACAAAAGGGTGTGCCATGGGGGCATGTTAGAGTCCTTCATATGCAGGTCTATTTTTGGGAATGGGAATAAAATGGGAATAACTTTGTCTTTAACCATGAAAAGGATGTCTTTTTGAAGTACATTGTTTGGTGGGGACGCTATATTGATGATGTATGCTTATTTTGGTCTGGGTCAGGAACAGAGTTAACAGAATTCCATAATTTTCTGAACAGCATTAACCCCAATACTAAGCTGTCTTTGGAATTTAGCAAAGACTATTAATTTTCTTGACCTTACCATCTTCAAAGATTATCAGGGATCTTTATATACCTCTGTATATAGGAAACCAACCGACAGAAACACCATCTTGCATGCCAAAAGCTTCCATCCCAATAGGCCCATTTCACATTACCGGGTGTACAAACCGGAAAGCATGTAAATCCACTTCCGGTTATTTTCTACCTACGAAACTACTATGGCGCAGTGCAAAAACAAGCAGTTCTGCTCAGTTCCTCTGTGTAAAAATTCGAAGCAGAAGCTGCCCTATCTGTCTTTTCATAATTTTCCAACCGAGGAGAAACTTAGGAGGAGATGGATTTGGGCCATAAGAAGAGATGAGGGAGGAGAATTTACAATCAAGAAAGGTTGCACTCGTGTGTGCAATGCATTTTGAGGAGAGAGACATTCTGGTCCATGAGAAGTCTTGGCAAAAGCACCTCTGGGATCAGGCTGTCCCTTCGAGATTTCAACTGGGGGAGGAAAATGGTACGAGGGACAGTGACTTCAAGACGCAGTGACAGCGATGGAGCGGGAGAGGAAAAAAAGGAAATGGAGCCTGGTGCAGCACTTCAGGAGCATGACTACGATTGCTGTCCTCCACCAGGTAAGCTAGCAAATGACATCCATAACTAGAGGTGAGGTAAACCTTGCAGTGGAATATTCATAGCTAATCGGCGCAGTATGTCGGCATCCGTATTTAAATGATGGATGGAATGTAGCTAATTAAATATTTTGTCATCTTGCAGTGTATTGATAATGCTGTGGCTTGCTTACTCAGTTACTAGCTAGCTACCTAGTATTCCTGCTGTAAGAATGAAATCGGTCCTTTTTCGGCTAACATTGATGTTTGAGTACCCAGAGTACATTCAGGTGTGTAAAAAGGTCAATCCTGCATCCAGTCAAGAAAATTTAGAGTTTAATCAATTGTGCTGCTATACGTGGTAATGGCAAATAACGGTGGTAGCCATATAGCTAAATCATGAAACACCGAGTTGCTATGGCATGCGCAGCATATGAACTCGCGATAATAAATGTTAATAGTTAATTAAAACCCACCTTCTCACTATATTTAGGCCTCCTGATTAAATCGTTCTGGGGTGCATTTCCCAAGATCATAGATGCCAATTTACGTAGTGAGACCCATTGACTGAATGGATGAACTATCTACGCTTTTGGGAAATGCACCCCTGGCAAATAAGCGGAAAAAATAAATAAATAAAAAAATTGAGGTGGAATTTGGAACACTTTCCCCAGAATGTATTACCTTTGCTTGTTACTTATACAATGAAACAAACTAAAATCTTTATTGTTGCTATATCCGACTGACTTTACTCGTTCGGCGCAATTTACCTTGGCGCAGCACACCTGACAGCTGCTTTGATGTCGACACAGTCAGTTATTTAGAAGGAAAATGAAGCCTATAGATTTTATCAGGGTTTGCGCCCTTTTTTATTATGAATAGAGGATGTATCCCCCATGTCCACAGATCACTGTATCTGTCCTTACATTACTTTCAGATCACTGTATCAGTCCTTACATTACTGACAGATTGATTGTAAAAGCAGTCATGTTAAAGATAGTCTACCAACTAACTGGGATTTTGAGGTTTTGTAAAGATGGAAACAATAAATGTCACATAGTTAAACAGAAAAACAAAAAAACTAAAATCTAAAAACACCACTGTAATGCTGTCTACAGGCTTCGTACACCTTTTCCAAGGTGAAATTCAAGCACTAAGGATTTTCAAGGTGTATTTTCATGCTTTTCCAGTACTTTCCAGTCTTTAAGTGGCGTTAGACAGGGCTGTGTTTCAGCCCTATTTTGTTTTCCATGTTTATATCGGAATTCCAGACCTTTTTGGAGAACGCCGAGTTAAGAGGGATATTTTGCAGGACCTGATTATATAGAACTGTTACTTCTTCTCTTCACTAATGACTTATGTGTCTTTGACAACTTTGTGATTGGCTTACAAAGAAAAATTGATTTACTAAAAGAGTTTAGTGACTCTTGGGGACTCAAAATTAATTTTGACTAAACTGAAATCTTAGTTTTCAGAAATGGTGGTAAACTTCACTCGTACGAAAATTGGCACATGGGTGGGGTGCAATTGAGGACGTCGACATATCATAATTATCTGGGTGTCTTATTTTCTACAGGTTTGTCATTGACTAAATGTACAGAAACATTGACAGCCAAAGCCAAGAAGGCTCTCTGTAATATTAGAAAGCTAATATACAAATTTCCAAACGTACCAGCGTCTGTGCTTTTTAAACTGTTCGACAGCAAAGTAAAGCCTATATTATTGTATGGCTCCGAGGTCTGGGGATTTCAAGATAGACAAGTCATTAATAGGTTCCATACAAACTTTTGCAAATTTGCTCTCAATGTTGGTAAACATGTATCTAGTAAGGCAGCTCTTGCTGAATGTGGTAGATGTAGTATTTGTGTTGATTATTACTTACGATGTATCTCCTACTGGTGTAAACTAGACTTATGCCGTCGGAGGCGACGGCTGGGGGTATATCCCCGAACGCCCCCAATCCTCCAATTCCCCAATCCTAGAATAGACCTTGAATAGACTTTCATTTGATTAATTTCAGGTCAATCGGTCAAGTGGTTCTGTAGATATGGCCAAAATGGTAATTTTCCATCATAAAGCGCCACCTGGTGGCAATATATTGAACCATACAGGAATGATTTCATAATGTGACACATTGTGAGGTCATGACCTTGCAGTTGCACATAGGTTCATGTCAATTGGAGAAGTAGTTCCTAAGATATAGCAATAATTGTGAATTTTATGCAACAAAGCTCCACCTTGTGTCAAAATTTTGAACCAAACAGATTTAATGTCATCGTGGGACACATTCTCAAGTCATGGCCTTTCATTTGCACTTCATTTGAGGTCAATCGGACAAATATTTCCAGAGATATGATAAAAACAGTGATTTTTTTTCAGTTTTTGGCCCCTGGTGGCCATCTAGAAATTGTAAATTGTCCAATATCGAATCAGTTCTACCTCTTTATGATACTAACTTATAAGCAAAACTTGGAATTTCTAATTGAAATATTATTGCAGTTATCGCGTTAACACTGAAATAAGTTTTTGGCCCCTGGTGGCCAATCTAGACATCGTAAATTGTCCAAAATCGAATCAGTTCCTGCTCTTTATGATACTTACTTATGTGCAAAATTTGGAATTTCTAATTGAAATATTACTGAAGTTATCGCGTTAACACGTAGTGCGACGGCGGCGGTCGAACCAAAAACATAATATCCCCCGGAACGCCATTCAGCGTTCGGGGATATAATTACTGTGTATGTCGGAAGACAGGTACCCTAAACAATGTTACAGTCTTATGTATAAGCTCGACTCTGTTCGACGGTGTACATGGCCCACTCACATCAGATCAGTTCCGTTTAACTATGGTTTTGGATATGTATGGCTCCAACAAGAAATTGGAAATGTGAACAAATTTTTAGCCGATTTCAAGACTCGTTTAATTGACTGTTATAGATAAGATATGTTTGGTAATCTTAACATTTTACTCCGTATGACAAATTATAAATCAGCCAAAGCAAATATGAATGCCAAGTATTATGTATTCAATTTGAATATGAGGGAATATCATAGATATCTGTGTTTGTTGAGACTCCAGGAGTTGCCTTTATTGTCAAATATATGACAACAAAATCCTGATGTTAGCAAAACATGTCAACTTTGCAGTACTGGTGCTGATGAAAATGAGTTTCGCTTTTTGTTTTACTGTGCAGCATACAGTTTCTCAAGAGATGGATATTTACCTGTACATGACAACCACCTCTCAGACAAGCCCGGACTGGCCAACGGGAGATACAGGAGTTTTCCTGGTATGTGCTCGGCCTGCTGGTCTGCCGGCTGCCGCCTGGATGTCGGGTTTTTTTTTTTTTTATCTTCTACAGACTGCCGGTCGGCCGGCGTCGCGACTTGCAGCTGTCTGACTTTTTTCAGGCCAATCAGAGGCCACTCAGGCCAGTAGCATGTGAGGAGGACAACAAGACGATTGGTTTGTTTTGATTAACACCCACCCCAACAGTCAGTGTCAACCCCACAGACAGCGTGTGTGTGGAGGAGGAGGTGTGTCGCATGCGTGTCTGTGTGGTACCTGCTGCTGAGGAGAGGAGAGGAGAACAACTTGAGAATGGACCCCCCTAAAAAGAGGAAGGGCGGCGCGAAGAGGGAGAGAGATAAAAAGAGGAAGGCACTCAAGGATGATGCGGCCAAATGCCAAAAATTAACTAGTTTATTTAGGCTTCGTTTTAAACTTTATTTAAGTTTCCGCGGCGTTATTGCTCAGTAGGCTACATCGAACTTGAAATGCTCACGAACCTCCAGATTTGCGAGCATTTGGTTACAGGAAGCCAGAGACCCAAACTTTTATCACAGGATTTTGTGAACCTGTTCCCACGTACGTACTATTCCTGATTGACAATGAAACAATTAAGACCAAGCCTGTGGGAAGCCTGATACTGATAGAGATAATGACTTCATTCACGTATACGCTGCAATTCGAGACTGCAAGGATGGAAATCTGAATAATAAATTAGGAAGAAGTCTCTCATTAATTCTGTATATCGTTCAAACATTTTTTTTAATCGGATTAAGAAAGAAGAGTGAAAATAAACGCCCGCTTTTTGTTTGGGTGTAAAAGCGCGCATTTAAAGGAGAATACATTATATAGGCTATTGATTTAGCATTAAACTCGGCGTAAGTCGAACTGTGTTAATATTTTTTGATGACATTGCTTCGGCTTCCTGGAAGCAAGTATAGCCAAATCTGCTGTGGAGCATTTCAGGTTTAATGTACTGAGCAATAACGCCGCGGAAACTTAAACTGGCCCGTCAATCTGCCGAGTAGTTTTATTAAACTAGTTAATCGTCTGATTGCTAATGAAGCAAAGGGGTGGTTTCTGCCTCACCAAACTAACCTCCACCGCACGTCACTACATACATTTACATTTACATAATGTAAATGTTTGCTGTTTGTTGCTGACTTGCTGTTATGTAGGCCTATCCGGGCCCATACATGAAAGCTATTGTGTATTCTAGCTTCGGATTTAGGTTGTAGAGTTCATTAGTATTTCCTTAGAATCTATTTAAAATATTAGTCAATGCTATGCTCCCATTCTGTATTATATAGTCAGCCTTGTGTCTCAGTGCGTGCAGCATGCCCGTGTTCTGTGTGTTCGAAGGCCTTCCTCACAGTAAATTGATTCATCATTTGATTTGGACTTAGGCTAGTTGTCTTTGTTGGTTAGGTTATATTGTAGGCTACACATAAAAAGTACTTGCCAATGAGCCACAGATTTGCAAGTACGTGCCTTTCAGAAATGCAACATTATCTGGACTGTCATCTATTGACAAAGGATTTTTTTTTATTTTGACTTGTCAGTTTGCTTAGATGGTTCTGTTAATGTTCTTGCAGCTATTAATGTTTGGTTTTGATTTATGTGAAAGCTGAAAGTTTCGGCAATATGTTGTGTGTCTGTCTGCAAGTGTCTGTTTGCAACAAGCTACAGGCTTGTTAACATAATATTAGTTACATTATCACACAAAACAGTTGATATTCTACATGATATGATGTTTTATGTACGGTATAGCTTTAACCTTGGCATTATTTGTCATGTAAAACCTTCATTCTTTTCTATCAAGTGTGCTTCTGGAAATTGCTGAGGATTGTTGTGGTACTGTATTGCCACGTATATTCCAACCTTAGATTGTAGGTCCCATATGGGTAGTTCTGTTTGGAATGCCAAAAACATACTTGTGTGTGTGTGTGTGTGTGTGTGTGTGCGCTCATGCATATAAGTGTAGGTGTGACGTGCGTGTGGCCTGCTGAATGACTGACTCCTGGCCTGAAGAAGTCTCCCAGTCCGGCCCTGCTCTCAGATATTACAAACCTACAGAATCTGCTGCAAACCGAAAGCCTTGTACTACTTATTAACTGTGCTAAGTTTGTTAAGGAGGCTATCCAGTTAAGGAACACATCCATGACATAATCTGTGTGAATACTTGTTTGTAACATTACTGTATTACCGTATTTTGCTCCAATTAACTGTATATCTGTAAACCAATCCTGTACACGGGCCTCTGGACAAACCCAAATAAACTTTTCTTATATGTCCACAGATCACTGTATCTGTCCTTATATTACTTACAGATTGATTGTAAAAGCAGTCATGTTAAAGATAGTCCACCAACTAACTGGGATTTAGATGTTTAGTAAAGATGTAAACAATAAATCGAACATTGTTAAACAGAAAAACAAAAAAAACAAAAAAAACAAAACAAATCTAAAAACACACCACTGTAATGCTGTCTACAGGCTTTGTACACCTTTTCTAAAGTGAAATTCAAGCACTGAGGATTTTCAAGCTGAATTTTCATGCTTTTCCAATGGCTTACAGCTGTGGTAAGTTACATATTTATATACATAAATGACAGATTTTACAGAAAGTGTGACCAACCAGTCCCACTGTACTTAACAGGATGAAATTCTAAATTAATGGTATATATGCGGTTTATTTCATTGATAACATAAAAACAAATGTTTACAGGACATTTTAGACCTGGATCACTGCAATTTTGGTTAAAAAAAAAAAAAAAGAAAGAGGGAATTTAAGTCTTGTTAAGGAATTTAGTCTTGTTGCTAATGTTACATGGACAGAAAATTGGTACGGAAAATTGGATGGAACTCAAACGGTGACAAGACTGTCTGAGCCAACGCCAATAATGGCACGATGAACAGAGTAAAGGGAAGGCACACCAGTGACCAACCCGCTAATCCACAATAGGCAGGGCTTTGTTAAAGCCTGTATATCTACTCTTGAACGGTGACTTGAAATGCACAGTTTTTACCTGGGATCATTTTGAGGCAATAAAATTCATACTCTGGATAATGAGTCAATCCTGCCCACTCATTTCCATGTTCCTCATCCATCCTGGAGTACTGAGAGGAAGGAGCGACACTTTTTTGGGCCACCCTGTAGTATGGATGTGCCAACCCCTTTAAGTCAAACCAAGGTTGGCTTGATCCATCCACGGGTTAGAGTGAGCTCATCCATTTAATATAAACAGCGTTCGAACTTGGCGTGATTGTGAAAATTCAATAACTGATCCGGGTGTGTCATCTAGTGATAGAATATTGTAACTGCGTGCATAAATCTGCAGCTTTGTGTCCACTGGCGGACACATCTGAACTAAAGGGTTTAAATATCCTGCCAGCAGCCGCCAAATCCCATTCACAGCAGTGCTGTACTGAGATAACAGGTTGTTGCTAACGTTATTACTGTGGGCGGAAATTTTTACCCTTTTGATGAGGGACACAAATGTGAGTTGGTGAAAATTCTAGATGGCCATGCACTTAACCCCTCTTTTACACTACCAGTTGTTATAAAATAGGGACTTCAATGCAGAATGCAGAGCGAGCACATCGGACAGAAATTATGTTCGCGGCAAAAAATGGCTTCACAGTAAATAGGGCTAAGGATATTTCAAAATGGTATCTAGCATGGTAAAAGAAAGAATGGGGAACATATTCCTGGCCAGACCTTCAGTAGTAGATGTACTGTTCTTTTCGCAGTGGCTCTGTTAAATCTATCAAACTTGGAACAGCAAACAGGGAAAGCAATAAAAGGCACTGTTAATGCCACATCCAGCTAGCCAACTCTGTTTGTCGCTACAAGTGCGGGAGAAGCACCGGGTGTCAGCTCGTCCACGATCACTTGCCGGCTGCTGAATCTTTAAATCGGGTCGGTCAGGTCCAAGCTCCTTCATCCTCTTTTTCTCTTCCAGTGTAACAATACGCCTTGAGAACAGGTTATTCTGTAGTGAAATAACAGAGTTTTCCGCGGATCCACTGGAAGCTGCCATGTTGAACCTCTATCGGACAGAGAATGAGTGTGTGTGATGTTTTCTCATGAGTAAATCACATCCGCTGCAGTGATATGTTGTTGATATGATTGGCAGCTGTCGTTGTCCAGTCACATGAGGAGTGGAATCACAAAAACAATACTAATTCGCTGCCAATCAAATTTCTCTGCGCCCCGTGGGCAAAGTTGAAGCGGCCAATCAGAAAGAAGCCTCAGGTCACATGCTGGGCAAAAGTTGAAGGACTTGCTTTGACTCTCATTAGACCGGTGCCCCTGTGTTAATAAACTATGCATTCACCACATATTTATTGATTAATAAATTGTGTGAAACCCCTTTTATTCAATGGTGACAGGTGCCAACAGGCTATCGTTGTGTAGAATAAATAAAGCATTTTATCGGTTAGTTTTTATAATTTAATGACAAATTTTGGTACGTTTAAGTGGACTTTCTCTGTCGAATTTTGGATTGCGACTGGAGGGGGCGGCGCCCCAGCACCCCCTACAGACAAACTGCCATAGGTTTGCAGCGCCTTATTCTCTAACCTAACTTATGGCCGGCACACACTGCACGATTTTGGGCTGTCCCAGACGAAAGATGATCATCGTAGAAGAAACGTGGAGAAATCTTTGGTCGTGGCTCTAAAACGGTGGTCTTACGTCGCACTGTGAGACAGGTTCAAGGACGGTGTGGGTGCCAGATATGCTCGGCCTGCCATATCTGCTCGGGGTCCTGCGTATAGAGATGACATAACACATGATGCTCTGGACCAATGATATTAAAAGCTTCTCCACTGGCTGCTGTACTCTTCGGTTGGTGGACGAATGCTATAGCTATGTTAGCGCGCTGCAGGCTGTAATCGACAGGTCAATACTTTTTTACGTGAAAAAAACTTGCGTTATATTTAATTAAATGTAAATGGAAACATTCGTAATTTTATTAGCGGTTTAACATGGTCGGTGTAAATTCAAGATACGAAGTTACGCTAGCTATGTGGCTACGCACATTACAAATGAATGGAAAGAGAGAAGGGGACCCTCTGTGTCTGGTAGTCTTCGTTCAAAACGCAAGTGCAACCCAGATTTTCAACGGAAGTATTCAAGCGTTCCCATTTTTCTGAGCCCAGTGCTCTCATCTGTCCTCTGTTCAGGCCTACAAATGAAAACCAGTAACTCAAAATTGAAAGCATGGCATATATCCGCAAAACTTCGCAACCACAACACTTTGAGGTTGATACACTTTCCCCTAAATAGAACCCATAAAATCACTCGGTCTCCAGGTTTGTTTGTTGTTTTTACAGGCCGTATGAGTTCGGTTATGAAGTTTTTTTTCACGTAAAGTATTGCGAAATCGAATATTTGCTCCTGTCAATTACAGCCTGCAGCGCGCTAACATAGCTAAAGCATTCGTCCACCAACCGAAGAGTACAGCAGCCAGCGGAGAAGCTTTTAATATCATTGGTTCAGAGCATCATAATGAGTTACGTCATCTCTACACGCAAGACCCCGAGCGGATATGACGGGCCAAGCACATCTGGTACCTACAACGGCCGTTGTCTGCGTCTTACAACCAAAGATAACCTGAGATTAAATTCTCACACTGTCAGACTATCTCACAGTGTGACAGCTGCTACGACCTACGTCTAATCACCCAATAAAAATGCAGCAGGAAATAAAATGATAATCGTTTATTTTTTTAATAAAATAAACAGAGTAATTTATAGATTACGCATTAGCTGATGCAGACAGTGATTCATGTTAACACACATTGGCAGGGCTCGAATTTCACGACGGCATCCTGTTTGCCGTGCTATAAAAGCCCTAGTTCATGGCAGTAGAATGCCGTGCCCTTTCCCCGCATCGCCGTAAGTGCCCCTCAACCAAAACACCAATCCAAAATGAATAAATCACTCTGGAATTCCCATTTTTACCAGTGGCAGTTCGTCGGCCGAAAGAAAGGGGAGCCAAAACCTCACACTTCAAAGCTCAATGACTTAAACATTTCGCAGTTCACTTTTCTTTATCAGCAGTTGCACATATGAATTGGTAGAAGGACAATCACATTTATATTCGATTGCAAATGACAACGCAAATTATCAATACGTCTTTATAAATTAGTTTCCAAGGCTTCTTTCGGAAGAAGCCACGACAGTCCATTTTCTACCATCTTAATATAGTTAGAAGTAAAGAATGTTGCACAGCTCATTGCTTAATGAGCCTCACTAATCAGTTTGCGAATCTATGCCGTTTCATGAGCTTCTTGAGCGCGGAATTTATTAAGGCGTAGGCCTATGGTAATTTATGTGTGAAAGAAAACCCCTCATAATTTCGAGGTGCAATGTATAACAATGCTATCGAAAATAAATTTGACTCAATTGACTGTTCTTCTGACAATTCGTATGAGCAACTGCTGATCAAGAAAAGTAAACTGTGAAAGGCTTAAGTCATTAAGCTTTGAAGGGCGAGGTTTCGGCCTCCCTTCGTTATGGCTGACGACCCGCCACTGGTCTTTACAGTCTTTTTCGCCCTTTTTTTGCGATCGTGGGCGCAGAATTATTCTTGAATAATTTATGCATCTCCTATCCTCCGATCACGATGCCGACAGGTTAAAGGAACTAAATAAGAAAAAAATGCCGAATTACTGTCGGCAGCCGCAAAGTGTGGCAAACTGACGGAGTTATGGAGGTACTGAAACTCTCTTAAATTACGTGTTGTATGTAGATAAAGCTTGGGAAGTGGTCTTAATAGCCAGTATCTAGCGCTGTTGCCAGTGTGAGTGTTGACAGGATAAAGTCCGAATTTCGCGGGTGGTAGATGATGGACAAAATGGCGAAATATGTTTATTTTTTCAATAAATAAAATTGATTGATTCATGGCTAATGATTGGAATGTCCTTTGCTTGTACTTGCATTATAGCAATGCCCAAACGATGCCCCAGTGCAATACTGCGCCAATTTTCAAGACGGCAAGCGGGGAAAAATACGGGAAACGTTTTCTTTCAAGAATGGTTTTGATTTGCATAGTGCACGCTGATTGGTCACTTTATTTGAGGAACATCTTAGACTGCGGTCTTTTACTTTCTATTGGCGAAAGTGATGGTGGATTTGCTGCTGTGCCCCCAAGGTAGCGGCAGACTTTGTTGTGGTGCCCCTTATATGGAGGCACATTTGCCGAAGTGCCCTTTTATTTTCAGCATGGACCACAGCAACTTTTGCCGTGCCCCTTATCACCTGAAGTTCGAGGCCTGCATTGGAGTTAAACCACGGTCACAGGGCGTTCGAAAATAACGGGCATTTAATTGCATACAATCTTTCTCGTCTGCCATGCTGTGTGAACTGAATAAAATAAATAAAATACAAATCAGTTCAATACAAAGCATTCTCGAAGTGAACGAGCATTAAAACATTTCACAAATGCAACTTGCCAACCCATCGGCTTTTGAAGTCAACGAACCATTAACCTTACAGAACAATTATTCTTCAAAAAGAATTTAAATGTTCACTGTGGCGTAGATGGTTCATCTTGTCATTATCGCAAGTGCTGTTGATTGTATAACCATATTAGCTACACAACATCTTATAAGCGTCTTACATTACCATTAAACTAGCACAGAGCTAAAATAACAGTGAATACAATGAACATGGTAGCATAGATGGATGTCGTACGCTAATGATGTTGCATACTGACGTACGTCGTAACCGGCCGAGGCTATTCGCCCGACCGTCGGGTGCGTATGCTGCTACTGTCTATTCGCCCGACCGTCGGGTATATAAGCTGTTTATAGGCTATTTGCCCGACCGTCGGGTGTGTAATGTTGCTACTGTCTATTCGCCCGACCGTCGGGTATATAGACTGTTTATAGGCTATTTGCCCCACGATTTTAGAACAACACACTGAGTACATATATATTATCTTTAGATTTTTTTTCATTTGACTTGAGATCATGTTTCTGGTTCGAGATCATGTTAGTTTGACTGGTTCCCTACTGTACCACCAGTTCGCAAACGGGCCTTTACATCGACTCTGATCGAGCTTGTGAGATACCGGACAGGGTACCAGTCTAGTTTAATAGTGTTTTTGGGGTGTGGGTAAAACGCGGATAACTTGAAATGTAATGTTGAACATACCGATATTTTTTATATTTTAATAAAACTACCGTTTTCAAGGTCAATGTTATAAAGTGTTAAATTCCCTGCAAATTGAAAATGACCTAATTATAGAGCATTTTAACCCAGTGATCGTAGGTAGTACAGTGGGCTGTATGTGTTGATTAATGGGCTTCCAGATATAAAATTTGATCAATAAAAATCATTGCAGCTGACAAGGATCATATTTTGTTTATTGTGTTGAGTTCCTAGCGATTTGATAGTAATGACAATGATAATCTTCAGTCAGGTAAATCACACAAAAGAACCAATACTAGTACAGTACATATAATGCAGTTACATGTACAAGAGCGGGTAACCACGAATATCATACATATTCACATAAATAAATGAATGAATAAATAAATGAAAAATGAAAAAAAATGTCACTTTTATTTTAGTTCTCAAATAATATTTGCACCTAAATAAATTTAATGGATGTATTCTATTTATTTATTTAATCATCTATTGGTTTATTTATTTACAAAAAAAAAATGAATGAAGAATTGCATAAAAAAAAAGGAAAAAAAAAAACATTTACACTTATATTTGCACTTTGATAAATAAATGAATATATCTTCTGTTCATTTATTTAATCATTATTTGTTTATTAAATAAATAAATACATTTTATATATTTTCTTTATTCATAGTAAGCCTGCCAATATTATACAAAATTACAAATTCCAAGTCCAAGTAAACACTGCTTACTACGCAAGCACTAACTGCTTTCTTAAACTTTGTTTTTACATCACAAGCCACATTCTTCAGTGAAGCCATTCTCTTGAAACAACATGCCATGTGCGAGACCATTCACTCATGCTTAAAATCACTATATATCAATATGAAGAATTAAATGTTGATTTTTTTGTTCGCGTGTCGCTTCTTTCAATAATTTTCAATAAATTTAAGCTAATAAACGTTGAGAATACAAAATGAACATTAACACGATAACAATAGGGGCAGTGGCGCGGAAATTCTAAAAATGGCAACAACGCGAGATCTCGCGCGAGAATAGACTGGTTTATGTCCCTATAGACGCCTATATACAGTAGCAGTTGACCAGTCTATCCTGTCGGGCGAATAGCAAGCTACGATTTATTCACCCGACCATCGGGCCAATAGAGAACGGTTTCTTATTCACCCGACCGCTGGGCGAATAGCAAGCTACGATTTATTCACCCGACCATCGGGCCAATAGAGAACGGTTTCTTATTCACCCGACCGTCGAGTCAATAGTCACTCCCGTCGTAACCTGCGATTCAGTGAACGGCCATCGTACAGTCTGTACACATCAAACTTGACGTCGTGCCAAAGTTTATTAGATCCAAGTCGCATAGTGTGTCATGTAATGGTCTTATAAGATTGCTAAAATCGTAGGCCTACAGTGTGTACTGGCCATTAGACCGGTTATCATTAGTAGACTCTGTTCGCTGCCATCTTGTGGTTGAAAAAGCAAAATTCACCAATCAGTGTTAAAACGAACTAGTTGCTTGGAGAAAATCTACAATCTAAAAGGCAAAAATATACCAGGCTCAGGTCTTATGAGGTGAAGGCTCATGTTTTGGCGGTTCCTCAATCAACTGCGCAGTGCTGATATAGACTAATTTTGTCGGTGAGCAATGCCTTACTGAGGAATTCTGTAGGCCTACAATTCCCTTCATCTGCTGGGGTGTTGCTCATGAGGGGTAAAGAACTGATCCCAGGTAAGCACCGCTAGGGAGGATGTTTTGGCACGTCTGTCAGTCAGCTTACGCTGCTCAGAGAACAAGCTAACACAAGGACGATTGTTACCTTAACTAGCCAATATAATTCTGAGAATGGTCGGGACGGCTCATAGTCCCGGGTGATATGGGAAGTCTGTCTTTCCCATTTAAGTAAATAATACTGATGGTGCTGCTTTAGTAATTATAAGGTATATTGAATTCATGCCAAGTTTTGGACTTATAAAAAAATCCGACCCGATTCATGCTATCCTAACTACATCGTCTGAAAATGCTAGATGCTGTCTGGAAGGACTAGCCACAAGAAGCTTTCTGCCTGTAATGTGCGTCTGAGAGAAAATGAACTCTTAATATGCGACGACTGCAAACTGGTTTCGATTTTGATTTCTTGACAGGAATTCCCAAGGTATTTCTGACAAGAGATGTCCAATACAGTGATCACTGATCGAGAATATCGATTCATTTACCAGTTCACATTAGCTATGTTTCCATCCACTTGTCAATCGAACTATCTGAAGTTAGCCAAAAGTATTTATGCGAAAAAAACATTTCCATCAAACGGCATTAAAGCGAATAAAAAGTTGTGCGTAATGACGTCACATGCTGTTATGCGATCAAATAGGTGCATCGAATAGATTTCTGACATTTTAAGCCGTTTCCATTCATTTTCGCACTTAATCGCAGAACCATCAAGTGAACAAAGGTAGTTTGTTAGCCCACTAATTTAGCTAGTTAGCCGAAATGGATCGCGTCCACCAACAAATGATGATGATTTGCACAAGTTGTACGTGCCAATGTGCCAGCTATTAGCAACATATCAAACCATTATCAGAGGGCAACGACGGCCTCATAACACCGTCACGATACCGTATCAGATTTATTTGGCGAATAACCTTTCCATCAGCATTTATTGCATAAGCCTTTTACCGATCAAGAGAAAATCCGATCAGATCAACCATATAAACTTTGTGTCAATGTTCTTAAAATCAAGTGGAATTTCACCGTTTCCATGAGGCATTTTTAATTTGATATGACTCAATTCGCATAAGAACGTACCCTTGGGAACATGGCAAATGATCGTCTTAGAATGTCCATGTCTTAATGCGATGTCTTAACCGCTGCAGTTACCTCCGACTGCATCCTAAGTGACAGTTGCAGTGTTCATTATGCAAATCGCAGTAGCCAGAAAGTTTTTTTTTTTTGAAGTACACAATGATCAGTAACACACACATTTGCAATTTCTGCATTTAGTAGCTGGCGTATTCACCTCAAGCTGGTGTGGCTCCTCATGCTTCCTCAAAGATCTATAACATCTGGCCCTAACTACCACTTTCCCTGCAACGAAGTTCGAGACTACACATGGGTAACGTACAGACACGGATATAGACAGAGAGAGAGAGTGAATCAGTTTTATTAAAAAGAAAAACAAGGTGTTAAGTCAAATCGTTGTATACTAACATCGCACAAGCCAGGTAGCCAGCTAATGATAGCTGAAATGCTATCATAGGCCATACCTACCTTTATAATCAAAAATGAATTGCTCAAAAAAAACCGATAGCCTTTATCTAATTTTGACCTCCTCACACTACCCTGTAGCTCATCTACAATACGAACGACATCTGCGTAATTCTCGGCAAAGAAATGAGAGATTGCGAGAAGAAAGGCTTGTTATCCATATCCTCGCGGTTCTGCAGCACAATGGAAAGATGCGAGTGCTACCGGAAGAGGAAGTGTTTTGGCGCGGCCATCTTGTGAAATTGGCTAAAAGAGAATGTGCCATATGGGCAGTTCCAGGGAGTGAGGAGAATTTGTGACCAAGATGATGCATTTGAGAGTAAATCTAAGGAAATGATTTCACGGTTTATGGAACAAGGGTAAAAAAGCACTACTCTCCAGAAAGCTCACACTAGAGCCAAACATGCTGATAGGTCTTCACAACTACGAAGAAATACACCAAAACAGACAAAAGACAGTCCAATATTTGTTACCATGTATAGTACAGAGGCCGAACAAATTAAGCAAATTATAAGGTAGAATTGGGGTATTATTAAAAGTGACAATGTACTTAGGCAGGTCTTCCCACCTCTGGTAAGCTTTAGAAGATGCCCTGGTCCACAGTTATCTGAAACCAGATGGTAAACAAACACGGTTGGGCTCCAGGCCCAGAGGTTCTTACAAATGCCATCACTGTAATCATTGTGCAAATGCAACACAAACTAAGACTTTCCAGGATGTTGTATCTCAAAAACAATTCACAATTAATCATTTCAATAACTGCAAAACCTCATTTGTCATCTATAGAATGGAATGCCCTTCGTGCAAAGTTTTCTATGTAGGAAGAAGAAAACGATGTTTACAAGACAGACTGGCTGAACACATCTATGCAAATGGCACAGGCAACATGAACTTCCCCATGGCAAGACACAACATGGATCATTACAACAGTAATCAATCCACCCTGTAGGCTTGTGGGATTGATCACATTCCACTGTCTTTAAGAAAAGGTGATGCACAGAGACAGCGGAATCAGCGGGAAACCTTTTGGATCTACAAATTTCAGGCCACTAAATATCCAGGCCTGAATAAGAACCTAGATTTCAGTGTTTTTATTTGATTGCTGGTTTTGCACTGGCTCACTGCGTAGTTTGCTTTTAACTTGCGTGTAAAGTGTTTCAATGTTTTACCTTCTGTACTAATGTTGACTGTTTATTTATCTCTGGGATGCAGGGACTGGCTCCTGCTGGATTTTGTGGAAAATGACGCTTGTCACAAGAATAGCACATCTGCCTGGTGGAGGTTTCTGATTGGTGGACTGCTGCTTCTTAAGAACCTCTTCTTCCTTTTGAAAACTGTTTGACTCCCTGACAAAGGCTTGATACCGAAACGCGAAGGAGTTTTTTAAGGTTAATATGACCAAGCCATGTTAATAAAGGCTTTTTAACTTTTGTTAAATGAGTGCGCCTTGGGAGTTTTTCTTGGTGTTGCATATTAAGTGTCCCATCCAAAGAGCACCTCGATCAAAAGACTTGATTCCAGGAATTCCTGCACAGCGATGTGAAAGACTCCTTGCCAGTTATTGCAAACGCTTGATTGCAGTTGTAGCCGAGAGTGGCAGATCCAGTTATTTCGTTAAGAGGGCAATTACTTTTTACTTAGGGCCAGGTAGGTTTGGATAGCTTTTTGCCCTCAATAAATGACATCATCATCATTTAAAAACTACATTTTGTCTTGACTCAGGTTATCTTTGTCTTATATTAAAATTTGTTTTATGATCTGAAACATTTAGGTGTGACAAATATGCAAAAAAAAAAAAAAAAAAAAAAGAAATCAGGAAGGGGGAAAATAGTTTTTCACAGCGCAGTAAATATACACACACACACACACACACACACACACACACACACACGTTGAAGAGTTAGCTTTCAAGCCAGCTTGGCTTTTTCAACTTTCCGTTAAAATTAAAGTGAATAATTTGTGGCCAGTTAGATTGTGGTCTAAGGCCTCTATCTTGCACCCTGCGCAAGGCGTAAGGTATGTATTTTTGCCATTTTCTGACTGATACAAATACCATTAACCTGACCAGTGTCTAGTCTGCCTAAAAAGGGAATGCATTTGCGCCACACTGAGCGCGCATGGGGATGTTAGTCTTAAAATGAGGTGCAGTCGAGCGCATTGCTATCTTGAGATCGCGAAAAGCGATCGCACTATCGACCAACAAAAACCTGGTCTCAAGTCAATGGTCAGTTTTTGAGTGCCCATATGAGGGCAGATAGTCTCATAGTATGAAGCGTCTTTGTTGGCGAGTGCACAACAAACATACACTCTGTTACATACGACCCATGCAGGGATGAACAGCAGCACCCACTCATGCAACCAATTACAAATAAAGAGATTACGATGTGAAAGATTTTGCCAAGATATTCTAAAAAGCGCGTGTCAGAATGGTTAGTACAAGCGACGTCTGCACATAAGGGCATGCTGTGATACAGGCTATTTAATTCACTAGTGAACTCTTTCGATCAAGTAATTTGCGATTCAATATGTGAGGTTATGGATGTAGGTATTCGCAAATTCTTCTCGATAAGGCCAGGACTTCTAGATATTGGCGAGCTCTGTCATTCCTGCTGTTCTCCAGGAAATCCTTCCTGGAGGGGTAGCTGTTCAGGGACAGTGGTTAGCCTATGTATTTATGACATGCCACATCTTCTAAAACAGTGCATGGATTTTTCCTCCTTCACACAAAACACAAATTGTAATGGAACAAATGTTTGAAGTGCTGAAAATGTGCTGGATAAGTTGCACGTGGGACGACCCATTATCCTCAGATATCTGAAAAATGAATTTTGAATCTGACCAAATTCATTAATACAGTGCCTGCAACCCGTCTGTACCACTTCTACTACCTACTACTAATACAAGACTCCGCATTTCATTTGAAATGTCTCCATTTATTTACAGTTGGGCTGAAAAACAAAAATAGCCACAAAAAACTACCCTTTATTAGCAGCAAAAACAACAAAAATATTGTCAGCATCTATAATTAATCAGAATTTACTCCATGCATCTAACTTGACTTTCAATCCTCAGCCAATCGGAAGCAAGTTCTTTTCACTCCTGTCGGATATCATTCATGGGATTCCGGCTGCGTAATCAATTATTTTCGTCTCTTTCTCGCTGGCTAGTTTTTGCACTCGTTTTAATTTGTTTGTTGTTCCCAACTTGCACGTAAATTTCTTCTTTTTTTTTAAACCCTCGACCCTGAATTAATATCTTTTTTTCCCCCGTTTGCTTGTTTTATCCACTGTGTAAAGTTCAAATGCAGCCAAAGAAATTCACGATGATGATTTTTAACATCAGGATATGAAACAAAAAATTTTGAGAATTGAACTGCCATGCTTTAAAGGCAACCTATTTTGCTATATTTCCAAGATTATATTTTGATCTTGGACTACCGTAGAGTACTCCTGATCGTTCTAAGTCCAAAACAGAGTCCTTAGCTCTTACTGCCATGGTCAAAAAACCCCATTTGTAGTCCCTTGTAATCTCTGTCTGAAACGCCTCATTGGGGTGGCTCTTTCGCTTTGGCCCCCACTCCCCGTGTGCCCACCTTCTTCTGACTGGCTAGCTCTGTGGAGGGCGGATCTAGGCGGGACGAGGCAGCAGAACGCAGTTTTCCGGGTACGCCTCCCCAGAGTGAAACTGAGACGCGTCTCCCACCTGAGAAGGAATGGACGGGCATATTCCGCAATCAAACGCAGTACATGTCATAGGTCCAGTTAATCCTGAGCCCATCTCCACTTTTTATCAAAAATTATTTTCTACCAAAGAAATAATCTCACTGTTAATGGGTACTATATACTAATGTAATTTTTTCAATGACATATGGCAGCTGGGAGAAACATCCAGACAGTGCATAGTACTTTGTATGAATTTTCAGTCCACTGCAGTTTAAAAAGTTCTATGTCCACATTGTCCAATCAGGGAGCTGGATATAGGGTCACCTGATGAAAAGATGGCCGAGCAAAGGTTCTAGCCACTCTACCATTTTAAAGCAAAGTCTCTCTAATATACCAAATTGAAGATTGTAAGATGATGAAAAATGGGATATTTTATAAAGGTAGTTACTACAGCACTTGAATGAAGCGTCTATGTCTTAAAGCCCTTCATTTTCCTTATTCCAGGGGGCCATTTAAAGCCACATACTCATCTTCGATAGGATGACGATCGCCTAAATCACACAATAACTTTAAAATTCTTTGCCTTATAGATTAATCTCTCCGCAATGCAGTGATGCCTTTGAAAAAAATTAACTACATAGGAAAATGTTTGTATCTGACCGCCAAAGTGTGTAACCCTACTTCTTTTCGCTCGCCAAAAAAAACACACACATTTCCGTGACGTGGTACACATGATAGCAATTATGGCGATTATAGTGAATAGTGATTTTTAGGCAAATATGACACATACATCAAGTCAACAACCATCCTATTACAGTAGAGTCATCCAAACATCGCAATAATTTCTTTATGTCATATATGTTATCATATGTTAAATATATGTCATATATTTACCTCGTGCAAATCCAAAAGACGACGACTTGGCTTTCTTGTTTGTTGCGCGACATGCTTATCTTTCCTTCCGGGTCTATTTTTAGCAACTGGCCGAAAAGGGAAACCTCCTCAATAGTTTTATCTATATCGCTGGACCTGGGGGTTCTAAAACCGTGCGACTGTTCGTATTCGTTATATCTAGCCACTACGAACAAAGGAAAGTTCTCTAAAAAAATTCTCAAAATTAAGTCTTAATTAGTGAATCCGTGAGTATGTGGCTTTAAGATAGTACTACTTGATTTTCAATCTTATGTTTAATGCATTGCAAGATGCTTATGTATGCACATGAACAAGTGCAACATGATGGACATAGTTCTAGTTGAAACCAAGCCCAAGGCCAGAGTTTGTGTATTAGCTAGTGTGCATCATACCTGCATCAAATGTACTCAGATGAACTTGTACTGGCCAGAGAGATAGGAGCAGTTGACAGTGAACACCCTTGAGACTCCAGAGTTCATTTCAGTGTTACAAGGATTGTTTCCGATTTATTTTCATGAACATGCAATATGCAGATTTGGGTGGAATCAGATTGTTGTATCCTTTTTTAAAAAAACACAAGGCAAGACAGAACTTTGTGGCTAAACATTTCTGGAAATACAAGGAGCTATCTAGGAGATAGACCTTTGGAATTTTCAAAATGTCATAAATTTCCCAGGTGTATGGTTCTATCTCCATTTACATTTTACGATATCTACCATCTAAAATCATTCTACTCAAGGTATAACTGGATGATATTATAACTTTTCATCCCAATAACTCCCTGAATATAAATATTTGAAAAGAAAACTTGGAGTGAGAAATTATGACGCAGCAAAATTTCACATCCCATTGAGTAAAAAGTGGAGATAGGTCCAGTTAATTCTCAGCCCGCAATGAGTATAGATCCAATGAAATTAACTTGTTCTAATAAACGCAATGGCGAAAGTGGAGGACGCAGTGCAAATGTCTAGCAGCTCAAGCTCGAATTTGCTGTCTACCTACGGCTACTATGATGAGTACACCGGTGTTTCTACTCAACAGCTAGGATTGAGGGAAAGCTAGAATCCACCCCATATAGACACATTTGTAGAATGGGTCGACATACCCAGATGTAGACCGGAAACCGTAGAAATCTGGTGGGACTGAGTTTAAAGGGAAACAAGGACAGTGATGAGCAGCAAAAGGTGGACCAGCAAGTTAATGGACTGCTTTGGTGCGTATATAAGGACCTGCTGGCTCGTGTGCATAGCTGTGGTGTGTCGTTAGCGTGGAGTAATGAACAGCTTCTGCGCTGGTGTATGACGACGGGGCGAAAGCTCCAGGCCAAACCGCCTTTTCAGAAATTGCCCGTGGTTATGGTTTACTTATTGCGTTGGAATGACCAGCGTTTGCTCACACAAAATGGGCGCGACACGCTGCTTTCACACTGGTCGCGAAACTAATTTTTCGCGTGACAGATTACATTCAAAGTCAATGCATTGTCTTTGCATTGACTTTGAATGTAATCTGTCGCGCAAAAAATTTTGTATTGCGTCCGGTGTGAAAGCGGCTTGACGTGCCCATAAAGTGTATTTGTGTCTTTGCATTGACTTTGAATGTAATCTGTCTCAAAAAAAATTAATTTCGCGTCCGATGTGAAAGCAGCTATATGGATAGTACCTAGGCTACGAGACAGCTAGAGAGAGCTCGGTTATGTTATGAACATAATACAGGTTTTAAAGATCGTAAGTTCCGTTAGCGTGGACAAATTGCTTATGTGGAGCTAGCGAATCGATCACTTCTACAGGAAAGAATTACCTATTTAACCTCCGCCTTTTTAGGCTTTTTATTAGCCACAACAATTGTTAAAGGGGTATGAAATTATGTCAGGTAGCAGTGTCGTAGCAGCAGGGGTGCAAAAACATGTCCCTATTTGACTGCAATTAGTAGCTCTCAATCATTTTCCTTTATTGATGCGTTTTCCGATGATCGTAATTGGCAACCGAAGACACGGTTTCACTCCATATGCGATCTAACAGCGATTCAATCATGGGCAAAATTCAGTATACAGTTGCGGAACATGAACAGAGAATTGGGTTGCACAAAAAATTCTGTTTAAAACATTTATTAGTCCTGACCTGTTCTCACTCATTTTCATAATTAACGGAAAGTTAAGGTCTCGATTGTCAGCCTGACATGGGATGCAATGAGAGCAGGAGATATCCACAGGTTGAGAGACTATTTTGTCTAATGCCTTCATGCTGATATGGTACATGCAGCAGTAAATGTGCACCTTGGGGCCGTGTTTGTAATTAAAGCCATTACATATCTTGTCATTGCCACAGAGGTGCTAATAACAGTCTACAGTATGCATCTGAGGTGGCTAGCATCCTTCTGAGTCCATTACATTTGCTAACTAGATGGCCAAATATTCAAAATAGTACCGTAGTTTAATCAGCAATCGGTCACGCAGCCTATAGCCAAAGAGACTGCAGTGTCTTTGAGAGTGGGTCTGGGAGTCACCGCCCCAGCCCCACGGCATGCTACCTCAAGAGCAATCATTGGTACAGCTTACAAGTGGGTTAAATTAGGGCAAAAACAAATGATGCCGCTTAATAAGGACGATCATTTACAAAAATTCTCCATAGTTAACATTAGCCAGCAAGCTAGATGGCTACATAATCTACAGAGTAACATAGTTTAACTAGACAATTCCCACAGAAATTGTTAGAGTGGGCTGGCCTCTGTAGGTCGGGACACAGGGGTGCCTGAGATGCCGCTTGGACTACTCAATAGTCTATTTTGTCTCTGTCTATATTTTGTCTGCATATATTACACATTAAAAAGGTGGATGCTATGGTGTTCTGAGTGGTTGCTAAGGAGTTGCTAGGCAATTGCTATGGTGTTCTTGGTGGTTGCTAGGGCGCTGATAGGCAGTTGCTATGGTGTTGCAGGTGGTTGCTAGGTCGTTGCTATTGTGTTCTGTGTGGTTGATAAGGCGTCGCTATGGTGTTCTGCGTGGTTGCTAGGGTCTTGCTAGGCAGTTACAATAGTGTTCTGGGTGGTTGCTAGGTGGTTGCTATAATGTTCTGGGTGGTTGCTAGGCTGTTGTTATGGTGTTCTGGGTGGTTGCTAGGCAGTTGCTATGGTGTATTGGGTGTTTGCTCGGGCATTGCTAGGTGGTTGCCATGGTGCTCTGGGTGGTTGCCATGGTGTTCTAGGTGGTTGCTTGGGCGTTGCTAGACTGTTGCTATGGTGTTCCAGGTGGTTGCTAGGGCGTTGCTAGGCGGTTGCTATGGTGTTCTAAGCTGTTGCTAGGTGATTGCTATGGTGTTCTGGGTGGTTGCTAGGGCATTGCTGGATGGTTGCCATGGTTTTCTGGGTGGTTTTAAGGTGGTTGCTGTGGTGGTCGGGGTGGTTGCTAGTTGGTTGCTATGGTGTTCAGGGTGGTTGCTAGGGTGTTGGTATGCGGTTGCTATGGTGATCTGGATGGTTGCTAGGTGGTTGCTATGGTGTCCTGGGTGGTTGCTAGGGTGTTAATAGGCAGTTGCTATGGTGTTCTGGTTGGTTGCTAGGTGGTTGCTATTGTGTCCTGGGTGGTTGCTAGGTTGTTGCTAAGTGGTTGCTATGGTGTTCTGGGTGGTTGCTAGTTGGTTGCTATGGTGTTTTAGGTGGTTGCAAGGGCATTGCTAGGCAGTTGCTATGGTGTTATGGATGGTTCCAAGGGCATTGCTAGGTGGTTGCTATGGTGTTCTGGGTGGTTGCTAGGGCATTGCTTGGTGTTTGCTATGGTGTTGCTAGGTGGTTGCTGGGGTGTTCTGAGTGGTTGCTAGTTGGTTGCTATGGTGTTTTGGGTGGTTGCTGGGTGGTTGCTATGGTGCTCTGGGTAGTTGCTAGAGCGGTGCTAGGTTGTTGCTATAATGTTCCAGGGGGTTGTTAAGGTAGTTGCTATGGTGTTTTGGGTGGTAGCTAGGGCGTTGCTAGGGTGTTCTGAGTGGTTGCTTGGTGGTTGATATGATGTTCTGGGGAGTTGCTTGGGCATTGCTAGGTTGTTGCTATGGTTTTCCAGGTGGTTGCCTGGCAGTTGCTAAGGTGTTCGGGGTGTTTGCTAGGTGGTTGCTATGGTGTTCTAGGTGTTTGCTAGGTGGTTGCTATGCTGTTCTGGGTGGTTGCTATGGCTTTGCTAGACTGTTGCTATGGTGTTCCAGGTGGTTGCTAGGCAGTTGCTATGGTGTTTTGGGTGGTTGCAAGGGCGTTGCTAGGGTGTTCCAGGTGGTTGCTAGGTGGTTGCTATGGTGTTCTTGGTGGTTGCTAGGCGGTTGCTATGGTGTTCTAGGTGTTTGCTAGGCGGTTGCTATGCTGTTCTGGGTGGTTGCTATGGCGTTGCTAGACTGTTGCTATGGTGTTCCAGGTGGTTGCAAGGCAGTTGCTATGGTGTTTTGGGTGGTTGCTAGGGTGTTGCTAGGGTGTTCCAGGTGGTTGCTAGGTGGTTGCTATGGTGTTCTTGGTGGTTGCTAGGCGGTTGCTATGGTGATTTAGGTGGGAGCTAGGGCATTGATAGATGGTTGATATGGTGTTCTGGGTGGTTGCTAGGTGGTTGCTATGGTGTTCTGGTGGTTGCTAGGGCGGTGGTAGGCTGTTGCTATGGTGTTCCAGGTAGTTGCTAAGGTAGTTGCTATGGAGTCTTGGGTGGTTGCTAGGGCGTTGCTAGGGTGTTCTGAGTGGTTGCTAGGTGGTTGCTGTGATGTTCTGGGTGGTTGCTTGGGCGTTGCTAGACTGTTGCTATGGTTTTCCAGGTGGTCGCTTGGCAGTTGCTATGGTGTTCTGGGTGTTTGCTAGGTGGTTGCTATGCTGTTCTGGGTGGTTGCTATGGCGTTGTTAGACTGTTGCTATGGTGCTCCAGGTGGTTGCTAGGTGGTTGCTATGGTGTTCCAGGTGGTGGCTAGGGCGGTGCTAGGGTGTTCGCTAGGCGGTTGCTATGGTGATTTGGGTGGTAGCTAGGGCGTTGATAGATGGTTGTTGTGGTGTGCTGGGTGGTGGCTGGGGCGGTGGAAGGTTGTTGCTATGGTGTGCCAGGTGGTTGCTAAGGTAGTTGCTATGGTGTTTTTGGTGGTTGCTAGTGTGTTCTGAGTGGTTGCAAGGTGGTTGCTATGATATTCTGAGTGGTTGCTTGGGCGTTGCTAGGTTGTTGCTATGGTTTTCCAGGTGGTTGCTTGGCAGTTGCTATGGTGTTCTGGGTGTTTGCTAGGTGGTTGCTATGCTGTTCTGGGTGGTTGCTATGGCGTTTCTAGACTGTTGCTATGGTGTTCCAGGTGGTTACTAGGCAGTTGCTATGGTGTTTTGGGTGGTTGCTAGGGCGTTGCTAGGGTGTTCTGGGTGGTTGCTAGGTGGTTGCTATGGTGTTCCAGGTGGTTGCTAAGCAGTTGCTATGGTGATTTGGGTGGTTGCAAGAGCGTTGCTAGGGTGTTTTGGGTGGTTGCTAGGTGGTTACTTTGGTGTTCTGGGTGGTGGCTATGGCGGTGGTAGGCTGTTGCTATGATGCTCCAGGTGGTTGCTAAGGTAGTTGCCATGGTGTTTTGTGTGGTTGCTAGGCCGTTGCTAGGGTGTTCTGGGTGGTTGCTAGGTGGTTGCTATGCTGTTCTGGGTGGATGCTATGGTGTTGCTAGACTGTTGCTATGGTGTTCCTGGTGGTTGCTAGGTGGTTGCTATGGTGTTCTCGGTGGTTGCTAGGGCGGTGGTAGGCTGTTGCTATGGTGCTCCAGGTGGTTGCTAGGCAGTTGCAATGGTGTTCTGGGTGGTTGCTTGGTGGTTGCTATGGTGTTCTGGGTGGTTTCCAGGGCATTGCTAGGATGTTGCTATGGTTTTCCAGGTGGTTGCTTGGCAGTTGCTATGGTGTTCTGGGTGTTTGCTAGGTGGTTGCTATGCTGTTCTGGGTGGTTGCCATGGTGTTGCTATGGTGTTCCAGGTGGTTGCTAGGTGGTTGCTATGGTGTTCTGGGTGGTTGCTAGGGCGGTAGTAGGCTGTTGCTATGGTGTTCCAGGTGGTTGCTAGGCAGTTGCAATGGTGTTCTGGGTGGTTGCTTGGTGGTTGCTATGGTGTTCTGGGTGGTTTCCAGGGCATTGCTAGGATGTTGCTATGGTGTTCCAGGTAGTTGCTTGGTGGTTGCTGTGGGGTACTGGGAGGTTACTGTGGTGTTGCTGGGCAGTTGCTTTGCTGTTCTTGGTGGTTGACAAGGTATTGCAAGACATATTTCATGGTGTTCTGGGCTTATGCTAGAGCGTTGCTAGGCTGTTGCTATGGTTTTCCAGGTGGTTGCGTGGCAGTTGCTATGGTGTTCTGGGTGTTTGCTAGGTGGTTGCTATGGTGTTCTTGGTGTTTGCCAGGTGGTTGCTATGCTGTTCTTGGTGGTTGCTATGGCGTTGCTAGACTGTTGCTATGGTGTTCCAGGTGGTTGCTAGGTAGTTGCTATGGTGTTTTGCGTGGTCGCTAGGGTGTTGCTAGAGTGTTCTGGGTGGTTGCTAGGTGTTTGCCATGGTGTTCCAGGTGGTTGCTAGGTGGTTACCATGGTGTTCCAGGTGGTTGCTAGGCGGTTGCTATGGTGATTTGGGTGGTAGCTAAGGCGTTGATAGATGGTTGCTATGGTGTTCCAGGTGGTTGCTAGGCAGTTGCTATGGTGTTTTGGGTGGTTGCTCGGGCGTTGCTAGGGTGTTCCAGGTGGTTGCTAGGTGGTTGCTATGGTGTTCTGAGTGGTTGCTTGGTGGTTGCTATGATGTTCTGGGTAGTTGCTTGGGCATTGCTAGGTTGTTGCTATGGTTTTCCAGGTGGTTGCCTGGCAGTTGCTAAGGTGTTCGGGGTGTTTGCTAGGTGGTTGCTATGGTGTTCTAGGTGTTTGCTAGGTGGTTGCTATGCTGTTCTGGGTGGTTGCTATGGCTTTGCTAGACTGTTGCTATGATGTTCCAGGTGGTTGCTAGGCAGTTGCTATGGTGTTTTGGGTGGTTGCAAGGGCGTTGCTAGGGTGTTTCAGGTGGTTGCTAGGTGGTTGCTATGGTGTTCTTGGTGGTTGCTAGGCGGTTGCTATGGTGTTCTAGGTGTTTGCTAGGCGGTTGCTATGCTGTTCTGGGTGGTTGCTATGGCGTTGCTAGACTGTTGCTATGGTGTTCCAGGTGGTTGCTAGGCAGTTGCTATGGTGTTTTGGGTGGTTGCCAAGGGCGTTGCTAGGGTGTTCCAGGTGGTTGCTAGGTGGTTGCTATGGTGTTCTTGGTGGTTGCTAGGCGGTTGCTATGGTGATTTAGGTGGTAGCTAGGGCATTGATAGATGGTTGCTATGGTGTTCTGGGTGGTTGCTAGGTGGTTGCTATGGTGTTCTGGTGGTTGCTAGGGCGGTGGTAGGCTGTTGCTATGGTGTTCCAGGTGGTTGCTAGGCAGTTGCAATGGTGTTCTGGGTGGTTGCTTGGTGGTTGCTATGGTGTTCTGGGTGGTTTCCAGGGCATTGCTAGGATGTTGCTGTGGTGTTCCAGGTAGTTGCTTGGCGGTTGCTGTGGGGTAGTGGGAGGTTAGTGTGGTGTTGCTGGGCAGTTGCTTTGCTGTTCTTGGTGGTTGACAAGGTATTGCAAGACATATTTCATGGTGTTCTGGGCTTATGCTAGAGCGTTGCTAGGCTGTTGCTATGGTTTTCCAGGTGGTTGCCTGGCAGTTGCTATGGTGTTCTGGGTGTTTGCTAGGTGGTTGCTATGGTGTTCTTGGTGTTTGCCAGGTGGTTGCTATGCTGTTCTTGGTGGTTGCTATGGCGTTGCTAGACTGTTGCTATGGTGTTCCAGGTGGTTGCTAGGTAGTTGCTATGGTGTTTTGGGTGGTTGCTAGGGTGTTGCTAGGGTGTTCTGGGTGGTTGCTAGGTGTTTGCCATGGTGTTCCAGGTGGTTGCTAGGTGGTTGCCATGGTGTTCCAGGTGGTTGCTAGGCGGTTGCTATGGTGATTTGGGTGGTAGCTAAGGCGTTGATAGATGGTTGCTATGGTGTTCTGGGTGATTGCTATGGTGTTCTGGGTGTTTGCTAGGGCGGTGGTAGGCTGCTGCTATGGTGTTCCAGGTGGTTGCTAACGTAGTTGCTATGGAGTTTTGGATGGTTGCTAGGGCGTTGCTAGGGTGTTCTGAGTGGTTGCTAGGTGGTTGCTATGATGTTGTGGGTAGTTGCTTGGGCATTGCTAGGTTGTTGCTATGGTTTTGCAGGTGGTTGTTTGGCAGTTGCTATGGTGTTCTGGGTGTTTCCTAGGTGGTTGCTATGCTGTTCTGGGTGGTTGCTATGGCGTTGTTAGACTGTTGCTATGGTGCTCCAGGTGGTTGCTAGGCAGTTGCTATGGTGTTTTGGGTGGTTGCTTGGGCATTGCTAGGGTGTTCTGGGTGGTTGCTAGGTGGTTGCTATGGTGTTCTTGGTGGTTGCTAGGCGGTTGCTATGGTGTTCTAGGTGTTTGCTAGGCGGTTGCTATGCTGTTCTGGGTGGTTGCTATGGCGTTGCTAGACTGTTGCTATGGTGTTCCAGGTGGTTGCTAGGCAGTTGCTATGGTGTTTTGGGTGGTTGCTAGGGCGTTGCTAGGGTGTTCCAGGTGGTTGCTAGGTGGTTGCTATGGTGTTCTGAGTGGTTGCTTGGTGGTTGCTATGATGTTCTGGGTAGTTGCTTGGGCATTGCTAGGTTGTTGCTATGGTTTTCCAGGTGGTTGCCTGGCAGTTGCTAAGGTGTTCGGGGTGTTTGCTAGGTGGTTGCTATGGTGTTCTAGGTGTTTGCTAGGTGGTTGCTATGCTGTTCTGGGTGGTTGCTATGGCTTTGCTAGACTGTTGCTATGGTGTTCCAGGTGGTTGCTAGGCAGTTGCTATGGTGTTTTGGGTGGTTGCAAGGGCGTTGCTAGGGTGTTTCAGGTGGTTGCTAGGTGGTTGCTATGGTGTTCTTGGTGGTTGCTAGGCGGTTGCTATGGTGTTCTAGGTGTTTGCTAGGCGGTTGCTATGCTGTTCTGGGTGGTTGCTATGGCGTTGCTAGACTGTTGCTATGGTGTTCCAGGTGGTTGCTAGGCAGTTGCTATGGTGTTTTGGGTGGTTGCTAGGGCGTTGCTAGGGTGTTCCAGGTGGTTGCTATGGTGTTCTTGGTGGTTGCTAGGCGGTTGCTATGGTGATTTAGGTGGTAGCTAGGGCATTGATAGATGGTTGCTATGGTGTTCTGGGTGGTTGCTAGGTGGTTGCTATGGTGTTCTGGTGGTTGCTAGGGCGGTGGTAGGCTGTTGCTATGGTGTTCCAGGTGGTTGCTAAGGTAGTTGCTATGGAGTTTTGGGTGGTTGCTAGGGCGTTGCTAGGGTGTTCTGAGTGGTTGCTTGGTGGTTGCTATGATGTTCTGGGTAGTTGCTTGGGCATTGCTAGGTTGTTGCTTTGGTTTTCCAGGTGGTTGCCTGGCAGTTGCTAAGGTGTTCGGGGTGTTTGCTAGGTGGTTGCTATGGTGTTCTAGGTGTTTGCTAGGTGGTTGCTATGCTGTTCTGGGTGGTTGCTATGGCTTTGCTAGACTGTTGCTATGGTGTTCCAGGTGGTTGCTAGGCAGTTGCTATGGTGATTTTGGTGGTTGCAAGGGCGTTGCTAGGGTGTTTTGGGTGGTTGCTAGGTGGTTGCTATGGTGTTCTGGGTGTTTGCTAGGTGGTTGCTATGCTGTTCTGGGTGGTTGCTATGGCGTTGTTAGACTGTTGCTATGGTGCTCCAGGTGGTTGCTAGGCAGTTGCTATGGTGTTTTGGGTGGTTGCTTGGGCATTGCTAGGGTGTTCTGGGTGGTTGCTAGGTGGTTGCTATGGTGTTCTTGGTGGTTGCTAGGCGGTTGCTCTGGTGTTCTAGGTGTTTGCTAGGCGGTTGCTATGCTGTTCTGGGTGGTTGCTATGGCGTTGCTAGACTGTTGCTATGGTGTTCCAGGTGGTTGCTAGGCAGTTGCTATGGTGTTTTGGGTGGTTGCTAGGGCGTTGCTAGGGTGTTCCAGGTGGTTGCTAGGTGGTTGCTATGGTGTTCTGAGTGGTTGCTTGGTGGTTGCTATGATGTTCTGGGTAGTTGCTTGGGCATTGCTAGGTTGTTGCTATGGTTTTCCAGGTGGTTGCCTGGCAGTTGCTAAGGTGTTCGGGGTGTTTGCTAGGTGGTTGCTATGGTGTTCTAGGTGTTTGCTAGGTGGTTGCTATGCTGTTCTGGGTGGTTGCTATGGCTTTGCTAGACTGTTGCTATGGTGTTCCAGGTGGTTGCTAGGCAGTTGCTATGGTGTTTTGGGTGGTTGCAAGGGCGTTGCTAGGGTGTTTCAGGTGGTTGCTAGGTGGTTGCTATGGTGTTCTTGGTGGTTGCTAGGCTGTTGCTATGGTGTTCTAGGTGTTTGCTAGGCGCTTGCTATGCTGTTCTGGGTGGTTGCTATGGCGTTGCTAGACTGTCGCTTTTGTGTTGCAGGTGGTTGCTAGGGAGTTGCTATGGTGTTTTGGGTGGTTGCCAAGGGCGTTGCTAGGGTGTTCCAGGTGGTTGCTAGGTGGTTGCTATGGTGTTCTTGGTGGTTGCTAGGCGGTTGCTATGGTGATTTAGGTGGTAGCTAGGGCATTGATAGATGGTGGCTATGGTGTTCTGGGTGGTTGCTAGGTGGTTGCTATGGTGTTCTGGTGGTTGCTAGGGCGGTGGTAGGCTGTTGCTATGGTGTTCCAGGTGGTTGCTAAGGTAGTTGCTATGGAGTTTTGGGTGGTTGCTAGGGCGTTGCTAGGGTGTTCTGAGTAGTTGCTTGGTGGTTGCTATGATGTTCTGGGTAGTTGCTTGGGCATTGCTAGGTTGTTGCTTTGGTTTTCCAGGTGGTTGCCTGGCAGTTGCTAAGGTGTTCGGGGTGTTTGCTAGGTGGTTGCTATGGTGTTCTAGGTGTTTGCTAGGTGGTTGCTATGCTGTTCTGGGTGGTTGCTATGTCTTTGCTAGACTGTTGCTATGGTGTTCCAGGTGGTTGCTAGGCAGTTGCTATGGTGATTTTGGTGGTTGCAAGGGCGTTGCTAGGGTGTTCTGGGTGGTTGCTAGGTGGTTGCTATGCTGTTCTGGGTGGTTGCTATGGTGTTGCTAGACTGTTGCTATGGTGTTCCAGGTGGTTGCTAGGTGGTTGCTATGGTGTTCTGGGTGGTTGCTAGGGCGGTGGTAGGCTGTTGCTATGGTGTTCCAGGTGGTTGCTAGGCAGTTGCAATGGTGTTCTGGGTGGGTGCTTGGTGGTTGCTATGGTGTTCTGGGTGGTTTCCAGGGCATTGCTAGGATGTTGCTATGGTGTTCCAGGTAGTTGCTTGGCGGTTGCTGTGGGGTACTGGGAGGTTACTGTGGTGTTGCTGGGCAGTTGCTTTGCTGTTCTTGGTGGTTGACAAGGTATTGCAAGACATATTTCATGGTGTTCTGGGCTTATGCTAGAGCGTTGCTAGGCTGTTGCTATGGTTTTCCAGGTGGTTGCCTGGCAGTTGCTATGGTGTTCTGGGTGTTTGCTAGGTGGTTGCTATGGTGTTCTTGGTGTTTGCTAGGTGGTTGCTTTGCTGTTCTTGGTGGTTGCTATGGCGTTGCTAGACTGTTGCTATGGTGTTCCAGGTGGTTGCTAGGGTGTTGCTAGGGTGTTCTGGGTGGTTGCTAGGTGGTTGCCATGGTGTTCCAGGTGGTTGCTAGGTGGTTGCCATGGTGTTCCAGGTGGTTGCTAGGCGGTTGCCATGGTGTTCCAGGTGGTTGCTAGGCGGTTGCTATGGTGATTTGGGTGGTAGCTAAGGCGTTGAAAGATGGTTGCTTTGGTGTTCTGGGTGATTGCTATGGTGTTCTGGGTGTTTGCTAGGGCGGTGGTAGGCTGCTGCTATGGTGTTCCAGGTGGTTGCTAACGTAGTTGCTATGGAGTTTTGGATGGTTGCTAGGGCGTTGCTAGGGTGTTCTGAGTGGTTGCTAGGTGGTTGCTATGATGTTCTGGGTGGTTGCTTGGGTGTTGCTAGGTTGTTGCTATGGTTTTCCAGGTGGTTGTTTGGCAGTTGCTATGGTGTTCTGGGTGTTTCCTAGGTGGTTGCTATGCTGTTCTGGGTGGTTGCTATGGCGTTGTTAGACTGTTGCTATGGTGCTCCAGGTGGTTGCTAGGCAGTTGCTATGGTGTTTTGGGTGGTTGCTCGGGCATTGCTAGGGTGTTCTGGGTGGTTGCTAGGTGGTTGCTATGGTGTTCTTGGTGGTTGCTATGCGGTTGCTATGGTGTTCTAGGTGTTTGCTAGGCGGTTGCTATGCTGTTCTGGGTGGTTGCTATGGCGTTGCTAGACTGTTGCTATGGTGTTCCAGGTGGTTGCTAGGCAGTTGCTATGGTGTTTTGGGTGGTTGCAAGGGCGTTGCTAGGGTGTTCCAGGTGGTTGCTAGGTGGTTGCTATGGTGTTCTTGGTGGTTGCTAGGCGGTTGCTATGGTGTTCTAGGTGTTTGCTAGGCGGTTGCTATGCTGTTCCTGGTGGTTGCTATGGCGTTGCTAGACTGTTGCTATGGTGTTCCAGGTGGTTGCTAGGCAGTTGCTATGGTGTTTTGGGTGGTTGCTAGGGCGTTGCTAGGGTGTTCCAGGTGGTTGCTAGGTGGTTGCTATGGTGTTCTTGGTGGTTGCTAGGCGGTTGCTATGGTGATTTAGGTGGTAGCTAGGGCATTGATAGATGGTTGCTATGGTGTTCTGGGTGGTTGCTAGGTAGTTGCTATGGTGTTTTGGTGGGTGCTAGGGCGGTGGTAGGCTGTTGCTATGGTGTTCCAGGTGGTTGCTAAGGTAGTTGCTATGGAGTTTTGGGCGGTTGCTAGGGCGTTGCTAGGGTGTTCTGAGTGGTTGCTAGGTGGTTGGTGTGATGTTCTGGGTGGTTGCATGGGGGTTGCTAGATTGTTGTTATGGTTTTCCAGGTGGTGGCTTGGCAGTTGCTATGGTGTTCTGGGTGTTTGCTAGGTGGTTGCTATGGTGTTCTGGGTGGTTGCTATGCTGTTCTTGGTGGTTGCTATGGCGTTGCTAGACTGTTGCTATGGTGTTCCAGGTGGTTGCTAGGCAGTTGCTATGGTGTTTTGGGTGGTTGCTAGGGCGTTGCTAGGGTGTTCCAGGTGGTTGCTAGGTGGTTGCTATGGTGTTCTTGGTGGTTGCTAGGCGGTTGCTATGGTGATTTAGGTGGTAGCTAGGGCATTGATAGATGGTTGCTATGGTGTTCTGGGTGGTTGCTATGGTGTTCTGGTGGTTGCTAGGGCGGTGGTAGGCTGTGCTATGGTGTTCCAGGTGGTTGCTAAGGTAGTTGCTATGGAGTTTTGGGTGGTTGCTAGGGCGTTGCTAGGGTGTTCTGAGTGGTTGCTAGGTGGTTGCTGTGATGTTCTGGGTGGTTGCTTAGGCGTTGCTAGACTGTTGCTATGGTTTTCCAGGCGGTCGCTTGGCAGTTGCTATGGTGTTCTGGGTGTTTGCTGGGTGGTTGCTATGCTGTTCTGGGTGGTTGCTATGGCGTTGCTAGACTGTTGCTATGGTGTTCCAGGTGGTTGCTAGGTGGTTGCTATGGTGTTCCAGGTGGTTGCTAGGGCGTTGCTAGGGTGTTCGCTAGGCGGTTGCTATGGTGATTTGGGTGGTAGCTAGGGCGTTGATAGATGGTTGTTGTGGTGTTCTGGGTGGTTGCTATGGTGTTCTGGGTGGTTGCTAGGGCGGTGGTAGGTTGTTGCTATGGTGTTCCAGGTGGTTGCTAAGGTAGTTGCTATGGTGTTTTTGGTGGTTGCTAGTGTGTTCTGAGTGGTTGCTAGGTGGTTGCTATGATATTCTGAGTGGTTGCTTGGGGGTTGCTAGGTTGTTGCTATGGTTTTCCAGGTGGTTGCTTGGCAGTTGCTATGGTGTTCTGGGTGTTTGCTAGGTGGTTGCTATGCTGTTCTGGGTGGTTGCTATGGCGTTGCTAGACTGTTGCTATGGTGTTCCAGGTGGTTACTAGGCAGTTGCTATGGTGTTTTGGGTGGTTGCTAGGGCGTTGCTAGGGTGTTCTAGGTGGTTGCTAGGTGGTTGCTATGGTGTTCCAAGTGGTTGCTAAGCAGTTGCTATGGTGATTTGGGTGGTTGCTAGGGCGTTGCTAGGGTGTTTTGGGTGGTTGCTAGGTGGTTGCTATGGTGTTCTGGGTGGTGGCTATGGCGGTGGTAGGCTGTTGCTATGATGCTCCAGGTGGTTGCTAAGGTAGTTGCCATGGTGTTTTGGGTGGTTGCTAGGGCGTTGCTAGGGTGTTCTGGGTGGTTGCTAGGTGGTTGCTATGCTGTTCTGGGTGGTTGCTATGGTGTTGCTAGACTGTTGCTATGGTGTTCCAGGTGGTTGCTAGGTGGTTGCTATGGTGTTCTGGGTGGTTGCTAGGGCGGTGGTAGGCTGTTGCTATGGTGTTCCAGGTGGTTGCTAGGCAGTTGCTATGGTGTTCTGGGTGGTTGCTTGGTGGTTGCTATGGTGTTCTGGGTGGTTGCTTGGTGGTTGCTATGGTGTTCTGGGTGGTTTCCAGGGCATTGCTAGGATGTTGCTATGGTGTTCCAGGTAGTTGCTTGGCGGTTGCTGTGGGGTACTGGGAGGTTACTGTGGTGTTGCTGGGCAGTTGCTTTGCTGTTCTTGGTGGTTGACAAGGTATTGCAAGACATATTTCATGGTGTTCTGGGCTTATTCTAGAGCGTTGCTAGGCTGTTGCTATGGTTTTCCAGGTGGTTGCCTGGCAGTTGCTATGGAGTTCTGGGTGTTTGCTAGGTGGTTGCTCTGGTGTTCTTGGTGTTTGCTAGGTGGTTGCTATGCTGTTCTTGGTGGTTGCTATGGCGTTGCTAGACTGTTGCTATGGTGTTCCAGGTGGTTGCTAGGTAGTTGCTATGGTGTTTTGGGTGGTTGCTAGGGTGTTGCTAGGGTGTTCTGGGTGGTTGCTAGGTGGTTGCCATGGTGTTCCAGGTGGTTGCTAGGTGGTTGCCATGGTGTTCCAGGTGGTTGCTAGGCGGTTGCTATGGTGATTTGGTTGGTAGCTAAGGCGTTGATAGATGGTTGCTATGGTGTTCTGGGTGATTGCTAGAGCAGTGGTACGCTGTTGCTATGGTGTTCCAGGTGGTTGTTAAGGTAGTTGCTATGGTGTTTTTGGTGGTTGCTATGGCGTTGCTTGGGTGTTCTGGGTGGTTCCTAGGGCGTTGCTATGATGTTCTGGGTGGCTGCTTGGGCGTTGCTAGGCTGTTGCTATGGTTTTCCAGGTGGTTGCTTGGCAGTTGCTATGGTGTTCTGGGTGTTTGCTAGGTGGTTGCTATGCTGTTCTGGGTGGTTGCTATGGTGTTGCTAGACTGTTGCTATGGTGTTCCAGGTGGTTGCTAGGTGGTTGCTATGGTGTTCTGGGTGGTTGCTAGGGCGGTGGTAGGCTGTTGCTATGGTGTTCCAGGTGGTTGCTAGGCAGTTGCTATGGTGTTCTGGGTGGTTGCTTGGTGGTTGCTATGGTGTTCTGGGTGGTTTCCAGGGCATTGCTAGGATGTTGCTATGGTGTTCCAGGTAGTTGCTCGGCAGTTGCTGTGGGGTACTGGGAGGTTACTATGGTGTTGCTGGGCAGTTGCTATGTTGTTGCTTGTGGTTGACAAGGTATTGCAAGACATATTTCATGGTGCTCTGGGCTTTTGCTAGAGCGTTACTAGGCTGTTGCTATGGTGCTCCTCGTGGTTGCTACGGCGTTGCCAGGTGGAACCTATGGTATTCCTGATGGTTGCAAAGGCGTTGCTTGGCAGTTGCTAGGGTGGTGTGGGTGATTGCTTGTGCGTAAATAGGCGGTTGCTATGGAGGTCTGCCCGGTTGCTAGGGAGGGATGAAAATCCATGTTTTTCAGGAATTGTGGGAAATCCGTAAGTCGGATCGCTTAGAAAAGACATACCACATCATTCCCGATCAAGCCGCATGATTTGATATGTATCTTGTATGGGTTTTCTCAAAGCTGTAAGACTAGTTGGAACCAAAATTTTTACGGAAAAATAAATAATAATAAAAATATAGTCACAGAATAATATGACGTCACTGCCCCCACGGTACACTGTATGAAGTTAAATGAATGGCCCTCCAGCAAGGCACAGATTATTTCATTGGTCAACACAGAACCTGGCGTCTATTGGTTGGGGATTTTTGATAGGAATGTACTGCAGAACCATTCCCGACAACCACCATTGAAGACGGGCAACTAATTGTCATTGAAGAGCTTGTCCGTGGACAAGACAAAAAATTGATTTGTCGTTCACTGCCAAAGAAGGATCATCAAGACTGTTACCATCTACAAGTCCAAAAGCCATGCTCTGTCATGGTATGGGTTAGTGTCAGTGGCCTTGGCAACGGTAACTTGCACTTCTATGAAGGCAAAAGGACAAAGAGTTTGGGGCAACGTGCTGCCTTGAAGACGATATCTTTTCCAGGGACAGTGATGTATATTTATAGTGGGCTCCAAAATAACTGGCAACCCTGACTGGCATTGCACAAATAATACATTCAAACCTCTGTTTAAAAAAAAAAGAAAGAAAAAAAAAAGACATTTATAGAGAAACTCCAAATAACAACATGTGACAAATACTATAGGATTATTAATGTTTCAATGGAACCAACCAAAATCATTTACTCATGAATTAAAAATCTATTTCCTTCAAATCAAGGTTTCACAATTAATGGCATAGTAAATTATGGTAAATGACATTTACCAAAATTAAACCAAGAATTTATGTTAAGTTTTATTTATGTATTAAGGAAGTATATCGAGCCTTTGCATCACTTCCTTTTTCACTAGAGTATTAAACTGATGAAACACCCACGCAATATCCCTATGCCATCCAACACTATGAAGAAAACAAAACAACTGTCAGTTCAAAAGAGGCAGATGGTCATAGACCTTCATAAATCTGGTAATGCTACAAGAAGATTCACAAATGATTGAATATACCACTGAGCACTGCAAGGGCAATTATTAAAAAATTCTGAAGATACAGAACAATTGAAAACCTCAGATATAGAAGACGCAACAGCATTTTGCACCCAGGATACTGAGGGGGATGATGACAGAGGCGACAAAATCCCCAAGAATCACTGTGAAGGAATTGCAGGCCTTAGTGGCATCTTGGGGTCACAAAGTTTCATAAAGCACCATCAGGTGCCAGCTCTGCAACCACAGGCTTTTTGGAAGGGTTGCCAGAAGAAAGCCTTTTCTAAGCAGCATACACAGAGGTAAGCACTTGGAGTTGGCCAAATGTCATTTGACCTATGACTGGAACAAGGTGCTTTGGTCAGATACAGCATCTGCATATTTGGCATCGAAACAGATACATACAAGTACAAGAAGCACCTCATACCCATGGTAAAATATGATGGGGGTCAGTCATGTTTTGGGGCCATTTTTAGTCAAGAGTTCCAGGGGCACTGGTTAAGAGTAATGGCATGATGAATCTCATCGAGTATCAAGATATTTTGGCTGACAGTCTGGTTGCCTCCACCAGAGGGCTTGGATTTGGCAGACGGTGGACTTTTCAACAAGGCAATGACTCAAGCCATACCTCAAGCTCCACACAATTATGGCTCTGAGGCAACAAAATCTACGCTCTGCAATGGCCATCTCAGTCAGCAGACCTTAATTCAATTGAATACCTGTGGGCTGAGTTGAAGAGGGCCGCTGATAAACAAAAACCCAAGAATGTGAAGGATCTTGAAAGGATCTGCTTAGAGAAAAATGTATGGACACTACAACAGCATCGCTGAATGACTGCAGTCATGATTAATCACCCCATTACACACATTCATTATTGTTGAGCAGTCTTGTTGTTGAGTCACGATTCCTAAGTGAGGAGTCACATCCCTCATGACTATATGAAGTCTTCACTCAACAAATTTCAAAATAATTTCAGAATATTTGGTGAAAAATTGTGTCTTAAAATTCTCCAAAATAAGGCACAGATTGCACCCAAGAGCATCTCAAACCCAAGAGCTTCCAGCTTTTTTCTTGTTGTACTGACCTCGTCACAAACTGTGACCCAAAAACCAAGGTATGTACTGAACCTTGACTTTTGTATAACATTACACCCCTACAGCGTGTGTAGGAATAATCAGAGGACTCACATGAAGGGCCATCCTGAGCTTTAGTGTGCAGTTGGGCCCTGAGTTCTTCAAAGGGAAACTCTGATTCAGCGTCATGTCCTCCTCCTCCAGCAACAGCCGCAAAGGCACGCTCAGGCTTCCCAGAGTGCACTTGTGTTTGTCATCTTTCACCTGTCAATCAACAGGGTAGCAACACTCATGTCACATCTTCTTGGTCAGAGGTGCAGTTTGCACTCGTGATGTGCATCCACTGGAATATGAGACTCTTACAAACATACCTCAACCTCAAGCTCCTGACATCTTGGGTTGTGGATCAGGAAGGAGAAGGCCTCTTCCCACAGCGGTTCATTGGTCTTGTACCGTATCTGTTGGCAGGAAATGCAACAATTCAGAATAACCGGAAACAATACACTGAATTAATAAGGGGATTCACAAAATTAAAACCCAAGATAAAACATCTGATGTATCCATCCTTTATTAAGATGAACAACCTGATTTTAGAGAAATTGGGAAGGTACTATGAGCCTCTGCTGTGATTTCCACAACTGAGTCTTGTCTGCTTTTAATATAGTGTTGACTGAGGCCCTAAAGATGATGGGTATTCAGTACTGCATTTCAGTCTTGTCCCTTGCATAGAGATTTCTGCAGATATTCCAGATCTTTTCATGAAATTATGTACCTTACATCATATAATTCCCTAATTCTTTGCAATTCTACGTTAAGAAAGTTTAACAATTTAAGAATACCCTATTTGCCAATGTAGTTTTCCCAAAGTGGTGAAGCCCTCGCCATCTTTACCTCTGAGAGACTCACCTGTCAGGTATGCTCATTTTATACCCAATGACATTACTGAGTTGTTGCCAATCAACCTGATTGTCTGCGAGGTCTTCCACCAGGTGTATATATATAATTTTTTTTTTTTTTTTTGCAATATTATTCAATATTTTCCATTCCTATGTTGCCCCTGTCTTTATATTTTCGAAACATGTTGCTGGCATCAAATTCAAAATGAGCGCATAATTTTCAAAAAACAAAGACATTTGTTTCAACATTTGGCATGTCATCTTTGCAATATTTTTAATGAAATCTAGAGATTAAATGATTTGCAAGTCATTGCATTCTATTTTTATTCACATTTTCCAATTTTTTTTGTTCAATTATCTTCTTTTTTTAAAAATGCTAAATATTTGCAGCTCAGATTTGCCTGAACATGTTTGCCAAGTCAAGTGCATTAGAACATTGCGTGCAAAGCAAAAATCATTTCTCTCTCTCATTCACATTTGCTATGCTTCACAAAATGTTTTCCACTTTGCATATATTCTTAAATGCTTAAAAACTAGGGGCATCTTAAAATGTTTTATATAATATGTAAAAATTATCCAATAATTTGTTTAATAAGAGAGGTGGAATTCAGAGGGTTTTTTTTTTTTTTTACCATTTATTCAAATTATTGGTATTCTTTCAATCTAACTCCGTAATCTGGGCAGGTCTGTCTGCTTCTCATCATCTCTTCTTAATCATTATAGGCTACATTTTGGTTTCGATTAGTGTTTGGCTGAATAAATGGCTTGATTGCCAGTTTGGCAAAATACCTGAGAATTGATTGATGGTAAGCTAATTACAGTACAGTTGCCGTTAAAACCAAAGAAAAGGTCGTTAATCCGGCAGTAGAGGGGCATTAGGCTGTCGGTAGGACCGGGAAATCTCATCGTGAGCTGTGCGGAAGGACCGGCGTCTTGACACACACGAAGACAAAAGAAGACCTCCCGTTGTCTACCCCGCTTGCGGTAGCTGGGCGATAGCCCGCAAGCCGGGTGTTTGTTTGATCATAACTGAGCCACGAGGGCGGTTGGGGCGGTCGTGTTGACAGTAGTCCGTACATGTAGATAATGGCACAGCTTGTTGGGGATTTGTTTCCATATATGAATGCAAGAGTAACGTTATCCTACTTAAAATATTGATTTGCTTAGGCGGAGGTGATGTTGCCTAAAATCATTTCTGCAAACCTTTTTATTTTAGACTATACAGTTTGCTCAACCTGTGCTACTATTTAAAACTTTAGCGCGGTATAATACGCGATTGGATTATTAAATAGGCAGTCGCTACATCTACGACGTCGTAAACAGTGATTCGGGGCTATATTTACATTAAGTCGGAGCGGGCAAACCCAAGATGACGGACTCGCATTTAACAGTTGTGAGGAGCAATTTTGATGATTTAGCCACTGAAATTCAGTCAAGAAAATTTCGAGTTTAATTTCTTGTGCTGCGATACGTGGTAATCAAAGTTACTGAGTGATGACTCAAAGATGATGATAACCGCCAAGCAATGCCCTAGCAACTCCCATGCATTTGCGATGTTGGTATTCAAAAGCCCCGACTCAATGATAAAATCCCTCAAAACATATTACCCAATCGCACAGTGGCATGGTACCGAACAATCTTACCTTGTGTGAAAGCGGTCCGAGAGATTGTATTAAAAGCAAACACTCCGCTGTAGACCGCAGACAAGCGTGCTGAGCTTGGAAGCTGCCAACATCAGTGAAGAAACGTCAATGCGCGCGCCGTAAAATAAAGCCCCGAATCACCGTGTACGGCGCCGTAGATATTGCCACTCCCTATTAAATATCATGCTATTTTTGGTGAGGATTTTGTTTGTCAGGAATCATTTCTGCAAAACTTTATGTTCGGAAATAATGTATGCTTCTATGTAATTATTAGGCCCTTACACTCAAGTACCGAAATATATTATTTTTCCTGATGCAAATCTGTAATTTAGTATAGCCTATATCCATTTCTACAGTACGTTGACCGGTTCCGCAAAGGGAATTTGTTTGAAGTGTCTGGTATAGATAAGAATTCGCTGGCGGAAAGATATCTGTTCACGAATTTGCGGAAATAGGTTTTTTGCAGTAAGTGGGTCACATGACGATTCTCCCATAGCAACAAGTCTCTGGTGGGCAAGCAAAGCAGACATTCCTTGACAACGCTAAGTGCTTGACTGACCAAGAGTGGAATACCTACAATATAGAGGCTGTTTATGTAATTATTCTTTAAGTTCGCGGCTTCTCCTTCCAGATATAGCTAGAAGAAGCATTGATTAATAGTTGTAGCTAATTTTTGAGACGAAAGAACGAGGGAAGGTGAGCTATCAAGGCCGATTGCTTTGCATTCGGTGGACGCGACATGCCAAGATTGCGGCGTTCTCAGGTATGTTTACTACCATTTAAACACTCGTGTTCATACCGCTAATCGTCCCGCATTTTGTAGAGCTTCAGGATTTTATTTGTAGAGTCACTAGACTCTCTAGTTTCAGCCATAAAAGTGAATATTTTTGGGATCAAAACGTTTCGCGACCAAAGATACTGTGTTAGTTCACATGCGCGAAGTGAATGCAATGCAAAATGAATGCAAAAACAAGAATGAGTATCATTTTCACAAACATACTTGCCACCAAAGTCCTGATCTTAGACCCAGTAAAAGTTATTGGGATGTGCTCAAGAAAGACCACCGAGTGGTTCAACCATTATGTCGAGAAGACAAGATCTCGGCCAAAAATTATGGCATGTACTGTATGATCGAAAATAAATGTTCTGGCATTGCATATAGCTGTCAAAACAATGACAAAATGAATATGCACTGTAATCAAAGCTACAGGGGTTCCAACTAAATATTTCAGTGTGCGACTTTTTTTTTGGTCGGGCAGTGTAATTGCGTGCCCCTGGCCTCAAAGAAACAGACACATGTATTTTCCACCAATTTAGCCAGCATTACTCAATAGGGGATATCACAATAATTGGTCAAATTTATGGCTACTTGTTCCGTGTGTCGACATCGTGTCAGCTGGAATCCACGTGTGCTAGCCTCAGTTCAAGACAATTTGTACATCCATCGATATTCAACTGCTATCAGCGAATATGGATGATTCTTTCAACGCTCTCTAATTCAAGTAGTAGGCCTACATGCCAAGTATACATTAAAATAATCAGGATGAGACTACAAGTTCAGATTAACACAGGACATGAGTAATGATCAGTCCGTTGAGCCACAGAAAAACAGTTATGGAGGGGAAAATGTTTTATTTGACATTGACTACATTAAACTTTAATAAAATTCTTTCAGAAAAGTAAACAAGAATAAACATGTCTCATAAACTGCAAGTTTGCGGAACTGGTCAAATGACAAGCAGTCACTCTAAAGGGTGTTGACGGAAAAAGTATCAAGAGTACGAAATTGGGATTTATATGGTCAAATATACAATCATTTTCGATCATAATGACACTAATCACATGTGATGAATCCTAGGAATACATCGGTTTAACGGCCACACACTGCACAGTGCGCCTTATCACAGGCGTTGATTTGGTAGCCTACAGCTGCAAAGGCAAGCAACAGTTATCGGGCATTTATTACTCTATGAAGCTGAATATCTCGAAACGATAGTTAAGAGTTAAATCCACAACAGCAAAGTTGTTTTCCCGCAAATAATAAAGTTTGATTTCTGCAAATTGCGGAACCTGTCAACCCACTGTATATCGAAGATATACTCAAACCCCGTCTCGATAAAACTTATTTACGGAAAGAACTTGAATGTTTTTCGACTTATATACTGTTTCGTTTTAAAATGCTAATTGGCAATTCTTTACCAATTTTTGATGACAGAACGTTTTGTTTCTTCTGTATTTGTTTTCATGATTTGTCATAACTATTCAGATGTTCAAATATAATGTTCGCAAAGCTTGCAACTAGCAAAGAATTGTGTACAATATGAAATTAGTTCGACCTTAATGATTTTTGAATGCACTAAAAAAAAAAAAAAAAAAAGCAAAATAAACTATTTGTAGAACCTTACACCTGGCACACAATACAGGTAAGTTCGTGTCATCTCTATTTAGAACTCTATTTGTCACCCTAATAATTTAAGCTCCTTGTAACCTATTAAAGAATTAATGACCTGCTCAGCGCGTGGCAGAAATTTTCTATAAAATGCCCAACCATAAACTGACATCACATTCACGACTATGGAACCTATCACGATACAACGCATTTCCCCACAGTTAAGGTCGAAGATTAACTCCTTGGCGAGAGACAACCTCACACCTCCGCAGGTCCAAAAGCGCATAATTTCGGAGAATAACATGAACATAAGCTCACAGGCTATTAAGTTGTATATAGCAAATTTGTTTATTTATATTGTGATTGGCTTTTGAAGACCAATAAATCAATTGCAGCACACTTCGCTAAAGATCTACCCACAAACCTGTTATGTATGACAGTACTGTATGGTTATGTTAGTTTACAACAGTACGGCTTATGGGAGGAGAGCGCGTGTAACCATGACGACGGAATAAGCGTTTGGGTAGTTATATCAAGACCTGTGGAGTGTGTGTGTTGTCAGTGTGCGTGGCAGACATTATTAAAGTGAGAACGAAGTTTGAAGCCATAGTCAGCCTACTGATTTCCGATACAACACTTTGGCGACGAAGATGGCTGAGTTCACGTTACCCCCTCCAGCTCCCTTTTTCCCGGTGCCCGGCGAACCTCCTATTCCTTGGGCAGGATGGTTGGAAGAGTTTACCGTTTACCTTGAAGCTATGGACCTAGCTGACATTCCAGACAAGAGGAAGATTGCGGTGCTCCGTCATTGTCTCGGTACCGAAGGACAGAGTATTCAGAACCCTGGGCACTGCGGAGTCCTACGAGGAGGCGATAACTCTCTTAACGAATCACTTTGCCGGCAAACAGCGTGTGCTTCTCTGCCGGTACAAGCTACGAAAACGACTTCAACGTCCCGGTGAGTCAGTGTTGAACTACGTGACTGATTGAAGGGGAAATGCAACTACGGTGCGCTTCAGGATCAGATCATACGCGATCAGCTTATTGAAGGAACATTGTGTGAGAAAATTAGAGAAACGCTACTTTTAGAGTCAGATGAGCTTACACTAGATGATGCCCTGACTAAGGCTATGCGAGTGGAATCTGCACTAGAGTGCTCCGACATGCTAACGGCGAGCTCACAACCAGGCAGCCTTACACAACAGCTCCAGCCAGCAAATCAGAATGAGCAGGATATAGACCTTTCAGTTCCCGTGCAGCTTGCTCACAAACAGTTTAAACGTGGTTCTGACAGCTGCAGCAACTGCGGGGCCAACTCACACAGTGCACGGTCACCCAACTGCCCAGCACGAGGGCAGACATGCAGAAACTGTATGAAGTTGAACCATTGTGCAAGAATGTGCAGGTCAGCAACTGCAGCTCAGTCACTATGGTCAAGACCACCAACAGCCCGCAACGACTGTACAGAGATCAGAACTGTCTCCACTAACCAGGTGCACTTTAAAACATGCACAGTGCAGCTGGGAGATGTGAGCCTTCCCTTGCTGCTAGATATGGGTGCGGCTGTGTCGCTGCTTAATCTTAGCACCTACAACAAGTTTTTTGCTCACTTACCATTACAGCAACCTTCTTCTGCCCTGTGCGGATATGACAGTTCTGCTATAGAGATTGTAGGCATTCTCCATGTCCCAGTGTGCTACGGGTCTAAACACCTGTCCAAGTTTCCTTTCCACATTGCAAAACGAGGTGCCAACCTCGTGGGCCTCGACCCGTTTGTGGGTTTGGGTTTCACACTATATGATGATAGTGCGTCAGCCATTCACCAAGTCAGCTCCACTTGGCAGCAGAAGTGGCCCAAGCTGTTTGATGGACTGGGCTGCCTCACAGCATTCACACACAGGCCCCTGGTGAACGCAGACGTGTCATCGGTTATGCAGCCCCCGCGTCGCATCCCTCTTGCTCTGAGGGATGATGTCACTAAGGAACTTGAAGTGCTGCTGGAGGCAGGGATCATTGAGCCAGTTAACGCTGCCCTCTGGATTTCGAATCTGGTCATCGCTGAAAAGAAATCGGGAGGGTTGAGAGTGTGCGTGGATTTGCGATGCGTTAACAAGGCAGTTATTCCAGATAAATACCCCTTGCCTACCTCAGAGGAGTTGACCACTCACTTCTACGGCTCCAAGGTCTTCACGAAACTGGACCTGCGTCAGGGCCATCTCCAGGTGCCCCTCCACCCAGCCAGCAGGGACCTGACAGCCTTCGTCTCGCATGCTGGGGTGTTCCAGTACACTCGGATGCCGTTTGGGCTTTGCTCTGCCCCCAGCTGCTTCCAGAAGGTGATGACCACTGTTCTGGCTGGTATTCCTGGGGTGGCTGTAATCCTGGATGACATTGTGGTCCATGCCCCTGACCTGCAGACCCACAATGAGAGGCTCCACAGGGTTTTCCTGGCCCTCCGGGAAAACAACCTTACCCTGAATAGTGAGAAATGCACATTCGCCACTGACGCCATTGACTTTGTGGGATTTGGCCTGACAGCTAGAGGTATCACGCCTCTCTCATTAAACGTTGAGGCCATACACCAGATCCCAGAGCCAACCTCAGCCTCCCAGGTGGCCTCGTTCCTGGGCATGACAGCCTACTACCACCGTTTTCTGGCCCATTACTCCCAGACTACAGCTCCACTGCGCCAGCTCCTGCGGAAGGAGGAGCCATGGGAGTGGACTGCAGCATGTTCTGAGGCGTTCCACACCCTTAAGTCTCAGCTCACCATGCCTCCCGTCTTGGCCCATTTTGACCCATCCAGCCCTACTGTGGTCACGTGTGATGCCTCAGGGGGAGCGCTGAGCGTGGTCCTCGTACAGGAGCAGAATGGCGTGGAGCGATCAGTTGCCTTTGCCTCGAGAGCACTGAGCCCGACTGAGCAGAGATATTCAGTCGGTGAACGCGAAGCCCTGGCCTGTGTCTGGGCGTGTGAGAGATGGCACCATGACCACGGGTCATGTGAATGGCGCAAGAGGGTCACTTGGGCATTGTCAGGGTCAAGCAGCGGTGCCGTGACCTGGTCTGGTGGCCTGGCATTGATCGAGACATTGAAACCATGGTCAGGAACTGCGCTCCGTGTCTGCTGAGTGGGAAGAGTAGTCAGCCCACCTCCACACCCCTGCAGCCCACTCCATGGCCACAACGCCCGTGGGAGCATATCCAGCTGGATATCTGTGGAGAGCTCCATGGCCAAGGGGTCCTGCACCATCAGCGATTTCTGGAAGTGGCATACGACCTGCATTCTAAGTGGCCTGAAGTGGTTGCGACAGGGACGGTTACAACCAGAGTCATCACTGAGATTCTGGATGGCCTGTTTGCACGCTGGGGCTTACCACTCACCATCACCACGGATAACGGGCCCCAGTTCATCTCATCAGAGTGCTCGGACTTCCTTAGTAGCAAAGGGATTAAGCACATTCGCACAGCTTTCTTTCACCCTCAGGCCAATGGGGGAGTAGAACCAATGAACCAAAACTTGAAGAATGGTCTCCGAGCCCACTCGTCCCAGGGGCGCACATTTCAGACTGCACTCAACCAAACACTGTTGCACTACAGAGCTAGTCAGCATGCAACAACACAGGCCTCTCAGGCCTCCCTTATGCTTGGCCGTGAGATGCACTTGCCACAGGACAGACTCAGGGCCCAGGGTACAGCAGCTCCTGCAGTAGGCAGCACCAGAGATGCAGCTCAAGCGGCAGTGACCAAACATCAGGGGGAGATGAAGCAACGTTTCGACAAGAAACATAGGGTTAAGATCCCCAACATTCAATTGTTTGACTGGGTTCGGACTCGTAGGCCCCACCGGGACAGCAAGATGGCATCCTTCTGGTCTCTGACCCCTCCAGGTGAGATGTCAGCTGGGGCCTGCCACATTCATGCTGAGCGATGGATCTCGATGGCATGCCAATCGACTGCGAAAGGTCCCTGCCCCTACGGAATCAACTGAGCTCACTCGGCAACCAGCAGTAGTGGCAGACACAGATGGGACTGTCCCATTTTCTAAAAGACCTGTACTGCTGAGGCCAGCTAGGCCACGTCAGCATCCACCTCAGCCACAGCCCATGGCAAAAGAATCTCACCCTGGTGTTCTCACAGTGCCACAGCCCATGTTGAGAGAACCTCAGCCTGGTATCCTCACCAGGCCACAGCGGGAACGGCTTCGTCCTCCGCATTTCAAGGATTATTTTACTACATTTCACATATAGGCTGTTAGAGCTTTTCCCATTTTCAAGGGACTGTTCATTCCTTCTGTTGAAGTTGGTTGGTTAATTGAGGGAGGGGGGAAATGTTATGTATGACAGTACTGTATGGTTATGTTAGTTTACAACAGTACGCTTATGGGAGGAGAGCGCGTGTAACCATGATGATGGAATAAGCGTTTGGGTAGTTGTATCAAGACCTGTGGAATGTGTCTGTTGTCAGTGTGCGTGGCAGACGTTAATAAAGTGAGAACAAAGTTTGAAGCCATAGTCAGCCTACTGATTTCCGATACAACAAAACCCTCAGAATTGCAGACACTGTTTCTGCAATAAAAAGACGTATTTAAAATACCAAAAAAATTCCCTCAAGAATACAATTGCTTATATTACACTGTCGAATTTGTCATAATATTTTTTTTTTTCTATTCATGCTAGGCTTTTTAAACAGAGGATCAGCCACACACTTTCCAGAGGTTGCATAAGCTCTCACTTCCACTTTCACTGCAAGAGAAAATAAAACAATGTTAAAATACGTAACGGCATACACAAACGTAATTATAACAGTCATTACCTCAATTTTATAACTTACACGCGGTACTACATTCAGTTCCGCGGAGCTACATGTGGTTATTCCTGGCAGTAAATTGTCCTATGATACGGCTCGCTTTATTGCGCGGTAGATCGTGGTTAGAAATGGGTTAGAAGGCGAAATGTTCGAGGTAACCGGGCATTAACTAACGCCGTCTCTTCGGTTTTAACGGCGACTGTACTGTATGCCAAGGTAATGGAGGCTGTCCAACCTCGCTGGTATAATTAGCAAACCTCAAAACACAGCTTTCCTTTCGGAAGCATTTCAAATGCCCTCTGTTTGTTCAACACCGTACTATGTATTCGTCATTGAAGAGGTAATATTCTAGCCCGTCTGTCTGTTCCATAGTGGCAATTACTTTTATTGTGCTTAAAATAATTGCAAAAATGTATCACCCAGCCCTAATTATTACCATAAACTATATTATAAGGTTGACTTGTCGGACTACATGACACGTGTCCTCTGAGGATTGGTGAATAGAATGACTAGAAGTGTTATCGGCTGTTCAATAAAAACATGAATGAGCAGGTAATTGCTTGGGTTTTGCCATGTTTCATACTATCCGAAGTGTTTTGTGAAACGAGGTTGTAATAATTGCGATTAAATGCTTTGAATTTTTGCCCAAGTGTACTAACCTTACTGTCAAAGGATTTGTGCCCAACAGTAAACTGCACGTAAGGGCTCGGGTCACTGCTTACTTTCTTGCCAGACTGCAAAAAAAGTAAATAAGAGTGAAAACAGCAACCCAGACAGTCAATTCCACAACATGTATGAAAAATCCGCACAAACATGTACATGTACACACACACATACATACATCCAAGAATAAAGCTAAAAAATTCCATCCAAAAAAGGCCATGCAAACCAGGCAATATATTTAAGAACCACCACACTTATCTTCACATTTTACTTCTGCATTAGGAGCCAGAGATTCTGCACTTTAGGACACTTGACACATACACAGCACATCATTTCCAGTTTTCCACGGTAATATTCATGAACCAATCAGCATCCATCTGGCCCCAGCACCCTCACTGAAGTAAGACCAGATTTTAATGACCTGACAGTGAACTGAGCAGTAGTCTGTTAGCTGTTCTTTAGTCCTGATACAATGAGATAGTAGGCTGAACACATCGTTTTGCGCAAGAGTCCTCATCATCTCCACGAGTGTGACAGAGATACACAGATGTTCCAATCTGGGAACATTCAGTTCCCAGTTCGACTTTTCAGTATGTTCAATATGCTCTACTACGCACTGTCCCATGATACACTTTTATTTTAAAATCAATCGCAAGGATTGCCTCTGTATAAGAAAAGGAAATTAACAAAACAAAAAACCCAATATAAAACAAATCACTTCAAAATGTTGTATTGGGTCACCAGCAAAGGGTACAAAGCAGTCATACTCAAAACTACTACCTCTCCTAAGTGCAGAATATAAGATAAACATACAATTTTAACCCTTTTGATATATTTAGATCGTAATTTAAGCACCTTTGGGACCAAGTTTGTGGGAATACAATGAGATGTGAGGGCAGCTGTAAAAAGAAAATTATTAATAATGCATTCCCTACTGCTGATGGTAATGACTTAAAACTAGAGAAATGACCAACATCAATCACACAGGGCATCTGAGCAGTGTTCATAAACAAGATAAAATGTCACAGCAAAGCACAGCATGATTTATGCAAGGACAAAGAGGGAATCGAGCAATAGAGCCAGCAAAGCGTGCAAGCATGTGAGAGCTTTGCCTTGTTTAATATCAAATGAAACATACATTGAATAATATGACCCAAAAAAAAAAAAAAAAAAAAAAAAAAAAAAACTTTAAATGGTTGGAAATATCACCATACTTGCAAGATAATTGGAGGATATATGATATTCCTTTCTCTCAGAATGACCTTGGGGTCTAATACACACATTTCTTTACCTTGAGAGCCTTATTCATTGAAGCCTGCTTCATGCCATCTTGGTTAAATTCAAAAGGATTTCGCTTTTCAGGGAGGAGAGAATGAACACACAACAGGTTATAAGAGCATGCAACACCCAGCCATGTTAATCCAGCATCCAGAAAAACTGAACACAGCAGGACATGGACACCACAGAAAGAACCAGAACAAAGGAATGGATTCAGAAGGTTAATATGCAAATCTAATCAACAGTAGTTAGTTAGTAGTTAGTAAAACCAGCTCCCAGAGGGGAAAAATGACAGAGATGGAAATTTCAGAATAAAGAAACATCTGCAGACAGAATCAGAGACAATTTCACGGGAGGAAAATGGCAGTTTGCTTTGAGATGACTGTAGCAATATTCAAAGATGAACTTCAAGAACAAGTACAATTTAAATTGAAGTTTAGTCAGAAAATTATAATAAATAAAATGAAATAAAAATATGCAGTATTTCTGCATGTGGGAATTAGGTTTGTATGCTCAGCAGGGCCTCATTCCCAAATTTTCAGTTTCCAATTATCTTCCAATAAACATGAGAAAAGCTAGCCTGTTAGCCTGCTTATTTTGAATGAATCATACATGGTATGTTCAAAAGCACTGATGATAATCAAACAACTGACACCTCTCTCTCTATATGCCTGCAGTGATGGCAGTGCCAGAGTCTCTCATATGCAAGAAAATGAGTGCTACGAAGAGGATGCTGTCCACACTGCCATCTACAGACCATCTCCTTCAGTTTTCACCATGTCACTGAACGACTGCCTTGTCTATAAGGCTTCCATACAAGTATTCCATGAATACTTGCCATCAAGCAGCTCTAATAAAAATACCAATGATTTATGGTGCATTTTGTATTGACGATGTTAAGCAATGCAACCGTGCACTAGGGACAATCATGCTATTGGTTGGCGTACAAGACTTTGGTTTTGGTAACCACAACAACACCACACAGGTCGCTAACACTAAAAAGCAAAAATACCAGGGGACTCACAAATAACGTTTTATAGACTGAGGTAGTATTCTCACAAAAGACTAGGCCCGAAGCTTTCCTCTCTCTTAAGTATCCACACCCAATGCTCCCTTCGAAGACGCTCTTAAAGCAAAAGGAAGTGGAGAGAGAAGAGCAGAGACAGCACTGAGACTCTGGAGTGGAATATTCTAGACTTCCCGCACAGGACCCCCAAACCATAAATAACAAAAATTGAGTTGAGAATGGAGGGGACAACATAGGCCAGCACTGCAGCGTATGACACATTTGTATACAAAGCATATTTCAACATCCTTTTAAGCATTAGTCTATGGGTTCATCACACATCCGGCTGAAAGATACAGTACAATGACTCACGATGTGGAAAATGATCCATAAAGTCTATTAGCAGAATCCATAAACAGATTAGGACACACCTAATCAGTGAGTACTCAGCTACCTCAAATCTGGGAAGACTGCATATGACCAGCCGTAAATGTCAAAATGGTATGAGAGGCAGGAAGACAAAAGAAAAGTATAATAATTGCTGTGGTGGTGACGTGCTCACTGAATAAAACAGCTAAATGTAGAAATGGGGCAGAACTAACCAGAATAATTATTTCTGCGATGCGAGGAGTCTGCCTCAACGCCAAAAAAAAACAAAAAACAAAAAACAAAAAAAAAAAAAAAAAACTGTAAGCATGGTCAAATATCTCAGAAACTACTGTGACAACTATTCTGTCATAAGCAACAATCAGTAATTTGTGTTTCCATGTGGTTTTACAAGAAGGGAAGCAACACATGCCACAGTTGCACTTCATGAAGTTTTAAGCAGCTGTAATTTATCACAAAATACTACTGATCACACTTTTTTCCAATGTGTAAAAAAAATAAATAAATAAAAAAAAGCATAATCATGGTATTGATTTAATATTCTAATAATAATAAGTTATTATAATTATTAATATTATACGGAGGTTCCTAAGCAATCTATTTAAAGTACATTTTAATTAACAACTATATTCCCATTAAAATGCTCAAGCACAAAAAATGTGTCTCCATTCATTTTGAGTATTATCATGAAACGAGAAGCCCTTCAATACATTAGCATGAGAATCAATGCTGGCTGTATAAGAGAATTTCAGTAATGGCAGATTTACAACAGAACTGTAAATAAAATCAAATGCAAAGACGAGCAGAAACAGGGGGTACAGTACAGGACTGGACCTGGTATCTACCTGGTATCACACCTAACCCACAGGCTCATACTGCGAGTCACAACTGTACTTACAGGTAGGTTCCTGGCAGAGTCCAGGTACACCACTAGCAGTGCAGATGAGAGGCCGTCACTGGCCTGGCCTTTGTCAGCCCGTATACTTGTGAGGACCTGTGAGGGTAGGAGCAGACATGGCTGAAAGGGAAAGCCGGATGTGACCTTAATACTCATATCAATAGACAACAACCAGATGTGCTCTTGCTCACAAAAATTCTCTTGAATCTCACAAAAATCGAGCACTATTAGCCAGCAGTTCCCATCCCTGCTCTCGATGATCAACCATCATAAAGGTTTTCATGGCCAACCTAAATAAACAATCCTAGACATCTCACTCAACTGCTAACTAGCAGAATCAAGTGTGTGAAATCAGTGCGAAAATGAAAACTGACCAGTAGATAGATCTCTAAGAACAGGATTGGGAGCCTCTGCTTTAGACAAATAAAATATGGGCCAACACAGTGTAGTCATGTAAGCTACTTCATATTTTTATTCATATTTATTACTCCACTGAAGTTGGAATGTAGCACTGCTTAATTCTTTTCCCCATAATGACTACATATAATGACTGTATGTACAGTGAGCTCCAAAATTACTAGCATCCCTGACTGGCAATGCAAAAAACAATAATTAAAAAGATTCTATAAAATTAGAGCTGGCGGAATAATTTATCGCGATTAATTTAAGCGCAATAAAAGTAACTGCCACTATGAGGCAGACAGACGTGATTGCTTATTACCTTTTCTATGACACATACCTAATGCGGTCATTTGAAATGCTTCCGGGAAGAAAAGTTTGATTTGAAGTCCACCAATTACCAGCCAGGTTGGACAGTCTCCATCGCCTTGGCATAATTAGCTCACCTTAAATCAATTCCCGTGTACTTTGCCTGACTTGCAATCTAGCCATTTATTTAGCCAACTGACAAATCAAAAGCAAAATGTGGCCTATAATGATTAAGAAGAGAGAATGACAACCAGACTGACCTAACCAGGCTGCCCCGTTATATTAAAAGATTTTCAAATTCGTAAACAATTTACATGTCACGTTCTATATGCTTAAACAAAATGTCTTCCACCTTCACTGTTGGTTATTTAGATGCTCAAAAGTAAATAATATCAAGTGCTACGAGTTACATTATTTTAAATTACTCTTGTTCAATTATCTAATAAAAAATGCCTCAAATTTGCGGCAAAGATTCGCCTGAACGTTAATTGCCAAATCTTCGGTGCATTTGACTATTGCCTGCAATGCAAAAGTATTCTCTCTCACATTCATGTTCAGTACGCTTCACAAAATGTTTTCCACATCACGTAGCCTATATTTTTAAGCTCTTAAAACCAGGGCCATCTTTGAATAACTTTCTTTTTTTTTTTTAAATATCTTTAATAGGCTAATGCATACAAAATTCCTTGATGAAAGGTGGAATTCAGAGGTCTGCTATTTATTCAATTATTTAAATTTTTTCAATCTAACACGGCAACCTGGTTAGGTCCGTCTGCTTCTCATTATCACTTCTTAATCATTCTACGCCACATTTTGGTTTTGATTAGTCAGTTGGCTGAATAAATGGCTTGATTGCAAGTCAGGCAAAGTACATGGGAATTGATTTAAGGTGAGCTAATTATGCCAAGGCAATGGAGGCTGTCCAACCTGGCTGGTAATTAGTGGACTTCAAATCAGAGTTTTCTTCCCGGAAGCATTTCAAATGACCGCATTAGGTATGTGTCATAGAAAAGGTAGTAAGCAATCACGTCTGTCTGCCTCATAGTGGCAGTTAATTTTAATTAATCGCGATTAATTATTCCAACAGCCCGATATAAAATATATTTATTGAGAAACTCTAAATATCAAAATGTGAGAAATACTGTACTACATTAATGTCCCCATGGAACCAAACAAAATCATTTAGGGGTCTATTCTCCCATGCGCGTAAGTCGAAAAAAGCGCGTAGCTACGAGCTTTACAGCCTACGCGTATTCTCCCCTCGACTTAAGTCTGTGCATTACACGCCCCGAAGGCAGTTACGCGCTTGGGGCGGAGCAAGGCCAAAATTGGGGCATTTCCGGACGTTTCTCTTGCAAATAACACTTATGTGTATTCTCCCCCTGGCTTACGCGCTTTTTCTGTGAAGCGCTTTTGAGGGGTGTATTAAGGTCAAGTGCCAACATAAGGCGAAATGGAATATTGCGTTTGATGTCGGTTATAGGCCGAATTTTAACAGTAATTTTATTTTTTTTAACATGGTAAAGGTTGAGACATTTAATATTCGATTGTTCTTCCTAATTTCTAGACTAGATTTCTCAAAGCCATAATAATTTATCAAACGAAATCATCACATGATATTACGCATCAGCCTCTTCTCCAATCAGTTCAATTACAAACTCAAAACGATTAATTAATACGAGTATGCCTAAGACCATCATTCTACCATGCCCTCAAAATCTAAAACCAAAATGCCAGTCCTGCATTTGCTTGCACTCTTGCGTGATTGGGAAAGAGTAAGTGGAGCGCGCCGAGCTCGAGGACGAACACACATCGGCTTCGTTTGGACATCCTGGGACTAAAACATCGAGTGCATCCAGCGCTTTCACCTGGACCGTGCATGAGGCAATCCTCTTTCTTTGCCGACTTCTGAATGAACACCTATCCAGCCGCAGCAGTTTTCCACAAAACATACCCGTGGTCATCAACGTCAGAACTGCGCTGTCGCTCCTGGCATCTGGGTCGTTCCAGAGAGTGGCTGGTGATACACATATCACAGGCGTCTGTTCTTCTCCATGCACTTCCACTGCAGAAAGAGTGGATGCCATCCCCTCCTCCTGTGCAGTGAAATGCACAGAGGATGATAGTTGCCCACCACCTGTTCCGTGTACAATTCTCCGGTGTGCAGAGAGCCTGGTTTTTACAGCGCCCCGCAGATCTCTCCATTTATGCTTTAAAACAGGGATACTGCGCTTACATCTCCCCTCCGAAGTCACATCCAGAACGATTTGCAACACCAACATCTGTGAAATTTGGTTTTCGGCTTTGGCTCGACGTTGCCATCATTGTCTTCATTTTCTATTAACAAATGCGACTGCCCTATATGTTCGTGATAATCTAAAAAGTTGTAATATTCTCACGAGTGAAGAGATTGATTTTCTAATTGAGGATCTGTATTAACTAACTCGTGTCTTTGTCATTTTTTTACCATTGATAATACTGTGTATTTTAATTTGTGAATAAAGATATTTTTAAATAGGCTACTCTAGATTGAGCCCTACCCTGGCCAATACCAAAGCACTACCCATTTTTTTTAATCAATTTTAGCCAATAAAGAAGTAAATGGGCTGCCGGTGGGTCACACGGTTAAGGCACTGCTCTGCAGTGCAGAGGTGATCACCACGTCGCAAGTTCGAGCCCCGGCGTACCCACTGGCAGCGGTCGGCAGCTTTTTCAGAGTAGCGCACAATTGGCTATCGCGCTACATGGTTTCAAATTGGGAAGGGACAGCCGGATTTGGGAATAGAATAATAATGTTGGCCCGACGGGCGTTCGTCAGGAAGACTCCGGGTTGGTTCATGTCCGGGTATCCTCCGCCCTAGTTCTGAACTTGCGAAGATTCAACCGATGAGTGTATAAGAATCAGTGGCAGACAGGCACGTGCTTCGGAGGAGAGCCGTGAAATGTCTCACTATCCTGAGTTGGCAGCAAGGGGTCGCATACGAGCAAGCTTTGTACATAGTTCCCCAATTGGGCATTCCAGATTCGGGTGGGATTGGAGATGCCAAATTAAAAAAAAAAAAAAAAAAAAGAAGTAAATGGGATAATTGATTATAATAAAGTATTAGGCACAAGTTCAAGTGAATGTGTCACTCAAATCAAATAGGATATGATAGGCTATGGATATGGAATTCCGTCATTGCTGAGGCGGTTTCGGGGCGGGGGAATGACCGCGTGCGGGGTAAGAATCCTTGTTAAAGCGTTTCCATGTCCTTTAGTTGCAAACCTGACATCAGAGTAGTTTGATCTTTTTGTGTGACTAGAATGTTCCCTTTGTCTTCTTCCCTGTCTTCCACGGAACAAACTGGCTGGTGTAGGAGGGGCACATTTTCAATGATCTGATTGCACTGGTTGAGAAGCGCTAAATTCTTTATTTATTACTTCACCATCGCGGCATTTTGTTTGTTTGCGTTGCTTTAATGCCATGGTGGCTAGTGTAAGAAATAACAAGTGATTGTCACTAACATGGCAATATACCCCCCCGCCTCAATTTTATGTGTCCGTACGGACAGAGCCCAATGCTACATCCCCCGCTTTGCGCTAATCGCGCGGCGGGGGATAAAAAAAGAGATGTCATACATAGGCCTACTATTACAGAGGCATATAAAACCTTGTATCTTCAAAATGACAAACTTCACAGGAAAATTAAAAATAAACATAAAATTGAATAATAATAATAATAATAAAATAATAAAAATGGATAAATATAGTTTAAAATAAAAAATGTTTAATTTTGCATGTAAGAATAGAAAACATACGAGTTTTTGTTTCTTATCAGTTTGGAGATAGGAGGTTTTTAATCAGCAGGCTGACGATATTCAAATTTAAAGTCTGGTTTACGTTTTCCATGGACCACAAATGCATTTTCATGGTTAATCACAAAATCATTTTTCCATGTTTTCCTGAAAGCCATAATCAATGAGCTTTGTACAAAGTCTGCCTCTCTTTTGGATTAGTCACACCTCTTTCATAAGGCCGCCTACATTCTGAAGTTAAGCGCTGTGGGCGTGATCGAAGCGCTAAGGGGAGAATACGCGCAACTCAAAAGCACTTAACTCGAATCGCGTAAAAAAGGACTTACGCGCTAATGGGAGAATAGACCCCTTACTGATTTCATGAAGAATCAATTTTCTCAAAATTAAGGTTTCATAATTAATGGCACCCAAAAAGACTATAGTAAATAACATCAACCAAAATTAAACTAAGAATTAAATTCCACGTAATTGGGTTTTATTTCAGTGTTAAGGAACTATACTGAGCCATGACATCGCTTCCTGTTTCACAAGGGTACAAAAATGATGTAACACACATGCAATATCCCTTTGTCATCGAACACCATGTAGAAAACAAAACAAGTTTCAGTTCAAAAGAGGGAAATGGCCATAGACTTTCATAAATCTGGTAATAGCTACAAGAAAATTTGCCAATGATTGAATTTGCCACTGAGTACTGTCAGGGCAATTATTATTATAAAAACTGCAAAGATATGGAAATGTTGAAAACCCAATAATAATAATAATAATAATATTTTGGCTTTAGCCTGACAAGGCTTTTTCAAAGTGCATGTGCTGACTTTCATTCCAACAAAGCAGTTAAACACTGAATTCAACTAATCCAGGTCTTCAGCAAAGACTAATTCAAACTGATCATGTATCTCAGAATATTTGCTGTTGTTGGTATATAAAATATGCTACATTTTGCTGTACCTAAATGCATCCAACTTGTGCTGCAATGTAATAGTAACATTTAATATTACATTTCATACCATGAAATTCCATGGTAAACTCAGAATTTAATAAAATTATCTGATATCTCGTCTGAATTAACTTGCGCAAAGCAGTCATGTTTTTTCTTGATGAGTAAACAATTTTTTCCTCTATTCCTCAAAATATATAGGATTAGGTCACCATCACTACTGCAGCTGCATGGGGAGTCTATGCAATCAATGGATATGATGATTCTGTGAGTGTGATAGTCTTGAATTTTTAGCAGAAAGCATGGCGCCCGCATTTTCCTTTTGTTTCGTCATTTTGTCCTTGGTGCGAAAGGCCTTAATTTGAGGCCTGGTGAAAGGGATAGCTTACTTTTTTCTACTAACGTAGCATATTGCCACATCAAAATTTTACAGTTTTTTTTTTTGGGAACAAGATTCATGGAATGCATTGCTGAATCAAATAATATTAAAAGACTAGCAGTGATTGCATAGGCATTACCACCAACTTACCACAAATCTAAATCCTACTGTTTACTTCATGCTTCTGTCCCTTACATCGGTTTATTACATACTCAGTTGAACATTTTAGGCTCCAACTTCCACAAGTACAGAATTAATTAATAATAATCAGACTCAAACAAAAGAAATCTCCAAATTTTTAAATGACTTTCCCTCTCCCAGTGCTAAACTGAAATGATGTGCAACTGAAAAGTTTTTTTTCTTTCCCCCGAAAGCCTTAACATGGGATGGAAGACCGTGAACAATAACTTAATAATGATGAATATGTTCATTATATTTGATATTACACACCATATGCACTCCCGCAACTTCCACCTGCAAAAAAATTAATTCAAAAATTGCAGTGATGATTGAAATTAGCTCCAAACCAGGAAGGCATCACATGACCACAATCTTGCGGTCATGCTGTAATTGTCACAGTCTTGCCAGCAGCACTGTGGAACGACGTGACAGTGGCCTGCTCAGCTATGCAGGTAGGTCCTTCTTCAAATGCCTGTCTACCTAATTTCAGACTCAAAAAGTACTGCACAATGAATTGAGGAGCATGCGCAGAGCGCATAGTCCAGTTCGGTTCGATTCAACCGTATACATGGAGTAATCTGACTAGTAACCATATTATCTGGGTGTGTTAGACAGACTTCGATTTAGCCCCATTCCAGTCAGACGAACATGTTTGCATGGATTTTAAAAGTCCGGTTTTAGTCGGACTAACACGATAAATCACGTGGTGTAAACACACTCAGTGAAACAACTAGCCACAGTAATTGTCATCCTACCTGATCCAGCTTTTCAGGAGTGCTGAGGAGGGAAAGCCATTCCAGTTTCAAGTGCAACTTCCCAGTAGTAACCTCCTCCAAGTCAAACCACTGCAAGAGCAGACATTATTCAGGTGGTGGCGACTGCAGCTCAGACATTCAACATTTCTCTCAAGTGTGAACAATAAACAAACAATTGCTGCTGTTATGCTTTACACTATATACAGTATTTTTCCATTTCAAAAGAGGAATATATTTACCACTTATAACATTTTCCATTTGCACACATCTTAGGGCAACACTGGCCAACCATTTGTATTTATATAAATGTATGGATGCATGTGAGAGTGAATTAGTGTTCTCGTGTATTAGTTTCTGGTATGAAAATGGCCACACAGGAAAGGGCTTCACCTCATCAACCTTCTGTTCCTTATGAAGCTCTGTCATATCAATCATCAGGCTACAAGCAGACACATAATAGTGATCAATCCGGAGCACCAGTGCATTTGAAGATGAGGACTTAATCATTCATGCAATTTCATTACATAATTCTCAATTAGCCACCCCCTACTGTTGAACTGGGCTAAAGCACAGCCAAAACTTATTTACTATATTGTTTGGTTAGACTAATGGTGCATACACATTTGAATATAAATAATGCAGTGTGACAGATGAATGGGCCATCATTCTACAAGAACAGATACTATGTACTGGAAAAGATGTTATAAAGGAAATGGGATCGAAGTTTAAAGGCCAGTGAGAGGGCCCACCTGCCGAGGAAGTCATCTTTGTCAGGGTCTTCATCAAACAGCTCAATCTCCAGGTGTTGGCCGGAGTGCTCATACACCATTGCCTTGTGAACAATATCAGATAGAACTCGCAAATAGAACCTCAGCAGTTCATCATTCACAAAAAAGCAACTTCTCATACAAAAACATAATTCTTTTTTCCAGAGCTTTCGAAAGTAGTTTTCAATCATGACGTCAAGTACATTCAGCAGCAATAGTCAATGTATAGTTGAAATTTTAAAACTAAAGACTATTCTGCCGCAAAGTAACACCTCTTCCTTCTTAAAAATGGTATCGTTTAAAATTCAGGCGCTGACAGTTGTGCTTCAACCCCATATCTTCTTAAAGTATGGAGCTTCATTCTTATCGTTATTTAAGAGTGTGGTATATCAACTTGAGAGCAGACATATCGATTTCATGCATAAATTTTGTAATGTTTTCCCTCAAAATTATGCTCTCGCACTTAAATAACCCCTGCTCAGCTTGGATTTGAGCTGCTTCTACTCCAACAGTGTTCTTGCACTCAGATCGGTTGCTGCTTGGACAGATATCCTGCGCGTGAGCATCAGCCTTTTCTTCACACAGTCAAACTGCCTCTGCGTTCTGGGCACATTTCTGTTTGCGCTTGGATTTTGTTGTGACACATTCCAGTCAAAAATCGCCGACCAAGAGAATGCCAGGTCTTGTGCTGATGAATAAAATTGTTCCTGCCTCTTCACGGGCCCAGTAAATAGCAAAGTTACCGCTGTGGACTGAATCATATTGCAATACTGAGGCGAAAAAAAGGACTTTACAACTTTACATCAGATCTGCATTTAACCCTAACAATTGAAGATTTGATTTGAATCAGTGTGGAGGGTCCTCTGGACATATTTGATGCCTCACACGCAGTGAGGAAATGGATAGAAGGGTAGAGAGCAAGAAGACCCAATTTTAAATCCAGGCCTCCAGATACGGCATAAAGCCAGTGTATTGGAAACCTTTGTTTATCAATGAACTCAAGACTCTCATATTGTATAATAATTGTCATTTGTTGGAGACAGTTGTATTGTTAATGTGGAGTGTTTTATTGTAGTTTCTTTAAACATTAAAAAATTGTCAAAAAAAATGTCACAGGTCATGATAAAAGTATAACACATCTGGTACTGTGTACCCTTAAGTCATAATAACTGATGTAAAACATGGTGTCAAAAACAAAACTCAGCCAACTTTAGTGGCTTCCAGCTGGCCCCACCGGCAGACTTCTTGAGATACAATCCTAAAAATTTGGCTTTTTCTTTGAGACTACCATATCTACCTATCTGCCCAGTTTCATTCAATTCCACAGGGGTCAACTCCTCACCTTCTTCAAAATGTGCCATTTTCTCACGGAATGGCTCTTAATAAAACCATTAGGGATAAGCATCTAAAAAAAATATTTGACAGGTAGTTTCTGGTGACAGGTTGCAATCAAGTAAAGTTTAGTAAGCTGGAAGCAGGTTTTATACAATGGTTGTTCGTAATGTTCACTGGCTTGCAGTAGAGTGGTACAAGTGACATTTCAGAACAATAAAAATGGAAATCATTGAGCTATAGATTTCACAAATCTTATACGTAGCAGCATGATGGAAGCAAAAGGATTCATCTTTCTCTTCTCCTCGCTCAGCGCACCTCTGCTTTTAATGTACAAAATTGTGCATAATAGACTGGAGGCCGATGTGTTATACAGCTACTATTGTAGCTATTACGGTAAAGAAAAGTATGGGCACTGTTGCAAAAATATACAAGAGTTTGTCACTAAAGTGACTATATCCCCCGCCGTTAGGTCACAAAAACCGACTGGTGTCTGCGCATTCCCAGTAGGAAGGTTGGTACCAAAAAGGATTGAAATAGGTTGACTCCTTCTTGAGATATCGCGCTGACAATGTTTGGGACGGACTTACGGACGGAGCTTAATACTATATCCCACGTTTCGCGCTAAACGCGTGGCGGGGAATAATAAACTGTCCTTTTCTTCCAAAGTTGTGAGGGAAACACTGGAAGTACATATGTAGCCCAGGTCATCGGGAGAGTATGAACCCGCTTAATAACCAGCTAAACTGTCAAACAAACAGGCCCATAACAAGTCAGGGGCAATTCCATTAGCCAAAATTAAACCTGGCATTCTCTTGGTAGGCGATTTTTGACAAGAATGTGTCACAACAAAATCCAAGCACAAGCAGAAATGTTCCAAGCACACAGAGGCAGTTTGAGTTTGATGAGAAAAAGCTGACGCTCACACGCAGATAATCAGTCCAAGCAGCGACATATCTCAGACAGTATAAGTAGAGGTAGCACAACTCCAAGCATAAACAGGGGCTACTTGAGTGCAACAGCTGATTTTTGATAGCCTGGGAAAACCAGACTCTGCTACTTCGCTGTGCTTCGTACACAGAGTCTGGCCAGTCGTCATTGACAAGTGTTCACTTTCTGGTGGGTGGGTGCTTGTCTGAAGTTTAAAATCATTGGTGAACCTGTAAACTAATCACTAACATTTGGCTATGACGCATATTATGCGCCGGCTCAGCCGCCTAGTACATCTGCTGTAAGCACAATCCTTCATACCAGGAATGCAGCGAAAACAAACTGATCAGTACATTAAAGTTAATACTGTATCCATACTCATGCCCATCTACCAAATTTTACCCTTCACCCATTCACTTAAAAGAACCAAAGGTGCTCTTTCCGTTCTCCTTACAAGAAACAAACTGTTGAGCTATTATTTTTCCTGCAGATACTGCTGCTGTTTAAAAAAAACGTAAGAGACCCGAAACCAACGGCAGAAACGACAGGAATAAGGCATTATTTACATCAGGACGGAATCTGCGTTGACATGAATACTGAACTGTTAACCACACTTGCGCTAACATCATACCAAGCTCGCTATCAAACTTAATAGCAACACAGTTTGGCTCTAAGCGTTTGGCTGCCTCAGACAGCCATTTCATTCATGGATAATGACAACATAACACCGAGACAGCAAATAGGTCTTGTGACACGAACAAAAACACTGCTTTTAAAAAGTAGCTGCTAACTTAAATAGTGAGAAATTTGCGGGCAATGAAACACAAGAAGCTACAAGCCAGCTGAGGTGGTTCAGCTGTCTCTCACAGAGATGAACAGGATGCCTATTTCATGATGGCTATTTAAGTAGATATGACAATCTGCAGGGAGTAGCGCTACAACATAATTTCCATTCAAAAAACAAACAAAATATTAATCTTGTTGTGGCTATAAGTCGCTGATACCCGGGATTTTCTCCACGACATAGCGAATGGCCTCCAATGTATCTATATCCATAGCCATTGTTGATCTCGGAGACTACAATTTCAAACTCGGAGCAGCGGCTAAATCGTGGCTCTCTCCCACTCCTTCTGTTCGTTGGTTGGTCCAGTGGACTTCCTGCCGAGGTAAACGAGGCAGAGTTCCGAGTGACCAGACTAAGTACTGAAGCGAAATTAATTTAAGCGGAAGCATGAAGGCTGGCGGAGTCAGGGTAAATTTTTTAGGGAAAACATTTCAAAATCTACACATGAAATTGATATGTCTGCTCTAAATTTGAAAAACCACACTCTTGAATAAAGATAGGAATGAAGCTCAGTACTAAAGCATAGAACGGTACAGCTTAATTGAGAAGGTGATAAAGGGAAGATAAGGCTACCTCGTAAACTTCATTCCATTTAGGATGAATAGTGGCTTTGATAGTCTTGCTTTGGAAGAGCTGGTTTCCCAGCTGAATGACACCATACGGATCTGATTTTCCCTTGATCAGACCACCAAGGAACTTGTCTTTCCCTTCCAGGTCCTGTGCTTCCAGAAAGTGGATCCTCAGGACACCCTGATTAGACATTTTAACACAACAATGTATAAAAAAAGATTAACTCAACATATAGAAGGATATTTACGATGCTCCAATTGCACATGAATGTAATCAGGCTATACTCAAAAACATCAATTAGACCCTTGTACAGATTTGACTCAGATAAAATGTTATTTTGAACTAGAATATAAGTGGGGTTGTGCTAAATTAACATTACAGACAGAGAAAATGACAAATTTTGTTTCCTTTTGGCACTGGCCAGAGAGTACACTTCCTCCTGATCAATTTCTGAAATAACACTGCTGGATGCAGAAGGCAACTCATTAGACTCCATTTTTGTTCCTATGCCAACCGATATGGTGGTAACGTTACTCAACATTTTTTCCATCGCAAATGGCATATTTATCACCTTTGCTCATTTTGTAATTTTTTTGCTTTCTCATAAATGCATTTGTGACACAGTAGGATGAACTGTGCACTTGGGGGTGTAACAGTGAATATAGCTGACGCTGTGCAGTTTTTGTGTCAAAGACCTCGCTCATGATTTGAACCTTTAAATGCAAATTCTATTACTTTATGAAAGTTTCACATATTGTTCATATTGTTTTCATTATTCCCCCGACCTCGAAAGAGTCGGTCGGGGGCATTATGTTTTCATCCCTTCCTTCCGTTCGTCCGTCCGTCCGGGCATCCTGTCGTAAACTTTTCCTTCGTCGCGCTGTAATGGGAATACCACTCGACGGAGGTTTATGACTTTTGGTGGGGTGCAGGGTTATACATAGGGATGATGCCTATCGATTTTCAGCTCGCTCTTCCAACCAATATGCCCGCCACGGCAGCCATCTTGAAATCCTTTGTTTCCCTCTAACGTGAATACTGCTCTACAGAGGTTTATGATTTTTGGTGGGCTGAATGGTTATACATAGGGGAAGATGCTTATCGATTTTCAGCTCACTCTGCCAACCAATATGGCTGCCACGGCAGCCATCTTAAAATCCTTGAAATTCGTACATGCATGCAGTGGGTTCCAAAATTACTGGCACCCCTGACTGGCAATGCATAAAAAATGCTGCAAAGAATTCTAAAAAATACATTTATGAAGAAAATCAAAATAAAAAAACGTGGGAAATACTGCACAATATTAATATTCCAGTGGAACAAAACCAAATCATTTACTGATTGAATTAAAAACCTATTTCCTCCAAATCAAGGTTTCGCAATTAATGGCATAGTAAATTATTGTAAATGACATTTGCCAAAATTAAACCAGGTATTACATTTATGTTAAGTCATATCTATGTATTAAGGAAGTATACTGAGCCTTTCCATCACTTTCTTTTTCACTAGGGTATAAAACTGAGGTGACACACATGCAATATCCCTTTGTCATCCAACACAGAAAACAGAACAACTGTCAGTTAAAAAGAGGAAAAAGGCTATAGACCTTAATAAATCTGGTAATGGCTACAAGAGAATTTGCAAATGATTGAAAATGCCACTGAGCACTTGAAACCTCTGCCAAAGAAAATTCAGAAATTCCATCCAAGAGTGTTTGATATGATTAGTCATCCACCCTGCAAGAAGTCCCTGACTCAACATATTCGCAGAGTCAATCACCAAGTGTGTATCTGGAAGAGGGTACATATCCCAAATCCAGATATACCAGTGGCCTATCATGGTCATGGATAGAAGACGGAGGACAGAAGTATGCAACCACTTTGGTATGAAGTCCCTATGCTTCCTCAGTGGCTTGCGGGCATTGCATTGGATTCAGCGGAAAGTGATTCAAACTGTGACCCTAATGAATTTACATGATCAACCAGAAATCAATGGTTTATATAGTGAAAAAAGTGATAACAACAGTGACTGAATGAATTAGAAAAAAAATTACCTCATTGTAATATAGCAGGACAATCATTCATGTTAACAAACATGATTTTATGCTATTGATTTCATATGCTAAGATGAAGTGTCAATCACACTGCTGTGTTTTGAATCAGCAAATTCTATTGTACAAATTATGAGGGCTTTTCTTTTTTTGAGTTTTGAAGTCCTTAGTTGCGATTCAAAATTAAAGAGTTGCGAGAGGAATAATCATAGGTGATATGTACAAATGTAAAACATGACGCAAATGTTGCCATTTACGATGGCTAAACCAGACAATTCTTTAGAGGCAATTGTAAATTCATTTTATTTTTGTCATTTTTATTTTTTCCCCATCCTTAATTTGAAACAGCATTTTATGTAATTTTTACAAGCAGAAAAGGCCTTTTCTGTACTTTAGACATGTAAGTGTAAGAAGTCTGTATTTCAACTCTGGAGGCTCAGGTTCAATATTCAATATCTAGGGTAATATTTATCATTACATGTTGCTTTGGGTGTCGAAGAAAAGCTGAAATAGTACTCGATCTGATGGTATTCATACCGATAAGTTAGAGCAACCTTTCTACTGTGGAGATGAAAGACAGTAGAAAGATTAATGTCATGTGAAAACATTGTCAAACGTGTATTCTTCAGATACCGAGACATCGACTAGGTGTACATACATTCAACCTTTAATATCTTTGGTAATATTTCTCATTACATCCCACTCTTGGTATCAATGGAAAGCTGACATTGTACTCTTCCTAGTGGTATATATAAAATTAGTTAATACAGCCCTTTCAATAGTGGTAAAAAAAGAAAGTTAATATTTATGCGATTTCATGTCAAAAATTTCTAACACTACAGGTATACCAGTTACAATTCCAATATCATGTTTCAAAATAAATACAAGTGTAAATAAATGACTTTATTTGAATCCTGAAACTGAGCTTTTATTTGATATAGAACAAGTAGCAATTCAATTGGTTGCATGTGTCATTATGATCGTCAAATGCATGCATGTTTATATGTAAATGGAAAAGTGAGAAAAACTTTCACATAAGGTAGGTCAATAAACATGGTGAAAACTATTATTGAGTCCCGGTTTTTTCACTGTTACCATATGAGTTCATAAAATACAGATCCTAAGCTTTCCAATGGAAACGGTAATTTAAAATATGACAGGAGCAAGGTGCTCTGGTCAGCCAAGACCAAAATTGCATGTTTCAGTCAGACACAGCATTGGCATGTTTGGCATTGATACAGGAATGCTCACAAGGGGAAGGACCTCCTGCCCATGGTGAAATAGGATGGTGGGTCAGTCATACTTCGATGCTGTTTTAATTCAAGTGGTCCATGGGCACTGGTTAAGATTAGTGGCATAATGAATTCCACCAAGTATCAGGATACTTTGGCTGACAATCTATCTGCCTCTGCCAGAAGGCTGGGACTTGGCTGTAGGTGGACCTTCAAACACGACAATGACCCAAAGCATACCTCAAGATCCACACAGAAATGGTTCTGTGACAACAAAATCAACACTCCGCAATGACCATCTCAGTTGTCAGACCTCAATCCGATTTAAAACCTGTAGGCTGAGTTGAAGAGGACAGTTGATAAACGCAAACCCAGGACTGCGCAGGATCCAAAATCCTGCAAAATGTGTGCCTTAACCTTGTCAAAATTAACAGGAAAAGTCTGTTATCCTAGGTAGAAGTGGTTGCACCAAGTATTAAATGAAAAAAATGAAAGGAGCAAATATTGATTAAGCCTTTGTTTTGTTGAAATTTATTTAATATTAAATGATTGTTATGATTTAGGTTGTTTCCATCGAAACATTAATGAAGTATTACAAACATGTTGGTATATTCCGTTTCTCTACAATAGCATTGTTCAAATTTTTTTTGTAATGATTGTGCATTGCCAGTCAGGCGTGCCATTAATTTTGGAGCCCAATGTGAAAAAGGATGTACGAATGGCTAAGGGTAATCTGATATCCTCCCAGCCATATATGGCGGAGGCATAAACAGGATTTCACACTCTGTACTCAATAAGCATCTTCTGTCCATGAGTGGCTAATGTTGCCTCAGAAAAGAAAAAATCCAAACCATTCTCCAAGGCAAAACTTTTTCTGATGCCTCAATTTAATACAAAAATAAAACATTGCCTTAGGGATATATGGAGACCAGCTGCTCTGGAACATGGTGGTCCATTCCTCACTCAAAAAATGTGGGAGAAATGTGCGTGTGTGTTGAAGGCTACTCTTACTGGTAATAGCAAAGGACAACAGCCACAGAGCACAGAACAACAGCTTCAGAAATCCAATATACAATTCAAATCCATTGCTAAACCAAACATAAAGTAACACAACTTTTATTTGCAGGACCGTTATAATAACAAGAAAATCAAGAATAGATTTATGGAGGATTAGCGGCTAATGTACCTTTGGCACAGGAAAGCGCAGCTGTGCTAGCTGGGCCTCGCCCACCAGTGGAATGGTGATTCGGTTGGGCAGGACCAGGTAGCTGTAGATGATATCCTGGATAAGGCTGTCAGAGAGGCCACTGGAGGATTGAAAACACAGGGGGAAAAAAGGAAATGTCTTCACATAACTGGCCACCTCAAATGCCTCATATTAGCAGAATTCTCCTGCATGGGTATGCATAAGAATACACATTTCTTTGCTGTGGGAGAAAACAAAGCAGTGTTATCTGTGCTGCACCAGTCGAGGACTGAGGGCAGTGTATCCAGTGGGAGGCGCATCAGCAGAGGCTTTCCTGGGCTTCTGTGTTTTAAACAGCAGTGAGCTGTACTGCAGAGCCACACAACACACAGCCAGTGAAAGAAACATAAATCTCACCTCTTGAACAGAGTGAAATGCACTCCGAACACTGCAGTAAGAGCTGCACTTTGTATGTGAAGACATGCAAGACTAAATGAACTCCAAGTTATGCGTGAATTATATTCATCCTTTCCCATACCCCCTCTACTGCCCCCATAATGTACCAGACTAGTGACATTAGCCCATCTCCCACTTCCACCTATTTTATAACACTCTGATCTGAGCAGGAAAATTTGAATTATTTAAGAACATGAGGATAAAAGGATGTTTCCTTCGCTCGTTTGAAGGTTTGTGTGTAAGTGTGTGTAAGTGTGTGTGTGTGTGTAAGTGATTGTGTACATATGTGTGTGTGTATACAGTACATGTATGTAGAGACGTGACATCAGCAAAAAAAAAGTATCCGCAGAGGGGCTTTAAAGGCTCCGCCCAAGCAGCGTGGTAACCTCGCCGGGAGCAGGGGAGTGAGTCCAATCTCTTCATCCCGAAAGAGAGGAGTTTACTTAAGGTGAGGAGACCGGAGAAGAGATGCGGACAGGAGAGTGAAGACAAGAAGAGAGAAGAGCAGAGGAGAAAGTGAGAGGACAAACCAAGAAAGGAGAGGAGAAAAGAGGACAGGAGATGAGAGGAGGGAAGATACAACCAGAGAAGAGAAAAGGAACAGAAGCACAGAGAAGCTAATTTCCTTAGCAGAGTTGTTCTGCAGACAGGGGGGTCCGGCATCTCGCACTGAGGGCGTCAGTCTTTCACCCGTTACACACGCGCGCGCGCGCACACACACACACACACACACACACACACGCACACACGCACACACACACACACACACACACACACACACACACACACACACACACACACACACACTCCAGCTGAATGACAGCATCCCTCTTCCTCAACTCATGCGGCCATTTCAAACACAGCCTTCAACCCCTGGCACGCTGCCATAGCAGCTGAGTGCACCAGGTACAGCCAGAATTACTGCAGTATTGTTGCCTGTTAGCTAGGGGAGAACAATCAAATATAATCAATTTCTGAGAATCTGGATTCTCTTTCGGTTAAATTTTGTTGATCAAAAGGAAGGTCAATACAGCTAAAAGTTAGTCACAAAAAGTAATACACACATAAAAAGGCATTCAGGGACATTCTGAGATGATCGACCCTGGAATGCCCCTGAAAACGTTACAGAAAATAACAACATAAATATGTAAGCTATTATCCAAGAGGCATCGTAGAATTTACTCTGGTATGATTAAAATGTACTGAGGAAAGCAGTACCCCTTGCCACCTGCAGGGAGCAGCATTTAACAGAGCAAATCACAATAGAACTTCCTCATTTCAAAGCAGTTCACCCATTTTAGAGTGGGCATGCAGGTATACTGGAAAAAAATGGGGTGCCTGCATCATTTCCCCATGAAGAAAGCCTGAACGATGAAGAAAGGGAGGCTAAAAGGCATCCCTGTTTAGTTGCAAATTCTCAGCAGTTTGTAAAATTTTCACTTATGCTACAAATTAATGGTTTTGAGACTGGATTGTATGGAATGGTTAGGGATTAGCGTTTCTTGCAGTAACCCTGACAACAGCAGACAGCACAGTAGCTACACCATGGATGTATGGCACGCAGGGATGTCAACGCTGGCAAGAAACAACAGCGAGGAAGTCCTCCAACAAAAAGGAAGAGATGTATATCAACTTCAGTTCATTTCTATGAGTTCATTTTATTTCCAATTCTCTGCCTTGGGCAAAATACCACAGTGGAAAGTGAGAATAATTACCATGTGCATGTCTCCGCACTCTGTATAATGTCAAATGTCAAAGGAATACACCACAGCAGAAGTAAAGCAAACAAAAAATGTGCTCAGCTCATAAGAGGCAGGAACAGTAAAAACATAGCTTAGAATTATTCCAATGAAATGGCAGAAACGGACCTTTTGCCTAATAATTTCATCTCTCTAATGAGCCTGAGGACCGGAGAACAGGAGAAATGAGGGCCAAATAATTTCTCGACTAAAAATATGGGCGGACACATTTCAGTTCTCAGGTCATTTGTGGTGAACTTTTAAAATATCCAGCATACTGCCAAAAACAGCGTACTGTAATGAGGATAAGTGGAATACATTTATCAGCACTAAGTACAGAAAAGTACAATGGCCAACCAAAAAAACACCAGAACTCATCAGCTGACACTTAAATTATACAGTTAAAAAAAAACATTATTTGAAAATTAACTGGAAATGAAGTGCTTGCCCAGGCTTCTTGTTGTCATGTGCTGCAGTGAAGGACCTTTAGTTGCAGGTGTTCTGCAGGAAGCCTAAGGACTAGCACATTAAACAGGTGTAGCAAATGCTTGTGGTGAGTGAAAGTGCAGCAGACCGTTTTGCATATTGGAGTCAAACAGCTTGCAGGTATACTGCACATGGAGATGACCTCCATACACCTGCAGCAACATATGGTAGCACACACTAGCTGTTCTAGAGCATGAGCTACCATACATTTACTGAATATTTATCCACCATTACAGTTCAGAGCATGAGTACTGGGCACTGAGATTGGAAGAAAAGAGCCGCAATTGCCACATATTTCACTCAGCAGTCTATATTTCATTGGTTAAAATTCACTTTCCACGTCTAAAATGTTTAAGTCCAGAGTGGAAAAAAAAAGGTGTGTGTGTGTGTGTGTGTGTGTGTGTGTCTGTGCCAGTGGCGGCTGGTGAACTGGCGATAGGGGAAGCTCAAACCATCCCTTAAAAATAATGATTGGTCATGACCTGTTTTCAATCATTCATTTAAATTACCATTACATCAGCTCTGAAAACTCCTAACATTATCAGGTTTGGTCAGTTTTCATTAATAACGCATACCTGATAACACTGACACATTTGGCGTCAGTTTTAGTGGCATATGCTGTAGTCAGCAATCATTCAATCAACACGTACGTAAGAGATTCTTGTGCTGAATATAAGTCCTTGTGCATAAAGGTTTATCGGTTTCACCTGCGTTATGACTCCGGACCTCTCACACTTTTGTTTACTTCGGGGTTGGAAGCAATGCATACGTTTCATGATTGTTTAAATTGTTTAAATGAAAGAAGATCGTTGGAAGAAAGACGTTTGAACTGGTCTTATTTAATTTAAACAATTTAAACGATAATGAAACACATGCATTGCTTCCAAGCCTGGAGTGCACAAAAACGTGAGAAGTCCAGAGTCATAATTGTACCTTCGCAAGTGGAACTGATAAACCTCCAAGCACAAGGACTTCCATTCCGCTCAAGAATCTCTTACATTTGCGCTGGCAACAGCAGAGGAATGTAGGTATGCCACATAACTCTTACGCATCCGGTGTGAGTTTAACAGGTATGCGTTATTAATGAAAACTGACCATACCTGATAATGTTAGGAGATTTCGAAGTTTCTGTAATGATAATTTAAATGAATGATTAAAAACAGATCATGACCAATCATTTTTTTTAAGGGATGGGTTTCAGCCTCCCCTTTCGCCAGTTCACCAGCCGCCACTAGTGTGCACTATATATGTGTGTATATATATGTGTGTATATATATATATATATATATATATATATATATATATATATATATACAGTGGCGCTTGAAAGTTTGTGAACCCTTTAGAATTTTCTAGATTTCTGCATAACTATGACCTAAAACATCATCAGATTTTTACACAAGGCCTATAAGTAGATAAAGAGAACCCAGTTAAACAAATGAGACAAAAATATTATACTTGGTCATTTATTTATTGAGGAAAATGGTCCAATATTACATATCTGTGAGGGGCAAAAGTATGTGAACCTTTGCTTTCAGTATCTGGTGTGACCCCCTTGTGCAGCAATAACTGCAACTAAACGTTTCCTGTAACTGATGATCAGTCCTGCACATTGGCTTGGAGGAATTTTAGCCCATTCCTCAGTACAGAACAGCTTCAACTCTGGGATGTTAGTGGGTTTCCTCACATGAACTGCTCGCTTCAGGTCCTTCCACAACATTTCGATTGGATTAAGGTCAGGACTTTGACTTGGCCATTCCAAAACATTAACTTTATTCTTCTTTAACCATTCTTTGGTAGAACGACTTGTGTGCTTAGGGTTGCTGTCTTGCTGCATGACCCACCTTCTCTTGAGATTCAGTTCATGGACAGATGTCCTGACATTTTCCTTTAGAATTTTCAGGTATAATTCAGAATTCAATTTTCTTTCAATGATGGCAAGCTGTCCTGGCCCAGACGCAGCAAAACAGGCCCAAACCATGATACTACCACCACCATGTTTCAAAGATGGGATAATGTTTTTATGCTGGAATGCAGTGTTTTCCTTTCTCCAAACATAACACTTCTCATTTAAACCAAAAAGTTCTATTTTGGTCACATCTGTCCACAAAACATTTTTCCAATAGCCTTCTGGTTTGTTCACGTGATCTTTAGCAAACTGCAGATGAGCAGCAATGATGAGCAGGAGAGCAGTGGCTTTCTCCTTGCAACCCTGCCATGCACGCCATTGTTGTTCAGTGTTCTGTTGATGGTGGACTCATGAACATTAACATTAGCCAGTGTGAGCCAGGCCTTCAGTTGCTTAGAAGTTACCCTGGGGTCCTTTGTGACCTCGCCGACTATTACACGACTTGCTCTTGGAGTGATCTTTGTTGGTCGACCACTCCTGGGGAGGGTAACAATGGTCTTGAATTTCCTCCATTTGTATACAATCTGTCTGACTGTGGACTGGTGGAGTCCAAACTCTTTAGAGATGGTTTTGTAACCTTTTCCAGCCTGATGAGCATCAACAACGCTTTTTCTGAGGTCCTCAGAAATCTCCTTCGTTTGTGCCATGATACACTTCCACAAACATGTGTTGTGAAGATCAGACTTTGATAAATCCCTGATCTTTAAATAAAACAGGGTGCCCACTCACACCTGATGGTCATCCCATTGATTGAAAACACCGGACTCTAATTTCACCTTCAAATGAATCACTAATCCTAGAGGTTCACATACTTTTGCCCCTCACAGATATGTAATATTGGACCATTTTCCTCAATAAATAAATGACCAAGTATAATATTTTTGTCTCATTTGTTTAACTAGGTTTTCTTTATCTACTTTCAGGAAAATCTGATGATGTTTTAGGTCGTATTTATGCAGAAATATAGAAAATTTTAAAGGGTTCACAAACTTTCAAGCGCCACTGTATATATATATATATATATATATATATATATATATACACACATATACACATATATATATACACATACATATATATATACACATATATATATATATATATATATACATACACACACACACACACACACACATTTTATATATATATTTTTATACCATGGTCTGGGTGAATACTTTTTTCTGATTGGCTGGCAGGTATGCATTAAAACCATGGAACCGCACAGGTAGTTCGACTACGGTCGTTTCACCATTCGAAATTCATCCACTAGCCAACTTGTAACCCTAGCGACGTTAAACGTGGTATTCGGCTGGGTACAACGGAAACCTAGCTGCTCATTTATCTCCAGTAAATTTAGCGGCGTCATACAAGTTGCGTCCAGCGGGGCGGTTAACTATCGGTACTCGAGCGATAATGACCGGAAATATTATAGCAGCGAAGTAATCAGGCTTTATTCATTAAACGATTGTAATTGTGTACGGTTACAAAGGAAGCTAACGTGTCCACTTCATGTGTCAGCAACTGCTGACAGTTCGCTAGCTATGTACTATGCCAGCAGACTGATTTCAGCTCGCTGCCTGCGGAAACCATCATAAGTTCATTGTAATTGTGGGTAGCAAGTTAGCTACAGTCTGCATAATCGCACATAATGTTGCGTTATGCATAATCTCCATTTAAGCTGGAATCCGTAATCAAATCAGCTGGTAAACGGATGCAAGCGTGTGCAAAAAAAAAAATCTTTCTCCATGAACGCAAGATGAACTAAGATAGCTGGTTCAATTTAACTTGGCCTATAGTAGGCTATTGGGTATGAGAAGGTGCGGCGCCTCTTTAATGATTACCAGCTCGTTTTTTTTTAGTGCAAAACTTTCACCAAAATTCCTGAATGCTGCAATTTGATATTGCTGGCAAATGACCATGGTATAAGCGGGATAATCAACTCGAAGGTGAGCATTCCACGGTTTTAATGCACTTCGCGGAGGCAAATAACCACCCGACGCGAATCGGAGGAAAACCGTGGAATGCACACCTTCTCGTTAATTATCCCTTACATATATATATATATATATACACTCAGCAACAAAAGTTTCTGTGACACCATTTATGTGTATGTTATAAATGACACGCAAAGATCTCAATGCAATCAATATGTTTATTTAACAGGAGAAACACTGACTTTTCAGTGCCAACGTCACTCATAACGAAAAATGTCATTTTCATGCGTCATGAAGCACTTGTCTGACTTCTAACCAATTGTGACCTTCACACTTCAATACGGGTTGTGACTTCCTCGTGCCATGATGCAAGCAACGCATCTCCGGCGCATGGACCGAATCAGATGTGCCAGAAATTGCTGTGGGATGTCATTCCAAATCTGACGTAGACGTTGTCGCAATTCCTGGAGTGTACCTGGCGGGTTATCCAACCGCCGCGAACGTCGATCCATCTCGTCCCAAAGATGCTCGATTGGGGACATGTCTGGGGATCTGGCTGGCCATGGCAGGACATTGACATGTTGTTGCATCAGATACTGCTGTACAATCCTTGCAACGTGTGGTCTGGCGTTATCATGTTGCAGCGTTATTCCGGGACCATGTTGCATCAAAAACGGTACCACCAATGGCCGTAGCACTTCATCGCGATATCTTTGACCTGTCAGATTTCCATCAATAACAAGCAAATCTGTTCTGTTTCTAGTTGTGATCCCTCCCCAAATCATGACACTACCACCTCCAAAACGATCAAATTCCTGAACACAGTTGTTGGCATAACGTTCTCCACGTCGACGGTATACACGTAAACGACCATCACATCAGTTAAGCGTGAATCTTGATTCATCAGTGAAGAGTACAAGATCCCACTGACGTTGGATCCACCGTCGATGTTGTTGTGCCCACTGTAGACGCAGTCGTCGGTGTTGTACTGTGAGCATTGGACGTCTTGCTGGCCGACGTGGGACAATGCCAAAATGACGGAGACGGCGACGGATTGTCTGTGCAGACAGTCGCCTCAAACCAGGTATCGTTCTTGCAGTTATGGTTGCAGGTTGGAATCGATTTCGGAGATGGGTTGTTCGAATCCAGTTGTCCTGTCTGGGAGTGGTTACTCGTGGACGGCCGCTGCGAGGACGGTCTCTGACATGTCTTGTCTGCTGATGACGCCGCCATAAGTTCCAAATGGTGTTTCGGTGGACATTCAGGCGATGAGCAACTTCCCTCTGCGAGGTTCCGGATTCAATCATCCCAATGGCCCTCCACCGATCATTTTCAGACAGTCTTGGCATTTAGAGGGTAGAGTTCCTGATCCGAAATGGCTGTGTTTTCGATAAGTGATGCATCCGTCGTTCATCAGGCACAATTGTGAACATTCCAAAAATTCTCCTCTTTTATTGCCATCCACAAGCATGATTTACGCACATTTTCACGTGCAAAGTCATTTTCTCGCATTTTCATGATTTCCATTTCAATGTTGTGTTTACGTGTACTGTTTCAGTCTGATATCACCATGTATGACAATTTCATAATTGCATTATGAAAAATAATTAACAATATTGGTGTCACAGAAACTTTTGTTGCTGAGTATATATATATATATATATATATATATATATATATATATATATATATATATATATATATATATATATATATATATATATATATATATACACACACACATACACACACACACACACAACTCAAATTTCACAATAGCTGGGATGAAGTGTAAATTGTGAATAAAATCAAAATGCAATGACTTTCAGATCACATGAGCCAATATGTTATTTACAATATAACATAGAAAACATTTAAAATGTTGAAACAGACATTTCACATTTTCATCCACAAAATGAGCTTTTAAAATTTTCTGGTTGCAACAGGTCTGAAAAAAAGTTGAGACACAGGCAAAAAAGGGCTGAAAAAGAAATTGATATAGAAGAGAATGAGCTGAAAGAACATTTAGCAAGTAATTAAGTTAACTGGCATCAGGTGTGAAACATGATTGGCTATATAAGGGAGGCTGAGTCTCTCAGAAGTAAAGATGGCCAGACACTTTCCAACCTGTGAAGGCTTGCCTAAAAAAAAAAAAATGGTGAAATACTTTAAAAACAATGTTCCTCAACGTCAAATTGCGAAGGCTTTGAGGGTCTCGTCATCAACAGTGCGTAACATCATCAAAAGATTCACAGAAACTGGAAAAATCTCTGTGCCGCGGAAACAAGGCCAAAGACCTTTACTGGATGCCCGTGATCTTCGGGCCCTCAGACGCCACTGCATGACTCACCGGCATGATTCTGTCATTGACAGTACAAAATGGGCCCAGGAATACTTCAAGAAACCACTGTCTGTAAACACAGTCCACTGTGCCATGTGTGCTGAACTGGCCTGCCTGCAGTCCTGATCTTTCACAGATTGGGAACATTTGGTGCATAATTAAACAAAAATCTGTCAAAGGAGACCCAAAACTCTCCCGCAGCTGGAAGCCTGTATTAAACAAGAGGGTCATTCCATGTGAAATTAGGCAAATTACAGGATGATCCCAGCTGGACCATCTCAGATTTTCTTCAAACTTCACACAAATATAAATTGACTATTCTAAGCAGGTTTTGCGAAATATTAGGTTCCCCTCATCATTAGTTTATGATTAATGGCCCCCGTGGGACCACCGTGGGAAAAACGACTACATTTCTGAGCAGTTTTCAGTGCTCTGCTGTAGCTGAAGTATTCAAGCCAGCTCTAGAATTACTTCTGCAGTGACTCTCCTGTACCCAGACAGCAGGGAAACAAAGCATAAGACCTGCTAGAAGATGACCTTCGGTACCGAGGACAAGCCAAAATTGGAAAAAAAAAAAAAAAAAAAAAAAACACAATTGCAAATGAAAATGCCAGTTTTTAAGTACCCATCTGACCCTATTAGTGAGTAGCTACAACTCTAATTAGTTGTATACGGAATATTTAAATAGTTTCCTCATATGTAGAATACAAAAGTAAATCAGAGGTTATGTAGATGGGAAAATATTTGGTCTTAAAGTTGTATATTTGGCCAAAATGGGCTTACTTTACCATGCTATAACTCAGTGCTGACATACAATAGGAGGCCCAATCTTTGGTATGTTCTCCTCAATGCCCTGACGCCTCCACTCTGTGTTAAAAATAAGAGGGGATGCTACACCATGGATAAACAGGTCCCTGTCCCAACTTTTTTGAGACCTGTAGCATCTATCAAATTTGAAATGAGTACATTAGTGGATAAAATTGTAAAATTTCTCAGTTTCAACATTTGCTATGTTATCTCTGTTCCATTGTGAATACAATACTGGCTGGTGTGATTTGGAAGTCATTGCGTTTTGATGTTATTCACAATTTACACTTTGTCCCAACTATTTTGGAATGGGGGTTGTGTATGTATATATCCCATCTATTCTCTATGCTCTCTGTTCAATATGCTTCTTTCTCACTAGGGTCACGGGGGAGCTGGAACCCATGGCTACGGGCAAGAGGCACAGACACACCAGCTCGCCAAACCATCGCAGGACAGACACCATTCACACATTCACTCCCATGGGCAATTTAGAGTCTCCAGTTAGCCTGATGTGCATGTCTTTGGACTGTGGGAGGAAACTGGAGTACTTGGAGGTAACCCACATGAACACCAGGAGAACATTTAAACTCCACACAGAGAGGTCCCAAGCTGGATTCAAACCCACAGCCTTCTTGCTGAGAGGCAGCAGTGCTGACCACTGCTAACACAGTACTGTTTTAAAAAATATTGCAAAAAAAAAAATAAAATTTTAAATTCAATGTGTATACAAGCAGATGTTTGACTGAATCACACTTATTTTTGTTTTAGCTGGGAGATTCAACTTCATCAAACACAAATGGAAAGAAAGCAGACTGCTCAACAAGAGAACAGAGACTGTGCAGATGAGAGAACTCAATCAGCTGCTATCATGAGGTTTTGCATACTCATTCTGTCTGTTCCTCATGTATACATCCTGCTCCAAACCTGTGACCACAGGCACCCAGCTAACACTAATGCTCTCATAATGCTCCTGCAATATTGTGGCAAAATTACAACACTGGCAAAACATTCCAGTAACATTGTGAGCACATCTCATGTTTGCTGGGAGGCGGGGGACATTGACTCCCTCCGGTGCTCTACAGGCTGTGAGACAGGGGGAGAAGTATTTCACCCACTCTGCCTCCTGCTCTGCATTCCCAATGAAACCACGAGCGAACGACTTCCTCTTCACTCCATCAATCCTTATTCCATTCTCTCACCCATTACAATTACAGCACTGTCAGCTAATGAAACGCCTCCATCATACAATGTGAGTTATGGCTGCTGCCTCAAAGGACTCAGTCATGGTTTAGAGGAATTCATGACGCTATCAATGTTTTACAAAACATTTTATCGAGGAATTGAAAATCAGCCTGAAAAATATCCTAGTGGATCGCAATGGCCAACTTCCAATGCACTGACTGTTTTTCCACATGGAGAAAAAATCCCCTCATTGCCAAAGCACAAAATGTGTCTATGGCACAAAAAAAAAAAATTATGATGATTCCCATTATTTCAGTCATAAAGAGCGTGCAGATGGACAGGTAGCTGCTGTTGACAGCGTACACTAGCAGATTCATTCAGGGCGGCCTACCATAAAAGTGAAGGCTTAAATTCATGAGCTGCTTTCAATGAGCCCCACAGTTTTCGGCTGAAACAAATTTAATGGCTGGCCTCAGGCAAGACTGTTCTGCATTTCGAATGATATACAGTTATTAAACAGCTCTCTCACACAGCATTGAAAAAGTGACTTCAACCATACAAATGGATCATAAACAGTTGTGCTGGGAATGCATCACCCGTAAGAGCCCATGCAAATTCATTATTTGTTATTGCAAGTATAATGTAATGTGCCGCAAGTATAATGCCACTTCATTTATCAGCAGAGGGCAGGAAAAATACCAGAATAGCACCTGAAAAGTGGGTTCAACTTGAAAGCATCACCACAACTACTAAAGCATCAAAACAGGTGATTACAAGTAATCTGACAGCTAATTAGCAGCATTTGTATGTTTAACCGACTTACAGTGGGCCCCAAAATTACAAGCATCCCTGACTGGCGATGCACAATCAACACAAAACATTTGTGAAACTTAATATACCAACATGTGTGAAATATACTCAGCAACAAAAGTTTCTGTGACACCATTTATGTGTATGTTATAAATGACACGCAAAGATCTCAATGCAATCAATATGTTTATTTAACAGGAGAAACACTGACTTTTCAGTGCCAACGTCACTCAAAACGAAAAATGTCATTTTCATGCGTCATGAAGCACTTGTCTGACGTCTAACCAATTGTGACCTTCACACTTCAATACCGGGTGTGACTTCCTCGTGCCATGATGCAAGCAACGCATCTCCGGCGCATGGACCGAATCAGATGTGCCAGAAATTGCTGTGGGATGTCATTCCAAATCTGACGTAGACGTTGTCGCAATTCCTGGAGTGTAGCTGGCGGGTTATCCAACCGCCGCAAACGTCGATCCATCTCGTCCCAAAGATGCTCGATTGGGGACATGTCTGGGGATCTGGCTGGCCATGGCAGGACATTGACATGTTGTTGCATCAGATACTGCTGTACAATCCTTGCAACGTGTGGTCTGGCGTTATCATGTTGCAGCATTATTCCGGGACCAAGTTGCATCAAAAACGGTACCACCAATGGCTGTAGCACTTCATCGCGATATCTTTGACCTGTCAAGATTTCCATCAATAACAAGCAAATCTGTTCTGTTTCTAGCCGTGATCCCTCCCCAAATCATGACACTACCACCTCCAAAACGATCAAATTCCTGAACACAGTTGTTGGCATAACGTTCTCCACGTCGACGGTATACACGTAAACGACCATCACATCGGTTAAGCATGAATCTTGATTCATCAGTGAAGAGTACAAGATCCCACTGACGTTGGATCCACCGTCGATGTTGTTGTGCCCACTGTAGACGTAGTCGTCGGTGTTGTACTGTGAGTATTGGACGTCTTGCTGGCCGACGTGGGACAATGCCAAAATGACGGAGACGGCGACGGATTGTCTGTGCAGACAGTCGCCTCAAACCAGGTATCGTTCTTGCAGTTATGGTTGCAGGTTGGAATCGATTTCGGGGATGGGTTGTTCGAATCCAGTTGTCCTGTCTGGGAGTGGTTACTCGTGGACGGCCGCTGCGAGGACGGTCTCTGACATGTCTTGTCTGCTGATGACGCTGCCATAAGTTCCAAATGGTGTTTCGGTGGACATTCAGGCGATGAGCAACTTCCCTCTGCGAGGTTCCGGATTCAATCATCCCAATGGCCCTCCACCGATCATTTTCAGACAGTCTTGGCATTTAGAGGGTAGAGTTCCTGATCCGAAATGGCTGTGTTTTCGATAAGTGATGCTTCTGTCGTTCATCAGGCACAATGTGAACAGTCCAAAAATTCTCTTCTTTAATTGCCATCCACAAGCATGATTTACGCACATTTACAAGTCATTTTCTCGCATTTTCATGATTTTTATTTCAATGTTGTGTTTACGTGTACTGTTTCAGTCTGATATCACCATGTATGACAATTTCATAATTGCGTTATGAAAAATAATTAACAATATTGGTGTCACAGAAACTTTTGTTGCTGAGTATACTTTACTGCCCATGTGATACGAGCGTGAGGCACGAGGCTGTATCAGCCCGCCGGGCAAGATCCTGTTTCAGTGGCAGCAACCATTGCCATAGCAACAGTCATGAGCGTCGTTGGCAACACATCACTTCAGATGCTGATTAGATGCTGTCATAGCGGAGAGACTCATGAATTCCTCAAAAGCTGAAATTTCTGAACTGGACTATGTTATAGAAAAGGAACTTGAGGCAGAATTATTTGTAAAAAGCACTCGTAATGCCGGCTTTTGCAGCAATATTCATGCAAAGGGCTGTAGTAAAACATTTCATGCCTAAGCTATCGTAGAAACGCAAATTTATTACCTTAAAGGGGACCCATTTCGCTACTTTTCAGGGATTTTATTCTTGATTTTGGAGCTCTGAAGGGCAGCTCAACAGGACTGGCCACACAGAAAACTCTGTAGGTTGTCAGTATTGTGTTTCTCCAGTCCCCTCTCTTCCTTGTATTTTCTGCAGTCTTTCTGTACAGACTGTGTGGCTTCCTCCTCCCTCTTACCCTCCTGCCTGCCCGCCTACTGCCCAGCCCACTCCATTCTGATTTATCAACATCCCCCCTTGCATGGAGTGGCCTGTCCATATTTGGAAGTCCGAGGCGTTGTGACATCAAGTTCCTGGGTAAAAAAAGACCCCAGAAAACAGCACGTGAAAAAGCCTGGGGGGAAAAAATAAATAAATAAATTAAAAAAAAACAGAAACCGCCCACAAGGATTACTGCAAGATGCAAGAACTCAATAATTGATGTTTTGGCATTGTCAAACATGACTCTTCAATGTTTTAATATTATTCATATGAAAGAAAAGACGAAAAAGCAAAATAGGTCCCCTTAATGGAGAAAATCGGGTTATCATGCGCGCTAGCTAATTGGCCATTACATTGACTTGAAAACACCGCCAACTAAAAGCAAATGCTTGCGCTACTGGCCTGTAATGATGACAATAATGACCTGAATTGAATGCTTTGGATAAAATTTATAGTTCATTATGGTCGAAATCAGTATATGATAAATAGAACATGATATGGGCATTTTTATATCACATCGTGTATCAACCCTCGACCAGCATCAGCCCACGAGTTTTAGCTAAAAAAATTTTATAAAAATAAAGGTTTCCCAATTATTTGCACCCCTCATTTAGCACTTTGAGCAACCACCTCTGGCTAGTATCACAGCAGTCTTTTATGTAATTTTTGACAAGGTAAAGGCACACATTTTCAACTGGATTGAGGTCTGGCGACTGAGATGGCCACTGCAGAACTTTGATTTTGTTGCAGAACCATTTCTGTGTGGATCTTGAGGTATTCTTTGGGTTTCATTTCATTTCATTGCCTTGTAGAGAGTCCACCTATGGCTAAGTCCCAGCCTTCTGGCGGAGACAACCAGATTGTCTGCCAAATAACCCAATACTTGGTGGAATCAATTCACCACTGCCCGAGGACCCCTTGAATTAAAACAGCCTCAAAAATAACTGACCCACCACAATATTTCACTGTCTGTGGCTATCAGGTGATTTTCCTTGTGTGCATCTCCATTTTGACGGCAAACATGCCAGAGCTGCATCTGACCTAAACGTGCAATATCAGTCTCATCTGACCAAAAGCACCTTGTTCCAGTCATAATTAAGGCCCGAGCACTGAACACTGCGAGGACCCTATTGAAATTGAAGGAATTATTTTATTTTTTATTTTTTCCCCCCAAATGAATCACATTTTTGGGGGCTTTATCATATTCAGAAATTTCTGTACATGCATCAGTCACGGAGAAAAGTTACGTGTATTATGGTCTTCGGAGGTGGGCGTGACCAAATGCCTTGGCCACACCCTCTAAACAGCAGCCCCCACGGCCCATTTTACCGACACACATGAAAATCGGTACACATATATCATGTCCAGACGCACAAAAAAGTCTCTTGGAAGCATAGCCTAAACGCGACAGGAAGTCAGCCATTTTGAATTAAGTGCCCATTTTTGGTGATTTGCATGCTTTGCATTTTAAAGGAAAAGACCATCCTTGGCGAACCTGAACTGATTTTGAAAGGCTTAATATTACTGTACCCAACATATAAACTTTTGTGTGTTTTAAACTCTTTTCAACCGAGTAATATCGCGGTTGTCAAGTGAAATCCAGGCCGCCATTTGACTGCCGGCGGTGACGTCAGTGCAGGTATGAGCTCAAGTGCGCAGTGCTTCTCAATTTCCCATAGACAATAATGGAGAAATTCCTGTCATTTTCGGCCGAATTAAGGGGTCTTCCAAAAAGATTTCAACATACGTTTGATTGAAAAACATTATGCGCTATTTTACATGACACTGTTCGAGACATTGAAAATAAAGAAACATGTCTTAATGGGAAGCACAACACAAACTAGCCACTTCTCTAGCTGGCATGTTCAGTAATTCAGTCACGGTAGACAGCTGTGATGGCAAACTATCAGTAATTTAGCTAGCTAGATAAACTTAGTTTAGCACAATGAATGCATGTTGCTTACAAAGGGTGATGGCCAGCTAGCTCTCATGCCCATGTTATGTTAGCCAAGTTGCAGATATACATATAGCATTAGCCACAGCGAATGACCAGGCAGAAATGTTTGTGTAATGTTAGTGGTGTTTATTCCAGATGAATTGTACAAATAAAAGCATCAATATCAGGCATCTGACAATCTAGGGACTATTTAGTGAGCAAGCTGTTGAGTGTTTTTTTTTTTTTGGATTACGATAACGCAATCCTAGCTGAGGTAGTCAACGAAGCTGGCTGGCTTTCAATGATTGCAAGCGAAGATAGTGTTGCTGCATACTGCTCGGCTGTCTGTTCCGTGACATAGCTCAGTATCTGTGGGAGTTCAAACTACTAGACACCAATGTTCTTGTAAGCTATTCACCAGTGCTATGTGAGTGACCAATCAGAGTCAGATATGAGTCTTAGTGACCTACCAATGGATTAACCGTTGACTGAAACAACCTTTTATAACTTCGTTCTCAGAAAGCGTCAAGCAAAATTGCGCCTCGATTGATTCCAGTCCTACGCAGGAAGGATTTACGATTGTATACCTTTTAGATATCAAAATAATAGCAGGAGTTTTTCCATTACAGTCTATGGGAGATTCAGAGGTGCGGTGCACTGGACGCCATATTGGTTTCTTCAACTTTTCGCTCGGTCAGGCTCTCCAGTTCTAGATACACTCAATTCCTGAAACTCTTTCCCTTGCTTCCATCACGCCTATAACGAGAATAAAGTTTTCTCGGCATTTCAGTGGCTGAAAATGCTTCCAAGCCGTGAGCCTTGGTAAACATGGCGCACACCAGGCTGACAGCGACAATGCCAGGATACCCGTGTTTCGAGCGTGATTACTTGCACAGTAAAAAATTTTTAAAATATGAAAAGAAATAGGTCGGGCAGCCTTCATTATGTTCTTTCAGAAAATGCAAGCTTTTTACAAGTGCAGTCTTTTCCTTTCACAAACTCCCCCTACAGGATAGGGGTGGACGAAATAAACGGTAGAGACGATACAAATTTGGCCAAAAGTAGAGATTTTGAATATACCAGCCAACCACAGTAGTGCTCTTTGATGATGTCATTAAGTTCCACCTGCGTTGTTTGCATAATGGCCGAGAGCATAGCTGAAAGTATTGAGCGATCAGGGGAGGGGGTGCCCGTGAAAAATACCAGGGCAAAGTCTATCATGTGCACTTGGTTTAGATTTCAGGAGTCCGATCTTGAGCAGAAAAAAACAATCTGCAAAATGAGGTTGGAAGAGGTAGACTCAGGCACGGTTCATCCGTAGCTACTTGTACCAAATGTGAAAGAAACCGTACTTTAGCACGGTAGATTACAGCTATGCGTTATGGCTCTCTTGTTCTGACAAACGCAGCAGCGAAAGAATCATGCCATTCAAACGAAGAAATTCAATACTTGCTCAAAACTTAGGGGGACGAAAACATTCAAACACAACTGGATACTACACGCAAAAAATTCAGACAGTTATGGAATAATTTGTGAGTAGTTACATTCGCGTGGTTATCACAGAACAATAGAACAGTGCCATGACTAACTAAAGAAAATGCGGCTAGGTTATTCCAACTTGGTGCGAAAGTCTGGCAGATCAAGTTATGAGAAAGATACATCTTTGTGGCATAAGGCAGTGGACAGCATAATCGGCCAAAAATACAAGGGTGAACGAATTCTGTATTCAACCTCTACCAATATCGAAAGTCACCAGTTCTTTTCTTTTTTGGCTTACCTTGATGTTTGGGTACCCAGTGAAAGATTAAGGTGAGTAAAAACAGCAAGCATCCAGTCAAGAAAACTAAATACTCGTGCTGCTATACATGTTAATCCATGTTACTGATGACACGCTGGGTTGCTATTGCACGTGCAGCATATGTATTTGCAATTATTATTCAATATTAATATTCTAAACCCCCTTTTCTATAATAAACCCCCCGATATACATTGGCGCCTCCTTTTACTCGGGTACAGTTAGATATTACTAGCTGATCAGCGGGGGAGGGGGGACATACGCGCCAATTGTGAAAGCGGCCTTTAAAAAAAAAAAGTGTCGCAAGTATGCGTAACCACCAACAATGGCGCAAATATTGTGATAACAGTGGAACTGAACGACTGGACAAGACTGCAATGCTTCGGTCACAGGCTCCACCCCGCCATTGGTAGGTCAAAACAATTTTTTTAGTCTTAGTTCGACATTATATTTTAGTGTCTTACATTTGGTATACAAATGTTGGATTCAAATTTTTTTTTTTTTTTTAATAATTTTTTGAGATTTTCTCCTTTATTTGATAGTCACACCGTAGTGAGAGTGACAGATAAGTTGGGGAGAAGAATGGGGAAGACATGCGGCATATGACCCAAGCCGCCAACGAACTGGGTTGCCACAGGAAGGCCACAGCCTTTATGGTGCGCATGCTCAGACCGATAAGCGACCGGGGCACCCAGATTTCAAATCTAATACTAAGCAGTGCCATAGCCAGAACTTAAAAATCCCTTTCCAACTATTATTAGTCCTTACTTGTTCTCAATCTTTTTTCTTAATTAACGATACATTCAACCAAGGAGCTATATGAACTAGAGGTGCAACATTACAATGTTAATATGCAAGTCTGGCCCCCACCTAAGGATGGGCGTCATTGACAGCAAGATTTATATCTCTATCCACGATTTTTTCTGGAAATGCCTGACCACTGTGTCGCTGTCAATTGCAGTCATAGGAGAGGGAAAGTGGACAACATAACTTTCCACAAGTAAGTTATATTTAGCTGGAACAATGGAGATTAGTGGCTTTAAACCATCAAACTGATACGATGTGAAGCCAGTTTTGACCCAAGCTGTGACTTAGGTAGTAAGCTGGTTAGTCCACGGGCACTCATATTTTGATAAGGCGTCCGTATGGGCCTGTAAACTGTATATGTGAATTGGAAAGGTGTGTTCCCAATTTTTTTTGCTTTACTTCTTTGTGTAAACGAAATCTTTTTTCTTTAATTTTATTAATTTAAAATATTTTTTAATACCCCCGATGACGAAATGTCGGGGGTGTATAGTTTAAAATTAAAATACACCAAGAATTCCGTCCGTCCGTCATTCCGTCCGAAGACATTATTTGTCCAATCGATATCTCAAATATTATTCACTAGATTCTTTTCAAATTTGGCGCACACTTTCTCTACCAAAGGGAGAGATGCAGTGCAAAGTGCTGGCCATCTGGGATGATTTCTCACAAAAATATCGCTGTTTTCCTGTTTTTGGACTTCGAAATTTTCAAGTGGGTTAAATGTCAATTTGTCCGATTGATATCTCAAATATTATATAATGGACTCTTTTCAAATTTGCCACACATAGTTTCTAACATATGGAGAGGTGCAGTGCTAAGTGTCATAAAAGTTTTTTTTTTTTTTTTTTTTTCAAAATTGTTTTTCAGAATGTGATCATTTCTATAATCACCAACATAAAAAGCATGATTGGGGACGTTGGGGGTATTGGTAAGCTCTGCTTACTTTTTCAGTTGTCATCTTTATTTTTGTTATTTGAGAAAGCTCAGGAAAGAGTAGTGTCTGATATCTTTTGCACAACAGAGATGTTTCATTTTGAAATTTGTGTTACATTGCTTAGGAGAATGATCTCCTGTTACACTTTCAAGTCACTTGAAAGGTTTTGTATTTTTTATAATGTGTTTTGCATAGTAAATGTTCTTAAAATGGCATTCTATACTATTTTGAAGTGAGTTTATAGTTAAGAATACAGCTTTCTGCTGCAATGTATCTGCTGTGGGAGTATGTTCAGAAACAGTTATATTGAAATACATATACCGAAGAGTACAAGTGCTGGTCAACGAATTAGAATAATTTGAAATAGCGCAATCGATACATTTTCTTGATGCATTTTTTTGTGCAGAAAGAAAATAAGGTGTTCACCGCGCCTGTCCTACTTGTTAGAGTATTCACAGAACTTGCTACCTGTAAAAAATACCTTGCTCAGCTGAGCTGTCCAAAAGGCCCATTAAGGCCATTTAACTGTGACACTGTTGTTTTATTGAATTAGAATAATTCATAAGTCATTTCATTGAATTAGAATAAGTGCTCGAATTTTTGTTTTCTGTGAAGAGTGTTCACTGTGCAGTATAAAGTCAGGGTAGAGTAGAATTTCTAAGTTGTAAAATCAATCATGGGTAAGCAGCGCGACCTCTCAACGGGAATAGTGACTCAAATTCAAGCCCTTCGCTAACGAGGCTTGACCCAGACTAAAATTGCTGAGCAGCTCGGCATCAGTCAGTCTTCCATCTGCAAAGCTCTGAAGAAAGACTGCAGCAAGCGCACCAACTGTTCCGGCGTCCGAAAAACTTCTGCTCGTGACAACAAACAGCTGAGAAAGATCGCAGTCAGCAACCGGTTCAAGTCCACTTCTGAGCTCAGAGACTTATGGAACGAGCAGACCGGCGCTAACGTCTCGAGATCAACCACTTACCGTCGTCTGCGCGAACTCGGCTTCAAATCTCGCGTTCCAGCAGGAAAAACCGATGCTGAACAAGAAATAAATGGAGAAACGGCTGAAGTGGGCCAAAGAACACGGCGAGTGGACTGCTGAAGACTGACAGAAAGTGGTCTTCAGTGACGAATCACGCTTTTGCATCTCCTTCGGTGACCAAGGTCCTCGTGTCAAGCGTTGTGGTGGCGAAACCTACAATCACGAGTGCGCAAAAAGTTGCGTCAAGTCTCCCCAGAGCGTTATGGTCTGGGGATGCATGTCCGCTCGGGGTGTGGGGAAACTCTGCTTCCTCAAGAAGACTGTCAAGGCTGCCGTACACCAAGATGTTCTGGAAGCGTTCCGGATTCCGACTGTTGAGGGACAGTTTGGCGAAGAAGACCTCATATTTCAACAGGATCTTGCACCGGCTTATGCGCCAAAGTCGACCAAAGATTGGTTCGCCGAAAAACAGCTTGAAGTTTTGGCATGGCCGGCCAACTCGCCTGACCTCAATGTTATTGAAAACCTTTGGGCCATCGTCAAGCGGAAAATTCGCGAAAGAAAGCCGACTACGCTGGACCAACTGAAGCAGAACATCGCCACTGCCTGGGAAGCTGTGAGTGCGGAAACTTGTGACAAGCTGGTCAAATTGATGCCGCGGAGACTTCAGGCAGTCATACAAGCCAAGGGGGCAGCCACAAAATACTGAGAAAGTGATGATTCTAATTTTAATAAAAATTACTCTAATTCAGTGAAACGGTTTCTCAATTATTCTAATTCAATAAAACAACATTGTCACAGTTAAATGGCCTAAATGGGCCTTTTGGAAAGCTCAGCAGAGCAAATTTTTTACAGGTAGCGAGTTCTGTGAATACTCTAACAAGTAGGAAAGGTGAACACCTGATTTTCTTTCTGCACAAAAAATGCATCAAGAAAATTTAACGATTGCGCTATTTCAAATTATTCCAATTCGTTGACCAGCACTTGTATATCACAATATCGTTACAGTCTATGCTTCAAAATATCCCGCAATATAAAATTTTAGGCCATACCACCCAGCCTTACTACAGGATTTATCAGATCGACTTAAAAATTGGTGTGTGTCATCCAGACAAGTTTCTGACCAAAAATCATGAAAAGATTCAGTCAGCATTCCTCGATATGGCCGTGGTGTGACATCGAGTTATGTCTCTCCATGAAACACGACATTGGGATAATTTGAGTAAATGCTGCAATTTCCACCAAACTTCACGTTTAATAAGAGTCCCGCCCTGAACACATCTAAATGACAATATCCCATCATCTTCATAGCGCCACCTGCTGGCAACAGGAAATGACATGTTTCAGACTTCGATGCGCTCCTCATAGGAGGTTGATGATATCCTGCTCAAATGTGGTCAGCAAAGCCGTAAGACCTTGGTAATACTGTAATACGAAGATTGTGACCTATTGTCAAATGACGTTGCCCTGGCGGCATGGCAAACATTGATGCTTCGTCATTACGCAGGAAGTTGCTACGGTGTACATGGTGAAATCTGCCTGAAACTTCACATGTATGATGACAGTCACACATGACATGTGTAATTTGTTTTTCCGCTATGGCTTGGCTACACACTTAAAAAAGCAGTCCCTACGGCACGTTTGACCGACATGCACGTAAATCGGCACGCACATGGATCATGACCAGATGAACTAAAAAGCCTCTGGACCCATGGGCTAAACCCAACAGGAAGTCAGCTATTTTGATTTTAGTGACATTTTTGGCAATTTGCAAGCTTTGTATTTTAACAAACTCCTCCTGCAGGATTTATCAGATCGACTGCAAAATCAGTGTGAGACATCTAGGCTAAGTTGTGACCAAAAGTTATTAAAAGATCCAGCCAGCGTTGAACGGTGTGGCCGTTGCATGGCGTCGAATATTCAGTATTCGCCATGAAACAGGAAGTTGCTGTAACTTCAATATACATCGTCCAATCTGCCCCAAACTTCACGTTTGATTAGAGTGCCCCCCTGAACAAGTCTGTATGACAATATCTCGTCACAGTTGTAGCGCAACCTGCTGGCAACAGGAAATGGCATGTTTTGACACGCTACTCGAAGCAGTTGAGCAGATTCAACTCAGATGTGGTCAGAATAGCCTCGGGACCTTGATTATGCTGTATTCTGAAAATTGTGACATACACTCCTGATCAAAATCTTAAGACCAGTTAAAAAATTGCAAGAATTTGCATTTTGCACTGTTGTATCTTAAGAAGGTTCTAAGTAGAGTTTCAAAATGCAAAAAGAAGAAATGGGAACAAGAGACCAAATGTTTTGAGCAGGCAATTTATTGAAAAGAACAATTTAACTGAAATAGGCTGTTCATCAGCTGATCAAAAGTTTAAGACCACATCCTTTAAAAGCCCAAATCTGTGGAAAAAATTTGGATTCCATGTCATTTTCTGTCAAGTAATCACACCATCAAGACCTCTTGATGGGAAAAGCAAAAAAACTCACTGCCTTCGAACGTGGCAGGATTGTTGAGCTGCATAGACAAGGCCTCTCACAGCGTGTCATCGCTGCTGAGGTTGGACGCAGTAAGACAGTCATTTTGCATTTCTTAAAAGATCCTGAGGTTTATGGAACAAAAAAATCAAGTAGTAGACCCAAAAAAATCTCACCGGCTCTGAGCCGGAGGATCCGAATGGCTGTCCGTCAAGACACGGGACGATCCTCATCCCAAATTAAGGCCATTACTGGTGCTGACTGCAACCCAATAACTATCAGACAGCATCTGCAAAGGAACGGCTTCAAAAACAAAAAACGTCTTCAAAGGCCACGTCTCCTTCAACGCCACAAAATTGCCCGTTTGGCCTTTGCAAGGGAGCACCAAACATGGGAAGTTCAAAGTTGGAAGAAAGTTTTATTCTCTGATGAGAAAAAATTTAACCTTGATGGTCCTGATGGCTTCCAACGCTACTGGCATGACAAGGAGATGCCACCTGAGATTTTTTCAACACGGCACAGCGGAGGGGGCGCCATCATGATCTGGGGTGCTTTTTCCTTCAATGGAACAATGGAGCTCCAGGTTGTGCAGGGGCGTCAAACAGCAGCTGGCTACGTGGAGATGTTGCAGCGGGCATCCCTCATGACTGAGGGCCCTCGTCTGTGTGGTGATGACTGGGTCTTTCAGCAGGACAATGCTGCAATTCACAATGCCCGTCTGACAAAGGATTTTTTTCAGGAGAATACCATCACTCTTTTGGATCATCCTGCATGTTCCCCTGATCTAAATCCAATTGAGAACATTTGGGGATGGATGGCAAGGGAAGTTTACAAAAATGGACATCAGTTCCAGACAGTGGATGCCCTTCGTGAAGCCATCTCCACCACTTGGAGCAACATTCCTACAAGCCTTTTGGAAACACTCGCATCAAGCATGCCAACACAAATTTTTGAAGTGATCAACAATAATGGTGGAGCTACTCATTACTGAGTCTGTTTTTGAGACTTTAATTTCTGTTTTAGGGGTTTTTTTGAGCTATGGTCTTAAACTTTTGATCAGCTGATGAACAGCCTATTTTAGTTAAATTGTTCTTTTCAATAAAATTGCAAATTGCAATAAATTCTTGCAATTTTTTAACTGGTCTTAAGATTTTGATCAGGAGTGTATCATCAAACGGCGTCGCCCTGGCGGTACTGCGAACATCAATGTCTCGCCATTACACAGGAAGTAACTTTAACTTCAGGGTACATAGTTGAATCTGCCTGAATCTTCAGTTTGATAGCAGTCAAACATGATATGGTGATATGGTTTTCAGCTTTGTGTATGGCTAAATGGCTTGGTCACACCCTTTAAACAGCAGCCCCCACAGCACGTTTCACTGACATGCACGAAAATCGGTACGTACATGGATCATGCCCTGACGCACAAGGGAGCCTCTTGGAGCCGTACCCTAACCCCACCGGAAGTTGGCAATTTTAATTTGAAATTGCAAATTTTCAGCCATTTCCGGGGGTCATATTTTATCTAACTGCTCCTACAGATTTGATCTAACTGACTTCAAATTTTGCCTGTGCCATCTACAGACATTTGAAATCAAATGATGCTCAAAGTTTTTTATTTTGTTGAACGCCGTGGCTGTGGCGGTGTGGCGAATTTCAATGTTGGAAAGTCACACAGGAAACTGTTGTAATGTGACTTTACAGTGCCCAATCTTCCCTAAATTTTACACAGTCTACCACTGTCCAATGGTCGTGAGTGCACACCTGAACCCGTCAGGATCTCACCACCACCCTCAACGTGCACAAGGGTGCGAGGGCCCATTCATATATTTAATTTAAATTATATCTAACAAATTCCAAACGCTTGCTTCTGCGTTTCCGGTCAGAAAAGGCTTTCTTCTGGCAGCACTTCCAAAGAGCCTGTGGTTGTGAACGTGGCGCCTGATGGTGTTTTTTGAAGCCTGGTGACCACAGGTTGGTTACAGGACTCTTTATCCCCAGATATTTCGCCCCCAGACTCTTTGTCCTCAATGACTTTTCGTCCCTAGACTTTTTGTCTCCAAGAACTTTTCGTCCACGTATTTTTGGTCCCTAAATGATAAAACAATGTGCCACCATTGTTGACAGACAGATGGCCGGATGGAGGACAGACAGATCAACATGATATAAGGGTTAGGGTTCGGGATAGAGGTAGAGTTACAATGCAGGAGGAGGGCAAGCATTATTGGAGACAAACAATCGGGGGACAAAAAGTCCATGGGGACAAAAAGTACGGGGACAAAAAGTCCATGCGGACGAAAACTACAGGGACAAAAATTCAGGGAACAAAATCTCTGGTGCCGAAGAGTCCTAGAGCCCCACAAGATGCCACCCGGGTCCGCGATTCCTTCACAGTGATTCTTGGGGATTACGTTGTTTCTCTCACCAACCACCTCAGTATCTTGAGGAGTAAAATACAGTTGCATTCTCTACCCTTGAGGTTTTCGACAGCTCCATATCTTCGGAATTATTTAATTATTGCCCCGACGGACTCAGTGGCATATCCACTCATTTGTGAATCTTCTTGTGGCCATTACCAGAATTATTAAAGTCTGTGATCATCTGCCTCATTTGAACTAACAGTTGCTTTATTTTCTTCATGAAGTTGTATGACAAAGGGATATTGCAGGTGTTTTACCTCATTTTTATATCCTAGTGAATCAGAAAGCGATGTAATGGTTCAATATAGTTCCTTAACATATGGATAAAACTTAAATAAGTGGAATTTAACACATGGTTCAATTTTGGTAGATGTTACATCAGAAAATGATTTTGGTTGGTTCCACTGGAACATTAATGTACTGCCCGGCCAAAAAAAAAGTCACCATTTGGAAATTAATTAACAAATTATATAATTGGATCATTTGGATCATTATTGTGGTTATTAATATGTTTCAGCTGGCAATAATCATTTTACCCTGACTGATGAAGCGCGTCGCTACTCGTTTCTTAAAAAATCATGTTGGAAGACACATCCCCTGATGGTGGAAAAGATGTTACAATATTTCAGAACGGGCAAATTATTGGCCTGTATTTAGCAAAGAAAACCATGAATGACAAAAACAAGTATGAGGAATCATTTTCACAAACAAATTTTCCACCACAAAATCCTGACCTTAAACACATTAAAAGTTATTGGGATGTGCTCAAGAAAGACCACAGTGGTTCAACCATTATGTCGAGAAGACAAGATCTCGGCCAAAAATTATGGCATTTCTGATCTAAAATAAATGTTCTGGCATTGCATATAGATGTTAAAACAATGACAAGAAGAATATGCACTGTAATCAAAGCTACAGGGGTTCCAACTAAATATTTCAGTGTACGACTGACTTTTTTTTTGGCCGGGCAGTGTATAATTCAGTATTTCTCTGTTGGCATTTAGAGTACCTCTATAAATATGTTTTGAGAATTTTTTTCAAGTACTGTCTGTGCATTGCCAGTCAGGGGTGCTAGTAATTCTGGAGCCTACTGTATGCTTAACCAAGCAACTTCTAGCAATGTAAGTCTCCAGAGCAACATCAAAAAATAGGCGTGCAATGCACGGAATACCCCTCGGCCCGATGTCAAAGTTTTTGGAGACGCCCGCCCGCCCGCCCGCCTGCCTGCCCAACTGAGGGCTGAGGGGTAAAAACATAAGGGGACCTAAAAGTAGATGCCCAAATTGCAAGTGCGTCAGTCACAACAATGGCAAAATTATTGTAGGCAGCAATGGAACCGTGTCAAAATCAATGACGACATTCAGCAGCACCAAAAACAGTTCCAGCAAAAAAAGGAGGAAAAAAAAAAAAAAAGGGCTGCAGCTACAAGTCAAAGATCCATTATAGGGACAGTTGGACATTTGGTAAGACAGTTGCAAATAACTACAGAACTAAACCTCTAACAAGGCAACATTGTCACCAATATCCCCTGCCACGGTCAGAATGGTCATGGGAGATTACATATTCATAAAAAAAACACAGAGCAATGACATTATCCACAGAAACATATGCAAGGAGATAATAAAATGAAGGAATAGTTGCCAAGAACACTTGTCCCCATTGCCAATCCCATACACCAAGTTGACGAACAGAAACAAGGACCATAACTCAGTAAATATATATGTTTCAGCATTTGTAAAAGTCTTTCAATTGGGTCATCTCCACTGGCCACCCACAAAATTTCATCCACGTAGGTGCAATAGTTGCCAAGAGAACTTGTACCCATTGTAACACCCATACACTTAAGTCCACGAAAAAGTCAAGGGCCATAACTCCATAAAAAAAATTCTCAGAATCAATTGTCGAACTCATTCAGATGCAGGCATGAAAGCGTTAAGGTAGGTCTCAAAAAGACCTCACTTTTCAGGGCTATTGCAGTATTAATGTTGTAGACAGGTGGGTCAGATGTGCAAACTGAGGGTGCTCCAACCCCGGCACATATTATTATGTATTATTATTATTATTATTATTATTATTATGACTCAGGATTTTTGTTCAAATTGATGAGCAGGCTATGATAACCCATTCTTACCCCACCTCTCACCCAGCCAATCACACAGCTGACAGGACAGGCTAGCACAAATCCAAACCAAAGCAGCTGCAAGGTTGGATTCTCCTCTCCCAACATTGGGGTGGATTACATCACACCCCTCTGTCAATCAGAAAGGACACAGTGTCCACACAGGCCCATTCACAGTATAGTGTGCCATTTCAAGACAGCTGGATACTTACTTTAATCCTGGAATGTCCAGCATATTCGTCAGGCCTGTCCAGCTAATGTCCAGCAACTGAATAACAAAGAAAGACCGATCAGTCAGGGCATTAAAGAATTTACTTCAGACCTTCAAACAAACATTTCTGCTGACACAGACCTTGATGTAATACATTTCTGCATTAAAAGTCCACTTATAACAAATTGAAAAGGTTAAGTTTCCAAATTTCCAAATGTAATACAATGACAGCACCAAATGAAAACGCTAATTTCTTTCAGAGTGCTATTAGTGCAATTAATTTGTAAAACTTGTCACACCATTTGAAAGTGCAAACTCCAAGCACCCATTTATCAGGTATGACCACCACTGCAAACTAAAACATAAGCGTACAGGAAATTCCCGAAATTGAACATTCCTTGCCCTGTGAAGATATCTGGATCAGGCTCATTGGCAAACACGAGACAGGTTTAAACATAGGAGTATGCCATCGACCACCAGCTTTGGACAGTACAGTCAATGAAATGCTTTTTAGGAGGATTACGCAAGCTTGTAAAGGTGGAGGGACTATTATTATGGGAGACTTGAATTATCCTGGTATCAATTTGGGAAATGGTGATAGGACAGGGTAGGGGGGAGAAAGAATTTCTAGATGTTATAAATGATCATTTCTTGGTGAAATATGTTAATAAACCAACAAGAGAGAAGGCAATTTTAGACGTAGTGCTCTGTAATGACCCAGATAGAATTAGCAATGTTGAGGTATTGGAGCCACTTGGTTAAGTAATCACTCTGCTGTTAATTTTGATGCTTCATGGGAAGTTAAAAAGGTGTATTCAAAAAGAAAAATTTTCAATTTGAGGCGAGCAAACTTTGACAGGATGCACTCATATCTAAGTGAAATAAAATGGGAGACACTCCTAGACTGCGAGTTCGTAAATGAGATATGGGAAAGATTTAACCCTAGAACACTGTCGGCAGGTGATTTTCACCCGAGCAAACGTGTTCACGTGATTTTCATTATGCTGCGTTTGTCTGAGTGTTATGTGCCCCTGGGTAGCTTCAGCATTGTCTTTGACATCTTTGAAGGCATGGGTGTTTTGTTTACCTCAGGGTACTTTTTTTCATTTTGTTAGACATGGCACAGTTGAAAATAAAAGAACACTACTCTAATTTGTCATGTGTTGTCATATTTTGAGGACAAGTACTTTTTATTGGGTATTTTACTATATCGGGAAAAATCACCCGGTGTTAGTGATGGTGTTACTAATTTTAGCAATAGTGTTCTAGGGTTAAGGGGGTTTTACTTTAATCACAATGCAAATTCATTCCGAAGGTGTCCAAAAGTAAGCTGAAAAGGTGGAATCCTCAGTGGATGACCAAAAGTATCGGTAGGATTTTGAGGGAAAAGAGGAAGCTTTATAAGATGTACATAAAGGATAACAATGACAACACTATGGCTGAATACTGTAAAATGCAGGCTGTGGTCAAAAAAGAGCTGGGGAATGCTAGAAGACTGTATGACAGACAAATTGCAGAGGGGGCAAAAACTATCCCTAAGCGCTTCTTTCAGTACTCTAGCAGAAAAAGGAAAGTTAAAGAGCAGGTTAAGTGCATAAAGAATAAAAATGGATCTCTGCTGTATGATAACAAGGATAGTGCGGATGTCTTGAACAGTTACTTTGTTGAGAATTTTACCTCAGAGGGGGTCTTTATTTGGCCAGAGGGCATGTTAAATGCTCAAGATTATTTAGCGGAAATAGAGGTTCGGGATAACGAAGTATTAGACAAGTTACATAAACTAAAGGCAGATAAGGCGGCGGGTCCTGATGGCTTATATCCTAGAGTGCTCAGGGAAGTTGGTGAGATCATCTTTAAGCCGCTATCCGCCATCTTAAGACAGTCTTTAGAAACTGGAGAAATTCCAAATGATTGGAAACTGGGCAATATAATACCAATATATAAGAAAGGGGGCCGTACAGAGCCAGGAAATTACAGAACAGTCAGTTTAACTTGCATTGCGTGCAAAATATTGGAATCTATCATAAAAGATGAGCTGGACTTATTTCTTGAACATAACAGTATCTTGAGGGATAGCCAACATGGTATCCGTAAAAGAAGGTCATGCCAGACAAACCTCCTGGAATTTTTTGAAGAGGCCATCAAGATTTATATTCAAGAATATCAAGAATATTAAGATGATTTGGATAGAATCCAGAATTGGGGAGAAATGTCGCAAAGGAAATTTTGTTGTACATGTAGGTAATAAAAACATTAGACAGGATTACTTCATGGGAGATTTAAAACTGGAATGTGCCGCACACGAAAAAGATCTGGGAGTGATTGTTGACCAAACCCTCACAGGCTCTAGCCATAGCCGTAGCAGTTAAAAAAGCCAATCGGATGCTGGGGTTGCCAACATTGCCTAAAGTATTGAGTACTAATCTAAGGAGGTGATGCTTCTTTTGTACAACACATTCGTCAGACCACATCTGGAGTATTGTGTACAGTTCTGGGGTACCATACTTTACGAAAGATATAGAGCAGTGGTTCTTAAGTTCGGTCCTGGCGCCCCCCAGTGCATGCTGGTTTTTGTTCTAGCCGCGACTGCAATTCTAGGATTTTAAAAAGCTTTGTCTTAATTAGCAGCATTCCATGTTTAGAGTAGTTATTTACCATCTTAAGTCACATTTGGATGGACATATGCATTCTGCTATGAAGAATAAAAACCCTTGAACATATTGCGCTTAATTTTCAATATTGCTAGGATTTTTCAAGTGAAAACATTTTTAAACAGTTCAAATTAGACTCTGAGAAAATCAATAAGCTCCAAATTAGGTTTCTGAACACAGGTGTTTTGAGTTTTTCCTAAATAACCTGCCTGAACCAAATAAAATCAACAGAAAACAGGTGTGACTCCATTGTTTGCCAAGTAAATTGTCAGGTTTTGCCACCATGTGTCAAGTGTTTCACCAATGAGGAACATTTTGATTATTTATGTTGATTAAATGTTTGGTTAAATTGTTTCCCTCTGCCAATATAAGCCAACGTGGATATTTGCATTAATGCGCCTAATTAAAACAAATCAACAGCTCCTTAAAATCTTAGAATTGCAGTTGTGGCTGGAACAAAAACCAGCATACACAGGGGGGCGCCAGGACCGAACTTAAGAACCACTGATATAGAGGCTCTAGAGAAAGTTCAGAGAAGAGCCACTAAACCTTTTCCAGGTATAAAAGATGAAAGCCACGAGAAGAGGCAGAAGATCCTTAATCTCTATAGTTTTAGGAAAAGGGGACTCAGGGGTGATTTGATTGAGGTCTTTAAATATATTAAAGGGATTAACAAAGTGAATTATGTAGGATTCCTTCAACCAAGTGTTGTGAGTAGAACTCGGGGTCACAAATAGAAGTTGAGCAAAGGTTGTTATGTTATGTTAAATAATGGTGAAGAATCAGAATCCTATACAAACCACCTACTGCATAATAATGGTGTCATTAGGCAAAGATGGATAAAGCTGCAGAAAACAGTAAGGAGCATTTTAAAATGACGTTAAGCTCACAAATGAGTGTAATTCGATAACAATCTTGTTTACCAAAGCCACAGTCGCAGTCACTGAGAATAGACCACCACAACAAAATTGAGGAAGCAAAACAATCTGTAGGGCTGTTTTTAGAAAATAGTCTCTGATTGTGGAATCATTTGGTGACTAATATACTCATCCATATAAACACTGACACACAGACATGTAAAAAAACACGTTATCTTAAACCACACAAACATAGTTTCAAATCAGCTTGCAATGTACTTCATTTTGTCAAGACTGCTGACGGAGCGTCGGTTCGAGCCCCTTTAGAACATTAGGAAAATAAAGCCCAGTGAGAGTGAAAAGTGAGCAGCTCTCCAATTTTCGGTCATCCACCCCTACAGCAACCACACCAGCAACACCATGGCAACGCACACCAACTTGCTTCCCGCTTCTGCCTTTGACTAGACCACATCAACTAACAGATGGGCAACCATTCTTTTTCTGTATTGCACATTTGACAGGAGATAGTCAAAAAGACACTTTACAGACCAGGAGAAGGGCAAACACCAGGCCAGAGCCCCCAAAACACATGCACTATACATAACAAACATCGCAAAAAGGCAGAGTCGATGGCCATTGCTGGCAAATAAAAACAGGATAAAAAACTGAGGCACAGTTTTCTTACTAGGTCTTTAGAGCTAATCCCAACCACTGATTGAGAATATTTGGCAATATATTATACAAAACAAATTACATTTCTTCATATTAAGCCCTTTGCGCAGAACCAAATCTAGCTATTTAGGTGTTACCTGATTTAAGGGTTTATAATTCAAGATTGCAGCTTTACAGGCAGAAAAACTTTGGCTCAATTGAGTCTAGACACTTGAAGCATTTCGATTCCCATCGTATTTCAGTTTATTTTTATGATTTTGGTGGAGAAAAGGGGCTGCAAACACAAAAAATCTTCATGAAAATTCAACTTTGAATTTGCAAAAAAATTATACTGACAATTGAAAAACTGCTGGGGCTTAAAACTATACATTTCTGGAATCATAAACTTCTTGACCACAAGTACAATTCATCTTGAACATTACATTCTAGATTACCCGCTTGCTATGGGCCAAATTAGACAGCTATCCAGGTGTCTCCCCAAAGTCTGAGATCCATCAAAATGGTTCACTGTCAAATCATACATTAATCATATATTTAACACAAATTAACTTTTGGGGCATGAAATTCAGCATGGACTAATGATTTTCTGGTTGAGTTTAGCATGAATTTATCAATATCAGTGCAGTTGAACATCATTGGTCACCAGTAACCTTTCCAAACAAAAAACATGCCTTTTTCTCCATAATAAAGTTAACAATATTGTCCATTTTTCTTCGAAGTCCCCCAAGCATGAAATAAAGTGCTGATTAAACAGCTATAACATTCGCGCTGCAATGATAAGCTAACCGCGCTCACATCCGAACTCATAACCTTACACCTTATAAGGGTAAAAACTCACTAACTCCGTAAAATCTGAATTCTGAAATATACCTTATTTTAACTGAACAGAAATTTCACTTTCAGGGACAAGAGCCATCTGGCAATGGCGGATCCCCCCGGCTGTAGGTTGTGTAACCTACAGGTTGAGTGGACAGATGGACGGACCGAAACCCCCAAAAGGCACAACTAGACCATAAGGAGAAGCTCCATACCAAATTTGGTATTTGTAAGTGGTATAGTTTTCGAGTTCTGGTCCAGAAACGATTTTATTACAGACATACGGACAGATGGACGGACGGACGGACAGACACACTGATCGCTATATCCCCCCGCATTATATGCCATATAATCAAAGGACATACGTTTCCATATTCAAGAGAATGGTGTAATGAACGTACCGAGGGATCTACCAACGTGCGTGGGGTGCATGCATTTGGAGAAACGAAAATGTCGGCATTCGATGTCTTTAAACGCGGTACAAATTCTACAGCAAAAAGCCATATTAGAGCAAAATGCAAACAGAGTAGAAGTATAACCTGTTTTCTTCATTGATGCCCTCCTCCAGAGACAGATGTATCGGCTAGAAGGAACCCTCCAGTACTGTTTCATTCGGAATAATTCCCATTCACCGCGTCCATACAACATGTATCTCGTAAATGAAACTGAACACTTCAGGCCGGTTTCGGGTGTCTTTGCTCATTTGATATCGCATCATTTTCAGCTGCGCAACCGTGGCCAACATTGGAAGAATACAACCGACCTTACTTTAACGCTTAGCTTTGTATCCTATTCTTATTGTCCAATCAATGTATTTCAGTTATTGAGGAAAGTTTAAACACTCGGGAATTGGATAAGAAACGAGTCTATCAATACATCGTTACTAGGGAAGCTTCACGAGGGCGTGAACTATAACTGTAGAGTTACGCAGATGAATCGGAGTATATAATTGAGTGACTGGCTGTCGACACCAGTACTTGGGTGGATAGAAGGGAGCGCTGAATTTGTTAATGGAGGAATCTACGCGTTAATCCATGGGAGGGAACTACGCATATTTTGTGTGTGATGACTAATTGACAGTAGAATGTGACAGAATCAATACAATGTCGGGCTTTTTGCTTCACAAAACATTTTTTTTTAAACCACTAATTGGAATACTGTTGGCTCACTGTAGCTAAAATGGTTGTTTTTCTGTCGCAAGTGATAATTTTTTGAAACTACTGGATCGATACTATGGGCAAGGATATTGACCAGTTTGCACATCAGGCTTAGCTGAGGAGTTTAATTCATGCAACTCCTGAAAGACAGGGATTGGAAGGAAGTTCCACATACTCTAAATCGCGTTTCAGCTCTGCCTGCTTGGGAAAATTCAATAGCTGACCCGGATGTGCCATCTCGTGGTCAAGTACTGTAACTAAGTGCTTAAATTTGCAGGTCTATAGACGCGAGCGTCAACATCTGCAGAAAGGGGTTAAGGCAGATAGTGGGGAGAAAAGCAGGTTTCGGAAAGGGGCAGCGCCTGAACTCTGCAAGAGCAGAGAACTCAGTTGTACAGTGAGCACATCCAAATTTGGCTAAGGTGTGAAATGAGAACATGGGCAGGAGATTAATTACATTTGCTTGTATAGAGTGAGCCCTCATTTCTGCAAATGAGAAATCGCTGTTTGCCAAAGCTCACAAAGTATTGACAAAACTCTGGCTACCACAGGTTACATGACAAAAATCAAATTATCATCTTACCAATTATTTCAGTCTTTTCAATACACATCTAGACAAGACAAAATGACTGTCAGTGGGACAAGGTAGTTTTTCTTGTTTAAAGACCTACCTATAGGGCAAGATAATTTCCCTAATTTTTTTTTTATACTTGAGGAAGAAAACTGATTGTTTATCATTAACAGCCTGAAGCCGAGATAGATGCTCTTCACAGGGTAGCAGAGAAAAGGAGCCCACAAAAGGAAGCAGGTTGAGACTCGAGGAGAGTTGGCTCAGAGGCACCCAGAACTACTCTGGAAAATCACCCACCCACCTCATGGACCACACACAACATGTTGCACTGGGAGTGTACTGTCTGTACCTGCACTTCACAAAAATGAATATCTTCACAAAGATTCCATAGTTTATTGGCAAATTCAGCTCCAGGATTTACTTCAACATGGAAGAGTATAAGTGTGTCAAGTAGCAACAAATCAGCAATTATGTCTTTGCCAATTACCGTACAATTACCGTAAAACTCATGGATTGGCTGATCTATACATGACCACTCCAGTTTTTATGCACTGTCAAGTCTTAGAGAAACACTGGCAGGGTTTACTAATTTTACTAATCTGGTTTACCCCGGTATTTGAGCACTGTTAAATCATTATGAAACATGGAAAGTCTGTAGTAATTCAACAAATCAGGATCACTCCTGTTTTTGAGCACTGTAACATACTTTAAAGAAAAACTATTTATTCTGCTAATCTGACTCACTCCTGTACTTGAGAGCTATAAAATCTCCAGGAAACATTAGCAGTCTGTACTAAAAAATATCCAGTTCACTCCTGTACTTGACCACAGCAAAAAAAATCTTTAAGAAACACTAGCAGTCTCTGTGGCAGTATCCCTGGTTCACTTGCATACTTGAGTACAGTAATATCTTAAGAAAACAATGGCAGTCTGCTATATTTCAGCTCACTCCTAGACATGAGGTGCTTCAGCACTGCAAAATTCTAGGAAACCAGGAGTCAGTAATAATCCAGTTCACTCCTGTGCTTGAGCACCAGGAATCATTAAGAATCATTATCATGCAGTATATCTGGTTCACTCCTGTACTTCAGCATTGTAAAAACTTTCAGAAAAAATGGACAGTGTGCCATAACACAGTTCATTCAAGGACTCGAGCCACTATAAAAATCTTCCTAGAGGCTGCTGGTGATTAAAGCTGGAGCTCATTTAAATGTAAGGGCACTAGGAAATGGACCTAATTAAAAGGATAAGCAGATGTTGACAAAAAATCCCAATACGCGCCAACCCTTGCTGTGCCCCACTGATTTAACCCACTATATATCGCAGACTTTTGATTGAACTTTTAAGCACCATATAAAAAAAGTCCACTTTATAAGAATTGCCCTTGGCAAGAATGGCAGATTAATTTGTGTAAATTACCAAGTCAGCTTTTTGTCCATCTTTCCTTGTAAAATCCTGAGTTCCCCATCAGTCAGTGGACGACATTTGTTCCAAGAACAGCGAATACAATGGCCCTTTCTCTTCATAGCTCCAACTTGTATAATGACAGTGTTACTTAACCCCTTTGTGCAGAAGCCAAATTTGGCTATTTATGGGTTACCCACTTTAATGCTGTATAATTCAAGATTTAAGCTTCATAAAGAGAAAAAATGTGGCTCAATTCAGAAAAGACACTTACAGCATTTAGAATTACATTGTATTTCAGTTTATTTTCATGTTTTTGGTCGAGAAAATGAGCTGCAAACATAAATCTTCAAGAGAATTCACCATTGAAATTGCAAAAAAAATAATTCTGAGGATTGAAAAACTGCTGGGGCTTAAAACTTTACATTTCTGGTATTGTAAACTCCTTGAGCACAAGTAGAATTCATCTTCAACATTACATTCTAGATTACTTAAATGCTATTAGCCAAATTATACAGCTACCCAAGTGTCTCCCCAAAGTCTCAAAATTATGTACCGTAAAATTATTAAAAAATCATGTTTTTAACAAAAATAAAGTTTTAAGGCATGAAATTTAATATGAACAAATGATTTTCTGGTTGAGTTTAGTATGAATTTATCAATATCAGTGCAGTTGAATATCAGTGGTCACCAGTAACCTCTCCAAACACAGAACATGCCTTTTCTCCATAATAAGGTTTAGAGTTTTGTCAGTTAAGTCCCCCAAGCTAGCACAAACACGCATTGCATTTTATAAACTGCTGATTAAACAGTCAGAACATTCATCCTGTAATGGAAGTTACCAGTTCCCAAACTCACGACCTCATTTCAACCCTTATAAGGAACAAGTACAACTCACTAACTCAGTAATATCTGAATTCTGAAATATACCTTATTTTAACAGAACAGACATTCCACTTTCAGGGAACATCACGAAATATAAATTCCTCCCTAGATTCAACAGAACGGTGCAATGACCGTACCAGGGGTTCCACCTAAATGCATGGGCAGTTCACTTTTAAACAGGAAAAAACGTCGACATTCGACTTTGTTGAGTACGGTATACATTCCAAAACAGAAAGCAAAACTAGCAGCCTACCTTTTTTCCACGAATCCAGAGACAATGTGTCCAGTAAAGGAACCCTCCGGTCCTGTTTCATTCGAAATAATTCCCATTGACCATGTCCTTATCTTATTTAAATCCTCTAAATATAACTGAACACTTCAAGGCCAGTTTTGCGCGTCTTTTTTCTATATATATCGCGTCTGTTTCAGCCGCGTAATGCGCGCAACGTAAACAGGATACAACCGAGGCTGCTGATACGCATAGGCTGGTATGCTCTGTGTCTGTCCAATCAATATGTTTCACTTGCTGTAGAACGTTTAAACACTCGGGAATTGGATAAGAAACGAGCCAATCAATACGTTTTTACTGCGGAAGTTTCACGAGACCGTGAAGTCTAACTGTGCAGTCAGGCAGCAGAGCTTGAATGTATGATTGAGTGATTGACTATCAGCGCCAGTACTCGGGTGGATATAAGGAAGCGCTGGATTTGCCAATGAATGAATGTACACGAAAATCCACGGTAGTAAACTACGCATTTTTTTGCATTTGATGACTGTAATTGACAGTAGAATGTGAGAGAATCAATGCCATGTCAAATTTTTTGCTTCAGAAAACAGATTTTTCTGAACCCCTAATTGGAATGCCGTTGGCTCACTGTTGCTAAAGTGGTTGCTACATAGGAAACAACTTTTTCTGTCGCAAAAGATCGTTTTTTAAAACTGCTGGATCGATTCTATGGGCAAGGATATTGACCAGTTTGCACATCAGGCTTAGCTGAGGAGTTTAATTCATGCAACTCTCGAAAAACGGAGTGGAGTGAACTTCCCCATATTCAAAACCGCGTTCGAGGTCTGCTTGCTTGTGAATATTCAATAACTGATCCTGGGGTGCCATCTAGTGATCGAGTACAGTAACAGCGTGCTTAAATCTGCAGGTCTATCGACGCAGGCGTCTACTTCTGCAGAAAGGGGTTAAAGTGTATCTACAGATTTTTCCGATAAACAAAATAAAGCCAAGGAAAGCAAAGAGCCTAACATTTGCACATGGGCACAACACAAACTGCATGGTCAAGAAGACACAACAGCGACTTCACTTCCTGAGAGCACTCAGAATGATCAACCTGTCACAAGACCTGCTGCTGTCCTATCACTGCTCTGTAAAAGGTGTCCTGACTTACGACATCTTGGTGTAGCATGGCATCGGCTCTGCAGCTGACAAGAAGGCCCGGCAGAGTGTGATGAAAGCTACTCAAAAAAATAACCCACACACTTACCTGCCCTGGAAGCAGTTTTCACCTCCCGCCGCCTCCAAAAAACAACAAACATCCTAAAGGACTCATTTCACCCTGCCCACCATCTGTTTGACCCTCTGGGCTCAGGCAGGCGTTACAGGAACATAAAAAACACCTGCTAACAGACTGTTGAACAGTTTTTACCCTAAAGCCATCACCACATTGAAGATTGCACTGTAATCACACAGCCAATAATGCTATACTTTACATTGTGTGCAATAACCTTTCATTATTTTATGTGCAATAAGTTTAAATTATTTTGTAGAAAGTAGTGAAACCAAGGCACTCTTCTTCTAATAAAAAGCTTTAATCAACAGGCTAGTTCATAATGGAACTTAAAAAAATATTGCCAACGTGTTTCGGCCTAAACACACAGGCCTTCCTCAGGACTAGAGTATTGAGTACCAATACAATAGAGTATCAATACTCTAAGTCCTGAGGAAGGCCTGTGTGTTTAGGCCGAAACACGTTGGCAATATTTAAGTTCCATTATGAACTAGCCTATTTGATTAAAGCTTTTTATAAGAAGAGTTCCTTGGTTTCCCTACTTTCTTGAAGATTTGCTTTTTCAACCAATTAGCACCTTCTAATTATTTGTTTCATTTATGAACTTAGCCCATAGCCCTCCACCCCCTTTTTTCTTTATTATTTTGTGTTTGCAGAATATGTTGGCACTGCTTATGTGTGTATGTATGTGCGCAGTGTGTTAGAGTATGAATGAATAATATTTCTCTTATCCCCTGGGTTATTATTATTAATCACTTTTATAATGAGCTCCATTTTATCTTTTGTGTTGAATTTCATTGTATTTATTTACAATGACAACAAAAGAATCCGACTCTGAATGGACCAACTGCTCATTTCAGCTTATGCAAAATGTGGACAATAAAAAGCTGAATATGGCCATCAGATTGGAAAGTCGAAAGGGTTCTCTGCATTTTGATATACTTTCCAAAAGCACGTATTTAAATTGAGTACTCCAAGGAATATCAATCAAATTTGAACTGAGTTTTTCAATAAGAGATTTCAAACTTTTTTACGTTTTCCAACATTGTGTTTTTATTTAATTATTTCTTTAAATGTGCATCAAACTGGTGCTGGTTTTTTACCCTGCCGCCCACAAAAGAGGTTGGGCGAGGGTATTGTACTTGCTTTGATATGCGCTTTCGGGGTTTCCAGCAGGATTTTTTTTTTTGGGTACGACCATCTATACGGGCAAAGCATGTATCAGCGCGGGGTCTGGGGGTATAGGCACAGACTTTTGTTTAGGCTGGTGGGTGCTTAAAACCTAAAACGACTTGCTGCTATTAATATTAATACATTTTTTAATAATTCATAAATAAATTAAGAAGTAGTAAAACAACTGTCTTTGCAATGCAGCTAGAATATTACTGGCTATGACCGACATGAACACTGAGCGCGCACACACACACACACACACAAATGCACTGATGACATACATCACATATATACCACCCAATCAGTTCGAGAGGCCCATCTGAATAAAAGCATTAACCAAATCCACAATCCGACACGGAAACTGGATATACTATATGCAAAGCCAGGGACCATAGGTGAAAGCTGAGCTTTCTGTGGTGCAGGAAGTCACTGAACCATGATGTACTTTGCAGCACCTTACCCACTCCATTCGTTCATTAATCACTCCCTGATATTCTGCTGCCAACAATCACCAGGGCTACCAAGCTTAGATGAGACAGATATAAGTTTTTATATATGTACAAAATATATATATATAGAAAAAATGCGCGCACGCGCACACGCACACACGCACACACACGCACACGTGTATAAAGCATACACTGAACTGCAGTAATGCAGTTAAGGCGTGGGCAGCTACAACCTGCAATATTCAATAATATCCAAAACTAATTAGTAAAGGAAAATTTATTTTACACAACTACACAACATTACAGTACGATTAAACATAACGCGTTGCTGAATGCCCCTCGGCCCGGGCAAGATTTCCTGCCTCAAGGTCAGAGAGCTAAGGTCAAAGGTGAAATCCAGCAAAAAACCTGACGTTGCACATGCATCGGTCAAAGTGACTTACCATACCAAATTTGTTGAAGCTGCGATAATTAACAGGGCTTAAAGCAAAAAAAAATCCCAGGACTGAAAATTTCAGACGTGGGATAAGACATTCTGAAAGGGGCTCTAAGCTTGCAACGGTCTAGCCCTGGCCCCTGTCCTAGACAATGGCAATATAAGAGAAATATAAACAACATTGTGCACCCAGCACTCACCAATTAATTGGGTGATATGCTACTTCACAGTTTTCAAATGCCTTAATTGTGAAAGTGTACAATTCGTGCTTCATTTCAACATAAACACCTGCTGAAGTTGTAGTCTGTCTATTGCTAGTCTGGTCTATTTCAAATATTAAAATTACTGTAGGACTTTAAAGCAAAAGTGCGTAGCAGCAGCAGACCTGCCAACCTTGGCAATTTTTTTTGAGTACACATGCGCGGGCGCGAAGCACCCACAGAGCCCACGGCGCAAATTTTGTGGTTTTCCCGCATGAAATGCACACAGACCGCGTATATTTTGGGGGGTCCCCAGTCCCCACACGCCTTTTTGGGTGGGAGCAAATTGTATGTTGACTTACACTAAATGGAGGCAAGCTGTTACAAAATGCCAGTGCAGAGAAAAAGTAGTATTACCAGGCTGTAATGTAGCATTGGCAATATTGACAAATCTTTAATATACTAACTGCACCTGCTCAGACTTAGTTAACACTAGTCTAGCAAAACAGTCTAATCATGTTATTTTTACACACTGCTGAGCAGTGTGTAAAAAATAGTAGTCATATGAACCAGTATGCACCTAGCATTAGGGGAGAGGAATGGTTGCAAGTGAGAAAACGAGTCAATTACAAGAGACATTTAAAACCCATTGGTTGTCAGCTCAAAAAGAAAATGTTAGTACCTTTAGTGGATAACATTTGACCTTTTATATTTTATATTTTAGGGTTCCCATCATTAATACTGTGCATTAAAACTAAAACAACATCAATATTCAACAAGCAGTTTTATTCAGATTCTCTGATAAACAATGCCGTTCATTCTCTTTTTTTAGCAACAAAAGCAAAAGTCACAACATCAAGAATTCAACAAGCCGTTTCAGATTCTGATAAGCAAATACTATTCATTCATTCTTTTTTTTTTTTGCAACAAAAGCAAAAGCCTGAAGCTTGGCTACACCAGACATTCTTTTCAGTGTTGACCTGAAACCTGGTTCATTGTTGTGCTTAAAAAGCGTTTTTTTGCCGTTTGAACCGTACAACAGCTTTCTGTTGCAAACACAACAGAAACAGGCTCCCGTTTCCTTCAATTTTTGACACCAGGACCTGAATGGCTTTCCTGTGTCACCTCTCTCATCCAACCAAGCCCACCTCCACTTGTTTTTGACAGTGCTGTCAATATTAGTCACGTCTGATCCTTCCTTCACAACTAACCGCTCCATGATTTTTCGCAAACTGAACCAGTACCACAGCAGTGACAACACACGTGGGTAATATTTTGAGTCAAACAATGCAACTTGGTGAATATACCAACCAATCATGATACAGTAGTTGCAGACGCGGTGGATCTAAAACATTACCCAGAATAGTAGATTTGCACACGTAAGAATACTTTTCAACAACGAAACAATGACCGATCGTGTGTGCAATCATAAAGTGCGTATCTGCACATTTATTGCAGAGCACGACCTTTCGTTCACAGTTGCACAGTCATTGATTGATGACTTTATTAGAAGTTTGCTGTTTCATACAGTTTCATAACGGTACAGTTCACTAGTACATGGTCTACTAAAACACACAGGTGTCATGTGTACATCCATGGAATTTCCACTCAGATAAAAAAGCAGTTAACTTATCAGACAAGTTGAACATGATTTATTTTTCTCTAAATGCTGACAAGGCCACCAATACAAACATGGACCGTGTGCTGAACGTTTTGGTGCGCTTCTATGATGAGGATTTGGCCACTGCTACCTTCCCAGTAAATATACGCTAACGTTATATATTTGGATCATACCTGATGTTCACATGGTGTAATCCACTTTCGATGTTTAAGAAAAAAATCCACTGACTGCCATTATTCCTTGCGATTTCATGTTTTGGACACCGTCATCCATCGTGAGCAAATTTCATAACTTCACCGTTAAAATCCGTAGTACTATGAGTCATGAAGTCACATTGCTGATCTGCCATTTAAGTTACTCCAACACAACACAACAATCGCTAGCTAGTTGACGCTAAGCTAATGCTTGGTGTCAGGTTACATTAGAGCTCAGCAGCCAGCGGCAACCTACTAAGTGCACTCTGAGTAGGTGTTTAAATTTACATTATTTCCTGGGGGGGGGGATGCATCGCAGTTTGGAAATCACTTCACTAGCAAGTATATGCAGCATTTTAACATTTTTTTCATTGACATTGCGGCCATGGCTACCCCCCTCCTCCCCACCCCCCATATAACTTTTTTTTTTTTTTTTCTGCAAATCTACATCGATCTCATAAGTAGCCCCAAGGGAATCTCCAGGTCGGAGAACTTTAAGCCCTGTAATTAGTTGGCAAGTACTGACCCGGGCAAGATTTCCGAACTGAAGGTCAAAGCGCTAAGGTTAAAGGTGAAATCCAGCAAAAAATCTGACGTTGCACATCTATGGGTCATAGTGAGTTACCAAACCAAATTTGGTGAAGCGGCGAGGATTAATTGCAGAGTACTGACCCAGACAATATTTCCATGGTCATGGTCACAGCGCTAAGGTAAAAGGTCGAATCCAGCAAAAAAACCTGACGTTGCACATCTATGGCTCATAGTGAGTTACCATACCAAATTTGGTGAAGCTGCGATCATTTGTTGCAGAGTAATGGTCCGGACAAAATCATGGACGGACGACGGACGACAGACGGACATGCAGGTGACGATAATACCCCACCGGCCTGAGTCGGCCAAGGGGTAAAAATGAATGAATCCATTTTAGAACATTGCACACTAGACCAAAAAAGATAATGATCAGGAAGTTAAAAATGGTGTCTTCCCTCTATAGACGCTGAACAGTTGTGCATTCCTCTAAGTGAAATCAATGAGAGCCTTTCGGCCTGCCTGCCTACCTGTTGTCATAATGTGCGGCTTTGCTCAGCAGATGATATAATGGAGCAAGGAAGAGTGAGGCTTGGATCTCTAAGCAAGTTAGGAATGCACCCTCTCTAGTTCCAGCTGACACACCACTAACTGTAAAATCTCAAACAATCAAGTAAAATGTCAAAACATTTTACGTTCAGTATTTCATAAAGTTTGTACAGTATTCACCAAAAGAGTTCATAGTCAAAGGATTAGAAGTCAGTCAGCCTGAGAAGCAAGTGAGAGTCACTGAATCAATCTTGCCTAGACCACAGCAGCTTTTCAGGATTTGTAGACCGGTTTTTCACAGACTTAAGACCAGAAGGCACAGTGTCAGTAACACAGAAGCGAATTGACAAGAGCATTATGGAGCTGTAATGTATCCCTTTAGAGCCAGAAGTTTTAAGGCAGCACCAACAAACAGAGGAGAAAAAGCATCTAAGACATGAAAAAGGTTAGAGAATGAGGTTCTCTCTGCCTGCTAGTCTAACCCACCTAAGGAGTCTTGCACCAACATAAAAAAAAATAATAATAACTTTCAATATCAGTCACCAAAATCCCTGAACAAAGGTCCTGTCACCCTGAAAAAAAAGCAACCAATCCTTTTGAACTGAAGGGCAGACTACATCCAAAAGCCCTTTTATTCCTGAGGCATGAATTAAGTATCATTGCTATAATACTAAACACTTCAAATTTTCCACAGCGTTAGGACTGCTGGGATAATGCAATTAGGACGGGAGATGGATTTACATCACAGAGGTAAATGTCCAGCAGAAAGCCCCTTTTTCCTCAATGTAAAAACTTATTTCAGAGGTATTGTACTTTCCACCCCTTGCAAGGCACAGGATAATGGAGGGTGGAGGGCCTGGGGTTTATGTTGACCTAAAATGAGTCCGCTATTGACACTTTCACTGCTCGAAGGGAAAGTTAATTCACAGGGGAAGGCAAAGCCTAATTTATACCCCTTGAAAGTGCTGGAGTCCTCATAAAAAAAATTTATCAGAACCTGATAATTTTCTGGCACACTGCAGGAGTGTAGTTAGTTCCTGAATGAATAACGATCAAGCCAGACAGTGTGGTCGTCCACGACCGCGTACGTGTAGGCTCCCCCAAGTGCCCGCTTGTGATATCTTGAAAACTCTGACCTCTAGAGCACTCACAAGCCACACACTGAAACCAACACATTTTAAGCATGAAATTCTGCTTTATACAGCCAGTTTTATTGCCATGGCAAGCAACGTAGTAGATGTAGATGTAGTGACGTAACCATAACCTAAAACTCAAAGGCATCGGTTGAAATTTGTGGCCTGTAGAGCGTCCACAAGAAAATCTCTACAGATGCGGCGTCAGCAGAGACGACAATCATGCGTCCATAGTAGCTACTCTACTTCATCCAAGGGCTACAATTATGCTAGAGTGGACAGGAATGTATAAACGGGCCAAAATCTCATCTGGGTTACAGAGAAAGGAACTGGGCTTGATTCGGGGAAGGGTAATCCAGCTTGAGAAGGAAAGGGACTGGTCTAGATTGAGCCATGATGCTTAACTGACAGAAGTCAGTGTAGAAAACAATCAGGCAGTGACAACACACTCACACCCTCAGTGAGCGTGGATAGACCTGTGTTTGCCTGCCATAGTAAGCCCCCCCCAATGTACAACCACAACTCAGAAAAAGCTGAGACGGTATGGAAAAAGTATGAGGATGAGATGTTTAAGGTTTTGTCTGGTCAACTTAATTTTATTTGTAAATATACATCCTTTCTTGCAATTCAAACCTACAGTGCCCTACAGAAAAAGTCTGGATGGGGCAATAAGGAAAAAAAAATGTAAAAATGTGATTAGAAACAACCGATGTCGAGCTGCATCCAGGAAAGGCCTGCTCCTTAATGACCAAAGATGGACTGAGAATCACCTATTTGTCCGCAAAAAAACAATTTGTCAAAACATCATTTGAAAGGTAATAATGTTCCTAAAAAAATAGTAAGCGATTTGGATACTTCACCCTCTGTGGTGCATAGTATACAGTAATTAATCGTTTGAGTCCCAAGAGTCTCATAGGGCACTCTCAACCTTGTGTGATTCACACCGATGAAAATCTTTGTTATATTCATCCTAGTGCCTTCTATTGTACTTTAGCCAATAGAAGAGGACCTAAGGTTTGTTTTGACTCTAAAATCACGCCATGCGTCCGTACAACTTTATTCAGTATTCTAAGATCGAAATCACGCATCACGTACCATATTGGAGACCTCGCATAAATGGTGGACTGTCATGGTGGTGCAAAATTTGAAACTGAATAGTTTGTATCAAAATTTTTGAGTATATCATTTGCAACTAAAGAATAACTAGCACTAAAATATTTAAGATTATTTTAAACTAGTTTTATGTCATTATAAAGCTCATTTTTTATACAGCAAAAATTTTAACCTTTATAGTTCAATGACTCAGTGTTTCATTTGTTGCAAATGAGGAAATGTTTTAAAGTCCAAGATTCAAAGGACCACAGTCATTAAATATTGTATTAATCAAAATGTTCCTTGTTATTAGGCAAACAACTTTTCCTCTATTTCAAGACTTGATATTGCCTAAATATGAGATATAGCGTAAACTGTTGACCATATAAAATTCATCTCGTTTCTTTATCAAGCCCATGGGATTTGGGTGTATTACTATTGCATTGCCCCCGGATTAAGGAATCTGTGCGTAAAGGACATGGCCACGAGCGTGAATTGAATATCCCAAGACCTCTGATCATTCGGACAGCACTGCATCGCAAACAGCAATTTGTCTGCAAGTGACATAACCACTTGGGCTCAAGAGTACAAAGGCAAACCTTTGTCAAATGCTAAAATATGCATTTACATCCACAAATTCCAGCTAGAACTTTAATGTGCAAAAAGAAGGCCTTATGATAAAAGTGTCCATAAGTGCTGTTGAGTTCTTTGGGCTCAGAGACATTGGTGCTGGACCATCTCACAGTGGAAACAAGTTTTGTGGTCAAACAAATCAATATATCGGGGTGATTTTGGAAGAAATGGATGCTAACAAGGTAAAAGCGCATTCTGCACACATTCCAAAGGTAGGGCTGCGTAGGAAGAGGGAGTGGATGCTTGACTGGTCGGACTGCAGTCCTGGCCTATTCTCAATAAAAAATGAGCGGTGCATTTCCCATCCATACCACCTCTTTCTCACTAGGGTCGCGGGTGAGCTAGAGCGTATACCAGCTGACTATGGATGAAAGGCAGGGACCCACCCTGGGCAGCTCACCAGTCCATTGCAGGGCGCATACACCATTCACACACCATTTAGTCACATGCCTATACCTATGAGCAATTCAGAGTCTCCAATCAGCCTGACATGTATGTCTTTTGACTGTGTCAGAAAACCGGCGTTCCAGGAAGAAACCTGAGGAATGAGAAAATGAAGACCCTGTACTGTTGCACAATCAAAGACTCATTTCCAGGAGCCTGGAACATCAACCTTAATCACAGTATACCGTTTAATTTTGAAAACTTCTACCGATTTTTAGCCAGACCTATGGCATTATTTCCCTCATATTGGCAAAAGTTTGCCTATAACACATTTTTGTCCACAACTAGTTCGTTATTCAGGTAAAATTTTATCTAGATGGCAATCATGTTCAAACCTGAACATGTTGCACTCAGAGCAAATGGAATTTACATTATGTAAATATTCACATTTCTTGTTACTTCAATCTGACATTTCTTATGAGTTTTAGTAAAATAATTCTGACAAACAATTATTATTACCAATCGGAAGAAGTTGAGTGCTAAATTGAGCGTGGGTTCATGGCATTCAAGTCATATTTTACTGTATGAGCCAAAATAAGGTTGCATCCAGGTGTATAGATGTGAATTCATAATGGCTGTAAGGGATAACTTTAAATCCATTCCACACCCTGAATTACACAGCAACCAGCGTGCCCAAGTTGGATCTGTCCATGTTGTAATGCATGTAATCATCACTGTCACAAGTGGGGATTGCAAAATGACAATCTTTAGCATGGTAAGCTGGCCCTATCAAGTTAGTAATTCAACTATTTGTCATCAAAGTGATATTGGACATCTATCGATCAAGTTCCCATTTGTCTAAAGTAGCAGCCAGATAATTAGACTGGAGGATAACCTTAATAGTCCCTAATACTTACCCGGCGCTCTTGCGAAGCTGGCACTTGAACCAGCTCACCATCACCACAATATTGTTATACCATGTGACTGTGTGCAGTCTGTCATAAAGTTTTGGTGGGTGTTAATTATACAAGTTCTGTAACCATTTTTCTGTGAAAAATATTCAGCAATTCCATTTTCTGAACAACTTTGTTTTAAACTTTTCATCTCTAGTAGCATGCAAACCACATTACGGCTGCAGACAAGCAAACACCGACAGAGGTCAGGGTACTATACTAGTACAGTGTTCTCTCACCACGAAATTTGAACAGGGTCGTCCGTACCTACCAAAAGGCACAATGGGATCACTAGAATAATGTGCGTACAAAATATGAAGTGTGTTAAGCCCAGTTCAGACCAAAGATTCGCGACGAGACGGGCTGAGACTTGCAACTACTTGCGACGCACCGGTCTGCGACGTTCTGAAACCTGCCAGTTCACACCGATGCGACGAGATGAGACCGTTTCCACAGCAACGACTCTCTGTGCTAACATACTAACTACAGAGGGTTGACCGATTCCGCAATTTGCAGAAATCAAACTTTATTTGTGGGAAAACTACTTCGCTGTCAGCCTTGAGTTTGACACCGCTGGAACAATTATTGGGAATTTCACTCAACTATCGTTTCAAGCTATTCGGCTTGATAGAGAAATAAATGCCCGATAACTGTTGCTTGCCAATGCCGCAGTACCAAATCAATGCCTGTGATAAAGCGCACTGCGCAGTGTGTGGCCGTTAAACGCGTGTAGCCTATTCCTGGGATTCATCACGTGTTATAAGTGTCATTATGATCGAAAATTATCGTATATTTGACCATATAAATCCCAATTTCGTACTCGTGATACTTTTTCATCAACACCCATTAGAGTGACTGTTTGTCGTTTGAGTAGTTCCGCAAACGCCATTTATAGGCTAAATGACAAGTTTGAAAACCTATGAGACATGTTTATTCTTGTTTATTTTTATGAAAGAATTTTATCAAAGTTTATTGTAGTCAATGTGAAATAAAACATCCTTTCCCCCACCGTAACTGTTTTTCAGTGGCTGAACGGGTTGATCATTAGGCTACTCATGTCCTGTAGGCTATTAATCTGAATTTGTGGTCTCATCCTGATAATTTTAATGTATACTTGGTATGTACTTGAATTGGAAAGAGTAGAAAGAATCATCCTTAGTCGCTGATGGCAGTTGAATATCGATGGAAGTACAAAATCGTCTTAAACTGAGGCCAGCGCACGTGGATTCCAGCTGATACAATGTAGACACGGAACAATTATCCATAAATTTGATCAATTATTATGATAATCACTGCAGAGTAATGCTGGCTAAAATTGGTGGAAAATACACTGTGTCTGTTCCTTTGTGGCCAGGGGCACGCAGTTATGCCAATAAACGAAAAAATATCATAAGTTTGGCCTGACAAAGGGTGCTGTTTGCAAAACTGGAAATTATTTGCGGAACCGGTCAAAGTACGTGCCAATGAAAAATGACTGTGCAAGGCTTTATTCCTAATGACTGAAGAAAACTAATTGACCCACAAAGTGTGTGAGTAATTTCCGCAAATTGGTGATCAGATAACTTTCCGCCTCCGAATGCTGTATTGATACCAGACGCTTCAGACAAAGTCCGTTTTTCAACCGGTCAACGCACTGTACCGGTTTTTCGGGCCTTTTTTTTTCCCAGTTCATGCATTTCTTGCTGCGTTTGAAAATACGGATAATATGATAAGTTCGGCACAACAGTTGCATTTCTGCTTCTGAAAAAAAAAACGAGGACATACAAAAAAAGAAAGGGGCGAGAGTTCGGAGCGTTCCATCGCAGTGGCGTAGCCAGAACATAAATTGAGTGGGAACGAAATATCTCCGTAAAACATTTATTCGTTCTGACTCGATCGCTTTAATTTTTTTCTAATTAACTATAGCCTACATTCCATCCGAAAGCATTCAGTTGGATGCGCAATTTTGTGCATTTCAAATCACTGGTGCTGCCACACCTGAGTATTGTGAACGCTTGACTGCAGTGAAATAGAGCGGCCACACAACATGGCTTTACTACAATTATACCTAACTTGTTCTCAGCCATTTTCCTTTATTATTCCTTTAGTATTTAGCAATTTCCCTTTACATGAATAATCAAATGGCAATTAAAGACACGGCTTCTCTCGTGATGCAATCTAAGGGCGACTAATCAATAGGCCTAATCGGCTACGGTTCAGATATAAGTTACTCATAAGCATGCAGTAGCGGGTGGCGGATGGAAAACCGAAGGGGCAGAAAACATTCCTTGAAAAGAATGAGATTGAGTGACTTGATTTCAATCATTGTTCTTGGTCAACATGTTAGTTTCCCTTATGATGAAATGTTTCGGCAAGTGAATAAAAAAAATCTATAAAAATGTTTCATTCACATGCCTAAATAGGCAACTCTTCACGCAAAAAACCACTGTGGATTTTCCTAGTCAAATTTTGTCACATCCTAGCCAAAGCAAGTCGTCAAACCTCCGCGTAATGATTGTTTAACTGAAAAAGATTGAAATGCGCTCTTTTTTGCGTTCAACTGATGCGTTTGATTTCTCGTCTTAACGAAGACAATTAGCCACACCTGAGAGGGGAGGGTTAAAGTGTCTTTTACCAGGGAAATTGACAGTAAACAGATCAAGACTTATAACCAGTTTAAAGACATGTTTGTCGCCCTCCTTGTTCTCTGTCCACCAACCGCCACTGCTCATAAGTTGTACTTTTAATAAAAGTATTATGCTTTTCGATAGAAAAACTGCTCTGGCACTTCCGCGCAACCTTTTCGGCTCATCAGGTGATCTAACCTGCGCTTCATGGTCGATTGAATTAGGCCTATCCAAATTGAATTAAAGACAAGGATTTGAAATCCACAAAATTGCGCGTCCAAAAAAATAATTATCGTTTTGTCTGAACGAGGTGAACAAGCAACACTTGATAGTGCGGAGTGTTTTCGGATTGAAGGCATATTTCATTAGAAAAAAATGATCGCGATCGAATCAGAACTAATAATTGTTTTGAAGAAATGCTTAATGCCCGTGCAATTTCAAGTTCTGGCTGCGCTACTGGTCCAAGGGAGCTTCAATGAAACACCCAGGGCGCTTATGCCAATCTGTGCCGGGAGCTCACTATGGGAGACCTGCCCTCATTTGTGAATTTTTCTCCGTTATTCTCGGCGCAGTTCCGACCAGCCAAATAGTTTGCAACTCCCAAGACCAGGTGAATTCGCTACGAGCTGATCGGCTGCTGAGACGGTTTTGTGCTTAACGTTCTAAAACCAGCTTCTTGCGATTTGACAAGCTGAATCGCTGGCGACGCCATCAGCCGGCTTGCAACGAGCTGAGACGGCCAGTTCACACAGCTGCGACTCCTCCCTGCAACGTTCTAAAACGGTCTCGTCTCGTCGCGAATCTTTGGTCTGAACTGGGCTTTAGTGGCAGAGTTTTTGAATTCTGCTCTAGAAAAGGGACAAAGTCCAATTTTTGGGCTGTTTTTGGTGTAGTAATCAAAACTTTTGGGCAGAATGGAACTGAAACCCCCAAAAGGCACAACTACACCATAAGAGTAAGTTCCATACCAAATTTGAATTTTCTAAGTGGCATAGTTTTTGAGTTCTGTCCCGGAAACGAGACAAAGTCCAATTTCAGGGCTGTTTTTGGTGAAAATTTCCAAAATTATGGGCAGCATGGAACTGAAACCCCCGAAAGGCACAACTACACCATAAGGTTAAGTTCCTTAGCAAATGTGAAGTTTGTAAGTGGTATAGTTTTTGAGTTCTGCTCCGGAAATGAGAATGATTCCGGACGGACGGATGGACGGACGGACGGACAGGGCGATGACTATATCCCATGGTTTTCCATACCGGTGGGATAAAAACACAATGGTTACCCAAGTGCTGAACAAAATATGAATAAATTAAATAGATAAATAGAGCACATAAAATACTCAAATTAAAAAGGACTGTAAAATACATAAAACACTTAAAAACACATAAAACACATAGGCATACATACAAAGAAAGAAAAAGTGGCTCAGAATCAGAGGGACGAGAGTTAAAAACTAAAACAGTGACCACACAACTCTCATGCTGGGTTAAAAGCCAAGGAATAAAAATAAGTTTTTAGCCTGGATTTAAAATTTTCTAAAGGTGCTGGCCGTTCTGACATGGAGGGTTAGCTCATTCCACAGCCTGGGGGCTATCACTGAGAAGGTGTGGTCGCCCCTGGTTTTTCGTCTGGTCAGACAGAGCTGATCAGCCGACCTCAAAGACCAGGAGGGGGTGTAAACATGCAGGAGGCCTGCAATATACTGCGGTGCTAATCCATTCAGTGACTTAAAAACAAACATTAAAATCTTAAAATTAATTCTAAAATGGACAGGGAGCCAATGGAGGGAGGCCAGAACGGGGGTAATGTGTTCATGCTTACGGGTTCCTGTTAAAAGACGAGCAGCTGCATTTTGGACGAACTGTAGGCGTGCAAGGGAGACTTGATTAACGCCAGTGTAAAGTGCATTACAGTAATCCAAATGGGTTAAGATAAAAGCATGAATCACACGCTCAAAGTCATTAAAAGATAAAACAGGTTTAATCTTAGATAAAAGCCTAAGATGATAAAAACTTGATTTTACTACAGAATTTAACGGTTTATCAAGTTTAAAATCACTGTCCATTTTGACACCAAGGTTTGTGACTGTGGGTTTTACATAGGGTTGCAGTGAACCCAAGTCCATTGGTGGGACAGAGCCCCGACTGGGTCAAAACACCATGACTTCAGTTTTTTCTTCATTCAAATTTAAAATTTAATTTAATGTGCAGCATGAATATGTTTCTACATGATTAGTGTGCTGTTGGACGCTGTTTATTTCACGACGCGTCATCATGGCTGAATTGGGTCTTCGTCAGGCTGAACAGCTTTTAATTTTGATATGAAAATATTAACATTTTAGTTTAATAACTTCCTCTGTAGCCTCAATATCAGTGTGGGATCATGTTACTACACACCCGGATTTATTGTCATTTGTAAACACAACATTTATTGGTCTAAATAGGTAAGAAGCTAAAGGTTTATTAATTCAATTCAAGTAAACACAGGCAGCGGTGAGAGTGAGAGAGAGATGATCCTCATTAACAAAAACATTGTGAAGGCAAACAAACAAAGAAACAACAACCACCACAATGACAATCATTCATTGTTTTATTACATTTCTGGGAAGTTATTACAATATTGGAAGTTGAAGGTTTTCACTTCCCCACAAACGTAATAAATCTCTGCAAACGTAATAGTTATTACATTAACGGAAAATCGCGTGTTACGTTTGGAGTAGGCAGCGGCAATTACGTTTGCGGAAAATGTATTACGTTTGTGGGATTATTACATTAAAAGCTGCAGATTTTTATTACATTTGTGGTTAATTACATTTGTGGACATTATTACATTGGCAGGTGTTGCAATCCCTCTTCATGGTTCAGTACGCACATGATCCGTGGATTGTTTGATGAAAAAAGAAAAAAAAAAAAAAAGGTTGTGCTCGGGGTGTGACATTATTGAATCAAAATGATTTCAAAGCGAAATTAGACAACTTGCCGCTATGGGGTGTGTGTCAGTTGTGTCCCATTTCTTCCTGAAACATACAAGCGATCTGAAATAAACGACAATCATTTGAAGTGCTTCCAGGAAGATGATTCAGATTAGAACTCCTCTAATTGTCGGCGAGGTTAGGCAGCTTCCATCACCTTTTAAAGCTCAACTGGCCACCCTAAATATGCTCATGTGTAATATGCTCCAAATGGCAATCAAGAAATATAGCTTGTTGCCAGTGATTATGAAGTGATAGAAGCGCTGACAGACGTAACTGCGGTACATTGTTAGCATTCTTTCAATTTAACAATCTAAACATAACGCGTCGCTGAATACACCTCGGCCCGGACAAGATTTCCTGCCTCAAGGTCACAGCGCTAAGGTCAAAGGTCAAATCCAGGAAAAACCTGATATTGCACATCTATGGCTCATCGTGAGTTAGCATACCAAATTTGGTGAAGCTGCGATCATGAGTTGTTGAGTACTGACCTGGACAAGATTTCCAGGGTCAAGGTCACAACGCTAAAGTCAAAGGTCATATCCAGCAAAAAAAACCTGAAGTTGCACATCTATGGATCATAGTGAGTTACCATACCAAATTTGGTGAAGCTGCGATCATTAGATGCCGAGTACTGGCCCGGACAAAATCATGGACGGACAACGGACGACAGACGATGGATGACAACGAACACTCAGGTGATGACAATACCCCTCCGGCCAAAGTCGGCCGAAAGGTAATGAATCATAAAAAAACCTTGTCCAAACTCCATCTCTCATTGTAGCGTTTTAGCTGATTTTTAAACTCTTGCATCTTGGCTTGCCATCAGAGGATTACCCAGCCCTGTTTTCACCATGCCTTCTCCAAACCGGTTCCCATTAACGTTTCCCAAATAGCAATTTGGTGTTAATTCGTTTACAAAACCCAAACCCAGTGAAGTTGGCACATTATGTAAATTGTAGATAAAAACAGAATACAATGATTTGCAAATCCTTTTCAACTTATATTCAATTGAATACACTGCAAGGACAAGATGTTTAATGTTCAAACTGAGAAACTTTATTTATTTTTGGCAAATAATCATTAACGTAGAATTTAAAGGCAGCAACACAATGCAAAAAAGTTGGCACAGGGGCCTATTTACCACTGTTCCTCATCGCCTTTCCTTTTAATGACACTCAGTAAACGTTTGGGAACTGAGGAGACCAATTTTTGAAGCTTTTCAGGTGGAACTCTTTCCCATTCTTGCTTGATGTACAGCTTAAGTTGTTCAACAGTCCAGGGTCTCCATTGTCGTATTTTACGCTTCATAATGCGCCACACATTTTCAATGGGAGACAGGTCTGGACTACAGGCAGGCCAGTCTAGTACCCGCACTCTTTTACTACGGAGCCATGCTGTTGTAACACGTACAGAATGTAGCTTGGCATTGTCTTGCTGAAATAAGCAGGGGCGTCCATGAAAAAGACGTTGCTTGGATGGCGACATATGTTGCTCGGATGGCGACATATGTTGCTCCAAAACCTATATGTACCTTTCAGCATTAATGGTGCCTTCACATATGCGTAAGTTGCCCATGCCTTGGGCACAAATACACCCCCATACCATCACAGATGCTGGCTTTTGAACTTTGCGCATATAACAGTCCGGATGGTTCTTTTCCTCTTTGGTCCGGAGGACATGACGTCCACAGTTTCCAAAAACAATTTGAAATGTGGACTCGTCAGACCACAGAACACTTTTCCACTTTGCATCAGTCCATCTTAGATGGGCTTGGGCCCAGCGAAGCCGGCGGCATTTCTGGGTGCTGTTGATAAATGGCTTTCGCTTTGCATTGTAGAGTTTTAACTTGCACTTGCAGATGTAGCGACGAATTGTAGTTACTGACAGTGGTTTTCTGAAGTGTTCCTGAGCCCATGTGGTGATGTCCTCTACACACTGATGTTGGTTTTTGATGCAGTACCACCTGAGGGATCGAAGGTCACGGGCATTCAATGTTGGTTTTCGGCCTTGTCGCTTACATGCAGTGATTTCTCCAGATTATCTGAACCTTTTGACGATATTACGGACTGTAGATGATGAAATCCCTAAATTTCTTGCAATAGCTTGTTGAGGAATGTTGTTTTTAAGCTGTTCGACAATCAGCTCACGCATTTGTTCACTAAGTGGTGACCCTCGCCCCATCCTTGTTTGTGAATGACTGAGCATATCAGGGAAGCTGCTTTTATACCCAATCATGGCACCCACCTGTTCCCAATTAGCCCGTTCAACAGTGGGATGCTCCAAATAAGTGTTTGATGAGCATTCCTCAACTCTCTCAGTCTTTTTTGCCACTTGTGCCAGCTTTTCTGAAACATGTTGCCAGCATCAAATTCCAAATGAGCTAATATATGCAAAAAATTACAAAGTTTACCTGTTCGAACATTAAGTAACTTGTCTTTGCAGTGTATTCAATTGAATATAGGTTGAAAAGAATTTGCAAATCATTGCATTCTGTTTTTATTTACGATTTACACAACGTGCCAACTTCACTGGTTTCGGGTTTTGTAGATGAGAGAATCAGTCGGTAGAATTACTGTCCCGCTTCCCTCATCTTGCATTGTTCATTGCAATTATCAAGCATTTCCCTATCCACGTTAATTATGACATAAAACGGCAACGTCTTTAGAAGCTTCTGAATTCATGTAGCTCGCAAAATGGCATATATATATATATTTTTGCTGTCTGTGTCCTGCTTGATACGCCTAAGAAAAATTTCTATTAAATGCAGTTTGCCAACTGAGGTCCGAGTGTCACGTTTGCTTTCGTAAAAATAAAACGGTCAACAGCCAGTGACATTACCGTGATGCAGGTTAACCCTAAACCTGTTTCTTATTTAGAATGGGACAGTTAGCTGAATTAAATAACTGAGCAAGTAGGCGACTGATAAGATACTTTACCAATTAGCTACCATTGATGATTAAGACGTAAAGCTTAGTGTCAGTGGAGGGCTACAAAGAGATCGCATTAAACATCAATTGACAGAATTTTCTTGAAATTCAACATTCTAGTAGAATATTAAGTAGCAAGTGCAGCTGGATGTTGTTTAGATAAGGTTTAGATTTTGCTTATGATTAACCGGACAATTGCCGTATATACAATCTCATATTGTAACCTCCGTACAACTTTCCCAGAAGCCAGACTATAAAGACCCCATAAATGATTTTGACAACATGAAAGTTTGATGCATAGCTTGCATTTGAATTGATTTTAAATGCACGCTGTGAGGTGAACTTTCACAATGCACAAATAACCAATCGACTAAATTATTGAATTACCAATGCTTTGACGCAAGAGCGTTAGTAATTTAAGAGCCTACATTATTATCCCTTTGCGGCATAGTGTGCAGCTGCGCTTCCCCGCAAAAGTAGCCTATTCTTTTGGAAACATTTTGATGAAGTGCAATCTTAAAATAAATAAGGTTGCACTGCTGGAAAAAAGGTTGAATTGCATTCATGCAAAATATGTGCTGTTCAATGGCCATTTAAGTTTATAAATGCAGCATTCCAGTGGATGGTGGTCCACTGACATGGTGGAAAAGCAATGAGTGTAAATACCCCCACACTGCCAAGATGGCAAGATGCTATCTCGCTGTGCCCGGCACTTCAGTGCCTAGCGAGAGGGTATTCTCTACTGCAGGGGATAAACTGACTGCAAAGAGGTCTGCACCCTCCCCAGACAATGTAGACATCCATATATTTTTGAAAAAGATATTAAAATTATAAGCAGGTGTGCTTTGCTTTCTTTCCTTCTTTTTTGATGATGTGGACAAAGGCTAGTTTTTAAATCAGTGCTCATGTTTAAAGAGAAGCTATCATGAAGTAGCATGTTTAAATTGCACTTTAAATTTGTTTTTATATAATTTGACGTTTTTTTTTTTTTAATTCATGGTGTTATGGCCCCAATTTGTTATGACATTTACGACAGCAAGGGATGACAGACAAAATTTTAAAACTCAAACTTATTTAATTAAACAAAGACCAACACTAACCTACAATTTAGACTACTGACCAAGATTGATAATATACAAGAAAAAAAAATATTCACAGTCCCTTGAGATGGGGTTGCTTGGTGATGTTCCAGGTGAGGAAAATGCTCCAACACAGGCAAAAATCCACAAATAGCTTCACAGGTCTTGAAAAGAGTGACAGGTCTGGTCAAATGTATCCTTCTCCTTGCAATTTCTCCTACCACTTTACTCTCTCAATTTCTCTCCTTATATACTCTTTTGCAGGCCCCTCCCACCTTTTAGACTTTTTTTTATTCTCTGGGACTTTCCGTCTCAGACATGCCCAGGACATGCCCAAACCTAGCTCCAGACTAGGCTGAACAAAAAAAAAAAAAAAGGTCAATACTGCAATCTAGTGGCTTATTTCCACATTACACCTCCATTCCACAAGGGAAAAATTTTGACTCACAAAGGCAAAATTTTTCTTTTCAATACAAAAATGGTTAAGAAGACACTTGTATATATATACACATATTCAAACACGGGATAAATAATCAGCAATTACATTGTCAGCACCCTTTACATGCTTAATATCCAAGTCAAACTCCTGTAAAATCAAACTCCAATTCAACAATCTCCAATTCTTGTTTTTCATCTTACTTAAAAACATTAACGGATTGTGGTCAGTATATACAATCATTGGCTTTTGCCCTGTACAAACATAAACCTCAAAGTGTTGTAAAGATAGAACCAGAGCCAACAGCTCCTTCTCTATTGTGGAATAGTTCGTTTGGTGGCGACTGAACTTCCTGGAGAAGTATGCCACGGGATGGCTCAATGTCATCAGAGTCACTTCTCTGTAGGAGCACAGATCCACAAGCTTGGACACCACAAATCCCTCGGACACAAATGGAAGAAATTCCTCCCTCACAAAGTCAGCAGTATCAGGCTTCTTAGCCCCACAAGGAGCAGGCAATTTAGCAGATCAGTCATCTATTACAAGGGTTTATAACCTTGTCCTCACAAAGGCATTGGGTTTGGTATCCTTTTCTTTTTCTTTCTTAGCTTTAAGGAACCAACAGTTAGTTGCAACATGACCAGATTTCTTGCAATAATTGCAAACTAGACCACTTTTGTCACTGTCAGCATTCACACTTTGATCAGACCTGTGACTAGACTTCTGAGCACCATCACCAGATTTGTCTTTGTCTTTGGGTGAGGAATCTTGGGTATCACCATTACCTTTTTTCTGAAATTGGGACCATCTATTGTTACTGCTAGACTGAAAATTGGACTTATGTGTGAGAACGTATTCATCTGCAAATTTGGCAGCTAATTGCAAATTCAATGCTTGCTTCTCATTAAGGTAGGTCTTAATATCATCCTTAACACAGTTCTTAAACTAGAAATGGTTTTTACACGTAAAAACAGACGTCTCCCCCTTCCGCCATTTCACATTTTAGAGTTATGGTCCGCAAACGAGTCCCACCCTTCAATATGCCTAAATCCAAATTGTTGCCATGGAAACAGAAAAAATATTAAAGTTGCAAGTAGCGTTGGACGGGTCCTCGCCCTCCCGCGCATTTAGAAAGGGGGGCGAGACGCATTTGAGCGCCGTCGAGCATTGTCATTCGTTGGACAGCACGAGACTGAGGAAAATGTTTTATGTTGAGTTGAGTGCAAACCCCTTTACTGAAAGAGATTTTTCTTTAGTATAATGGAGCTATGACCCATGCGACCTGGTCAAACTTTCAGAGGCAGATTTTATCACTGCTGTGTATTGTGCAAACTTCCCCCATTCATGAACTTAGTGAAGGGAGATGAGCCATGTGATCCTACTGCCACCCGGTGGTCAGAATGTGTAGCAGCACAAAGAAAAACACTGAAAATCAATAATGATCAAGAAATTTATAAATTCTTCTTCCAGGTAAATCCTAGAAAGCTGAAATTTCGGGAGCATGTTCAATGAAGAAAGACAAAAGTTTTATACACTACAACTTATTGTGAATTCAGAAGTGCATCACTGTATATTTTTCAAAATATGTATATTCATAACATGTTTATATCTCAAGAGATATCAATTGTAATGGTACCTCACTTGGCAGTTTGTTTGGCGACATGAATATTATGAATTATGCCAAAGGACATTTTGATACAATGAACGATTTGTCCACAGCAAGAATGTATATCTTACTGTACAGTGTATTATGTATGTAAAAATTTTTATTTCAAAAAGTCTCGTATGGATTTTCTCGAAATTAGGTGACAGTACAGGGCATGGTACAGCAATGATGAGTGATTTTTTTCAGAATTTTATGACACTGCAACAGGCTGTGGTGAAAGCGAAAGTCTCATTTTGGCGTATTTAGGTGGTGGCTAAAGAGCCGTTTTGTGTCTTTGGTGGAGAATTTTCAGATTGTAAGAACATTTGAAGCCATGTAGAAATTACTGCAAAATTTAGTTTGTTTTCGAGCATGTTTAAGGGGTCAAATGAAGGTTGGAAATTGCCTAGGCATCGAAAAAAGGCAGAGAAAGTGGCTGGGGACCCCCATCTTTGACGCCTCATAAAATCCGAACCGTTCGACTTTTGAAAAAGTTGTACAGTAGTTTTCATCGGCAGAGAGTGCTTTGTCATCTCTTAGCATTTGGGGTCGATACAATGAACGCCCTTAAAGGAGTTCGCGTTTGTTCGAGGGCAAATTTTGGCGAAATTTAGGGGAAAAAGGAAATTTTGATATGCAAATTGCGGACTTCCTGTTCGATTTAGGTAATGAGTGTTGATTGTTAATTTTTAGGCCTTGATGAGATGAACAATATAGTGTTGGTTCCATCTCTCTATGACTTTCCTACTGGTCGTGGTGGCCGTCTAAGTGCAAATGAAATGTTTCTTCGTGGCGCTAGAGAGCCATTTAAATTCAAAAGCAGTTCGAACCCTCAAAAGACACATCTACATGTTATGGAGAGACATTATATGAAATATAAGTGAGAATCGGTCACACAGTTTCAGAGTTATGCTCCAGAAACAAATCGGAACGCCGACACCAACGGGAATTCAAGCAAAAACAACATGTCCCCCCCCCTTCAGGAAGGGGGAGACATAATTATTCAACTAACACCAGCTCTTTTAGTGAGTTGAAATCATCCTTGACCTCAATAGAAGTACACCAGCGCTCAAAGCAAACCTTCTTCTCGTTAGCAAATTCCAGATAAGTCTGATTGTCAGATTTCTTCAGACCTCTGAATTTCTGTCAGTAAGCCTCTGGAACGAACTCATAAGCTCTCAAAATAACCCTTTTGACAACCTCATAATCAGAGGAATCATCTGCAGACAAAGCCGAATATCCTTGTTGAGCTTTACCCTTGAGGACAGTTTGCAACATCAAAGGCCAGTGTTCCTTTGGCCACTGGCAACTCGTAGCTACCTTCTCGAAGCACTGGAAATATTTATCAACTTCCTTCTCCGAAAATGGAGGCACCAGCTTTACCTCCTGACTAGCACAAAATTTGTTCTCCGCTTCTACAGGCATTTCAATTTTTAGTTGCATTTTTTTAGGAGCCTTTCTTCGCTATCGAATTTCTGTAAATGGAATTCTCTCTGTCTTGCTAATTTTTCTAACTCAAAATCTTTTTGTTTTTTCTTTTTCCTCCCTTTCTTTCTCTCTTACTTCCCATTCAAATTCTCTTTGTTTTTCTTTTGGTAATTTTTCTAACTCAAACTGCCTTTGTTTTTCTTTTTCCACCCTTTCAATCTCTAGCATTTTTAATTCAAGTTCCATTTCTATATTTGGATTTTCCACTGGAAACTGTTCCAGATCTCCTGGTGCAAACACATTTTCATCAATGTAATATTCAACAACCTCTCTAGCCAGTCTTGCTTTTCGCATGGCTGGTTTTACCTCTGTTAGCTCCAAATGTCTGCATATTTCTACCAGTTCTTTCTTTTTAAAAGACTTCAAAACCTCTACGGTTGGTGATGCCAAGAAATCATCCATTGCTGTTGATCTGTCTATATATATATATATATATATATATATATATATATATATATATATATATATAGGAAAATTCAAAAAAAAATTGTACAATTTGAAATGTTAGATTTTCAATAACTGACTCACATAATGGTCTATCCCGGACAAGCCCCCAATTTGTTATGGCCCCAATTTGTTATGACATTTACGACAGCAAGGGATGACAGATAAAATTTTAAAACTCAAACAGACTTAATTAAACAAAGACCAACACTAACCTACAATTTATACTACTGACCAAGATTGATAATATACAGAAAATTTTTTTTTACAGTCCCTTGAGATGGGGTTGCTTGGTGATATTCCGTGTGAGGAAAATGCTCCAACACAGGCAAAAATTCACTTAAAAAAAAAAAAAACTTCACAGGTCTTGAACAGAGTGACAGGTCTGATCAAATGCATCCTTCTCCTTGCAATTTCTCCTACTACTTCACTCTCTCAATTTTCCTCATTATATACTCTTTTGCAGCCCCCTCCCACCTTTTAGACCTTTTTTATTCTCTGGGACTTTCCCTCTCAGACATGCCCAGGACATGCCAAAACCCAGACTGGGCTTAACAAAAAAAAAAGGTCAATACTGCCATCTAGTGGCTTCTTTCTACATTACAATGGGCAGAAGCATTTTACAAAATAAATGGAGTACAAAGTTCTATTTATCTTGTCTTTTTTTGTTGTTGTTGATCCGAAAAGTGATCCAATACGTGACTCAAATCCGTGATACAATCTGAACCGTGAGTTTTTTGATCCGTTGCACCCCTAATAGTTGTTTTTTTGGATGAGAAAAAAAGCACATGTATGAACAGCTTTGGGAGACATACTGACAAATCTACAGGTGAAATGATTTGGGCTCGTTTGTGTCTGATAGAATAAATTCCAGGGTGGGCAGGTCCAGCGTTGTGATTGGCTCTGGCTAGGTCTGTACTAATTGGAAGGCACAACCTGATGTCAGATTTTGCCCAGATCTCGTGAAGATCTCGGGACGAGCTGTTCAGAGAGAAAATCATGTTCTCGGATTGCGGCAAAACCCCTGTATCTGATGTTTAGACACTTTGCAGAGGTTGAGTATGGACATACAATCTTATAACATTACTTGTATGTATTAAAAGAAGGATCAGCATCATAGGGGACCTTCAAATTTAAATTTAATGGATCCAGGCAACAACCATGTAAAACCGAATTTCCCATGATTAAGTGTAACTTGACAAGTGCACAACTGTTAAATAGTCACCTCATTATGCCCCCGCCCTCCAAAGAGGAAAGGGGGCATTATGTCGACACCATATCCGTCCGTCGTCCATCCGTCCGTCGTCAATTAACTTTTCGTTTCCGTGGGATAACAATAGAATCCTTCGTCGGATTGATGCCATTTCTTAATGGCGCATTGGGAGTGGCAAGAGAAAGGTTCCTTTCCAAAACCAGCGTCGTGCGATATCGAATATGGCCGCCACAGCAGCCATCTCAATATGCTCTTGATCAACATACAGGCGGGGGCATATGCCACGCTCTGCGTTGCTTGTTTTCAATAGCTAGCAAATATAAACATTTGAATTCAAGCTGTGTTTTACTGGTATGACTTTGTTCAACTACTGGCCAGGATATGACAGCTAATGCCACTTGGTTTTATTCATCTTAAGAGTAAGTTCATACCACCTGTGACCACAAAATTACGAACGAGTTACTATCTGACTAACATTTGTTCACTGGCTTGCTAAATGCATGGTGTTTACTGAAGTTACACGGTATCTAGGCGATCGTTAAGTGCGTTTACATGACGTTAGAAAAAAATCGAATTATTGCGTGAGTACGACTAAAACCGGACTCTCCCGAATCATGCTAAATCTAATTTTTCATAGTTGGACTAACTCATTCTAGATTATGCAGTTACTGGTCACATTGCTCCTCCAAATTCACACTTAAATCAAACAGAACTGGACAATGCGCTCTGTGCTTGCACCACAATAAATCCCGAACTCATGGTTCACAACTCCGTGCTCCACCGAACTAGCAAGTCTGCACAAAACAATAACAATCCTCGTCTGCAAGGGTATAGGTGCTGAAACAGTCACTCCTTGAGGGCTCATAACTTCTTCCATTAATCCACATAATTTTCAGAATGTCATCCGAAAATTTGCCTTCCACTCGCCCTGGAAAAAACAACTCTCTACCACCAGTCTTTACTCCTGACTCGCATCAACCATGCACAGGAAGTCCAGGGTGCATTTCCCAAAAGCACAGATGCCAACTTACTTACTTGGAACCACAGACTGTGAATGGATGAACTATGTTAGCTGCTGATTTAGTTAGCAACTGCGCTTCAGGGAAATGCACTGAAGTAGAGAGTAGTAGAGAGGGCAAAGTAGAGCATAGTGGGGTTGCTGAGAAGGTTCGGCAAACACCACAACCACCAGAGTTAGCATGCATCTCAACTGTGGGAAAAGCATAGCGTACAGCACCTTATCAAATGTGCAGAGCCATAAAGTTGTCCATGTTCTCACCCCTCGACATCCGATCAGTATGCCGCCAGCTAACTTGTTTGTCGAGTGTTTAGTCTTTGATGCAATAGGTCAACTAGAAAAAAGGTCCTACACAAACAAGCTGAAATGGGGCATATCGCCACCTATCATAGCGGAGATGGACATGTTTAGGTCAATAAATCGAATTTCCTCCCGCTCATGAATACTGGGACAAAGACAGTAGTTTGATTAAATGGCCTAATCGAGCCATTACCGTGACTTGACTTAAGTGTGCAGGTAAAGTACTGATTGACCCATCACCATGACAATTTAAATTGACCGACATTTGATAAATAAGTGAAAGAAATGAGCTTAGAGGGAGGGAGGACCTGTTACTCACAGGTTTCTTCAGGAAGAACACGGACAGGGCTCCAACTAATGGCATGTCTCCAAGCAACGGCTCCATAACAACCCTCAGAATGCCATGAAGCTGCAGAGACACAAATGCAAACTCATTACTGAAAAAAATAATCTAACACACATGCACAGAAAGAAACGCACAACCTCACTCTTATTTTTTCTGTCACACAATCTCTCTTTTTCAATCTCCTTTCCCATCATGCACAAACATCCGCTCTCTCCCTCTCCTATTGTATGAACACAAACTTTCCCCCTCTTCCCTCTCTCATTCTTACGCACACACATGATCTCCTGCTATCTCTCTTTCACACAAACAAGCACACACACATCTTATGACAACACAGATGTAGAAACACAAACACCTCTGATCGCACACTCACTGATTCCATGAGAACTCATTAATCTGACAGGAGCCTCTCCGATATGGCAGTTTCACAGAGATGCTCTTGGCCTAGAATTCACCTAAACCACACTTACTGCGCCGTATTTGCTGAATGAGCCCGAGAATAGCAAACCACTTAATTGCTTCAATTTTCTCAGATGCGAACAACATTTAAGAAGTAAGCCTGTACGAGCCTAGTGGCCCATCGGGACAGTGCTTAACCCCAGTTTCCATGGCATGAAGCGACTAGGAGTATTGCTACTCCCCCTGGATGGGATGCCAGTCCATCGCAGGTACTCCCCCCAGCTCTTAGACAAGTTTCCCTGCCTATTTGCTGGTACTCAATTATACACCTGGGTGGAGTGAGGCGTGGAGTGTGGGAGTAAAGTGTTTTGCCCAAGAACACACCGCGAAGGCAGTGGCCGGGGCTTGAACTCAGGACCTTACAAACTACTTTATGGTCTGAAGCTACACACCAAATTTGGTTGTCCTATCTGTAATAGTTTCTGAGAAAAGTTGTCCCCTTCCTCTTGGACGGACGGACACACGGACGCATACACGCACGCACGGACGGAGGTCAAACCTATATCCCCCTCACACTTCGTGTTGGTGGGGATAGTAAAAGCACTTTGTATTATTAGGAGATTGCTGTTCCATGAAACAATTTATAGTCAACGTGAAAAAAGGCCTTCCAGAGAGCATACTGAAAACCCAATGTCAGTTCTGCAACTGAAACAATTATGTTCAGAATTATGTTGAGGGCTCATTTGAGGAAATGAAAGCTTTAAATTTTAAAAGGTTCCTCATTAGGTAGTATTCAAAAACTGGATGGCACAGTAGGGGAAACATACCCGAGAGAGAGACAGCCAGTGCCGGCATTTTAATTCTCGTTCTGATAAAATAAGTTTTTTTCATTTTTCCAAAAAGTATAAAATCAGCACATTTCCTCAGTAATGCATTTTTTTATTATGGCAGTAAGACTTTTCAGGCCTATATAAGCAATGAATAAGTGTAATTTGGGTAAGAGAATGACATAACAAAGTTGTATTGAATAAACATCGCAGCCTTGGATGCTTGCTTTGCATGTTTGCTTGAGTATGTGCATTTGAGTGCGCGTGTGCACATGTATGTGTGTGTGCGTCTGTGTGTGTGTGTGAATGCAAGCGTGTGATCATGAGTGAATGTATTGTGCAGGTGAACATGCACACAGAAAAAAAATAACACATGAAAAGGCCGTGGGAAAAGGATGCAAAGCACATGGTCAAACACATGTAAGCAGGTAGCATTTCTTTGCCTCCTATATCCTCATCCCCCTATGTAGAGTCCTAATGTGCATCTTGCATCACCAATCACCTATAGACAGACAGGAATTCACGAGAGCCTGGGTACGTACTCAGAAAAAAATGTTCAGGTTCAGATGTAAATTATTGGTCACACTGGATAGGATTAGGCAAGGGATCCCAGATCAGAGGTTGTATGAATATAGTTGCTTCACTCTCTAATCTCCTCCACAGACACTGGCACAATCCCTACACTGACATACACACACTCAATGAGTGATTATCATTGATTTCCCAGTCCACGCTCCAAGCACAACCCTTGCCTGAATCAGGAAATGAAGCATAAAAACAGTCAATGGGAGTATCACCTGGATGCTCTTGATGCCAGCTCTGCAGTAGTACCTTTTGATGTCGACATCGATTTCTGTGTTTCCCACAAAGCTGAAAAACAGCACATGAAATAAAGACAAAAATCAATCCATCAATTGGAGGCAGCAAGTCTCAACAGACTACCCTATAAATTGAAGGTGTACTCGTCACCTGATCTGCAGGTCCATGATGATTTGCCTCTTGTCCACATTCTCGGTGTAAACCTTGACCCCGTTAATCCTGAGGGGCTGAGCAAAGACATACACTGTTAGCGTGCGCTTCACACAACATGCAGCTAGAGTTCCAAGATAGAGTCGTGACAACTCAAGAACCGGAGGCATTTTTTATCCACAGCACAAAACCAGGCAGTTTCACACACTGGAAATCATTGCTTTTTTTTTTTTTTTTTCCTTCTCAGAAGGGAGACATTAATTTAGACGGTTAAAACCATGAGCCAGCAAGTGATGGTTTAAACAAGCATAAGAGGGGAAAATGGTGAGACATGAAAAAATATAAAATGGGGAAAAAAAAAACAAATTCACTTGGAAACGGTGCCCAGTAATGCAATCGCCACAAAATGGCGCCATTACCAGATTTTCAGGAACCCTCATGTCGCAATTCTACATGGGAACTCTACATGCACAGGCATTACTTCAGCCACCAAGGTGGTAGTAGGGCGTGATGAAACGCAGTGCAGGGAACACACAGGCACTAGCGAGCTGCCGGAGTTTTTTCTCAAGGCTGATTTCTGTTTTCATTTGCCACAAACACACATGACCGGAGCCCACCAGAAGACAGTTTCATCTTATTTTATTTGCATAAAGTTCATAGTAGAACAGCACATTATTTAAGTTGTGAGCTTTGAGAGCAGATTTAGCAGAAAAGCTGCCAAAAAACAAGTTCCTATGACAAAATTGAAGAATTGTTATGGGGTTCTTGAGGAATTTTTATAGGCTGGTGAATTGACTATAAAGCAGTAACAAAGTTGTTTCACCTCTGTTGTGGCCATGGTGCAAAATGAGAACAACCACCATCAAAACAAAGTACACACGCACTTGCTCACCACATTGTTTTGCAGCATAATAGAAAAGAACACACCCAGAGGGTATAGTAACAAGAAGGTGTCAAGTAGCCAGCTGGAAAAGTTTTTTTTCGAAGCTAATTCAACACAAGTCCGGTGAATACAGAACAAAAATGAGAGCGTACTGGGTCAGTTATTTTAAACGGTTCTTGTATTTTCAGTTATGGGGTGCATCAGCCACTAGTTCTCCCTGCTCTTCAAAAACTACAGTAAAAACTTTTTTCTTTTTTTTTTTAAATCTTAAAACTCTAAAAAATGGCAATGTGTGTACACACTCACATTCCTAAAGGCATTAGGAACCAACATACTGGATGACACAATGAACCATGATGTTGCATAAAATTCAACTCTCACCACAGCAGGTTTTTCTTTAGTAAAGCGTTTCGTGGAATCATAATGACAACCAGAGAGATACTTTTACTGCAAATCAAACAGATTTGGGGACAACTCATGACACACCAAATCATACTCGCAGAAACTTTGCTGGTAGCCATTATAGAAATGAAAGCTCAGCAGGTAATTTTTTTGCAGAGTAACATAGTGCCTAATTGTCTGCGCCTGAAGTGAATCAAGTGAATCGCGCGATGCCCAGGGGCCTTACAGAATGCTACATAATGGGCTGTGGTGTTATCATGCAGGGAGGTTTCACAGAACGCTGAACTCCTTTGGGTCTCTGGACAACTGCTGCCTGGCAGCACCAGCCATGAATTTAACTTAGGCCTTTAAAGAAGAGACAATACAACACAGCCGGTGGACAACAGAGTGCAAAGTAGTTGTGGCTGCAGCTATGCGTCAGATGATACGCAACAGCTAGCGCTCTGCCAGATGGAAGACATTTCAGTGATTGGAGGAACACACAAATGGCATCATGCTTTCTGCGCTGAAAATAAAAAATAAAAATCTGCTCTCAAACAGAAAAAAACATTAATTTTTTTATTTCTATCTATAAGTAAACGTATGTTCACTAATGATCATAAAATGAATGTTTGTAAATAGAGATTATAATTATGATAAAAACATAGCTAAAAGTAACTGAGTTCTAGAACAATGGAATAGTGTTCATTAGAATGTTTTTGGCTGCACATTTTTATGGTGATTCAATAACAAGCGGTGACAAAATGTTCTACAACACCAGCTCACAAATATATTCAAAGTATAAAGAAATCCTCTACAAATGGGGAAAAACGGAGGAAAGGGGGAAGACCAGCAAGAATGTAGAAAATTAAAAAAGAAAAAGACCGCAGGGAAACTTCAGCAGCCTCAATTCTGACAATCGGACCGGTTGGCGCTCCGAGTGGCGAGTACGTAGACCAGGTCGAACTTTTTGCCATCTGTGAGACGAGCAGACGTTGACCTCACCTTGTCCCCCATGTCGATTTTGGCAAAGCTGAAAGTGCTGAGGTGACCATTGGCCCCTTTCACTGCTGGCTCAATGGTCTCCCGAAACAGCTTGTCCACAAACTGGCAAATGAAGGGCCACATCTGCTTCACTGTCTGAGAGGCCAGAAGAAAAACACTTCAGCTCTCCTACAAATGCTGGTCAGACCACAAGCTAAATTAGCTTTAGAGCGATTTCAACATACTATACCAAAGAAGGATACTGCAAGTATTTGCAGCAGTTCCACTATGAAACATGGAGTGAGCGGATGAGTATAGCAGGGTGGGTCCATACTTCGCAACAACAAAGACATGCTGATCAACAGCCCACATTAGGACTGTACAACCCTGTACCCAGAGGTTTGAACACACACCCTCAAGGCACACCTCACTCAAAAACTCAAGATTTCATTCAGCTGGGATGAAAATTTGTGTGTGCCGAACTGGGTTCAGAGTAAAAACAAATGGTATGCAGGATGGATCCCTATGAACAGACTTGTGAACCAAAGCTTTTGACCAATGAAATCAAGTGAATCGGAAAAAGAGTAATATAAGGTAGTCTTCCCAAGCTGATAGGTTCTGGCTTAAAAAGGTACCATCCCAGTCGACTCATTTTTTGCCAAAATGATAAAAATCTGAGTATATCTGGTAAGTATCAGACAGAAATCAATAACATAAGTTATTTAACATATCAATAACGAAATTTGGTCATCTGTGTAAGGAGCAGGGGGCAAATCAGGGGCCCCAATCAGGGGCTACCAATCAAATTAGTTTCAGACAACTCTAATTGGCCCGTCTGTCAGTCAAACTGCCAAATCAACATGTATGCTGTTGTGCATGTGCAGTCCAATGTGCATGCACTAGCTGCAGCAACAGAGCCAGCAATAGCTAGAAAGCTAGGCATTCGGACGGAGTCATGATGGAGCCAAACGAGCAGCCAATTTTCCGACCTCCAACTGCACCCAGCGGTCAATCACCAGCTTAAAAGACAAAAACCTTCATTGAAAGTAAGCGTGATAGACAAGAATATGTAAAAATTGCAAATGCAACACAAGTATCCCTTGGCAGAGAAGCATTCGACCGTTGGAGAGAACTGAAAGCGCTGAAAGGTTTTAAAACCAACGCACTCGTAGTGGAGTTTCTCTTAGACTGGGAAGCTAGCTTCTTGTCTCTCTTTCAGTGAGAATGCTGTACATAGACAAAAAGTGTAGTCTACACACACTTAGTAGTAAGGTCTAGGCTACTTTTGGTGTTAGCAAAGTAACATACAGCCAAGTAATGGGTAGCTAATGTTTGCTTGTTGTTGTACGCATAGAGAATGGCACTCCCCTAGGAAACTTGTGTGTAGGCTATAATGCCCTGGTTATGCTGTGAATCCACTGTGGACAGATACAGGTGTTGTTATTGGTGGCTTTGTGTGATGCCATCAATATCCACTGCTACTAATGCTGTCTGTGTTGCAATGTTGTCTACGGCGCACCGGTCAGCTGTTTGTGGTGAAATGAAGCGTGTGCACGAACTGAGTGGTAGGGGCGTGGTTTGGGTGATTACTGATTGGACGGAGGGGGTGGGTGCTTATCAGTTGCGCACTTAAAAAAAAATTGAAAGTCCAGCTGCCTGGGATGGTACCTTTAATGCCTTCTAGTAAGGGTTGAGCAGCCCTGGCCTAAACGTATGGGTATTGCTAGGCATCGCGTAGATAAGAGAGAAAGCTGCTGTTCCTCATCAACCCCACATCTTTGAGCATCTTATTCTAATCTCCAAACCCCATCACTGCACAGAGACAGCACACAGATCTAGATCCCAGCCTATTTATATCTCACAGCATTCTCAGTAAACCAGAGGTGCACAGCACAGCAGGGGTGTGGGCTGAGAGCAGCCGAGAAAAGCAAGTGTGAATGAGAAAGGGAGAAAACCAATATTTACCTTGTTCAACCATTCTACTCTTTCTACGTCTGGAAAGTGTACCTTGAAGAGAAGAAAAAATGCACAGAATAAATGAGACAGAACACAGCAAGTGTGGATGCATGAGGAATTCTGTATGTCAACCAAAGAACATTCCAGATTCTAAGATCGAGGCAATGTTGTCACATCAATGAAAGACTTGAAGTGGGGACAATGCTTTCTTGACTGAAGTCTCATAACAGTGCTATAACAAGTTTATGCAATAAATAAGTAACACAACAGCAAAAAAAAAAAAAAAAAAAGCCCCCAGGAACAACAAGAGAAAATGATTCTGATGAGACAACTTCCCTTCGGCTTGATTTCTAACATTTACTTCAGGCATATGTTTAATCTGTCCGTTGCTTAATAGAGCAAAGGTTTAAAGTTAGATATTTTATTTTGAGAAAACATCTTAAACCCAACATAGCGCTTTAAGATGCCAAACGAACTCAACTCTTAATATAGTGGTTGCAGGTTAAGCCCCCCTACCATCCTTACCCCCACTGCTTTCCATTAAGTACTTGAACCTTCATTTCACAGCACGTATGAAGTTATTCCAGTGCAAATTTAGCAAAAATATACTCAATAAAGCACTTCTTACCTTTCTGGAATTTTTACAGTTCTCTTTTGTAATCTTAAAATTAGGGCTGTCGCGATAATTAATCGCAATTAATTTCAGTGCAATAAAAGTAACTGCCACTATGAGGCAGACAGATGTGATTGCTTATTACCTTTTCTATAACACTCACTTAATGCGGTCATTTGAAATGCTTCCGGGAGGAAAACTGTGATTTGAAGTCCGCTAATTACCAGCGAGGTTGGACAGCCTCCATCGCCTTGGCATAATTAGCTCACCTTAAATCAATTCCCGTGTACTTTGCCTGACTTGCAATCAAGCCATTTATTCAGCCAACTGACAAATCAAAAGCAAAATGTGGCCTATAATGATTAAGAAGAGAAAATGAGAACCAGACAGACCTAACCAGGCTGCCGCGTTATATTGAAAGATCTTCAAATTCGTTAACAATTTACATGTCACATTCTACACGCTTAAACAAAATGTTTTCCACCTTCACTGTTGGTTATTTAGATGCTCAAAGGCAAATAAAATCAAGTGGTATGAGTTACATTATTTTAAATTACTCTCGTTTAATTATCTAATAAAAAATGCCTCAAATTTGTGGCAAAGATTCGCCAGAACGTTAATTGCCAAATCTTCGGTGCATTTGACTATTGCCTGCAATACAAACACAAACATATTCTCCCTCACATTCATGTTCGGTATGCTTCACAAAATGTTTTCCACTTCACGTAGCCTATATTTTTAAGCTCTAAAAACCAGAGCAATCTTTGAATAACTTCTTCTTTTTTTTTTTTTTTTTTTTTTTTTTAAAGAAATATCTTTAATAATGCATACAAAACTCCTTGATGAAAGGTGGAATTCAGAGGTCTGCTATTTATTCAGATTATTGAAATTTTTTCAATCCAACACGGCAGCCTGGTTAGGTCCGTCTGCTGCTCATTATCACTTCTTAATCATTCTACGCCACATTTTGATTTTGATTAGTCAGTTGGCTGAATAAATGGCTTGATTGCAAGTTAAGCAAAGTACATGGGAATTGATTTAAGGTGAGCTAATTATGCCAAGGCGATGGAGGTTGTCCAACCTCGCTCGTAATTAGTGGACGTCAAATCACAGTTTTCCTCCCGGAAGCATTTCAAATTACCGCATTAGGTATGTGTCATAGAAAAGGTAATGAGCAATCACGTCTGTCCGCCTCATAGTGGCAGTTACTTTTATTGCGCTTAAATTAATCACGATTAATTATTGCGACAGCCCTACTTAAAATGCTCCTAATAAGCGTATGGCAAACTAAAATGTAAAAGAAATCCACCAGGTTTTGAAACTAATCAATATTCAATTCTCTCATATTTCTGAAAAAAGTCTAACCAATCATTTTTTTCGGTCCGAATAAAATGATTTGCCGAACTTTCTGTCAGTCATCCGTCGCCACGTCCCTTTCAGCTGCCCACTGCTGTCACCGCTTGCGAGTAGCGCACCTCTCTCGCAGAGCAGCAGAACGGTAGAGACAAAACAGGTACTCAACAAAGTCAGCCTGCAAACAAAATAACTGCAACTGCTCCTAATTTAATGACTTAAGTTACCGGGACAATTCTAGTGAGGTCAGATGTTATGACCATTTTTGCAAGAAAATATGTATGAATTCTGTTTGTAAACTAACAGGCGGTGAAATACTTTAATTACAATAATAACGTTAATGGTAGTTCGTCAGACGTTACGAAGGCATTTTATTTTATACCACATATAGAACTGAATATTATGTAATTACTGTTGGTTAGTTTTCGCTAACCGGTGCCTCTGAATCTCACTCCATTGCCCCGTTTCAAGATGCTTTCACACCAGACACGAAACAAACTTTTCATACAACAGATTGCATTCAAAGTCAATGCAAAGACGTGAATACACGCAAGATTTGCGTCTTCGCATTGACTTTGAACATAATCTTTCGTGCGAAAAATTTGTTGCGCGTCCGGTGTGAAAGCAGCTTCCTTCGCGCTGCTCACTTCCTCACAGCACGCGTGAGGGGAGGAGGGGAGTCTCAGAGGTCAGGCAAGGGGGAGAGAGAGGGACTTTGGAGGGAGGTGGGGTTGTTAATGTTTACATTTTTACTAAGTGCCGTGCTGCATGCCAGAGAGGCAAGAATTGCTTTAAGAGTATGTCTGCATAAAAATGCCAGCAAAGCAAACACTGAGATAAAGAATATTTAACCAGCATTAAAAGTGAGTCCATCAGACCTGTTGAGACAGATTAAATCCAAGAAAAAGCATTACTGTTAGAGTCTGCAGCAAAGTACTTCACTTGCATTTCTTCTGTAAATGTCCAGCTGTGAAACCACATATGGATCGCATTGCATCCGATAACGTACTTAGTCAACAGTCTTATCCAAAGTGACTCATAGTAGTGAACTCAGAAATGCTAAAATGCAAGACCAAGATGACATGTATTCATGAATAATAGCATAAGTGCATCGTTACCTTCATTGACAATTTGCATTGTAAGGAAGATGATGAAAATACTTGCCATCTGAGCATAGAATCACCGAAAATATAAGACAGCTGAATGAGATATTCTTCACTTTACTATGAGGGAGAGTTTTTGTATCAGGCTTGAGTAAAGATCTCTCACACACAGGGAAACATGACATTGAGGTGCCCTGCTGCAGTGTCCTCCCAAAGCCCTCTGAGCAAAGCGCCTGTGAGAGCGAGCTCTTCACTCATGCTTGTATTCAGATTCACACACAGACACACACAGGGCCAGACGTACAAGAATATGGGTAGACGTACATCTGTGCTGTTAGGTCCACACACTTACACACCCGTGCAAACGCACAAACGGAAAATACACCACATTTCACACAGACACGCACATGCATGTTATTAACTCTTTTCCCCATAATGACTACATATGATGCCTACAAGCATATCAGTAGACCTTTTCTTTAGCCTCCCCACTGACGTAAAACAGGGGTGTCCTCAAGCCATCAAATGTCATCTTCATTGAGATGGCCAGGGTCATCTTTTGTAGTCATTATGGGGAAAGGAAGGGGGGGGGGGTTCTATAGGGGAAACAGTTAAAGGAGCCATTTAAGATCCAAACAGCTTTTCTAAAGAATGCGCAGGTGGTGGTGACCATCTTTTAACGCATACACTGATGAGCCAAACATTATTACCACTGACAGATGAAGAAAATAATGTTGATCATCTCGTAAAAATGGTCGATGTATGCAAATAAACCTGAGATATTTTGCAGGGGAAATGGGCAAAAGGGCACTGGCCTGACTACAGGGTTGATTCATCTGCAAAGCAGCAAGGCATTTGGCGTGCCCCCGCTCAGAAGTGGCAAGCCTATCGATAGCGGACTGAGCAGAGACAAACCACAAACTGGCAACAGGGTGTTTGGCACCCAGGTCTCATCAACACGTGAGGGCAGTGAAGAATATTCCGTCTGGTCCAAAGTAACAGAGAAGCTACAGTAGCACAAGTTGAAGAAAATATTAACAATGGTTATAGGAGGAATTACTTGCATCATACAGATCATCGTATCCTGCTGTGTACGAGGCTTTGTGGCGATAAACTGGTCAGAGTGCCGAATTTAGCACCTGTCCACTGTCGAAAAGTGCTTTCAATGAGCACACAAGTATTGAAACTGGCTTAAGAGCAATGGAATAAAGTCTCTCAAGTCCCTAATGAGTCCCATTTTCTTTTACACCATGCACATTGGCCGAGTATGTGTGCACCATTTACAGGGGGAAAATATGCTTTGGGAAATGTTCTGTTCTGGTACTTTGGGCCTGGACATTAATGTGAATGTCGAATTGACAAAGCTACACTGGCAGCAAGATGAGGTCCAACATATTATGCAGGTCGTCAACGTTTTGGCTAATCGGCATATGCCCTGACACAGGGGAGGAAAGAAGCCTTATAGAGGAAGTACAGGGGAGGAGGACAGGGTCATTAGTGCAGGAGCTGTGGGAATGAAATGGCAACAACTCAGGTTGTGCAAAAAACAACCAAGCATATGGATGCTGCCCAGGTGTGAAGTTCCTGAAAGCAGTTGTGGCCAACAAGGGCCAGTTATCACTCACATAACTCTCTCTGCCACCATATTAATACTAGCGAGCTCAGATTTGTAGCGAAAGATCAGCTTGGCTTTACTGCTATGATACCGAATGCGGCGAAGTTACCGGGGGTGTTCATCAGTGGCCGGCGGTGGACGGAAAACTGGGGAGGGTGGAAAACATCCCTTGAAACGGATGAGATTAGTGACCTGATTTCAATCATTGTTCTTGGTGAACATGTTAGTTTCCCTTATATGAAATGTTTAGGCAAGTGAATAATAAATTCTATAAAATGTTTAATTCACATGCCTTAATAGGCAACTCTTCTCGAAAAAACCACTGTGGATTTTCCGCGTAAAATTTTGTCATATCCTCAGCAAGCCGTCAAACCTGTGCGTAATGATTGTTTAATTGAAAAAGATTGAAATGCACCCTTTTTTGCGTTCAACTTGAGCGTTTGATTTCTCGTCTTAACGAAGACAATTAGCGACATTGGTAAGGGGAGAGTTGAAGTGTCTTTTACCAGGAAAATTGACTGAAAACAGACAAAGACTAATAAGCAGTTTAAAGACAAGTTTATCGCCCTCCTTGTTCTCTGTCCACCACCCGCCACTGGTGTTCATAGTTAATCTCATAATGTGCTCGGATCTGCAGTGAAATATCACCTTGGCTTTACTTCTATGATAACTGGGCATGTGCACGTATATGTAAAGATGATCGTGGCATTACATAATTAAAGTGTAGCCGATGCAAGTATTTCGCATACGAATGCGGTGAACTTAGCTGGGGTGTTCATAGATACTCTCATAATGTGCTGGGATTTGGAGCGAAAGATAACCTTCACTTTTGAGTTCGCTCCAGACTGTTAAGCCAGCGCTGCAAACTTGGGGCCCAGCTGTGTGACATGAAGCGAGGCTGAAACAAGCCTGTGTGAAGCGAAGAGAAATGATCAGGCCAGGGTTCATCTGACAGTGACGTAATGATGTAGGATGGTGACGTATGTTGTGCACTATGCATCGCTGACAGAGGGGGACAGACACATCTCTCAAATAGTAGTAGTGATGTCAGCTATGATAAGCGTATAGTGAAAGTGCCAACGCACTTTCTCCATGTGATACACACACAATAGGTCACATGTGGGCCACAAAAGTGTGACAGGGTCAAAATGGTCCATTTTTCAATACTCCTACTGCATATCACATACCTTCAGCCCAATCAAAAACAGCAAACAGAAATGTATTATCTCATTCCATTCCAATGTTATTGAGAGTAGCATGTATTTAATTAACAGGTAAATGCATTGAAAGCCTCTGCTAAAAGTATGTTTCTCTCAGAATGGACCCTTTTTACAAAAACTACTGTTATTTGGTTAATATTCATTCAAATTCACCCAGGTTTTTTTTATTTTGTAGATAACATCCAGTTCATAAAAAGATACACAGCCTTACCCTGGAGTAATAGAACATTATAAGCATAATCTAGCTGCTTCTCCAATCCAACCCGTTATTGCTTTTCTAAAAAGGCCGCTGAACCAAAAGTATCCCACCAAATCAAACAAAATTGGTGGCAAATGACAGAGAACTTCAAAAGCTACAGTTTGATACCAAAATTACAATAAAAGACCTATGAATCTTAAAGAAAATACATTTTGAATAAGCGGTTACTTGGCGGAGTGTCACAGATCCACCCTTTTCGAGTGCCCACCTCATGACCTGCGACCTTTATCTTCACACAGGCACACATATTAAAGAATGCCTTGCTCAGGCGAGTAAAAACCAGCATTCCAGTGTTGTGCCACTCTACCTACGCTGTGCATGATAATGATGTACAGAGAAGGTACAGTGGCATGAAAAATGATTTGCCCTTTTCTGTATTTTGCTTACAAGTTACATTTACATGCTTCAGATCATCCAACTGATTTTAATGTAAGACAAAGACAAGGTGGGCAAACACAAAACGCAGCTTTTAAATGATCATTTCTTTTCGTGACGAGGAAGAGTTATTTGAAACCTATTATCAGCCATACAAAAAAAAAAAAAAAAAAAAAAAAAAAAAAGCTGTCCCCTAAATGTACAACCCCGTTTCCAAAAAAGTTCTGAACCTAAAATATAAATAATTACAAAATGTAATGATTTGCAAACATTTCATTCTGTATTTATAAAACCAGTGAAGTTGGCACGTTATGTAAATCGTAGATAAAAACAGAATACAATGATTTGCAAATCCTGTTCAACTTATATTGAATTGAATACACTGCACAGACAAGATGTTTAATGTTCAAACTGAGAAAAAATTTTTTTTGCAAATAATCATTAATGTAGAATTTAAAGGCAGCAACGTATTGCAAAAAAGTTGGCACAGGGGCCTTTTTACCACTGTGTTACATCGCCTTTCCTTTTAACGACACTCAGTAAACGTTTGGGAACTGAGGAGACCAATTTTTGAAGCTTTTCAGGTGGAACTCTTTCCCATTCTTGCTTGATGTACAGCTTAAGTTGTTCAACAGTCCGGGGTCTCCGTTATCGTATTTTACGCTTCATAATGCGCCACACATTTTCAATGGGAGACGGGTCTGAACTACAGGCAGGCCAGTCTAGTACCCGCACTCTTTTACTACGGAGCCATGCTGTTGTAACACGTGCAGAAAGTGGCTTGGCATTGTCTTGCTGAAATCAGCAGGGGTGTCCATGAAAAAGACAGCCAGCAAACCAGACCTATGACCTACTGAAAATATTTGGCGCATAATGAAACCAAAAAATAAAAATAAAAAAAGACACTGGAGGCCGCAAAGTGCTGAAAAGCGGAAATCAGAGAATGGATAAAGGTTCTTCTCTCAAAACTACAGCAGTTCATCTTCAGTTCCCAAAGGCTTAAATAGTGTTGTTCAAAGAGAGGACGATGCAACATAATGGTAAACACACCACAGTACATTTTTTTTTTTAAACTTGTTGATGCCATCAAGTTCAAATTGAGCATACATTTCTCAAAAAACAATAAAAATGGCCAGTTTCAAAATCTGATGTGTACGTATGCTGTCTTTATATTTAATTTAAATTAATACAGCGTTTCAAACATTGCAAATGATTGCACAGAGTTGCAAAATTATTCCATTACATTTCTATTTATATTTTACACAGCATCCCAACTTTTTTGGCAATGGGGTTGTAATAACTGGTTATGCCACCGTCAGCGGAAACAACTGCTATCAAAAATTTACCATAACTGGACATTAGTCTTTTACATTATTGTGGAGGCACGGTGGCCCTTTGTTTTTGGTTTTTTTTGTACAATAGTTAAAATTGCCATAATTTTTGAGCTTGAACTGTCCGTTACACGTCATGCCACAGTATCTCAATCAAACTAAAGTCAAGATTTTAACTATGCCACTCCAAAACCTTCAGTTTGTTTCTTCTGAGCCATTCAGGGGTGGAATTGCTTGTTTGTTCTGGATCATTGCCCTGCTGCATAACCCAGCTGCACCTGCAGATTAACCCACATAGGCCTGAGGCCTATTCAAAAAAGCTGATGAAAACCTATGGACGATTTTGAAAAGAACCCCTAAAACATGAGGTTTTCTGGAAAACAGCACCCAGGTGTCAACGTCTAGTAAAAAGCTGATAGAAACAAAATTCAAAAATTATTTGAGTGCTTACACCTGTGGCTTTCATAAGAACTGTTTTCTGTTTGTTCAAATCTTCATTACAATATTTAAAACACTGAACAAACTATAACAAACTATAAAATATAATAAAACCAATAAAATAAATAACAAATCTCCATCTACATAACATGCACAACTCAAATGGAATAAAGAGGCCTAATAAATAAAAGCTCTGCACTAGAGCAGGGGCATAGATTTAACTGGGAGTTGGTGGGGACTTTGACACGGCCTTTATGACAATTAGTCCAGGCCAGTTCTCAGTTATTTTCCTTCATCGTTTTCAAATGAACGTAATTGGCAACTGAAGACATGGTTCCTCTCTATATGCGATTTAACTCTACTCTTTAAGTGTTGATGCAACCCTGAACTTTTTGCAGTCCATAATGAACAGGTGCTGCTTGTTCTCTCCGATTAAGTAAGACGGCAATCGGCCATCGGTATGCTCATTTGCTGTGTTTAAATCAAAGTTATTCGAAATTGCTTTCCTGTCGACTCACAGGCAAGCAGTAAATTAATTTTCTGAACTTAATTTACCCCACCGTATCATCGCTGGATGCTGTTAGATCGCATATAGAGAGGAACCGTTGCTAATTACGATAATTTGAAAACGCGTCGATTAAGGAAAATAATTGAGAATTGGCCAGGACTAATTGTCATAAAGGCCGTGTCAAAGTCCCCACCAACTCCCAGTTAAATCTACGCCCCCGCACTAGAGAATAACAAACATTTTTTCTTTCTCTGGAACAGGTGGCAGCAGTGGCGGAAACACGTCCCTTTTAGTCCTGGCTAGATCTCAATAATTCTCCTTTATTCACGTAGTTTCCAATTATTGTAATTGGCAACTGAAGACACGGTTTCTCTCCACATGCGATCTAACAGCGATCAAATCACGGGTTAAATTCAGCACAATAGTGGAACAGAGAATTGGGCTGCACAAAACAGCCATTTAAACAATTATAAATCCTGACCTGCTCTGTCATCTTCATGATTAACAAAAGGTTACAACCGCCGTCGCCACCGCCGTTTTTTGGTTCATCTCATCCTGCAACGCCGAAAAATTATGGGGAATATCAGCTCGTATCAGAACTCCGTTTCGATACAGCACTGTTCCAGCAGTACTCTCGACTGGACAGGTCCCAGTTCAGCTTCTTGTTCGTCCTTGTCAAAACAGGAAGATCTGCTTGCTCTGGAAGTTTTTCGGAGGAAAGAGATTGGCTCCCAGGTTGCGGGCACCGTATTCATTTCCATATGGCTAGAAAATTTCATCTTCGTCCCCTCCCACTTTCCCGCACCGAAGCTCGGATCGTATCGGATGGTATCCCAGAATGCATCGCGCACCAAAACGCACGCATGCCATATAAAATGAATGGGATGCGGAGGAGTGCGGAGATTTTCCGTGTGTAGTGGGGCCTCACCGTCACTCAGAGTGATCCGCACTTAACAGGTGCTGCTTGCTCTCCCCTCTGGACGCATATTTTCGGTATTTAAATCTTCAAAATTGCATAGCCTATCGGTAGACTCTCACGCAAATGGCTTCAGCCGCACGCTTGTTATAACCTAGGTTATTTAACTGCCGAGTGCCACTGTTTTTTTTTTTTAAATCAACCTACGAAATACCAAGAGTGAAAGTCCGCGTTTCATTGGAATACGGACCAGTTCAATCACGCGAAGCATTGGCCAATTAATAAGTAAATTATTTTTCTGCACTGAATTAAGCCCATGATTTCATTGCGGTTAGATCGCATACGGTGAGAAACAGTGTCTTCAGTTGTCAATTACAAAAATTGGAAAAAAAGTCAATTAAGGAAAATGATTGGGATCTAGCCAGGACTAAAACAGACTTGTCTTTGCCCCCCCCCCGTAGCTCCGCTACTGGGTGGCAGGCATGATAAAGTGTCCATTTTTGAGCTTTTATTAAGAAAAAACTGGAACCAGGATTAGTCTGTGAATAGCACTCTTCTCCAGCGTACCAAGGGCCATCGAATGTGTGCGTTTGCCGATAAGAGTCGGCTCTGACACCGGACAGCGCTGAGATCCAGACCACGGTGAGGATGCCGAGCGTGCAAGTTGGCTTCTCGCAGGCGGTTACAGACTGTCTGTGGTGTGATGCGTCTGTTGTGCAGACCAACAGTCTCATCCGCTGTGCGTGTCTCTGATCTGAGCCGATCCCACAGGTGGATGAGCCGGATGTAGCGATCTTGTGCTGGTGTGGTCACACGTGGCCGACATGGATGAGGTCGATTTGCAGTTCTGCCCGTCTGTCGAAAACAAACTCTCACACAGCCTATCATCCGATAGTTAACATTCAGCTGCACAGCGACCGCTCTGGCGGACATCCCTGCATCCAGCATGTCAATGGCACGTTCCCGCATGACCTGAGACATCTGAGGCATGATGACTTTTGACAAAATTTGACATTTTGAGGTGGCCTTTTTTTACTCTGATCACCATCTGGAAATGCCACACCCACTGCATCACTGCATCAGAAATGGATTAAAAAAAATGGCACACAAATCAAGAGAAATATCCGTATCGTACGAGTAAAAGTCAGCATTTGCTCACTTAGAGTTGTTAACTCCATGTGCCATCAATATTTAACATGGGGCGTTTATATTTTTGTTCAGTGTATATCGGTCTTGATTATTCAGCAAATAAATTGTGTCGTTATTAATCAAGCGATCTTAAACAGGAACAGCATGAGAGCAATATGCATTTAAGGGTCATAGGCTCACTGGACGCCATACCCAGCCTGCTCCTGGTACTGGGGGCATTCAAGTTTCAGAGGTTAAAAACCCTAGTAAACATAAAATGTAGTTATTTTCATCTAATATTAAAATTAGCTGAATGAACTGAAATATTTAAGTATGATAAATCCAGAGGGGGGTAAGTACTTTTTCACTGCATCATAGCCACAGTTTGTCTTCTTTAAACAACCCGATACTGTGTGCCGCGAGAACCCCACAGCCCTCAACTAATTATTAATAGTGAGGTCGCTATGCCAAGGTCAAAGGCAAAATCTACTAATGACCCTTACATTGCACACCTACCCCTGACAAGGAACCTGCATACAAAATTTAAGCTGCTGTGGTCAGTACTTTTGGAGATATGGCCCACACAAAATTTTTAAGTTCAAGATCACAGTGCCAAGGTAAAAGGTCAATTCCACAAATGACCCTTACGCTGCATACCAATCCCTCACAAAGAACCTGCATACCAAATTTGAAGCTCCTGCAGACGACATTTACGGAGATAAAGGGCTGTGGGGTAAAAACACATTTACCAAGTGTACCTATAACTGGAGGCAGAGTAATGCTCAGTCTGGATGATGATTACCTGTTACAAGCAAAAAAAAATGGTTGGCCAGAAAACAAATTACATATTGTTCACGCAGGGTACAATTTTTTGCAGTTACAAACTGGGGCTTTTAGTCTGCTTCTGACAGCAGCCCAATGACCACTAAGCCACACGGCAACCCCTGTTTTTTTCCCCTGGTCAACATGAAGCAAATCAAGTAAATCACATGCAAATAAGAGGACTGCAGGTTGCTAGGTCACAATAGAGTCAGTAAGGCTGAACGCCTTCACTCAATGCCTAAGCATGTCATCAAAATAAACTCAATCAAAACACAAATGTATTGAGTGCTGCATGACTGTAGACAGGTGTCTTTCTGATGCTCTGGGGATCCTACAAGTTGAAAATTAAAGCATACATCTGAGGGACTCAAGAGGGTAACAAGTTTTAAAAGATATAATGTGCCACAGCTTTTAAGTCAAGGTTAAAAACCACACCTAACATGTTACAGTCATACAGGCCTTCATCAGGACAGGCCTGTATGACTGAAACATAGGCATGGTTTTTAACATTGACTTAAAAACAATGATACATTAAAGGCTTTTAAAACTTGCTAACCTCTTGAGGGCCTCAGACATATTCATCAATTTTCAACAGATAAAATAATGTTTTGGTCAGTAACATCAAATATTCACATTTTTAGCTTTTGATCACAAAATTTTCAAAAGCCTCTAAAGGAACAACTGTTGACTCACTAGAAAATTTTTAAAACATCTGGGGCATGTTCAATATTTCATTCCATGCTAATGCTACCACAATTTGAATTACAGAAATATAATGTGATTGATAAGCAGTGACAGACAGGCGAAGGACACAGACAGGCGAACAGTTCACTAGGCCTCATGAGGCAGACTCTGAAGGACATTGTAGGCAGCACTACGTTTAATAAACACGGCACGAGGACAAAGAGATCGTTTTACAAGTCCCCCCTCACCCCTTCACAAGAGCCTGAAACAGAAATGCTAAAGGGTACAGCTGATATGGACGCTTCTCCGTGTTACTAAGGAAATTACGGACGCTTCTCCGTGTTACTATGGAAAATTGCTTTGCGCAACAAGTGCAGTAACAGCCTGACTTGTCATTACATTACATGTCAGACCTGTTTGTGACCCAAGTTGCCGTGACTTCAGATGCCATGCTCTGGAATGCCTCTGGCAAAAATGTGACAGGGCGTTCTTTTTAGTCCACACGAATAAAGGGTATCATTTTCCAGTGTGGCATTTTCACAGCGGGGGGAGGCAAGATACAGCCTCCTGACAAAAGACCCAAATTCAAGTAGCATTAATTCAATAAACCGGAGGACAAAGGAGAAAATTATGAAGAAATATTTACAGTTAGAGGTTTATATAAAATTTAATGTATTAATATTTATATAAAATATAAACTGTTAATTTTGAATGTATTTAACTGCAAATTATGAGAAAGAATCATAATTGGTGAAAGTGCACCCAAACCATCCTAAATGGACTCACAGCAATTCATTTTGCCAATAAAACATGTTCAAACAGTCATGGCTTGTAGAACACTTATTTTTACTTTGAGTTCCCTATGCATTTCTTGTGTCGTAATGCAAGACAGGGTTTTTTGAGGTCCAGTGCATTTTCGGAGTACTGATTCATCACAGGTTTTTTGAGGGTACAGGACAGTTCCGGTGTTTGGTATAGGTGCTTTTGGCAGTGTGGTGTTTCATGTTTCAAAGGGGGTGATTTCCATGACTCATTGCTATAATTTTATCATCAAACCCTGCAAGGGAGATGGTGCAGTTTTTAAAAAGAATACTGCCCTATAAAGCCAAAGTGCAGTAACTACACACTGGAAAAAATATGAGTTGTGCAGTTTTCGGCCCGAAAAGTAAATTGAGGTCAGGATTTATTTGAATAGAATTTATACCATGGCAGGTCAGTTAACCATAGTCCATCATACAAAAGATTTACCAACTATTCATTTGTTGGCACGGCAAACAGACTTTGAAGCAATTTTTCACTGCTTAAATGAATTTGTAGTTACTGCACATTGCCTTTGTAGGGCAGAATAGTGAGGAGCATTACAGTCCATTTTTAAATTAATTACAGTGCCCTGGAAAAGCCTTCGTGAATTTATAAAGGTTTATCAGTTTAAGCTGCATTATCTTCTTTTTCTTCTCTTGTTTTAATGAACAAAAAGAAATGGATCTGCCCAGTTTACATCAGATGTTCTGTTGACAAACAAAATTGAATACCAAGTGTTCTGGTCTTACAGCTTTGTGGCTACTGTGGTAGCTAAGCTTTGGCCCTCACAGACTATCATGCATAAATACATTGCCGTTATTTTTCTGCTTATTTGAGCAACATTCAGAGCTGACGCGCAAACAAATGTTGAGGGGCAATCAATTGCAAGTGGCATTACGAAATGTAAATGTTACGTGAGAAGAATTAATGCTGACAATTTTGCTGCAAGTTGACAGACTGGCTTTACTAGTTCATGCTGAACAAGAATGTATAGCAAATTCACCATTAGCTCTCAATAATTTTTGAGGAAGAGCGAAAGTAATGAAGTGTGGCTAACGTTACTCATGGACATCCAAAAATTTTGCGAAATTTCCTTAAAAATTGTTAAATCCACGAGGAAGAAGTTCCGGCATATGTCACTAATAGGCATACGTAAAAGAGAAATACTAAACACAAAACCTTTTCTGAAAAAGGTAAACATTTTTCCACTCTGCTCCTTAAATGTAGTGCAGCTATTTCACTGTGACTGACATAACTACAAATCCTTAAATAATAAATTGATGAAAAATTAAACATCAGGTACACTGTTCTGTAGATACTGTGATCAAAATTATACCCTTTCATCTGGAATATGAACAAGGAGAGAAATTATGAAGTTACAAATGACACATCAAAACATTAATCGGTAAAATTATATTAACAGATCAACCTCACCATCAGGAACTCTATGACAAAGTGATATAATTGATCAAGTATTCCAACATATTGCCTTGTGCTTCTATGAGGAAACTAACTAGTAAATCAATTTATCATGATTGCAAATCACTTTTGTTCTAGTACAGCCACTAACAGAGCTTGATTTGGTAATTCAGTTCTGATGACCTCGAGAAAGTGGATTCTGCAAGACATGGATAAACCATGAAGCAATCAAGAAAGAAAATAAATTGTGACCAACATTGGGTGCATGGTTGTGCCGAACTTGAAATAATAATTTAAAAATAAAAAGAAGAGAGACTCCTGGATCAAAACTCATTTGCTTCATGAAATAATTAAGAAACTAAGGTAAGTTCATCTCCACATCACAAAATTAGACAAGGTTTAGCCAGTTCTGAACTCATCTCTTGGCAGCATAATTGTCGGATACCAGTTCTGCAGCAGTGCATGACAGTTGTTGCCCAGCGGTTTGCCGGAGGTGCTGCACCAAGCTGCTAATGGGCCATTTCAAGTAGCCCTGAGGTACACTCAAATCACTGCGCCAATTAAAAACCTTGTGGGCCTGCGATAAACTTCATTCTATAAGTTTTCATCCATCCATTTGTGGATTTTCCCAAAATAAATCATAAAGTGAGCTGCAAGCCAGCTACAAGATCCACATGGTAATGGGGATTCTAGTAAGGGCACTTAAATATCTAGTTAATCGAAGATTGGCTAGATTATGGAGAAAAAAAAAAAAAAAAAACATAATACTGTGCCACACTGCCATCTCCATCTCACCTTTATGAGGGACATGGTACTATGGAGTCAGGAGCTCCACACAGCAGCATTAAAAAGCATACAATGAGTCCATAGCAGGCGCGTAGCCAGTAATGGACCTGGGCAGCACTGGCTCATCTAGTTTGTTCACTGACCCGCCCAGGCTCCCACCTGGTCTTAATGTTTTTTTTTTTTCTTTTTTTTTTTAAATTGTATAATGATTGAGTGGTTGGTGGACTGAGTAATTCGCTATGAGCATGGACAGTATTTTTGCATGTGCAGAAATGTAATTTGTGTTTTGGAGAACTGACATTTAGAAAATACGTTGAACGTAGGCCATGTGGTTTTCCGGGACTGACCCCAACAGTCCTTCTCGTCATAACATTGTGATCAATGAACAATGCTTTCGAAAATACATTCCCCCATCCATTAATCTTAGCAATTGTTGCCAATCAGGCACAGAAAACTGCAAGAGGAGGATTTGGTTATATCTAAACAAAACTCCTTTGCTTCATTAACAAAATTCCCCCGTGTAAGAAACCATTAAAATAATTCCTCCACGTAAAAATTAATCCTTGGCTACCATACGCACCCGTCTTTTAGAAGTTACAGACCATTGGCGTGGTGTAAAACTGTTAAGCTGGAGTAAGGGCTGATATAAGCCAGGATTGTTTGGTTTAATCAGCACATAATAGCTAGTGGGTGCACTTACTTTGTTTTTGAAGGGTTACGGTACAGATCTACAGCTCTGCCTCGTGAGTAAAAACAGCTAATCAAAGGGAAAATCTTAAGGACTCACGGCAGCTACCTCAATTTCAAAGCCATATAAGTGGCGTTTGTCCAAGCTTGCTTGTTCTACGGATTGAAAACATTGACAGGCTTTTAGCTCTGGATGAAATCTGGATTTACCAAGGTAAGATCATCAATTTCAACATATTTTGACAAACCTGAACAGTGCTATACAACTGAACTTATGGGACTCCATTGACAGGCCAGGGTCGTTATGATTTTCACTATCGTATTTGGATCATAAAGCGACTACAGTTATATCGCTGAGGCAACAAACTTTCAAACACAATATAGCTAGTTCTCCAATGTAGCCGAGTATCTGTTGGCTGGCTATAAAATCATAAATAGGCGTCCCACCCTGGGACCGATGCTTGTGAAAGGGTTAGCCAGCTTTTCTTTACTTCAATTTAGCTAGTAAAAATAAAATTTCTTTATACCAAACTTTCTTGAGTCATAAAATTCATATATGTCTAAGTGTTGCCATTAGGGCCTATACATACTCAGTGGATACTAGACTTTGTATTTGCTTGGTTTATTTTTTCACTGCTAAGAATGATGCAAATGAAGTGACAATTCCATTAGCTGTCAGGCGAATGAGCCAACGATGGTTCTGAAATAACATTGTAAGTGTAGGTGTGAAGGACATTGTTGCCTTTAAATGGTCATTTGGGCTCAGGCATTTTTCAATTAAATATAAAGTTTATATACTGGTAAAATATAGAAGTTTTCTTTTTGTCCGTTTGCATGGCCATGTCCTTGTGTGCTAGATGTATAGGTTAGGCAATATGTACACTTGTGTTTTAAAGGGTTTTTGCCTGTTGGTTTTATCTTTTGGGACATAATTAACACAATGCCTTGCCTGCCGATTTCTCCGTTTTTGTAAGCCTAATGAAAGCATGATACATTTTTAATTTTAATCTGTATTCTAAGCCAACATTTTCTGGGGGAAATAAATGGCCCGCCCACATTTGTTCAGGCCCACCCAAAAAAAATATTCTGCCTACGCCACTGGTCCATGGATACCAACATGAGCACAACCACAACTAAAACGAAGCTATATTTTTTGGCAGTCAAGGATTTTGAAGCGTGGGATACTCCTTAACAAATTAATGCGACAGCAGAAAATAGTGGTGGTCCTGACAGCTAATGCGACCGCATGTGATAACCAGACTGATTCCAGACACTAGCGAAAATGAGATAACGGAATGGATTGAAAAACTAACTGGCTGCGCGATTCACACATGAACGCTAAAACATGAGTGTCAAAATGCATATGGCCGGTTATTCAATTGTAACAATGCCATCAACATCTAATGTTGTACAAACCATCCCTCCTCAGTGTTCAGCATAAACTCAGACAAGGTGTCACACCTCATCTGCAAGCAGCCAGATGATGTTCTTCTAGCTGTCCTCAACAATCAGCCTCCAGTCATTCTGTCTAAGAGCATAGAAATGCATCTGTCAAACCCTGGGTGCGCGAGAGGCTCCAAGCCAAGCCAACTCCTTGTGTCTTCATACTATAAAGGCAGTGCACCAACCAGGTGCGCCATGTGCACAGTATTTCAATAAGCACACTACAATAAACACAAACAAAACTGAATCAACACAGAATCAACACTTTCAAATTCTTTAATCCTTCAAATTAGTGTGGGACTGGTCTGGTGTGTTATGAAATAAAATTGTGCTGAAAGATGTCTCAATTCATATAAAACCACTTTTATGCCATCCAGAAGACAGAAATGCTCACAAATGACTTACTGAAACACTGACGAAGGTTGTAAATCTGGAACTCAGTTACCGACCAGTTTTTTGCCATTTTCACCAAAAATAAATCAAATGACCAAAATGAGCTCATTTTGTTTTTTGAAGTGCTAGGGAAGACCAACAAAGCCATTTAAATTGTAACCATCTTGCTTAGTTTTGGAGCCAAGATACAAAATACACCAATTTTGTAACTCTGTTACTGCGTGACCTGGCCCATTTGTGCCCTGTAGAGCGTCCACAAGGAAATCTTTATGGCGGCGGCGGCAGACGTCTGACGAGGTCAAATCCCTAATAGTTCCGACTTAATTGGGGGCTACAATTACATCTAATATTTGCAGGAATGCAAGTTTGATTCACTACCTTGGCTCAGCCATCTGAATGGCCTCTCACAGAGAGAGCAGCAGATAGCCTCATTGACCAGTAACATCTCATGTGGGGTTGGCCAAAGTAGAGCCTGCGGGGCCAAATCTGACCTTCAACATTATAATCTGGTCCTCCAAGGGATTCCAGAGTTATAAAATGTTATGATAGTTTGTTTGGATGCAATTTAATTTTCCCTGTAGGAGTTTTCAAATGAAGTACATGATTGCAAGGGACAAACATAAAGACAGAAGATTTATTACTTTTATAGTTTGTTTGATTCAATGTTTTGTTGCATTCCAAGGCTGACAGCCCAAGGCTCATACAAAGCTTCGACCTTTAGCCTCCATGTCAGGAAATATAGGAACCTCCTGTTCTAACAGAAATTCAAGGAATAAAAGTCACTCAGTGGTATAACAACAGCAACATGAATGACACGCACAACACAAAGAAACCCATTTGCGTAGCGTGACAGCTGAGAAAAGCAAGGCCCCAGGCACAGGACTACACTGAATGCGACAGAGTGCTGTATAATACCTGGTAAAGCTGCCGGGAGGGAGTTGACATGAGCTGGAATCGGCTGGAGGGAATACGCCCTGTTTGTGCTCTGTTAAGTAAAAAGAGTAGTTGCACCCTAAGAGGACCTACCAAATAAAAAATAATAAATGTCATCGGCATACAGTGTTGCCCAAGATTTTCAACTGCATTCTTCTTTTTTGACCAACAGTCATTTCTGCTCAAGCAAGCCCATACAGGAGTTGGGTACTGTGCAATCTTTCAGCAGGTCTGCAGCTGTACATCTGGAATTCAGCCACATTAAATAAATTAAGGAATACACGAAAAAAAAAAAAAAAACAGGAAAAATCCATTGAGTTTTAATGGTTTGAGAAAAAATTAATGCAGAGGACCCCAATCACACTCCACTGAAGTTTGACGATGCAGTGCCTCATTTCCACTAAATAGTTAACCCACTGATTTCTCAAACGGGTTTCTGTTCTCAGTTTTATTATGTGTATAAACCCCAGCAATTAAATGATTCCCCTGTAAGACATATGATTCCTTAATCTTTCTCAGAAAACCTCATGCAGAAAACTCTACTATAAGAGTGATGTTCTACAAAACTACAATGAATCTTGAAAATACATGTAAACATTTCTGAAAATATTTCATTCATGAATAGTTTGAGTAACTCATGACACATCTAGTACAATAAAGAAATAAGATGCTTAAGCATAACTTTTTGAGATAACTTTTGATAACTTGTTCATGCTGGGTGTCAAAGGGATATCCATGTCAATACATTGACAACGCAAACAAAAAAGTAAATGTTGCATTAATTTTTAGATTTTTTAAAAATCTGGACAGAATTATTGTATTTTCTCATGGAGCAAGAAGACCATTAACAGTCCTGTGTCAGTCAGCAATTTTTGCCAGACACTCACACTAGTTTCGCTTCAGGCGGTTGGAAATGAGCAAAAATCTGCCAACTTTGGCTGTCCATGAATGAACTCAAAATGATGATTGGTCGAGATGCCAGAGTCCAGACCATCAGGGGACTTTAGTTATAGAGTAAATAAGTGAAAACAGTCAGTGAAGCTGCAGGCTGGAACGAAAACTTGCAGACCACTATGGCACATCAAACTTATAAATACTGACAATCTTCCTACACAGTAATAGATACTGGTGCATTGTGGTTCTGCACAACACTGACAAACTTTGCACAACCACTGATGCCAATTTTCATTATCGCCAATCCAAAGGCCTGGCACTCAAGCTCAGGGACACTTGCTTATATCGACTTTAATTCAGCTTCTCCTGGTTTTACTGACAATTTGTGGCATTGAAGTTCAATCCCAGGGCAAGCAGGAATGCAGTCTCATTCAGCAGTGCTGGGAATGTTGCAGTACTGGCTCTGATAGCATAACCTCTGAGGAAAGACCCTGCCCCCCTTAGTGAAAGCAGGTTGCGCTTGATAAAGTAAACTGGACTTAAAAAGCTCTCCTTCTGATTCACTTTATCAGCAAAGCTACTGCTGTTAGCCCATCCGCACTGGAGTTAGCCTGAGGCACCAACAAGCACTCTGAAGCCGACCGCAGTCTCGACATGAGTAATAGCCAGGCCCAAGTTCATCCCAGTGCCATTTAGAAAGAGTGTGTTGCAGAGTGAGGCAGCGGTCAGAACTCCGCAGGGACAGTCATTAGTCCAGCCATGAAGCTCCACCTCAGGCTGGCTGTTAATGCCACACACCCACAACCGGAAATATCAGCACCTTTAATGAACATGCATAAAAAGTGCAGAGTGAAAATAGCTTCATAAGCTATTAGATAAACTGTAATTTCCTCATGTGTTAAGTATTGTCCCAGATTAATAATTCAATCGAATCAATGAACAACAAATTAAGCAATTTTTTTCCAAAAATAAAAAAACTCTTGGTTCCGTGAAGCAAACTGACTGAGCCATTTACACCAGTGTGTTGAGCAGTCATTTCCATGGTGAGACCATACTTCACTTTTCACTTTGTTACATTTGGATTAGATCATCCAGCTTAATTGCAGCAATAAAATCTATCTCACGGTCCAACCTACACCACCAAATCTCCCCCAGTGTACAGGTAGCCTCCTACATATTAGCCCCATCACTGATACAAGTGATTCCCTGAACTGGACAGCCAAACCACTCCTAGTAATGTGGCCATAACCAATGTTCAAGTGCTGAGCACAATTCGCCAAGAACCATATTCAGTATATGTCTGAGAGCTCCTCTGCCTTTTTAGGTTTCGGACAATGGATTTTGTCCTTTCTTCCCCCCCAACCATAGCACACAGCAATGATTACATGGTTCCCTTTTGTTTAGGTCACCCAGAAAATTAATAAAATATCAACACAAAAGCAAGAGTTCTGGTTTCTGTTTATCGCAACAAATGCATAGCTACATGTCAATGTATCATTGCATAATTGGCCCTTCAAGTTAAAACAGGAGCACAAAAATCAATAATGATTTCTCTTCTTCCTGAAGGGGAAGGGATGGCAAACATGAACAACTCCCAATACAAGAAAATTCTTCACCCATTTCACCCATACACTTGGTCGACTCTAGGAGGGGGGGGGGAAAAAAAGTGCACCAAAAAAGTAAATATTTACAGCCATTCCATAATGCCCATTCTTGCAGTTATACATTTGTTTATGTACATTTTCCCAACACATCACTCAGAATCGAAAGAAATCAAAGTGCACTTTCCAGTGCATCTACTGTAAGGTGATGAAGGCACAAAAATCAATGTGAAAAATGCAACTGAAACCAATAAATAAGTTTGAAGGGAGTGACAGACCATTAAAGCTCCATTGCTCTAGACGTTGGGAGTTGCCAAATTTAATCACTGAAAACCAGTAAATGAGGCCCCATATAAAATTTATATGGATCAAGTTTGTGATGGATATTCCAGTAAATGGTACTGTCAACATGCCAAACATCGGGGGTGTCCATAAAGCAAAAGAAAGAGGTCCCAACACTGAACTATTCTACATCTACACAATCCTCCATTTAGCCACACATTCTTTCCTCAGTGCAAAGAGGACCGCTGCAATCTCCGCATTCCACATTTCTGCAAAGAGTCACATCCACAGCCTAGGATCACATGAGGTCAATCATAGAGAAACAAGCAAACAGGGGGACAGAGTTTAAAGTCATTCCATGCAAAGCTGATTGAGAGTTTGTTCTATTTTCAGCTGCTTGCTAGTAAATGGTGATAAACTTACAAGATAGTTCATAGCCAAGGTCAATAAAAATCAAATATCACATTTCTTAAAATAAATCCAAATATCATTACAACTGTAGAATATGAAAAAATTGAACGAATTCCATTTTAGCCACATAATTGATTTTTTGTTAGAACAGGCCCAAACTTCAGTCCAGACATTACTGCTAAAAAGAACATTCAAGAAATCCTCAAGAAACCATCTCAAATTCAGTCTGAAGGCTTGAAGCATATAACCAAAACAAAATATTCCAGCGAAGTCACTGAATGATAGTTTTTGTTAACTATAATAACCCTGCCTAAGACTAAAACTAAAACTAGCAGTGAAAAAATCATTTAGTTAACGGAAATAAAAATAAAAATGTCAATTTTTTAAAAAACGAAAACTAAATAAAAACTACAATGGACAATACAAAACTAACTAAATCTAAACTGAATTGCAGATAAAATTAGCTTTGTTTTCGGTGATAGTTTCGTTTTCTCCCTCGATTACCGTCCTGTTCAGTCAGTACGGTTGCTTCCAGAGGGGGGAAGCATAGCTTAGCTGCCGTAGTTGCTGCAGGCGTCAGCCGAGGGTGATGCTTCACGAGCACAATTCAGCCAAAAGGGTCTAGCTGCAAACCCATGGAGGAGTGGAGCTCCACTACTTCTCTAATGCAGTGCCGTCATAAGGGCTCCCAGTCCATTGGGGCCCACAAAACCCACAGTAGACGCCATGACAAAATTATTTTGCATAGATTTACCTAATATTAATACTAATGCATCAGAGTTTAAACGAAGCTATTAAGGCATGCAATATTGATGAAATAAATTTCAGTAACCCCCTTCTTTAAAAATGGTTCAATCCATGCTTCATGCTCGTATTGGAAAATTGTCTGTGTTTTTCCTGGCGTGGTCGCGAACTAAGGCAGCAAACAGGGATCACCGTCCTTGTGAATATGATGTCCAAGAGCAAACAAACAAACGCACACAAATCTGGAAGCCAGAAAAGAATAGAGAGAGGACAGGAAGAGCAAAGCAGGGTTCCAGAACATTACAAAATTCTTTTCAAAGAGAGGTGAGAGTATTAAACTAGCTTGCCATGTTAGCAATTCAGGCTGGCTGTTCAGCTGCTAACGTTACGTTAATGTAACATGCAGTCAGCTGAGTAAATAATCGCCTGACAAGAATGACATTACTCAGGTATTAACGGTATCATCTACAGAAAAGATCGGTAAGGTTATCATTCGCCAGCCATCATAATATGCCGTCAAAAAATTTGGTAGCAGCAGCCTAGGACACGTTCCTCCGTTCTAATGAGTGGTTACTGCATACTCAGCTCTCTCTAGCTGTAATTGACTGAACACGCTAGGTTTGGCTAGCGAACTACATGTAGTCAGTGCAGTAACCTTAGGTGTAACTTAAATAATTGCTTGTCACGGCTGACATTACTTTTACCTTAATTATTTACTAAAACTAAACTGCTACTTTAGCCTGTTGACAGAAGTCTTGCTCACGCGGGGGGTAATTTTACAGAGCTTGCCCTCCTCCTAACAATAGCAAAATGAAGCTGGGTGCTTTGAGCTATGGTGCTGAGAGGCCCATTCAGATCCTGTTTATTCCAAGACTCGGTAGGTTAGTTCTTCGTCAGTTGTTCCATGGAACATAACCATAAATGTTTACGAAAGTGATATGAAATGGACCAATTAAACCTTTATGCACTGCTACTTCAGAATCAGCTGTTGTCACTTCATCTGAACCTGACCCAGCAATAGATCTTTACCACCAGCAGTCTGAATATGTTTTTGATGGTGAGTAAATTAGTGAATAACTAGTAATTCATAATTCACATATTGATACTCTTTGTTGAGTGGTTAATTTTAAAAAAGGAAAAATTGGGTGTATTGCATTAGGCACTGTCAAGAACACTGAGAAACAGAAAAATAATAAATAACATCATGATATATTGTCGTTAAAGAGTGGCAATGAAAAGTCGGGGGCGGGGGCCCACACCGATATTCTGTCAGGGGCCCCAGAATTCCAAGCAACTGCCTTGCGCACATTCAGTGAAGAAGATTGTTAGTTCTCAAACATGGCAAAAGCTGCGAAAATAACTGAGCATGAATGACTGTATGGGGTGAGATGGATTGGATTTTTTTTCCCCCAGTTATATTAGCATCATCAGTGTCACATGTTAAAAAAAGATGATGGTTAAAGAATACAGGATTAATAAAGGACTTGGTAAAAACATATTTGCTGTCATTCATTCTTTTATCATTGTCAGCTTCTACAAATTAAGGCCTTCCTCCTAATAGCTGAAAAACTAAAACTAAGACTAAAACTACATAAAAACTAAACTGAAACTAGTGAATTCCTCAAAATAAAAACTAAAGTAAAACTGCTTAATCACTCGTTCAGCTAACTAAAACTAAACTGAAATAAAAAAGCAAACTGTAAAACTAAATAAAAATAAAAACTAATGAAAATTTCAAAACTATAATAACGTTGATGATAGGGGAGGTGTTAAAGAATGCAAGCCATCTCCCAGCTCAACAAGTGCCAGTGAATGCACCTTAGCCAGAAGCCAATTACCCTTGAAGGAGGCTTTCTGTGTGTAATGTATGGGCATGCTTCAACAAACAGCTCCCTTTCTGGAAAATCTCAAACACACAAGGCCCCCAGAGTATGGAAAGAAAGCCGCATCTACAATTCAAGAGTGATTAAATAAAAAGCAAGCCAAGATGTTCCAATATCTTGCCTGCACATTCTGTCCTCATTTCTGACAACTTGAGCCTCTCGATTCTGACCACAGCTTGTTCATTCCGAGCCTTCCCTCAGCTCACTCATTTGATCTCGCAATTATATTCTGCCACCACATCAAAAAAAAAAACAAAAAAACAGGAGCTAAAATAAACTTAAGTCAATATAAAGAGCAAAAACTTGTCAGAAACAAGACACTTAGCCTATGGGGACTTCATTAAGAAAATGATGGAATGCAGAGTGGATTCCATTTCAGTACTCACTTTCTTCATTTTTACATTTTTGCATTGAAGATAGTAAGTTCATTCCAAATCAGAGTCCATCCTTACTGCCTGATAAAATGAAAACAAGTAAAATGTAAACAAGAGAACAACAAAAACCAACTCCGCAATGGAACACTAATACACTAGAAATGTGACGGGCACGATGACAAACTGCCAAATTTCTGCAGTAAAACATCAGTTAAGCCCCTTTTAAGTGAGTGCAGCATTTCTGCTTACATGACCTACATTTCAGTCCATCAAACAAACATAAAAACGACAGTGTTAAGTGTCCTCTTAATGATTTTGTCATCTACCAGCATCCAGTGCGTTCCTTTCGATGGACAGTTGTGACTGGTCTTATTTTGACAAGTCTTGACAGACAGAAGTAAACAATCTATTTGAAATTAAGGAAATTAACATTTAGATCCAAAAAAAAACAAAAGCTTTACATCGACATAATTCGACTTCATTGCTCACATAGCAAGGCAAATCCAAGGACTCAGCCAAGGAGCGTAACTGCAGAAGATATCCCACCACAGGAATGCTAAGCGAATATGTTTTGTACCCGGGCATTAGTCAGTTACAGCTAATGTTCTTAATGTTCTCAAATGCAGCCACCTACATATATACAGCATCTCACAAAAGTGAGTACACCCCTCACATTTTGACAATTTATTGGTTACATCTTTTAAAGGGACAACGTTACAGAAACAAGAGCAACGCAGAGCGTGGCACATGCCCTCGCCTGTATGTTGCTCAAGGGCATATTGAGATGGCTGCTGTGGCGGCCATATTAGATATCGCACAACGTTGGTTTTCGAAGGGAACCTTCCTCTAGCCACTCCCAATACGCCATTAAGAAATGGCATCAATCTGACGAGGGATTCTATAGTTATCCCACAGAGATGAAAAGTTAACAGACGACGGACAGACATGGTGTCAACATAATGCCCACTTTCCTCTTTGGAGGGCGGGGACATAATAAAACTTGAGTATTTCCTAGAGTAGTCATTGTACAATATGTGTAGCAGTGTGGATTTATTGCACTGCCCAAATAACTGAACATAATTTCCAAAATGGGTGGCAACAAAAGTGAGTAAACACCCCAATTGGTAATGGTCAACCAAGCAATGAAACATGACTTATTCATTATGTTGATGCTGTTGTCTGTTCGACTGGGCCGTATGAGGTTGTGTAACATGTTGAAGGTTTGAATTGTGGTGCTCTGGGTGCAATGCTCTCATTCTGGTCACCACATGGCACCTAAAAGGAAAGAACTCCCTGAGGATCTCAAAACGAGAATTGTTACTGTCCACAAAGATGGTCTAAGCTACAAGATCTGTGAAACCATGAAACTGAGCTTCAGCACGGTGGCCAAGGTTATTCAGCCGTTTCCCAAGACGGATTCTACTCAAAACAGGCCTCGTCATGGTAGACCAAAGAGGTTGAGTCCTCATGCTCTGCGGCAGGTGCACAAGTTGGCTTCAGAAAACAGATGCAGGGCTGCTGGCAGCATTGCTAACGAGGTTGCAGCAGTGGGAGAACAGCCAGTCAGTGCTCAGACCATACGCTGAGAACTGTGCCAAGTCGGTCTGCACAGCCGTCGGCTAAGGAGGAACCCTTTTCTGAAGATTGCTTTCAAGAAAGCCCAAAAACAGTATGCTGAAGACAACCAGTATAAGAACATGAACCACTGGAACCATATTCTGTTGTCTGAGGAGACCAAGATGAACTTGTTTGGCTCAGATGGTGTCCAGCATGTGCAGCAGCACCCTGGTGATGAGTACCAAGACAAGTGTTCTGCCTATGGTTAAACATGGTGGTGGCAGCATCATGGTCTGGGGCCGCTTGAGTGCTTCTGGTCCTGGGGAGCTGCGCTTCATTGATGATATAATGGATTCCAACACGTACTGTGACATTCTGAAGCAGAACATGATGCCCTCTCTTCAGAAATGGCAGTTTTCCAACATGATAACGACCTCCAAGATGACAACTGCCTTCCTGAAGAAGCTGAAGGTGAAGGTGATGGCATGGCCAAGTATGTCTCCAGACCTGAATCTCACTCAGCACCAGAGGGGAATCCTCAAGAGGAAGGTGGACGAGCAGCAGGCGTTCAACATCCACCAGCTCCATGATGTTGTCATGGAGGAGGATCCCAGCAACAACCTGTGCAGCTCTGGTGAATTCCATGCCTTGGAGAAGCAAGGCAGTGCTGGACAATAATCATGGTCACACTAAATTTTGACACTATGGACACAATTTGGAATGTTGCCGGTTAGGTGTACTCACTTTTGTTGCCACCCATTAAGGAAATTGTGACCCTTTGTTCAGTTATTTGGACAATGCAGTAAATGTACACCGCTGCACATATTGTACAACGACTACTCTAGAATATATTCAGGTTTCATTTCTGCAATACTGACCTTCAAAAAGATAAAATAAATGGCAGGTAATGAGTGAACAAAAACTATGATGCAGTAAGAGTCCAAAGTATGTGCATGAGCTTACACACGCACACACACACACACACACACACACAAGCACACACACACTATTCAAACCTGCGACCGGGATCCCCTTCAAACATTAGATCACACCACAGTAATAAGACAATGCTTCACATTATGGAGGTTTGGGTACATTTTCCAATTGCAGCGATGTATGCAATTAATTTTTCAGCTGAGTGTGTGATTTGGTCGATTCCATTATTCTTTGAATAGAACCACTGATTCAAAAACTAAGAGGAGCGAAATTACAATGATAAAAAGCATAAATCAGACTGAACCACAATTTTTGATGTTGTACAGCCTAGCCCTATTCGTGCCTCCGAGGGCTTGTTTTAACATTCTGACATTTACTGGCCCAGCAGAGTCACATGCCGTGCCAAAGACCAATCCATAGCTCCACCCACCCCCTAACTACGCATAGCAACAGCTGGACCTAGGTCAAGCTTTGCTGAAGATGGCGCCACGTCCCTTGTAACCTCACTGGAAGCCCTTCCTGAAAACATCAATTTCGAGTTTTTAAAAATGGATTGCATCGTAAAAAAAGCAAAATACAAGGGTTATAATTTTTCTTCATCTGGGTATATTCACAAAGTGTCATTTTCTGTTATAAACACCCGTGAAGTTGAACCGAAATGTAAATGCTATTGCTCAATGAAGTCCCAGAAGCCACGTACTCATTGATAATCGACAAGGAACAGAGAAGCATTGTTCACGGCCAGTGCTCTTGCAACGCAGGGTACATAGCATTCAATTTACATATGGTGTGATAAGATCGTAAACCTTTTCCGGAGCACCCAAGTGTTATTGCCCAAGACGGTCTTTGATTGAAACGGAGATATCTGTGAAGCCTACATTAATCGTATCAGGTGTGTTTCTGCTCTGTTTGAATGAAAACTTGCAGCCTCTTGACCCCTTTACGGCCCAGGGCAATGCCATCAAGAGGCGTTATTAAACAAAGCGAATTGAGCTTTAAGAATAATGAGTAATTATTAGCGGATTAATTGCCACATCCAGCCTCATGAAAGCAGTGTTTATGACCCTGTCTGGGTATCTCGTGTCCGATTTACACTCAGGGTGACAACACCATTGTGTGAGATTTTATTATGACAAAAATGTGAAAACAAACTGCGAATGTACTCTTCTCAATAGAGAAAGCAGTTTGGATAAGTGTTTGTCGGAGGTTTTGGCGGGCGCCACCTGGGTGCAGTCACGTGACTGCAGCCCTGGATTTCATTGGCTGGATAAGCCTGGGTGGGCTGTTCTCTGGATCGGTCTATTGACAAAGCCTGCAAAAATGGAAATTGCCAGACACCTCTTGTCTTCTATCGCTGCTAGCGTCAAAACTTTCGTTTGTTTTACCTTGTGTCTGGTATCAGCGTAACAACGACATATTGAAGATTCGTTTGGCACCAACCATTTATCATAACTCCCTCTCGTTCCCAAAAATAAGGCTGAAAAAGACAAAACTTCACCCCAGAAATCCAACTTCCCGCCCAGAATCACTGCACAGCCGTGAGACTGGCAGGTCTCTCAAGCGCCAGCCAATCAGCGCGTCTGTCACAATTTCATGGCTGTGCCGTGAACGATTCTGGGCAGGAAGCTTCAGGGTGAAGTTTTGCCTTTTTCAGACTTATTTTTCAGAATGAGGGAGAGTTACAATGAATGGTTGGTGCCAAACAAATCTTTAATATGCCGTTGTTACACCGATACCAGACACAAGGTAAAACAAAAGAAAATTTTGACGCTAGCAGCGATAGAAGACAAGAGGTGTCTGGCGATTTCCATTTTTGCAGGTTTTGTCAATGGCACGGCATGTGACTCCGCTGGGCCAGTAAATGCCAGAATGTTAAAACAAGCAATCGGAGGCACGAATGGGGCTATCGTACTGCCAAGAGGTAAAGTGAGGTGTATCGGACAGAAAGAATATTGGTTAGTCTCAAAGCCCAGACAAAGGGCTTGGCATTTTAGTTTGCCCTATAGGGTGAATCAAATTCAATAAACTCAATTCAACAAGGCCATTGACATAAATTTTTAAAAAAATCTGGATTCACCACACATACCCTAACAGAAATAATACAGTTCAAACTGATGGTTCACACGGTATAACAGCTAAAGTGTTCTACATCAAAACGAGAGTACGAGAACGACTTTTTAAAAACCAGTTTCCCCCAAAAGGAATCTTTTGTCGCAACAGAACCTACATATCTTTTTTTCCATTTAACTCAATTGCTCCTCTCACTCCTGTTTAAGCACCATGTTACCAGTTAGGCTGAAAATAACACAGTCACTCAAGGCATGTTCTCCATGGTGACCGATTTAAACTGCGAACCATTGTGTGAAGCTCTATTTAGAAGAAGCTTAGTCTATTGCCATCAGTGAGCACAGCTGCGGAACCACAGCAATGCAGATCACACTGCACGCTTCTGTTTGAATACGGATTTCCAAGAATAAAAAACAGTAAAATCTCCTTGGCAGAGCCACAGACACAACCTGGATTTTATTTTATACCATATAGGCGACGCGAGAAGAGGAGACAAAAAAGGATTTTCTCAAGAAGTAGGCCTAAAGACCAGAGATAGCAAGTGACTGAGCCAACTCTCCACAAACTTTGTCCCGAAGTCAGTAAGACCCAGAGCAAAACTCGTATTCTTGAGCTTGAGTTCTAATTTATGATGTTCTTTGATCTTCTTTTCGAAAAATATACACACAACCTTAATTGAAAGTTTGGTAAGCAGTTTACGCTGCTAAAATAATTAGTTTAAATCCAAGTTAAGATTAATCTATGCCCACCTAACACAAACAATTAGTGAGACGGGAACTCTAAAGTAGAAGAATCCCTTTTGAGACAGACAACCGTTACCGCTGAGCGAGTTACTTAACTGCAAAGGTATTTACGTAAATGCATGAAAGGGATACAATGAAGACGCAAATAGAGGACCGAAAGTGTATTTTGCCATGGACAAATACGTCACTCAAAAATAAAAAGGTATCCGATTATCTGTATAACCGGTATCTGTACTGACGAATATTAATTGGCTGTGTTTACAAAGAAATGTCATAATATATTTTATCCCGTGAATTTTATAGCTAGGCAACTTACCCATGGTGGCAATTCCGAACTTGGCAAACTTTGCTTGAAGGCTTTCTCCTCCTGATCAAAGAATGCCAATGCTCTGTCCAGCCTGCCGTTCTTGCTTCCATTATTTTTTCTCCACCAGAACAATATTGCCAATGCTATTAAAATCCAACTGAAACTGAACTCAAAAAAACCCAGAACATATACAGGGAAAATTATAACAAATGTTTTTGCCAATTGCGTCCACATTTGCGTAAGTTCACTAGTGGAAGACTGCGAATCCTCGTAGGAGTCCACGGGAGTTGGTTTGTCTGTCTTGGATGAACTTGAGTTCTTTTGCCCATTTTCCTTTGGTCTCGTGCAAGATGCAGCATTCGATTTTCCCCCTTGAATAAAACTTTTTGCTTCTCCACTCATGTCCAAACAACCCTGAAACAGATTTATTTCGAGATTTCTAAGCGGAAAATAACGACGTACCCCCAAATAATAATGACAACATCAATGAACATTAATTTTTCACATGTAAATATTCAGAAGGGCAATGTCATTACATGTCAAAAACCACGCACACTGCCCGCATAGCTAACAAGATAAGCTAGCCAACCAGCTAGCAGATGTCCTTGGTAAAACGGATCCAAGGCTAGCTAAAACGTTCCCATGCTTTTCTCGGGCTTAGGTTCAGCCACGACACAGACCTCAGTCGCAGACTTTTGTAACAGCATTGACTCCTTCGGTTCTTTGGACAGCCCCTAGAGTACCCGCAACTCTACTTTCCGTTCAGATCAAACACATCCTCAAGATGATAAGCATTTATCGCATAGCAAAACTGAAGCATTGAATTTTCCATCCGCGACAGCAGTGGCTTTATTTAAAAGGTAGTCCTCCCCCTTAAGGTCGCCCATTCGGTTCCTATGCAAACAGAAGAAACAGCCCGCGTGTTTAGCAACACATCTTGGAATTGGAACTGCGTTCATCAAGGCACGAGTGGTTGCCGCAGCTTCTGCCCCTTCTCTCATTTCCAACCGGCAA